>JAOPSE010000074.1:1200000-2400000 GCA_029449295.1 Zea luxurians | reverse complement strand
TAATTTTAGTGCTGCAGCTGCTCCAGGTGGCAGCGGCTCCCTCCCGCCCGCGCTGCCGCCCCATTGGCACCAACCTTAGCGACGAGGATAACGTAGGACGACGACGGTGGGTACCTAGCTGCAGCAAGTGGTAGGTGGTCGGGGCCTTTGCAGCGCTAGACATTGCTCTACTCGGGGAAGAAGGTAGCCGAGTGTCAGGACCTCAGCCATGAAGATGCAAGACAAGGACAGTGAGAGGCTGGGCCGGTGTGATAGAAGGCCGAATCAGCGTGTGTCTGGAGCTGAATGGGTCCAGTAAGGAATAGATGTGGGCTATGGCCATGGGCCGTGTAATAGAAACACAAATACTAGCGTCGTTGACAGAGAAGAGGAGAAGAATTTACCAGAATCATAATTCCCCATTTCCTATTCCTTTGTTCTTCTTCCCCGCTGCCTTCTTCCGTGTCCGATAGTGGTCATCGGACGCCCAGTTCGCTGACAAGTGGTATCAGACTCAGGTGATTCTCTGGCGACGCCTGCATACTACACTCATCGCGCTAAGATAGCTCGTCGCACAAAGATGGCGGGCGCGTCTGATCCCGGGGTGGCGGCGGCGCTGGAGGCGCAGTCTAAGGCAATTGATGTCCAATCCAGGACGATGGCGACCCAATCGAAGCTTCTGCAGCAACTGTGCGACCGCTTCGAGCACCAGGATCAGCGGTGGAGCAACATCGAGAAGGTGGTCGATCAGAACGCAGCCAACATCGCCAATCTCCAAGGGAGGCTCAACGACGAAGAACTGACGCATGTATTGGGGGAACGCATGGATGGACAGATGGTGTAATTCCAGCAAGACCAAGCGTATCGTGTCCAGAAATTGATGGCAACCACTTCCTCTCGCGTGGCGGTGCTGGAAAACGTGTCTTCCGTGTTTGAGGCATGGCAACCACGCATCGAGGGTTCCATTGACTCCGTCAGGTCTTCAGTCGACACCATGCAGTCAGAGCTCGCCCGTCTCACTCAGCTCCTAGAGAGCGGCATTGCTGGAGAACATCAAGCACGTCTGAGCCTCCTGGGAGCATATGTACCAGTGGCGGAGCGTCCATCTACGACCGCACACAACTCCGACTGGGCCCACGGGCACCGCAACGCTTGTCAACCTCGGGAGTATGGAATTGAGAATTCCCAAATTCCAATCCATCTCCCGAACAATGGTATGCATTCTCCCTACATTCCCTAAACTCATGATACTAGGCCAAACCAGACAAGTTGGGATACCCATCCATATACATCTGATGCTACGGGGGGGGGGTAGTGTTCAGGAACCTAATTTTACCAGGAATTTAGAAAACCTACCGAAACTCCATTTTCCATCATTTGACGGTGAGAATCCCAAGCTATGGCAAACTAGATGTGAGGACTACTTCCTTATGTATTCGGTGGACCCCGCATGTGGATCAAGGTTGCTTCTATGCAATTTGTGGGACCAGCAGCTAGATGGCTACAATCGATTGAGTATAAGTTGGTCCAAATGTCTTGGGGGAATTTGGGCGCCTAATTCAGGAACGATTTGGCAAGGACCAATATCAAGGGCTCCTTAGACAGTTATTCCAGATCAGACAAATGGGGACAGTAGCTACTTATGTGGAGGAATTCTCTCAATTGATTGACAAGTTAAATGCCTACCAAACCATGTCTGATCCTTTATACTATACATTAAAATTTGTGGATGGCCTTAGAGACGACATTAAAGCTGTTGAAATGCTTCAAAGGCCACAAGACTTCGATACTGCTACTGTTATTGCTCAATTACAGGAGGAGGCAGGTCTTATGTTGAGGAAGAAAGACTATCGATGGCATGAAGTTTCAGGAGCTGCCAAGTCTTCAGCTCGTCAACCTGCTTATCAACAGCTAGTTTCCAAGGAAACAAGACAGCATGGTCCAATAAAGGTGGATGAGAAACCTTCAGGGACCAGAGTTTCTTCATCAAGCATAGATGACAGGATCGCTTCTGTGTATGCTTATCGAAAAGCTAAAGGTCTCTATTACAAGTGCGGATTGCAGTATTCACGTGATCACAAATGTTTAGAGACAGTGCAATTACATGTCGTGGAGGAATTATGGCAGATGGCACAAGTGGCTGCTACTGAACCTGACACTACTGCACCAATGGATGAAGATGAGTATGAAATAAATGAGTTAACTCTGTCATAGGCAGCGCTCAGTGGGTTTGAAGCTCCTCGCATCATGAAATTTGTGGGACATATAGCTGGCATGGATATTCTTGCTTTGCTTGACTCAGGTAGTTCTCATTCCTTCATTAGTGCTGTTGTGGCTGCCAATTTGACATGAGTTACTTCTATAGACAGTCCCTTACAAGTGCAAGTGGCAAATGGGTCACATCTTTCATGCCATCATCAGTTAGTGAATGTTGATTGGTCTATCAGTGGTGTTTCATTTTCTTCCACACTAGAAGTGTTACAATTATCCAATTATGATCTGATTGTTGGAATGGATTGGTTAGAGAAGCACAGCCCTATGTTGATTCATTGGTCCTAGAAGTGGCTGACTATTCCTCTTAAGAATTCAGCGGTTACCTTACATGGCATTAAGTCCTCTGTAATGCAGACAGCTGTAGTTCAAGTGTGCAGTCTACAGGATCTGTCCGACAAAGAACAAATAGTTTTGTATGAGTTGCCCGATGATATTACAGCTGTTCTATTTCAATACCCTACAGTTTTTGAAGAACCAAAGGGTATGCCTCCTATCAGGGAAGGGGACCACCAAATTCCTTTAATTCCTGGAGCTAGACCAGTCTAGATGAGACCTTATAGGTATGTTCCTGCTCTTAAAAATGAGATTGAAGCCCAAGTTACAGACATGTTGCAGGCTGGAACTATCCAACACAGTCATAGTGAGTTTGCATCTTCTGTCATATTGGTGAAGAAGAAAGACAACACATATAGATTTTGGTTGACTATCGGCATTTGAATGCCTTGACAATCAAGACAAAATACCATGTACCTATTATTGATGAGTTCTTGGATGAATTACATGGAGCAGCATGGTTCTCTACTCTAGATTTGAGAGCTGGATTTCATCAGATTCGCATGCATCCAGAGGACCAACATAAGACTGCTTTCCAAACCCATCATGGGTATTTCGAATTTAAGGTTATGCCTTTTGGATTGTCAGTTGCTCCTGCCACGTTTCAAAGTGCTATGAATTCTACTCTGGCTCCATAACTAAGGAAATGTGTCCTTGTATTTTTTGACGACATATTGATATACAGTAAAACTTGGGAAGATCATATACAGCATGTGGCACAAGTTCTTCACATATTATATACAGAACAATGGTTTATCAAGCTTTCAAATTGTGCTTTTGCCAAGCAACAGATCGCCTATCTTGGTCATGTTATCAGTAAGCATGGCGTGGCTACCGATCCAACAAAAATAGAAGCGGTTTCTTCTTGGCCGGTACCTGTGAATTGCAAGGAGCTTAGAGGATTCCTGGGCTTGGCAGGGTATTACAAGAAATTTGTTAAGAACTTTGGGGTCATTGCTCGTCCACTTACTGATTTATTAAAAAAGGCAGTAGTGTTTGTGTGGACACAAGTGCATGACACAGCTTTCCAAACACTGAAATAGGCACTTACTTCAACTCCTGTCCTAGCACTTCCAAATTTTGATAAACCCTTTTCCATTGAAATAGATGCTTCGAGTAAAGGCATTGGGGCAGTGCTACTGCAGGATAATCACCATTTAGCCTATGTGAGCAAAGCCTTGGGCGTCAAAAATCAAGGACTATCAACATATGAAAAGGAGTATCTTGCAATTTTGCTAGCAGTAGAAAAGTGGCGCCTATATCTTCAGACCTCTGAATTTATCATTTATTCCGACCATCGAAGTTTATCACATCTCACTGAGCAGAAATTGATGACACCATGGCAGCAACGTGTGTTTTCCAAGCTGTTGGGTCTTCAATATAAGGTGGTATATCGGAAGGGGTCTGACAATATAGCTGCGGACGCGTTGTCTCGACGCCCGACGTCTGAACTCTTTAGTATTTCTTCAGCTACTCCCGACTGGTTGCTGCAAGTCTTGGACAGCTATAGCAGGGGTGAACAAGCTCAGAAGCTATTAACTGCTCTGGCAGTAAGTCCAGACACTTCAGGACATTATACATTGAAGACAAGACTTATTCAGTACAAGGGAAGAGTATGGATTGGTAATGATACAAGTCTCCAGCTTCAGATTATGTCAGCCATGCACGACAGTCCAATAGGAGGCCATTCCGGATTTCCTGTGACATATCGCCGAATCAAACAACTCTTTTATTGGTCATCAATGAAGAATTCAATAAAGGATTATGTGGCTTCTTGCTCTATTTGCCAGAAATCTAAATCTGGTCACAGTAAATATCCGGGTCTGTTACAACCATTGCCGGTACCAGACCAAACTTGGGATGAGATAAGTATGGACTTTGTGGAAGGTCTTCCACGGTCTGCAAATGCAAACACCATTTTGGTCATAGTGGACACCTTCTCTAAATATGCTCACTTTATACCTTTGCTCCATCCTTATTTAGCATTGAAAGTGGCTCAACTATTTCTTGATTCGGTCTATAAGCTCCATGGTCTTCCTCTTGCCATTGTGTCCGATCGTGATCGAATATTTACCAGTCGGTTGTGGCATGAGCTGTTCAGATTGGCTGGTACAACATTGAAGATGAGTTCCTCGTATCATCCACAGACCGATGGGCAAACTGAGCGGGTCAACCAGTGTTTGGAAACCTTCTGACGCAGCTTCGTTCATGCTTGCCCATCCAAGTGGTCGTCATGGTTATCAGTGGAAGAATACTGGTATAACACCAGTTTCCATTCTTTGCTTGGGAGATCCCCATTTGAGGTGTTGTATGGACGTTCCCCTAGGCATCTAGGCCTGGACATATCAGATGCATCAACTTAATTGGATCTTTAGACTTGGTTGAAACAATGGGAGCTGATGGTCAAGCTGATCCGGCAGAATTTATTGAGGGCTCAACAACGGATGAAAGCATAGGCTGACAAAGGACGTACAAAAAGAGAATTCAAAGAAGGTGACATGGTATATCTCAAGCTACAACCCTATGTGCAGTCATCAGTGGCTCATCGTGCCAATCACAAGCTAAGTTTCAAGTTCTTCGGTCCATACATGGTGCTTCAGCGTGTCGGCAAAGTAGCTTACAAGCTACAATTACCATCTACTTCAACTATTCACCCAGTGGTTCATGTCTCCCAACTCAAGCGTTCAGTGGGTGATCGACCGGTCGGTGCAGTTTTACCAAATGATTTGGAACATCTTGTCACACCCGGGTTTCGAGGGCACCAAGACCTGGGCACGAACATAATCATCAGGTGTGCTAGGACCAAGTCTCACACATATGATGAATCATGGCACAGGATCGAATGTCACATCTTTACTACATAACAGAAGTTCTTGTACAAAATAAATAACTAATTACATTATAAGGAGACAACGGTCCAGCAACCCAAAGTTGAGTGGGAGACGATGACCTAGACCTCTCACGAACACATTGCAGCATCCTCCATGCGCCTCATCCTGTGGTACCTGTTCTTGACATGTCGGGGTGTGAGACAGCAAGAGTGAGCTCACATACGTTCATCGCTCAACAAGTTGTGGGGAATAATGTGCATGAACTCGCCAAAGGTGGGAGCTCACGTGAAGTGTAAGGCTTACCAAAGAGGATGGTTAGAGCTGAGCATTGCTTTTAAAGTTGGTCAAAATTTTATTAGCAATTACTAAGTATAAGTAAATACCAACCCAATTAAATAGTAGAACAGAAGTAACAACATCACCTGCGATGCAATGCATATGACAAATTGAATTTAATTCCATAAGTTAATCATGTGAGGGTCCGTGCTGCTCATGACCGTGAGCACGGCTAGTATACCAGTTTTAGACTCTGTAGAGGTTGCGCGTCTTTACCCACAAGCCTTGTTAAACATTTGCCACGGGGTTGTATGGGCCCCATACACCTCTACCAAGGAAGCGAGGCAGGGTAACACTACGAGGCCTTTATAAAGTTCCACTAGCTTCAGAAAACCCGCTACAGTTTATAGGAAGCTCCAATGCAGGGATCCCTCGCTTGACCACCATCGCAGCAAAATCAACCAAGGACCTCCCCACACTGACCACTCCCCTACTGCCCTTGCCCCTTTCAGGTGAGGTAGTCTTCCACTAGCTTTCCTAATTAATCAGCCAAGGGCGTCCCATTAAACCCTTGTGGTAGCACTGTTTTCCCGGGTGGTCGCTCCATCTTCCAATTAACATAATGATCTTATCATGAACAGTAAATAAAAACTGATAACAAAAGTGTAATCATTAATAATGTATCTCCATGCCCAAAACCACATATAGCACTAGCGAGTACTACCCAAAAAGTTCAATGGTAAACAAGGCATAAAGATAGTAAAACTAGGGTGACCTATTGGGTCCCATCAAAATTAACCTATGCAGATCATTATGATTAATTAGAACATGAGTAGGTAAAAAGAAGTGATCAAGGGCACAACTTGCTTGGCACTTGAGATTCCAGGTACCAATCTTGCTCTTCAGATGACACGTGACCTCACTGCTAAACGTAGCAATACAGACAAACATGTATAGGCAAAATTAACATCACACCAAACATAAGAACAAACTGCGTAATAATCTACGCGTCGCTACAAGATCGTGGGTTCGAGAACCGATAAATTCGGAGTTACGGTTAAGGGGTTATGATTTATGGGAGATAATTGTGATTTAAATGTTAAACTATATTATAAATTAGTTAATATACATCATATGAGGAAATATACTCATAATAGTTAAGTAAAATTTAATCCAGGTTATAACTTGCTTAGAAATCATAGCATAATCAAATCACTATCATAATCTAGTTTAACTTTGGTTAATAGGTATAATCTACTGAACATAGGCTAAACCAATATTTAATTATAAAAATATGTTATATGGTACAATTAACGTTGCCACAGTTCATACAATAATTTTATGAAGCTAACGCAATTTGAATGGATCCAATCGGAGTCAAAATGAGTAAGTTATGGAATAAACAAGTTTCTATTTATTTTTAACACTTATTTTATGAATTCTGGGATTTATGGACTGCGGATGCAAATACCAGAGAGCTCGAGGTTATGTTTATAAATTCCAGGGCCTCGGTTTTAAGGGTTTCTTTATACTCGAGGACGGCGGGTTGATTGTATAAAAGTGTAGGGGCTCTTTAACAAGTTTGTAGCGCCGAAGGGGTATCGCGCGCTCAGAGCCGCTCGATCAAGCACGGACGCGCCATATTAGACCTCTACTCAAAACAAACTGGTATCTCACAAGCGCCCTTGGATCCGAATCCAACGGTCCGGATCATGGCTGCGGGAACGAGTGCGCTCGCCTAATCTGAGTCGTCCGCGGGTCGATCTACGGTCCCTATCTAATAACGCGAAGGGGGTATCCACGATTTAATCACAGTCGTTCCTTAGCCTATCGATGGTTCTGGCACCTCTTCTTCCTCTGGCCACGCACCGCGGTGGCGCGGACGCACCAACGACGACAGTCTCGTCGGAGTGCATGTGATTCGGTGATCCCAGGGTATTACTTCCAAATTCGAAAGCTTCTACGCGATGTAGAGTTGATGGCGAGCACGCGGGCGGAGGTCTTACCGAGTTGCAGCGACGACGGAACGGTCCCAACGACACGGTGTGGATTGGTGAGCGTCGGCGTGCAATTGTTGGCCTCCCGACCATGACTCACACCAGACGAGGCCACAAACACTTCTATACGCACAGGTGGAGCTTCACGGCACGACACTAGGGGCGCGGCGATGAATAGCACCTGGTCGACAATGGCGGAAGTTCTTCTTCTCTCTGTGTAGGAGGACGAGGGTCGCGCCAAACTTTTCTAGGGACAGGGCAAGCGGCCAGCGCAGGCGAGGGGATCCACGGCCGGTTAGTTGCACCCACCCCGCGAAGTTTGTGCAGCGGCCAGCTCGGTTCCGAGTTCAGCACTGATTTGGGGAAATCGATTGGAGGAACGCGAGATCTGAGGGGAAGAGACGTCCCGACACCCAGCCCCACATGGCGGTCTCCCGAGCCAAGCGCGTACGAGCTGCAGGAGGAGAAACGCGCCCAGGCAACAATGGCCAGGCGCGACGCGACCCGCGCGGTCGTTGAGCTCCACATGCGCGGCTGTTTCGGTGAGAGGGGAAAAGAGATGACGCGCGGGACCCACCGGTAAGTGACCAAGCGCGCGCCAGTGGAGTTGAAGGGAGCTGGGCTGGCGCGGTGGTAAAATGGTATTGGGCCGAGGCGCGCGAGAATTCGGCCCAAGGTGAGTTTTTCCCCTTTTTTCTTTTCTTTATTGTTTCTATTTTCCTTTCTTATTTCAATTTCAAATCAAACCAAGTTTTAAATTCTAAATTTCAAATTTATGCACAAGAAAAACTCCACATGATGCACAATTTCTACATGTATTTCTTCATTTATTTTATTATTATTTTAATTAGGTAATGTTTTCAACATGAAGTACACACACCACATTATAGCAATATATTATTATTTGAGTGTGTAGTCGAATTAAAGGTATATTCAAAAATTCTCCCTTTGTTTTGATAGGAACATTTTTTCCAATGTCTAATCTTTATTATGATTTATTTTAACCATCAATATTTTATTATGAACATTTACCTTTAAAAAGGGTGAGTTATAAAGTTTAATTATTTATCAAGGGTACTTTGCTCAGACTTCTTCTACCAATCCCAAATTTAGAATTTGGGTGTTACAAATCCTACCCCCCTTAACAGAAATCTCGTCCTCGAGATTTATAAGAAAAGGGATGTAGAGAGATCTGTATGTAATTTAGCTTTTAGTTTCCCATTAGTTCAAAATTAAGAGTCCATTTTTTTATAACAATCCTTAATGGGTGATCATGAGAGTATAGATATCTAACCACTTATTATGTGAGATAATCAATGGATAGGTTGGGATAACCAGGATTATGGTAATGAAAGACTCCATCATGTATAGTGGATCTTTTTTCATCTAGCGATCCAACTTGGTCTTTGAAGACTTGAGTTGATGCTTATCCTCCTTTGACGTGGTTGGTCTTCTTTGGCGTTTAATCTTGGAGTTGCCATCCGGGTTAAGGACATATGGCTAAGGACATATAGTTAAGATAGCCGACGTACACGAGGTAGGTAGCTTTGAACAGAGTTTTACTTTGCTTTTGGGACAAATGGACTAGGCAGGCTATGGTGTAGGTTATGTTGTTGTTCATGGATGAGTTGGTATAATACATTAATTTAGGTTAAGTTATGTTTGTAGAAGCAGTGTCTAACCCAAATCACCAGATTAACTAACCTGCTAATAACTCCTTTAGATTAGATAATATTATGTTAGATGGGATCTAGATTAGATCGGTTAAGATATGAGGTCAGTTAGATCTATTAGGATAAGATAACATCTTTTCAAGATAAGATAAATCTATTTAGGTAATAGAGTATCTTTCAAGACAAGATGAAGCTATTAGGCCAGATATATTTTTAATGGGGGATATTCTTAGTTTGTATAGTCATCTTATGATTTTTATTTATTTATACTTATGCCTATGTTTATATACAGATGTAATTGTGGACATTATTCCACAACCAATCACACTCAATCAAAGATCCAAATCAAACAAGTATCATAAGAAAAAAACATTCAAGCATACAAATACCAATAAAAATAGTTTTGTTTTTGTTCCTAAGAGTAGGTCTCCTATTCCTAAAGGTCACTTTAGGCATAGGATTTCAAAGTGTGAAATCCACATTTGTCTTTAGAAGGAAAAGGTAAGAACAATCAGAGTAAGCAGAAATAGATGAGAAAAGATTAAGGAAAGTTCAGAAAAGAATCAGAGTAGCAAAGGTAAGTAGACAATGGTTGTCCAGTTCTATCTAGGTTTCGTCCTACAGTCAACATCCCTCTGGTACCACTTCTGTCACACCCGGGTTTCGAGGGCACCAAGACCCGGGCGCGAACATAATCACCAGGTGTGCTGGGACCAAGTCTCACACATATGATGAATTATGGCACATGATCGAATGTCACATCTTTACTACATAACAGAAGTTCTTGTACAAAATAAATAAATAATTACATTATAAGGAGACAACGGTCCAGCAACCCAAAGTTGACTGGGAGACGATGACCTAGACCTCTCACAAACACATCGTAGCATCCTCCATGCGCCTCATCCTGTGGTACCTGTTCTTGACCTGTGGGGGTGTGAGACAGCAAGAGTGAGCTCACATACGTTCATCGCTCAACAAGTTGTGGGGAATAATGTGCATGAACTCACCAAAGGTGGGAGCTCACGTAAAGTGTAAGGCTTACCAAAGAGGATGGTTAGAGTTGAGCATTGCTTTTAAAGTTGATCAAAATTTTATTAGCAATTACTAAGTATAAGTAAATACCAACCCAATTAAATAGTAGAACAGAAGTAACAACATCACCTGCGATGCAATGCATATGACAAATTGAATTTAGTTCCATAAGTTAATCATGTGAGGGTCCGAGCTGCTCATGACCGTGAGCACGGCTAGTATACCAGTTTTACACTCTGCAGAGGTTGCGCATCTTTACCCACAAGTCATGTTACCCATTTGCCACAGGGTTGTACGGGCCCCATACACCTCTACCAAGGAAGCGAGGCAGGGTAACACTACGAGGCCTTTACAAAGTTCCACTAGCTTCAGAAAACCCGCTACAGTTTATAGGAAACTCCAATACAGGGATCCCTCGCCTGACCGCCATCACAGCAAAATCAACCAAGGACCTCCCCACACCGACCACTCCCCTACTGCCCTTGCCCCTTTCAGGTCAGGTAGTCTTCCACTAGCTTTCCTAATTAATCAGCCAAGGGTGTCCCATTAAACCCTTGTGGTAGCACTGTTTTCCTGGGTGGTCGCTCCATGTTCCAATTAACATAATGATCTTATCATGAACAGTAAATAACAACTGATAACAAAAGTGTAATCATTAATAATGTATCTCCATACCCAAAACCACATAAAGCACTAGCGAGTACTACCCAAAAAGTTCAGTGGTAAACAAGGCATAAAGATAGTCAAACTATGGTGACCTATTGGGTCCCATCAAAATTAACATATGCAGATCATTATGATTAATCAGAACATGAGTAGGTAAAAAGAAGTGATCAAGGGCACAACTTGCCTGGCACTTGAGATTCCAGGTACCAATCTTTCTCTTCAGATGACACGTGACCTCACTGCTAAACGTAGCAATACAGACAAACATGTATAGGCAAAATTAACATCACACCAAACATAAGAACAAACTGCATAATAATCTACGCGTCGCTACAAGATCGTGGGTTCGAGAACCGATAAATTCGGAGTTACGATTAAGGGGTTATGATTTATGGGAGATAATTGTGATTTAAATGTTAAACTATATTATAAATTAGTTAATATACATCATATGAGGAAATATACTCATAATAGTTAAGTAAAATTTAATCCAGGTTATAACTTGCTTAGAAATCATAGCATAATCAAATCACTATCATAATCTAGTTTAACTTTGGTTAATAGGTATAATCTACTGAACATAGGCTAAACCATTATTTAATTATAAAAATATGTTATATGGTACAATTAACGTTGCCAAAGTTCATACAATAATTTTATGAAGCTAACGCAATTTGAATGGATCCAATCGGAGTCAAAATGAGTAAGTTATGGAATAAACAAGTTTCTATTTATTTTTAACACTTATTTTATGAATTCTGGGATTTATGGACTGCGGATGCAAATACTAGAGAGCTCGGGGTTATGCTTATAAATTCCAGGGCCTCGGTTGTAAGGGTTTCTTTATACTCGAGGACGGCGGGTTGATTGTATAAGTGTAGGGGCTCTTTAACAAGTTTGTAGCGCCGAAGGGGTATCGTGCGCTCAGAGCCGCTCGATCTAGCACGGACGCGCCAGATTAGACCTCTACTCAAAACAAACTGGTATCTCACAAGCGCCCTTGGATCCGAATCCAACGGTCCGGATCATGGCTGCGGGAACGAGTGCGCTCGCCTAATCTGAGTCGTCCGTGGGTCGATCTACGGTCCCTATCTAATAACGCGAAGGGGGTATCCACGATTTAATCACAGCCGTTCCTTAGCCTATCGATGGTTCTGGCACCTCTTCTTCCTCTGGCCACGCACCGCGGCGGTGCAGACGCACCAACGACGGCAGTCTCGCCAGAGTGCATGCGATTCGGTGATCCGAGGGTATTACTTCCAAATTCGAAAGCTTCTACGCGATGTAGAGTTGATGGCGAGCACGCGGGCGGAGGTCTTACCGAGTTGCAGCGACGACGGAACGGTCCCGACGACACGGTGTGGATTGGTGAGCGTCGGCGTGCAATTGTTGGCCTCCCGACCATGACTCACGCCAGACGAGGCCACAAACACTTCTATACGCACAGGTGGAGCTTCACGGCACGACACTAGGGGCGTGGCGATGAATAGCACCTGGTCGACAATGGCGGAAGTTCTTCTTCTCTCAGTGCAGGAGGACGAGGGTCGCACCAAACTTTTATAGGGACAGGGCAAGCGGCCAGCGCGGGCGAGGGGATCCACGGCCGGTTAGTTGCACCCACCCCGCGAAGTTTGTGCAACGGCCAGCTCGGTTCCGAGTTCAGCGCCGATTTGGGGAAATCGATTGGAGGAACGCGAGATCCGCGGGGAAGAGACGTCCTGACACCCAGCCCCACATGGCGGTCTCCTGAGCCAAGCGCGTACGAGCTGCAGGAGGAGAAACGTGCCCAGGCAACAATGGCCAGGCGCGACGTGACCCGCGCGGTCGTTGAGCTCCACACGCGCGGCTGTTTCAGTGAGAGGGGGAAAGAGATGACGCTCGGGACCCACCGGTAAGTGAGCAAGCGCGCGCTAGTGGAGTTGAAGGGAGCTGGACTGGCGCGGTGGTAAAATGGTATTGGGCCAAGGCGCGCGAGAATTCGGCCCAAGGTGAGTTTTCCCCTTTTTCTTTTCTTTATTGTTTCTATTTTCCTTTCTTATTTCAATTTCAAATCAAACCAAGTTTTAAATTCTAAATTTCAAATTTATGCACAAGAAAAACTCCACATGATGCACAATTTCTACATAGTATTTCTTCATTTATTTTATTATTATTTTAATTAGGTAATGTTTTCAACATGAAGTACACACACCACATTATAGCAATATATTATTATTTGAGTGTGTAGTCGAATTAAAGGTATATTCAAAAAATCTCCCTTTTGTTTTGATAGGAACATTTTTCCAATGTCTAATCTTTATTATGATTTATTTTAACCATCGTTATTTTATTATGATCATTTACCTTTAAAAAGGGTGAGTTATAAAGTTTAATTATTTATCAAGGGTACTTTGATCAGACTTCTTCTACCAATCCCAAATTTAGAATTTGGGTGTTACACATCTTTAGGTGCCATTGCAGGCAACTGATCGCAGGGTGGTGGTCAGGGGAGGTAAATATGTTCAACAAGTGTTGATCAAATGGTCCAACAGTGATGCAACATTAGCCACATGGGAGGAGAAAGAGGATTTACGGGGCCGATTTCCAGAAGCAGTCGCTTGGGGACAAACGGTAATTCAAGAGGAGGACAATGTCAGGACCTCAGCTATGAAGATGCAAGACAAGGACAGTGAGGGGCTGAGTCAAGAAGAAGACGTCGTTCAGAGGTTGGGTCGGCGTGATAGAAGGCCGAATCAGCGTGTGTCTGGAGTTGAATGGGTTCAGTAAGGAATAGCCCTGGGCTGTGGCCATGGGCCGTGTAATAGAAACATAAATCCTGGTGTCATTGGTTGACAGAGAAGAGGAGAAGAATTTACCAGAATCATAATTCCCCATTTCCTGTTCTTCTTCCCCGCTGCCTTCTTCCGTGTCCGACAGTGGTCACCGGACGCCCAGTTCGCTGACACCGAGCCATTGATGGGGGTGGTGGTGGCTCGCCTGCTCGGGGAAGAAGGTTGCTGTTGTAGGAGAGCGACGCTGAGCGCACCGGGTATCTCGGAGCTGCAACGGGCGACAGATTGACGGCGGGCAGGTGGTCGGGGCTGAGCTGCGACCGGTGGCGTGTGGTCGGAGGAGCGAGCGGGCTCGGAGAAGATGGACGGGGAAGAGGAGCGTGGGTCGCTGGGCCGACCAGAGGAGCAGCAGGAAGAGCCGCACGCGCCCACCGTACGTCGGACCCCGCGCACGCCGTGCGAGCAGCGCCCGGTGAGGCAGCTCACCGCGGCGGCCGAGATCCGCCTGCCCGCGCCGCGCAGGGAGACCCGCCGCCTGAGCCATGCCATGCCGCTGCGCGACTGCAACGTACTGATCAGGACCTTGGCCAGGCGTGGCAGTTTCTCACGCGTCATGGCGGTGTACTACGATCTCCGTGCGCGAGGCCTCGCCGCAGACAGCTACACCTACCCATTTGTGCTCATGGCAATCAGCACGATGAAGCTGTCCGTCGAGGGGCGCAAGGTGCACGCGGCCGCGGTGAAGACCGGCTTCCGCTGGGATGCGTACACCACATGTTCGCTAATGGAGATGTACACGATGCTGGGCCCTGCGGATTCCGCACGGAGGGTGTTCGACAAGATGCCGCAGCGATTCCTGGTGCTGTGGAATATGATGATGAGGTGCTACATTAGGTGCGGCCGCTTCATAGCAGCAGTTGCGTTGACTGTGTAGATGGAGAATGGCGGTGCCACACTTGACAGGGTGACATTGGTGACCGCCGTTACCGCTTGCTCAAGAGCAGGCGACCTGAGCTTGGGAAGGAGGATTCATTCATACATGGATGGAGTCTTTGGATTCAGTCTCCAAGTTGCAAATGCGCTTCTGGACATGTATACGAAGAATGGTTACTTGGAAGAGGCGTGGAAGATGATCGAGCAAATGCCAAAGAAGAACATCATATCTTGGACTATACTAGTGTCGGGATATGGCATTGCTTGTCAGTTGGACACTTCGATAAGGCAAGAGTGCTTTTCTACCAATGCGCACAGAAGGATTTAATTAATCCTGTGGACTGCAATGCTCAACGCTTGTGTACAACATGGAAGCTTTGAGGAGGCATTGACATTTTTCCGAGACATGCAGCTACAGTCATCAGGATATTTAACTGCTTGTATTTACCGGTGCTTTTGGTAGGAAAGAATCTGTTTCCTACTTCATAGGGCTCCACGCCTAATAAATAGACCGGCACCGCTGATCTCAATCAAACCGTCATCAGGATCCGCCGCCCTGGCTCGCTCCGGTCACGACCTTGCCATACGTCCTTCCTGGCGAGCTCGTCTCCCGCCAAGAAGAAGCCACCCAGACGTGACGTGCGTCGACGCTGCCCAGCCACCGGTGTGCTCCCCCTGTCGTCTCGATCCGTCGATCTACACGACCACACTGGTGAGCAGTCCGTGTTCTCCTTTTACTCTCCGTGCCAAACAATATACTCCTCAGCCCCCTCGGCGCTCGCGACTCGCCCTGGCCTGCAGCGGCGCTCGCCGGAAGCTGGCCTGCCTGCTGCCGACCGCGCCTGTTCGCGATCCACGTCGCCTCGGTCCATGTCGCCGACTCGCTAAGGGTCAACCGCGGACGGGCGCATGGCCATGACGCCGGGCGCGCAAGAGCAGACAGTACAACAGCCCGCAGTTTGCAGTGGAGCCGCTCAGCCGCCGCCGGTGGAATCTATAGAGTCCAGCGTAGAGAGTGCCTTACACCTGAACACCAAGTGGGCCTAATGGGTCAACTGCGGGCTGTGATGGACTAAATTAGTTATTTTTTTATTTAAATAGGTTCTATTAGAGAGAGGGTAGCTCCGCCCTTGGCCCTCGAGATCCATGCATTTGAGTTTTAAGTTCTTATCTTATGTTTTCTCTTTATTTAAATCACACTATATATGTAGTTAGCAATAATGATTTCGAAGGGCAAGCGTTCATTTGAAATGATTGAGCCACACTTCACGGAAGGCAAGTGTTAAATCTTACCTATTCCTGGGAAATAGTTTATTATTCTCATGCATTCATATGTTAGTTTTTTTTATTTGTTACATGTGGTTGGTTGGTTGTGCTTTGTGTTATATGCTGAAGATGGATCGATTGCTTCAAGCTACAAGGAAAAGAGGTCTTGCCAGCACAATGATGATTCTAAAGGGGAATAAGAAAAACCATTCCTTCCAGAGGTATGACAGATGACTCAGTTTTTTGTTTGGTTTTTTTATACAAGAGTCGTCTGCCTTTCATTGATAATGAAGATCCCTATGCTTGTATGTGTAGGGTGTCTGGTCTCATATACATTCCTTTATGCACATTCGAGACGCGGGACGAGCTGCCTGTTTGTCCCGGTCTTTTCTACAGTCATAGAGATGTCATCCCTACCTCATTTTTACTGATGAAACATTGGGTTGCAAGAAAAACACATCTCAAGAAAACGAAATTGCAAGCAATTTTTACAGTAGAGTTGATAACATTCTGAATAATCATTCAGGCATTGGGACGAAGGCACTCAAAATCCATGTTCCTATAGGTTACACTGCAAAGGACTCACGTTATCTTAACCGTTGGCTTCAGATTGCTATCACACCTGGGATTGAAGAACTCGAGCTAATTTTGCCTTTCATGGCAAAGTACAAATTCCCATATTCCCTTCTACCTATGAGTGGAGACTCAATCAAATGTCTTGAACTTAGCTGATGTTCTTTCCGTCCCACTTCTAAGTTTGGCTGGTTAAAAAATCTGACAAAATTGTGTCTTGATGGTGTTTTTATTGAGGGTGACGAGTTAGAGCGTCTTGTCTCCTCTGCCCTTGCTTTGGAGAGGTTGGAGATTAGATATTGTGATCGCATAGTCTGTCTGAAGGTTCCTTCCATGCTACAGCGGCTCACATACCTAGAGGTTTATGATTGTGACAAGCTTCGTGTTTTGGACATCGATGCTCCAAATATAACTTGCTTCAATTTCGGAAGACATCATACGAAGACGAAACTGTCAATTGGTGGGGGAGTGTCCAAAATAAAAGAATTGAGTGCATGCTTCGACGATGCAGTTTATTATGTCCGTGTTGAACTCCCGTCTATGATGGCAAACCTTGAAACTCTTACCATAAATTCAATGGCTGAGGTATACTATTTCTTTGTGTTGGCTTGCTAGATGCATTTGACTATACTGCAATCGTATCTTATTGTACACGTCTTTATGCAGATGAATATACCAGTGCTTCCCAGCAAGTATCTGCACCTGAAGTACTTAAGGATTTCTCTTGCGGCGTACACCTTTCCTTCAACATTTGATTATTTTTCTCTGGCTTCCTTTTTTGATGCATGTCCCTCTTTGGAGGCTTTTTTCTTGGATGTAAGTTTATGTTCATACTTAGACGTCAGTAGTTTTTTTTTGCATCTGAATTGAATCATGCTTATCAAATCTTTTGTTCATTTTGATATTTTAGGCAGATCAGCGGAAGATGAAACATGTTTCGATCTTTACAAATCCTTTGGTTCTGAGGGGGACTCCTGAACAACGCCATCACAAGCTCAAGACTGTTCAGATATTTGGATTCACTTCCGCTAAGAGCCTGGTTGAGCTAGCATGCCACATTGCTCAGTATGCAACATCGCTGCAATCCCTCAAATTGGAGGTCCATCAGAGTAATTTTAAGTGTTATATTCCGGCTAATAAACATAATAAGTGCTCCCAGCTACCTGTCGAGGTTCTCATGGAATCTCGACGAGCACACTTGGCCATCATGACGTACATTGAGCCTATAGTTCCATCCACTGTGAAGTTACAGGTTGTGGGACCTTGCAGCAGATGCCATGCCCTTGAACAGTAGAGTACGTACTACCGTAGTTTCAGTATTTGGGTCATTAGTACCCTCCATAGTATTAGAATGGTTTAAATATTTATCGTCCCACACGTGTAAAGTATTGTGGCTTGCACCTATTTTATTTTAATTCTAATGTCTAAGCATGAACAGCCAGTGATCCCGTTATTTTTGTCCCACAATGTATGTAAGTTATCCATTGCATTATCAGTTGCAAGGATTCAGGCAGTAAATTGTAATTACAAGTGAAGCAAGCTAACTAGGGGACAAGACCAAGCAGGTGCTCCCGGCGGCGGTCAGGTACCAAGCACCGCGCGATGCCATGCCATGTTTTCTGCTTTTAGATGGGGAAGTCACTCGCGTGTCCTGAGTGACCATAGAGTCTCTTTGTGTTGGGGCGGTTAGGTACAACCTCTTCTTCCCCGTTCTTCCTCTCCTATGTCTCCACTTCCTTTGGATCTTAATCTTGCGGCGTTTTGGCCTCCCATCAATTTCTCAAATGGCTATATATGTTTTTGCCGAGGTTTCTATGACCAACCTTTGTAGGATGAGCAGTTTTACAACTATCTGTATCTCTACTAGCGTTACTCATGTAGTCATGTCAGCCCAGTGCAGTCTATAGTACTAGTACAAAACAACAGTATTTGTATGGTTGTCGTTCGCCTAGATTCTACCTATGCGCGAGTACACACCACTGATAAAATGAGACTAGGTGAGCATCGTACATTGTGTCAAAAAATCGAGATAACAATATTGTCTCCTCTGGTTTTTATTTATTATTTCGTTTTAGCTCAAAAGCTTAGCATCCCATGATTATAGTTTCCAACACATATATCTTTCTCTGATAATCGAGGATAAATATTATTTTATAGTTGTTGGAGCGAGGACAAGACTAGCCCCTAGTCACCCTTTGTTTACGGACTAATTGTCGAAGTGTCCTATGGAAAGCAAAGACTCTCCTCCTGCGACGCCAAAGGACGAAGGCAACCGCGGGGGCAAGCCCTGGGCCGCCTTCCAGCGACGAAGACTCTCCTCCTACGACGCCAAAGGACGAAGACCCTCGTCTTGTGAAGGTCCGGCCTACTTTCCCTCGGGTCGGGCAAGAGCCGCGAAGGGATCATCCAACGAAGGGCTCTCAGAGTGAAGGCTCCTGAAAGGGAAATAGGGTCAAACCTTTTCCTAAATGATTTTGGTGGCTGAATTGTCCAACACAAATAATTGGACTAACTAGTTTGCTCTAGATTATAAGTTTTACAGGTGCATAGTTCATCTACAACTATTCGAAGTCGACTGTCCGGAATACCGTAGATTATTCCGGACAGGAGAAGCTTTTTGGAAAAATCACCTAAGAGCGGATCGTTCGGGCCCTTGCGGCGGACCGTCCGCGACACCAGGGTGAGCCTCGGACAGAACCACTGCAAAAACACAACTCTACACTGCGGACCGTCCGAAGGAAAGCAAGCACCGTCCGAGACCACGCGCGGACCGTCCGGCCTCAGGCGCGGACCGTACGGTAGGTGAGGAACCGAAAAAACCCGAAGGTGACGGGTTTGGTAAAATGAATTATAGCGTCCTCGCGGACCGTCCCGGGTGCACGACCGGACCGTCCGCGACTGCCTTTATCTGACAACGCATTTAATGCATTATAGCCGTTGATATAGCCGTTACTGCTGACCGTTGCGATTTTAGTCGTTGATGTACAGGGGCGGATCGTCCGGACCAGAGGCGCGGACCGTCCGCGGTCGACAGAATTGGAGCAACGGCTAGGAAGTGGTTGGTGGCTATAAATACAACCCCAACCACCTCCATTCACTTCACCCAAGCACTCCAATCTTCTACATTCAATACAAGAGCAAGCAATCCATTCCAAGACACAATCAAAGCCTCCAATCTCTCTAAGTTCCACATTTGAGACAAGTGATCATTAGTGATTAGTGACTTGAGAGAGAGTGATTCGTGTGTTATTTGTCGCTCTTGTCGCTTGGATTTTGCAATCGTGCTTTCTTCTATTCTCATTCTTATTCTCTAAGTGACTTGTAATCAAAGCAAGAGACACTAAGTTTGTAGTGGTCCTTGTGGGGTCTAAGTGACCCATTTGATTAAGGAGAAAGCTCGCTCGGTCTAAGTGACCGTTTGAGAGAGGGAAAGGGTTGAAAGAGACCTGGTCTTTGTGACCACCTCAACAGGGAGTAGGTTTGCAAGAACCAAACCTCGGTAAAATAAATCACCATGTCATCCACTTTCATTTGCTTGTGATTTGTTTTCGCCCTCTCTTTTGGACTCGCTTTTTTCTAACGCTAACCCCAGCTTGTAGTGGTGCTTAAAGTTTAATTTCATATTTGCCTATTCACCCCCCTCTAGGCGACTTTCAATTGGTATCAAAGCTCGGTACTTTATTAGAGCCTAACTGCTCGAAGTGATGTCGGGAGCTCACGCCAAGAAGGATATGGTGACCGGCGAGAAGCCCGCCACAAGCCACGGGAAAGCTCCATCAGGAGAGTCCGGCAACAAAAGGGAGGAATCACCTCCCCGCGTCAAGTCACACTGGAGTGGCGACAAAAAGAAGAAAATGAAGAAGGTGGTCTACTATGAGACCGACTCTTCGTCGTCTTCCACCTCCGGCTCCGACACGCCGTCCGTCACTTCTAAGCGCTATGAGCACAAGAAGTTTAGTAAGATCCCCTTACGCTATCCTCGCATTTCCAAACGCACTCCTTTACTTTTCGTCCCACTAGGCAAACCACCGGTTTTTAACGGTGAAGATTATTGTATGTGGAGTGATAAAATGAGGCACCATCTAACCTCACTCCATGCTAGCATTTGGGACATTGTTGAGTTTGGAGCGTAGGAACCATCCGTGGGGGATGAAGGCTATGATTCGGACGAGGTAGCCCAAATCCGGCATTTCAACTCCCAAGCCACTACTATACTCCTCGCCTCTCTAAGTCGAGAGGAGTATAATAAGGTGCAAGGGTCGAAAAGTGCCAAAGAGATTTGGGACGTACTAAAGACCGCGCACGAAGGAGACGAGGTGACCAAGATCACCAAGTGGGAAACGATCGAGGGGGAGCTCGGTCGGTTTATGCTCAACCAAGGAGAGGAGCCATAAGCCATGTACAACCGGCTCAAGACCTTGGTCAATCAAGTGCGCAACCTCGGGAGCACCAAATGGGATGATCATGAAATGGTCAAGGTTATTCTAATATCACTTGTATTTCTTAATCCTACACAAGTTCAATTAATTCATGGTGATCCTAGATATAAACTAATGTCTCCCGAGGAAGTGATAGTAAAGTTTGTGAGCTTTGAGTTAATGATCAAAGGCTCCAAACAAATCATCGAGCGAGGCGCCACCTCCACACCCGAGGTGCAACCCGTCGCCTTCAAAGCGACGGAGGAGAAGAAGAAAGAGTCTACATCGAGTAGGCTTCCCATCGACGCCTCCAAGCTCGACAATGAGGAGATGGCTTTAATCATCAAAAGCTTTCGCCAAATCCTCAAGCAAAGGAAGGGGAGAGATTACAAGCCCCGTTCCAAAAAGGTTTGCTACAAGTGTGGTAAGCCCGGTCACTTTATTGCTAAATGTCCATTATCTAGTGATAGTGACAGGGGCGACGACAAGAAGGGAAAGAGAAGAGAAAAGAAGAGATACTACAAGAAGAAGGGCGGCGATGCCCATGTTTGTCGGCAGTGGGACTCTGATGAGAGCTCCACCGACTCCTCCTCTAACGAGGAGGACGCCAACATCGCCGTCAACAAGGGTCTTCTTGTCGGGTACCATAATTAGGGGTACCCCCAACACTCCTAAACTCGGCTGATATTCACCATCAGCGCAAACTGCAGAAACTGATGGGTGCAATTCAGGTCAAGGCTTCAAGGGACGTGGTCTCGCCTTGCCCAAGCCCAGCCTCGGGCGGGAACTGTAGTCTCAGGCAAATTCACGCCTCGCCTGAGGGCTTCCTCAAGCAACGAGCGCACCCTCGATTCGCCCGAAGCCCAGCTCGGGCAGGCTTCGTAGTGAAGCAACCTTGGCCAAATCGCCTCACCAACCGACCGTATCGCAGGCGCATTCAATGCAAGGATCGCCTGGCGCCTTATCCTGACACGCGTGTCTCAGTCGGCAAGGTCGAAGTGACCACAGTCACTTCGCCCTCCCACTGACTGACCTGACAGGAAAACAGCGTCGCTCGCCCCTCTCTGACTGCTGTGCCACCCGCCAGGGTGAGGCTGACAGCAGCTGAGTCCAGCCTCAGGCGCCACAGGAAGCTCTGCCTCACCCGACCTTGGGCCTCGGCCTCATGAGAAGTTTCCGCCTCGCCCGACCCTAGGGCTCGGCCCCTGCCTCGACCTCGGAAGGTGGACTCCGCCTCGCCCGACCCTAGGGCTCGGCCTCGACCTCGACCTCGGAAGGTGGTCTCCGCCTCACCCGACCCCAGGGCCCGGCCTCAACCTCGACCTCGGGCGGAATCGCGTCCTCGCCCGACCCTAGCCTCGGCCTCAGGAGGAGTCTCCGCCTCGCCCGACCTTGGGTTCGAATCGACCATGCCGTAGGGGGTACATCATTACCCTAACCCTAGCTAGCTCAGGCTACGGGGGAACAAGACCGACGTCCCATCCAGGCTCGCCCCAGTAACAAGTAATGATGGCTCCCCGCGTGCGTCCATGACGACGGTGGTTCTCAGCCCCTTACGGAAGCAAGGAGACGTCAGCAAGGTCCCAACAACCCCGACAGCTGTGCTTCTACAGGGCTCAAATGCTCCTCCGACGACCACGACACCGCGTACACAGGGCTCTAGCACCTCTCCGACAGCCACGTTGGCATGTACATAAGGCTCTGGCTCCTCTCTGCCGGACACGTTAGCGTATTGCTACACCCCCATTGTACACCTGGACCCTCTCCTTGCATCTATAAAAGGAAGGGCCAGGGCCCTCATACGGGAGGGTGGTCGCGTGGGACTCCCTCTCTCCCTCGCGAACGCTTGTAACCCCTACTGCAAGCGCACCCACTCTGGCGCAGGATAACACGAGCCGAGGTTTACCCCCCTTCGTGTCCCGTCTCGCGCCAACCCATCTGGGTTGGGGCACGCAGCAACAATTTTACTTGTTGGTCCAGGGACCCCCCAGGGTCGAAACGTCGACAGTTGGCGCGCCAGGTAGGGGCCTGTTGCGTGTTGACGAACAACTTCCCATCGAGTTCCAGATGGGTAGTCTCCATCAACCTCTTCAGCCCAGGACGTTGCTCCGTTTCGGGAGTCTTGAGTTCATGTCCCTCAACGGCAGCTACGACATGGTACTCCTTCCCCCGCAGCGCGACAGCGACAACGACGGCCGTCAGCCCGCCCGGCGGCGGCGGACTCGGCGACGTCTTCCCCCCATGGCGGAAGAGCAGCATCTGGGTTTGTCCCATCACCTTCCTCGCCGTAGGAGAAGGAGGCGGGGCAACCGTGGCCAAGCAGGAGGCGGCACCTCGTCAACTGTCGAGCGAGTCGACGACGCCGGCACCCTAGCGGAGAACATGTCGGGCGTTGACCTCGCGCTCGAGACAACAACGAGCGTCCTTTCCCTGCAACACGCCAACCCCAAGCGGACAGATGACGCCAGCACGCTCGCGAAGGGCATGCTGGGCGTTAGCCTTGTACCTGAGATAACGGTGCAGTCCGTCCCCGACGTGACTTCGTCACCGTCCATCGATCGAGAGGTACCGTACGTTTTCCACCCTGTGCCTTTTAGATTTAGCTTCGATATACCAAGCGATCCCGCTTCGGTGAGCGCTTTCATAAAGGCATATCCTAACCTTCCGGGGTACCATATGTGGTCAACCTAGGACCGATTGACGGCCGTCTCGACCTACGGGCCCCCGGGCTCCGAGGAAGACGACGAGCCCGACTCTGGTTGGGATTTCTCTAGGCTCGGTAATCCTAGTGCCATGCGAGACTTCATAACCGCATGTGACTACTGCCTCTCCGATTGCTCCGATGATGGCCACAGCCTTGACGATGATGGTTGTGGCCCAAGTCACGAATGTTTCCACGTTGATCTAGGGGGTCACGACGAAAGCAACCACCTTGGTATGCCAGAGGACGATGATCCCCCTGGGCCTGCGCCTCGCGTTGACATCCTGCGGGAGCTAGCTGTGGTCCCAGTCCCTGCGGGGGGTCAGGACACACAGCTCGAGCAAATCCGCGAGATGCAGGCCAAGCTCGACGAGGAAGCAGGACAACTTGTGCAGCTCTGGCAAAACATCGAGCAGGAGTGGGCAGGTCGAGCACTAGCCAGAGAAGCGCGTCATCAGGCCCAGGACGTCCAGCGCCGTATCACTGGCGATACCAGGGCAAGGCTGCCCCCGGCTTCCAGTGGAGTCGGCCAGAACCTGGCTGCTGCGGCAATACTACTCCGAGCGATGCCGGAGCCATCCACCACCGAGGGGCGGCGTATCCAGGGAGAACTCAAGAATCTCCTGGAGGATGCCGCGGTCCGACGGGCCGAGAGCTCTGCCTCCCGAAGGCAAGGGTACCCCCGGAGCATCGCGCCGTGACTTTCCGATTCTTGCGGGAAGCCTCGGTCCACACCGGGCGCACGCGGGACGCGACGCCTGCGGCCCCGTGTCACCTCGGCAACGAGCACCGCCGCCACGACCGTCGAGCCCGCCACGACCGTCGAGCCCGCCTCGACGAAAAGGTGCGCCGAGGCTACCACCCCAGGCGTGGGGGACGCTACGACAGTGGGGAGGATCGGAGCCCCTCGCCCGAACCACCTGGTTCGCAAGCCTTCAGTCGGGCCATACGACGGGCGCCGTTCCCGACCCGGTTTCGAGCCCCGACTACCATCACCAAGTACTAGGGGGAAATAAGGCCGGAACTGTGGCTTGCGGACTACCGGCTGGCCTGCCAGCTAGGTGCAATGGATGATGACAACCTCATCATCCGCAACCTCCCCCTGTTCCTCTCCGACGCCGCCCGAGCCTGGCTGGAGCATCTGCCTCCTGCGCAGATTTCCAACTGGGACGATCTGGTCAAAGCCTTCGCTGGAAACTTCCAGGGCACATACGTGCGCCCTGGGAACTCCTAGGATCTCCGAAGCTGCCGCCAGCGGCCAGGAGAATCCCGGCGGGACTACATTCGACGGTTTTCAAAGCAGCGGACCGAGCTGCCCAACATCACCGACTCGGATGTCATTGGTATGTTCCTCGCCGGCACCACTTGCCGCGACCTGGTGAGCAAACTGGGTCGCAAGACTCCCACCAGGGCGAGCGAGTTGATGGACATCGCCACCAAGTTCGCCTCTGACCAGGAGGCGGTCGAGGCCATCTTCTGGAAGGACAAGCAGCCTCAGGGACGCTAGCAGGAAGATGTCCCCGAGGCGTCCGCCCAACGCGGCACAAAGAAGAAAGGCAAGAAGAAGTCGCAAGCGAAACGCGACGCCGCCGAAGCAGATCTTGTCGCTGCCGCCGAGCACAGGAACCTTCGGAAGCCTCCTGGAGGGGCCAACCTGTTCGACAAGATGCTCAAGGAGTCGTGCCCCTATCATCAGGGTCCCGTCAAGCACACCCTTGAGGAATGCGTCATGCTTCGGCGCTACTTCCATAAGGCCGGGCCCCCGGCGGAAGGTGGCAAAGGCCATGACAACGACAAGAAGGAGGGCAACATGGCAGAGGAGTTCCCCGAGGTCCACGACTGTTTCATGATCTACGGTGGGCAAGTGGCGAACGCCTCAGCTCGGCACCGCAAGTAGGAGCGCCGAGAGGTCTACTCGGTGAAGGTGGCGGCGCCAGTCTACCTAGATTGGTCCGACAAGCCCATCACCTTCGACCAAGGCGACCACCCCGACCGCGTGCCGAGCCCAGGAAAGTACCTGCTCGTTGTCGACCCCGTCATCGGCAACGTCAGGCTCACCAAGGTCCTCATGGACGGAGGCAGCATCCTCAACATCATATACGCCGAGACCCTCGGGCTCTTGCAGATCGATCTGTCGACGATCCGGGCCGGTGTGGCGCCCTATCACGGGATCATCCCCGGGGAGCACGTCCAGCCCCTTGGACAACTCGATCTGCCCGTCTGCTTCGGGACTCCCTCCAACTTCCGAAAGTAAACCCTCACGTTCGAGGTGGTCGGGTTCCGAGGAACCTACCACGCAGTGCTGGGGAGACCGTGCTACGCCAAGTTCATGGTCGTCCCCAACTACACCTACCTCAAGCTCAAGATGTCGGGCCCCAACAGGGTCATCACCGTCGGATCCACATATCGACACGCGTACGAATGTGACGTGGAGTGTGTGGAGTACGCTAAGGCCCTCGCCGAGTCCGAGGCCCTCATCGCCGACCTGGAGTGCCTCTCCAAGGAGGTGCCAGATGCGAAGCGCCACGCCGGCAACTTCGAGCCAGCAGAGGCGGTTAAGTCCGTCCCTCTCGACCCCAGCAACGACGCCTCCAAGCAAGTCCGGATCAGCTCCGAGCTCGACCCCAAATAGGAAGCAGTGCTCGTCGACTTTCTTCGCGCGAACGCCGAGGTTTTTGCGTGGAGTCCCTCAGACATGCCTGGCATACCGAGGGATGTCGCCGAGCACTCGCTGGATATTCGAGCTGGAGCCCGACCCGTGAAGCAGGCTCTGCGCCGTTTCGACGAAGAAAAGCACAGAGCCATAGGCGAGGAGATCCGCAAGCTGATGACTGCGGGGTTCATCAAAGAGGTATTCCATCCCGAATGGTTAGCCAACCCTGTGCTTGTGAAAAAGAAAGGTGGGAAATGGAGGATGTGTGTAGACTACACTGGTCTAAACAAAGCATGTCCGAAGGTTCCCTACCCTCTGCCTCGCATCGATCAAATCGTGGATTCCACTACTGGGTGCGAAACCCTGTCATTCCTCGACGCCTACTCAGGGTATCACCAAATCAAGATGAAAGAGTCCGACCAGCTCGCGACTTCTTTCATCACACCTTTTGGCATGTACTGCTATATTACTATGCCATTTGGTTTGAGGAATGCAGGTGCGACATACCAAAGGTGCATGAACCACGTGTTCGGAGAGCACATCGGCCGAACGGTCGAGGCCTACGTCGATGATATCGTAGTCAAGACGGGAAAAGCCTCCGACCTCCTCTCTGACCTTGAAACGACATTCAAGTGTCTGAGGGCCAAGGGCGTGAAAATCAACCCCGAGAAATGTATCTTCGGAGTCCCCCGAGGCATGCTCCTGGGGTTCATCGTCTCCGAGCGGGGCATCGAGGCCAACCCGGAGAAAATCGCGGCCATCACCAACATGGGGCCTATCAAAGACTTGAAAGGAGTACAAAGGGTCATGGGATGCCTTGCGGCTCTGAGCCGCTTCATCTCGTGCCTCGGCGAAAGAGGCCTACCCTTGTATCGCCTCTTAAGGAAGACCTGTCACACCCGTTTCCCAAGGGCAGAGCCGGGTGCATAGCATATGTGTGCCAGGATCTATTTCCACACATATGTTGACGTCACAAGTGTAATATATCAAAAGAACAATGCATAAGAGCGTAAATAACGATTATATTAACATATTACACTTCGAACAGACATAATGTCTTAACCTTTATTCATCAAAGTACAGCGAAACAAGGACATCCATCCACAGGAAGATGACCGAGGGTATCACTAGACTAGCATCCATGGAGTTCAGCATCATATCTTCATCTGCAAACTTCTGATCAAAATTAAGCAAGGGTGAGCTCACTTATGGTCGGGGCTCAGCAAGTGGGGGAAAAACTAATGCAAGTTTAACAAGGTGAGGCTAAGGTTGAGTAGTAAGCATTTTAGTTGGTCAACATTTTATTAACAACACCTGTCTTACTAATAAGTGTGAATCCCAAGTATTCCCATTAAGCAAAGGTATAAGAGTATATCAAAAACACTTAAGTGAAACCACTTAAGCAAAACCATTGGCAGATCATCGGATCTCGATTTATTTCCATCTTCAAGTTCAATTATCATGTGAGGAGTCCAGGCTGCTCATAACCGTGAGCACGGCTGATATATCAGTTTTACACTCTGCAGAGGTGGCACATCTTTACCCATGAGTCGCGATTCCCTTCTAGCCCGGGTTAGCTAGACCCGTATTCACTTCCGAGGTGAATGGCCAGGGTCTCTCTACGAGGCTTCTCCCTAGAGTCCTCATTACGCAAATGCTGGAAATGGTCAAACTGCATAAGGCACACCTACCGTAACCAACTTATAGTCCAGACTACAGGGTAAAGCTTTGGGAACTATGCCCATATCCAATCTGCCTGAGCCGGAACTATAAGCGCTTGCCAGATGCCCCCGTTCCGGTCGACCACGACTAGCACCCAACATAAGACTTCCCTAGTTATTTAGCCAAGACCAGAGCCATGATAGTTCTCATGGTAGCACTGTTTTCCCGGGTGGTCACTCCATATTCCAATTAATATGCAATAATCTTGTTTAACCATCGGGTTCACAACAACAAAGTAATCTTACCATTTGGAACATTAATATCATAAGCAGGAGTGACTGCATAAAGTTAAGTTGTAGCAATAGCATAGCTACAAAGGTAAAGTATAATTCCTAGGTTTGATCAAGGAATAAGGTTGGAAAGGTTATCTAAATAGGTAACCCGTCAAATTATGCATATATATCCAAAAGAATAAACTTTATTAAATGTATTGTTTGGGATCAAACAGAGTATGCAGAGGGAGAAGTCCACTTGCCTTGCTTATTGAAAACTTGAGGTTCTTCCGCGTATAGGAATAGATCTTGAGTCTTAACTACTAGATCAACCACTGAATATCACACAAACAAACAAGAAGAACAAACACCATTCAATAACATACAACATTCACCATACGTAACGCTAAAAGAAAGCCTAACGAAAAGAGGATTCGCTTTTCAAAAACGTCGTAAGTAATGGTTATACTAAGAGGGTATTCTTTTCAAAAATGTGTGATCTATACTTTATAAAATAAGACATGAGCTTAAAATATCTTAATTAAAATATACAAATATTAGGTTCATCAAATTAATCTTTTATAAAACGTCATATGTGATATGTCTAAGATTAAGAGTTCATAAGATAAAACATGTTACAATGTTATTAAACCTTTTTTAACCTTTTAGAAAAGATATATGTTATACATCTAATGTTAATGAGTTATGAAACACATTATTAATTATTAATTGATGAGGAGCTAACATATAAGCCTAAACATGTTTTGTATGGAAAGATAATGAATCAAATAATTATCTTTATCTTTATTAAGAAAACACATGGCTTACATTATTATTAAGAAAGTTGTCGGCGTTTCGAGACCGGGGGGTCCCTGGGCCGACGAGTGAAATGTCGATGCGTGCCCCAGCCCAGATGGGTCGGCGCGAGGCCGAGCGCGAAGGGGGGAGAAAGGTGGCCAGAGACGGGCGTGAGAGAGGTGGAAATCCCGCGGCCTTCGTGTTCGTCCCACGCCCAGGTCGGGTGCGCTTGCAGTAGGGGATTACAAGCGTCCACGCGGGAGAGGGAGCGAGCGGCCTCACGCGAGCGCCTGTCTTGTCCTCGTCCCTGCGCGGCCAACCCTCTGTAAGAGGGCCCTGGTCCTTCCTTTTATAGACGTAAGGAGAGGATCCAGGTGTACAATGGGAGGTGTAGCAGAGTGCTACGTGTCTAGCCGAGAGGTTGAAAGGGAAATGTGCCCTTGGGCCATTTCTAAGTATTTTGGTGATTGAGTGCCAACACATGTGCTTAATTGTGAATTTATGTACATGGATGAACAAGGTGCAAATCATGAGATAAAGGTATGTTTCTAAGCCTTAGTACATTTGTTTTGTGGACTAACATATTTGTCTAAGTGTTAGAAACAGAAAGAAGAAAAAGAGAAAAGGGGAGAGAAAGACTTGGCTGTGTGCAGCCAAGGCTCAGCTCGGTCTGGAGCACCGGACTGTCCGGTGTGCACCGGACAGTGTCCGGTGCGCCAGGCCAACTCGGCGCGAACTGGCCGCTCTCGGGAATTCGCCGACGGCGTACGGCTAAAATTCACCGGACTGTCCGGTGTGCACCGGACTGTCCGGTGAGCCAATGGTCGGCCAGGGCCAACGGTCGGCCGCGCAATCCGCGCGGGACACGTGGCCGAGCCAACGGTCGGAAGACGGCACCGGACTGTCCGGTGTGCACCGGACTGTCTGGTGCGCCAACGGCTCTCAGATCTCCGCCGGTCTGCAACGGTCGGGAAGCGCTGGATAAGGAAAGAAATCGGTCACCGGACATGTCCGGTGTGCACCGGACTGTCCGGTGCACCCGACGACAGAAGGCAAGGATGGCCTTCCGGATTTGCTCTCAACAGCTCCTAGCTGCCTTGGGGCTATAAAAGGAGCCCCTAGGCGCATGGAGGAGAGACACAAGCAACTCTTGAGCATTCCTGATCATCCACACTAAGTCTCTGCGCATTCGTTTGTGTTTCTAAGTGATTCGAGCTCTGTTCTAAGTGAGAACTCTGAGATAGTCTTGTGAGCTCGATTCTTGGCCGCGTGTGTGCGTTTTTGCTGTGGATTTGTGTGTGTTGCTTCCCTCCCTTACTCTGTGCTTCTTTGTGATCATATACTTGTAAGGGCAAGAGACTCCAATTTGTGGAGATTCCTTGCAAACGGGATAGTGAAAGGAACAACAAAACACCGTGGTATTCAAGTGGGTCTTTGGACCGCTTGAGAGGGGTTGATTGCAACCCTCGTCCGTTGGGACGCCACAACGTGGAAGTAGGCAAGCATTGGCTTGGCCGAACCACGGGATAAACCACCGTGTCACCTCTGTCTTGATCTCTTGTGGTATTGTGTTTTGTTGAGACTTCACCTTAGCCACTTGGCAATAATCGTGCTAACACTTAACAAGTTTGTGGCTTAAGTTTGAAGTTTTTACAGGATCACCTATTCACCCCCCCTCTAGGTGCTCTCAATTGGTATCAGAGCCGTTCTCTTCTCAAAGGGACTAACCGCCCGAAGAGATGGATCCTAAGGGGAAGGGTATAGTGATCAACGATAAAGAGAAGGAGACCTTCGTCAACGAGCCGAAGGATGACAGGCCTACCGACTCCGGCTCGGGCCAAAGACGGAAGGAAGGGAAGAAGAAGAAGACCAGGCGCATCAAGGAGATTGTCTACTACGACAGCGACGAGTCTACTTCTTCCCAAAAGGACGAGGACCACAACGACTACAAACAAAAGACGGTTAACTCAAACTTTTCTTTTGATTATTCGCGTATTCCGCATAGCTCAAATACTCATTTGCTTCCCATTCCACTTGGCAAACCTCCTCACTTTGATGGAGAGGATTACGGATTTTGGAGCCACAAAATGCGTACTCACCTGTTTTCTCTCCATCCAAGCATTTGGGAGATTGTGGAAAGTGGAATGAAATTTGATAGCTCGGATAGCCCTATGTTTATTAATGAACAGATTCATAAAAATGCACAAGCTACTACTGTGTTGCTAGCCTCTTTGTGCAGGGACGAGTATCACAAGGTGAGCGGCTTGGACAATGCCAAGCAGATCTGGGACACCCTCAAGATTTCTCATGAGGGGAACGACGTCACCTTGCTCACCAAGATGGAGTTGGTGGAGGGAGAGCTTGGACGGTTCGCCATGATAAGGGGCGAGGAGCCGACGCAAACATACAACCGGCTCAAGACCCTCATCAACAAGATAAGGAGCTACGGGAGCACGCGATGGACGGACCACGACGTCATCCGCCTAATGCTCAGGTCCTTTACCGTACTTGATCCTCATCTCGTGAACAATATTCGTGAGAATCCCAGGTACACGATGATGACGCCCGAGGAAGTACTTGGAAAATTCGTGAGCGGGCGGATGATGATCAAGGAGGCAAGATACGTCGACGACGCGTTGAACGGACCACTCCACGAGCCTCAACCCATTGCTCTAAAAGCAACGAGGAGCAAGGAGTCGCTACCTAGCAAGGTGGCGCAAGTCGAGGCGGCCGGGCTCAATGATGAAGAGATGGCTCTCATCATCAAGAGATTCAAGACGGCGCTAAATGGTCGCAAGGGGCAGCCAAGCAAGACCAAGACCAAGGGGAAGCGCTCATGCTTCAAATGCGGTAAGCTTGGTCATTTTATCGCTAACTGTCCCGATAATGAAAGTGACCAGGAAAAGGGGAACAAAAGAGAGAAGAAGAAGCAATACAAGAAGGCAAAGGGCGAGGCGCATCTAGGAAAGGAGTGGGACTCGGATTGCTCCTCCTCCGACTCCGACAACGAAGGACTCGCCGCCACTGCCTTCAACAAATCGGCTCTCTTCCCCAACGAGCGTCTTACTTGTCTTATGGCAAGGGAGAAGAAGGTAAGTACTCAAGACTCCACTTATGCTTCTTCGAGTGATAGTGAGTCTAGTGATGATGACATAGATTATTCATGTTTGTTCAAGGGCTTAGATAGATCTAAAATAGATAAAATCAATGAATTGATTGATGCTTTGAATGAAAAGGATAGGCTTTTAGAAAAGCAAGAGGATTTATTGTATGATGAACATGATAAGTTTGTAGAGGCACAAAAATCATATGCTTTAGAAGTGAAAAGAAATGAAGTACTTTCTAGTGAAATATCTTCTTGTCATGAAACCATTGCTACTTTACAAAGTGTTAACCATGATTTAAATGCTAAATTAGAAGTAACAAATAAATCTAAGTCTTGTGTTGAAAATGTTACAATTTGCACTAGGTGTAAGGATTTTGATGTTAACACTTGTAGCAAACATTTAGTTTCAATTTCAAAACTAAAAGATGAAGTGGCTAGTCTTAATGCCCAACTTAAGACTAGCAAGAGTGAAGTTGAAAAGATAAAATTTGCAAGGGATGCCTATACAATTGGAAGACATCCCTCAATTAAGGATGGGCTTGGCTTCAAGAGGGAAGCCAAGAACTTAACAAGCCATAAGGCTCCCATCTTCGTCAAGGAGAAGGGGAAGGCCCCTATGGCTAGTAATGCTAAAAAGAATCATGCTTTTATGTATTATGATAGGAGACATGCTAGAAATGCTTATAATCATTTTGATTCACATGTTTATGATTCTCATGCCATGTTTGCTTCTAGTTCTTCTTATAAGCATGATAGAGATATGTGTAGGAGAAATGTTGTACATATGCCTAGGAGAGATATTGCTCATGTACCTAGAAGGAATGTTATTCATGCTCCTAGGAAAGTAGTGAATGAACCTTCTACCATTTATTATGCTTGTAATGCTCCTTTTGCTATTTGTAGAAAGGGTAAGAAGGTAGTTGCTAGGAAATTAGGGGCTAGATGCAAGGGAGATAAATCTTGCATTTGGGTCCCTAAGGATATTTGTACTAACCTTGCAGGACCCAACATGAGTTGGGTACCTAAGACCCAAGCCTAAATTTGCCTTGCAGGTTTATGCATCCGGGGGTTCAAGCTGGATTATCGACAGCGGATGCACAAACCATATGACGGGGGAGAAGAAGATGTTCACCTCCTACGTCAAGAATAAGGATTCCCAAGATTCAATTATATTCGGTGATGGGAATCAAGGCAAGGTAAGAGGGTTAGGTAAAATTGCAATATCTAATGAGCATTCTATCTCAAATGTATTCTTAGTGGAGAGTCTTGGATATAATTTGCTATCTGTCAGTCAATTATGTCAAATGGGATATAATTGTTTATTTACAAATGTAGATGTGTCTGTCTTTAGAAGATGTGATGGTTCACTAGCTTTTAAGGGTGTACTAGACGGCAAGCTTTATTTAGTTGATTTTGCAAAAGAAGAGGCTGGTCTAGATGCATGCTTAATGGCTAAGACTTGCATGGGCTGGCTGTGGCATCGCCGCTTAGCACATGTGGGGATGAAGAACCTCCACAAGCTTCTAAAGGGAGAACACGTGATAGGTCTAACAAATGTTTATTTCGAAAAAGATAGACCTTGTGCAGCTTGTCAAGCAGGTAAACAAGTGGGAGGAGCACATCACAGCAAGAATGTGATGACCACGTCAAGACCTCTGGAGTTGCTGCATATGGACCTCTTCGGACCCGTCGCCTATCTAAGTATAGGAGGAAGTAAGTATGGTTTAGTTATTGTTGATGACTTTTCCCGCTTCACTTGGGTATTCTTTTTGCAGGATAAGTCTGAAACCCAAGGGACCCTCAAGCACTTCCTCAGGAGAGCTCAAAATGAGTTTGAGCTCAAGGTGAAGAAGATAAGGAGCGACAACGGGTCCGAGTTCAAGAACCTTCAAGTGGAGGAGTTTCTTGAGGAGGAAGGGATCAAGCACGAGTTCTCCGCTCCCTACACACCACAGCAAAATGGTGTGGTAGAGAGGAAGAACAGGACGCTAATCGATATGGCGAGGACGATGCTTGGAGAGTTCAAGACCCCCGAGTGCTTTTGGTCGGAAGCCGTGAACACGGCTTGCCACGCCATCAACAGGGTCTACCTTCATCGACTCCTCAAGAAGACTTCGTATGAGCTACTAACCGGTAACAAACCCAATGTATCTTACTTTCGTGTTTTTGGGAGCAAGTGCTACATTCTAGTGAAGAAGGGTAGAAATTCTAAGTTTGCTCCCAAAGCTGTAGAAGGGTTTTTATTAGGTTATGATTCAAATACAAAGGCGTATAGAGTCTTCAACAAATCATCGGGTTTGGTTGAAGTCTCTAGCGACGTTGTATTTGATGAGACTAATGGCTCTCCAAGAGAGCAAGTTGTTGATTGTGATGATGTAGATGAAGAAGATGTTCCGACGGCTGCTATACGAACCATGGCGATTGGAGACGTTCGGCCACAGGAACAAGATGAACGAGATCAACCTTCTTCCTCAACGACGGTGCATCCCCCAACTCAAGACGGTGAACAGGTTCATCAAAAGGAGGCGTGTAATCAAGGGGGAGCACAAGATGATCATGTGATGGAGGAAGAAGCGCAACCGGCACCTCCAACCCAAGTTCGAGCGATGATTCAAAGGGATCATCTCGTCGACCAAATTCTGGGTGACATTAGCAAGGGAGTAACTACTCGATCTCGATTAGTTAATTTTTGTGAACATTACTCTTTTGTCTCCTCTATTGAGCCTTTCAGGGTAGAGGAGGCCTTGCTAGATCCGGACTGGGTGTTGGCCATGCAGGAGGAACTTAACAACTTCAAGCGCAATGAAGTTTGGACGCTGGTGCCTCGTCCCAAACAAAATGTTGTGGGAACCAAGTGGGTATTCCGCAACAAACAGGACGAGCACGGAGTGGTGACGAGGAACAAGGCTCGACTTGTGGCAAAAGGTTATGCCCAAGTCGCAGGTTTGGACTTTGAGGAGACTTTTGCTCCTGTGGCTAGGCTAGAGTCCATTCGTATCTTGCTAGCATATGCTGCTCACCATTCTTTCAGGTTGTACCAAATGGATGTGAAGAGCGCTTTCCTCAACGGGCCAATAAAGGAGGAGGTGTACGTGGAGCAACCCCCTGGCTTCGAGGATGAGCGGTACCCCGACCACGTGTGTAAGCTCTCTAAGGCGCTCTATGGACTTAAACAAGCCCCAAGAGCATGGTATGAATGCCTTAGAGATTTCTTACTTGCTAATGCTTTCAAGGTTGGGAAAGCCGATCCAACTCTCTTTACAAAGACATGTGATGGTGATTTGTTTGTATGCCAAATTTATGTCGATGACATAATATTTGGTTCTACTAATCAAAAGTCTTGTGAAGAGTTTAGCAGGGTGATGACGCAGAAATTCGAGATGTCGATGATGGGCGAGTTGAACTACTTCCTTGGGTTCCAAGTGAAGCAACTCAAGGACGGCACCTTCATCTCCCAAACGAAGTACACGCAAGATCTGCTAAAGCGGTTTGGGATGAAGGACGCCAAGCCCGCAAAGACTCCGATGGGAACCGACGGACACACCGACCTCAACAAAGGAGGTAAGTCCGTTGATCAAAAAGCATACCGGTCAATGATAGGGTCTTTACTTTATTTATGTGCTAGTAGACCGGATATTATGCTTAGCGTATGCATGTGTGCTAGATTTCAATCCGATCCTAAGGAGTGTCACTTGGTGGCGGTGAAGCGAATTCTTAGATATTTAGTTGCTACGCCTTGCTTCGGGATCTGGTATCCAAAGGGGTCTAACTTTGACTTGATTGGGTACTCAGATTCCGACTATGCTGGATGTAAGGTCGATAGGAAAAGTACATCAGGGACGTGCCAATTCTTAGGAAGGTCCCTGGTGTCATGGAACTCTAAGAAACAAACCTCCGTTGCCCTATCCACCGCTGAAGCCGAGTACGTTGCCGCAGGTCAGTGTTGCGCGCAACTACTTTGGATGAGGCAAACCCTCAGGGACTTTGGCTACAATCTGAGCAAAGTCCCACTCCTATGTGATAATGAGAGTGCTATCCGAATAGCGGAAAATCCTGTTGAGCACAGCCGCACAAAGCACATTGACATCCGGCATCACTTTTTGAGAGACCACCAGCAAAAGGGAGATATCGAAGTGTTTTATGTTAGCACCGAGAACCAGCTAGCCGATATCTTCACCAAGCCTTTAGATGAGAAGACCTTTTGCAGGCTGCGTAGTGAGCTAAATGTCTTAGATTCGCGGAACTTGGATTGAATTGTAGCATACTGTATTCATGCTTTTGATCATGTTCCCTTCTGCATATTGTTGCTTATTATGGTGCTCAAGTTGTACAAACACTCCCTGGACCTCACAAGTCCGTTGCAAAGTGATGCACATGTTTAGGGGGAGATGTGTTACAACTTGACCCTTTGAGACTAACCATATGTTGAGTTTGTCTGATTTAGTCTCAAAGGAGAATTGAAAGGGAAAAGGTGGACTTGGACCATGCAAGACTTTCACTGCACTCCGATGAGGGGTAACTTACTCCAAGTCCATCTCATTAACTCTTATTGCCATTTGCTCTTAAGTGAAGATTTTGGTGAGGCAATGGGGTTAAAGGGCCAAGATTGATCCCGTTTTGGTGCTTGATGCCAAAGGGGGAGAAAATAAAGGCCAAAGCAATAAATGGATCAGCTACCACTTGAGAGATTTTGAAAATAGTAGAATAGAGTTTTTGGTTTGTCAAAATTCTTAAGTTGTCTCTCTTGTCAAAAGTTGGCTTCTTGTGGGGAGAAGTATTGATTATGGGAAAAAGGGGGAGTTTTTGAAATCCTTGATCAATCTCTTTTTGAATGACTCTCTTTATGCTTAAACATGTGTGTTTAACTTAGAGATAGAGATTTGTGTTTGATTTGCAAAAACAAACCAAGTGGTGGCAAAGGATGATCCATATATGCCAAAATTGATTCAAAATAAATTTAAGTGTTATTTGAATTGAGTTTGCACTTGTTCTAGTGGCTTTATGTTGTGTTGGCATAAATCACCAAAAAGGGGGAGATTGAAAGGGAAATGTGCCCTTGGGCCATTTCTAAGTATTTTGGTGATTGAGTGCCAACACATGTGCTTAATTGTGAATTTATGTACATGGATGAACAAGGTGCAAATCATGAGATAAAGGTATGTTTCTAAGCCTTAGTACATTTGTTTTGTGGACTAACATATTTGTCTAAGTGTTAGAAACAGAAAGAAGAAAAAGAGAAAAGGGGAGAGAAAGACTTGGCTGTGTGCAGCCAAGGCTCAGCTCGGTCTGGAGCACCGGACTGTCCAGTGTGCACCGGACAGTGTCCGGTGCGCCAGGCCAACTCGGCGCGAACTGGTCGCTCTCGGGAATTCGCCGACGGCGTACGGCTAAAATTCACCGGACTGTCCGGTGTGCACATTACTCTTTTGTCTCCTCTATTGAGCCTTTCAGGGTAGAGGAGGCCTTGCTAGATCCGGACTGGGTGTTGGCCATGCAGGAGGAACTTAACAACTTCAAGCGCAATGAAGTTTGGACGCTGGTGCCTCGTCCCAAACAAAATGTTGTGGGAACCAAGTGGGTATTCCGCAACAAACAGGACGAGCACGGAGTGGTGACGAGGAACAAGGCTCGACTTGTGGCAAAAGGTTATGCCCAAGTCGCAGGTTTGGACTTTGAGGAGACTTTTGCTCCTGTGGCTAGGCTAGAGTCCATTCGTATCTTGCTAGCATATGCTGCTCACCATTCTTTCAGGTTGTACCAAATGGATGTGAAGAGCGCTTTCCTCAACGGGCCAATAAAGGAGGAGGTGTACGTGGAGCAACCCCCTGGCTTCGAGGATGAGCGGTACCCCGACCACGTGTGTAAGCTCTCTAAGGCGCTCTATGGACTTAAACAAGCCCCAAGAGCATGGTATGAATGCCTTAGAGATTTCTTACTTGCTAATGCTTTCAAGGTTGGGAAAGCCGATCCAACTCTCTTTACAAAGACATGTGATGGTGATTTGTTTGTATGCCAAATTTATGTCGATGACATAATATTTGGTTCTACTAATCAAAAGTCTTGTGAAGAGTTTAGCAGGGTGATGACGCAGAAATTCGAGATGTCGATGATGGGCGAGTTGAACTACTTCCTTGGGTTCCAAGTGAAGCAACTCAAGGACGGCACCTTCATCTCCCAAACGAAGTACACGCAAGATCTGCTAAAGCGGTTTGGGATGAAGGACGCCAAGCCCGCAAAGACTCCGATGGGAACCGACGGACACACCGACCTCAACAAAGGAGGTAAGTCCGTTGATCAAAAAGCATACCGGTCAATGATAGGGTCTTTACTTTATTTATGTGCTAGTAGACCGGATATTATGCTTAGCGTATGCATGTGTGCTAGATTTCAATCCGATCCTAAGGAGTGTCACTTGGTGGCGGTGAAGCGAATTCTTAGATATTTAGTTGCTACGCCTTGCTTCGGGATCTGGTATCCAAAGGGGTCTAACTTTGACTTGATTGGGTACTCAGATTCCGACTATGCTGGATGTAAGGTCGATAGGAAAAGTACATCAGGGACGTGCCAATTCTTAGGAAGGTCCCTGGTGTCATGGAACTCTAAGAAACAAACCTCTGTTGCCCTATCCACCGCTGAAGCCGAGTACGTTGCCGCAGGTCAGTGTTGCGCGCAACTACTTTGGATGAGGCAAACCCTCAGGGACTTTGGCTACAATCTGAGCAAAGTCCCACTCCTATGTGATAATGAGAGTGCTATCCGAATAGCGGAAAATCCTGTTGAGCACAGCCGCACAAAGCACATTGACATCCGGCATCACTTTTTGAGAGACCACCAGCAAAAGGGAGATATCGAAGTGTTTTATGTTAGCACCGAGAACCAGCTAGCCGATATCTTCACCAAGCCTTTAGATGAGAAGACCTTTTGCAGGCTGCGTAGTGAGCTAAATGTCTTAGATTCGCGGAACTTGGATTGAATTGTAGCATACTGTATTCATGCTTTTGATCATGTTCCCTTCTGCATATTGTTGCTTATTATGGTGCTCAAGTTGTACAAACACTCCCTGGACCTCACAAGTCCGTTGCAAAGTGATGCACATGTTTAGGGGGAGATGTGTTACAACTTGACCCTTTGAGACTAACCATATGTTGAGTTTGTCTGATTTAGTCTCAAAGGAGAATTGAAAGGGAAAAGGTGGACTTGGACCATGCAAGACTTTCACTGCACTCCGATGAGGGGTAACTTACTCCAAGTCCATCTCATTAACTCTTATTGCCATTTGCTCTTAAGTGAAGATTTTGGTGAGGCAATGGGGTTAAAGGGCCAAGATTGATCCCGTTTTGGTGCTTGATGCCAAAGGGGGAGAAAATAAAGGCCAAAGCAATAAATGGATCAGCTACCACTTGAGAGATTTTGAAAATAGTAGAATAGAGTTTTTGGTTTGTCAAAATTCTTAAGTTGTCTCTCTTGTCAAAAGTTGGCTTCTTGTGGGGAGAAGTATTGATTATGGGAAAAAGGGGGAGTTTTTGAAATCCTTGATCAATCTCTTTTTGAATGACTCTCTTTATGCTTAAACATGTGTGTTTAACTTAGAGATAGAGATTTGTGTTTGATTTGCAAAAACAAACCAAGTGGTGGCAAAGGATGATCCATATATGCCAAAATTGATTCAAAATAAATTTAAGTGTTATTTGAATTGAGTTTGCACTTGTTCTAGTGGCTTTATGTTGTGTTGGCATAAATCACCAAAAAGGGGGAGATTGAAAGGGAAATGTGCCCTTGGGCCATTTCTAAGTATTTTGGTGATTGAGTGCCAACACATGTGCTTAATTGTGAATTTATGTACATGGATGAACAAGGTGCAAATCATGAGATAAAGGTATGTTTCTAAGCCTTAGTACATTTGTTTTGTGGACTAACATATTTGTCTAAGTGTTAGAAACAGAAAGAAGAAAAAGAGAAAAGGGGAGAGAAAGACTTGGCTGTGTGCAGCCAAGGCTCAGCTCGGTCTGGAGCACCGGACTGTCCAGTGTGCACCGGACAGTGTCCGGTGCGCCAGGCCAACTCGGCGCGAACTGGCCGCTCTCGGGAATTCGCCGACGGCGTACGGCTAAAATTCACCGGACTGTCCGGTGTGCACCGGACTGTCCGGTGAGCCAATGGTCGGCCAGGGCCAACGGTCGGCCGCGCAATCCGCGCGGGACACGTGGCCGAGCCAACGGTCGGAAGACGGCACCGGACTGTCCGGTGTGCACCGGACTGTCCGGTGCGCCAACGGCTCTCAGATCTCCGCCGGTCTGCAACGGTCGGGAAGCGCTGGATAAGGAAAGAAATCGGTCACCGGACATGTCCGGTGTGCACCGGACTGTCCGGTGCACCCGACGACAGAAGGCAAGGATGGCCTTCCGGATTTGCTCTCAACGGCTCCTAGCTGCCTTGGGGCTATAAAAGGAGCCCCTAGGCGCATGGAGGAGAGACACAAGCAACTCTTGAGCATTCCTGATCATCCACACTAAGTCTCTGCGCATTCGTTTGTGTTTCTAAGTGATTCGAGCTCTGTTCTAAGTGAGAACTCTGAGATAGTCTTGTGAGCTCGATTCTTGGCCGCGTGTGTGCGTTTTTGCTGTGGATTTGTGTGTGTTGCTTCCCTCCCTTACTCTGTGCTTCTTTGTGATCATATACTTGTAAGGGCAAGAGACTCCAATTTGTGGAGATTCCTTGCAAACGGGATAGTGAAAGGAACAACAAAACACCGTGGTATTCAAGTGGGTCTTTGGACCGCTTGAGAGGGGTTGATTGCAACCCTCGTCCGTTGGGACGCCACAACGTGGAAGTAGGCAAGCATTGGCTTGGCCGAACCACGGGATAAACCACCGTGTCACCTCTGTCTTGATCTCTTGTGGTATTGTGTTTTGTTGAGACTTCACCTTAGCCACTTGGCAATAATCGTGCTAACACTTAACAAGTTTGTGGCTTAAGTTTGAAGTTTTTACAGGATCACCTATTCACCCCCCCCCTCTAGGTGCTCTCAGAGGTTTTGGCACCCAGTTGGTGTGATGTCGTGGCCGTCGAAGGAGCGCTGGAGCCTGGCGGAAGGATAGCTATCGGGGCGTTTGAGTCCTTGCTGACGTCCTCTTGCTTCCGTAAGGGGGCCGAGAGCCGCCGTCGTCAGGGAGCGTGCGGGGCGCCATCATTGCCTATCTGGCGGAGCGAGCCAGATGGGACGCCGGTCTTGTTCCCCGTAGCCTGAGTCAGCTCGGGGTAGGGTAATGATGGCGCCTCCTGTTGACGTGGCTGGCCCGTGCCCTAGGTTGGGTGATGTGGAGGCTCCTCCGAGGTCAAGGTCGAGTCTGTCTTCCGTGGCCGTGGTCGAGTCCGAGCCCCTGGGTCGGGCGAGGCGGAGACCGTCGGCTGAAGCCAGGGCTGAGTCTGAGCCCTGGGGTCGGGCGAAGCGGAGTTCGTCGTCGTCTGGGGCTGAGCCCAAGTCCGAGCCCTGGGTCGGGCGGAGCGGAGTTCGCCGTCTTCCGGGGCTTAGCCCGAGTCCGAGCCCTGGGTCGGGCAGAGCGGAGTTCGCCGTCTTCCGGGGCTTAGCCCGAGTCCGAGCCCTGGGTCGGGCGGAGCGGAGTTCGCCGTCTTCCGGGGCTTAGCCCGAGTCCGAGCCCTGGGTCGGGCATAGCGGAGTTCGCCGTCTTCCGGGGCTTAGCCCGAGTCCGAGCCCTGGGTCGGGCGGAGCGGAGCTTCCTATGGCGCCTGCGGCCGGGCCTGACTGCCTGTCAGCCTCACTCTGTCAAGTGGCACCGCAGTCGGAGCGGCGCAGGCGGCGCTGTCTTTCTGTCAGGCCGGTCAGTGGAGCGGCGAAGTGACGGCGGTCACTTCGGCTCTGTCGACTGAAGGGCGCGTGTCAGGATAAAGGGGTCAGGCCACCTTTGCATTAAATGCTCCTACGATTTGGTCGGTCGGCGTGGCGATTTGGTCAGGGTTGCTTCTTGGCGAAGACATGGCCTCGGGCGAGCCGGAAATATGTTCGCCGTTGGAGGGGGGCCTCGAGCGAGGCGGAGATCCTCCGGGGTCGGCTGCCCTCGTCCGAGGCTAGGCTCGGGCGAGGCGTGATCGAGTCCCTCGAATGGACCGATCCCTGACTTAATCGCACCCATCAGGCCTTTGCAGCTTTATGCTGATGGAGGTTACCAGCTGAGAATTAGGAGCTTTGAGGGTACCCCTAATTATGGTCCCCGACAAAAGCTATATTAAAAGTCAATATATGTAGTAACATTTTAGTTATTACTTTATTTTACCCTTTAGGGAAAACTAAATGATTTATATAACATGGACTAAATGTGATAAAATAATTAATCAAGCCTATATAACTAGTTATGAACAAGTTGACAATAGGTTTGACTAACAAATTATGATAAAGGTAACTAATCTATTAGTTATCTTTAGTTCTAATTAGGAACAAAAGATCTAATTCATTAAAGAGGGAAACTATATCTATCATTTTAGTTATGTGTGCACTGAATTAAGCTATATCAATATTATTGGAAATTCCTATCTGGCATACACATTTAACTATGAAATACTTGACGATAATCTAAATTAACTTTTATGGAAAAAGATATGTATTCTTATCTTTTAATGTTATTGAAAACATATGGTCTACATTTTCTTTTAAATTTCTATTTAAGAAGGCTATACTTACACATCTAAAAAACATTGTTAAGTTATAAAAACATGATATCTATTAAAAGTCATTTTAGACTAGAAACAAATTATCTACTTCATTAGTAAGAAACCTATGTTTATCAATATACTATTATTTTCTTTATTAGGAAAGTATAAGTGTCTAGTTAAGTCATTTTAACACTATTATAAATTCTACTATTTCAGTTTTCTCCTTTCTTTCCTAAATAGAATTTATACATGTAACTAAAAAGTGTTTATTTAATTCTTCTAACATTAATATACTAGAATTAATTGTAAATTACTAAATGGGACTTTTAATAACCTATTCATGGTTATTATGACATAAATGAGCATTTTACTATTCTAAGTAATTAAGTGCTATACTTATGAATATATTTATTATGAATAGTAAAAATCTATATTTTCATTCGACCGGAAATACGTGCCTTAATTCCTATTTCAATTTCTTATATCACCAAAGTTATACTTATTATATCAATACTAACCAATTATCGCTCCACACACTAAAGCGAAATCAATTATAAAAATTTCTAGTATGAAAACCACTGAAGTAATAAATAGTGACCGTGTTCATTTTTAGAATTATAAAATCATATGCATATTCAAAATAGTGCCACGGGGTTTGATTTCGGTTACACGTATACAACGCAACTCTCTAAAACTGTACACATGAATCGCTAAATCACATCATCTCAAAATTACAACAATAATTCACAAAATTCATAACTTCAAACATGATAAAAATAAACTTAAGTTGTTTTGGGTGGTCTCCAACCTTGGATGAACGACGAACGGCTCGACGGGCAGGGAACGACGAGGTTTGATGGGGTTTGGACACATCTCCGACGAGACACGATAGCGAGGCACGACGGCGAGCAGGGCGCTGCTCCGGCTTCTGTCCACAACGGCGTTGACAGTGAGCGAGCGCAGTGGCAGACACCGGCGACGGGCATGGACGATCCAACGAATCGGCGAAGGCGCGGGCGACGGGACGTGCTCCACTGTGAGAAGGAGGAAGGCACAAGGTGGCTGGGGTTGGGTGCGGATGGCTGGGCGCGAGCTCAGGCGAACGACGAACACGTGCGGGTGTGAGAGCACCTAGAGGGGGGTGAATAGGTGATCCTGTAAAACTTCAAACTTAAGCCACAAAACTTGGTTAAGTGTTAGCACAAATAATGCCAAGTGGCTAGAGAGGAGTCTCAACAAAACACAGAAACCACAGAAGATCAATCACAGAGATGACACAGTGGTTTATCCCGTGGTTCGGCCAAGACCAACGCTTGCCTACTCCACGTTGTGGCGTCCCAACGGACGAGGGTTGCAATCAACCCCTCTCAAGCGGTCCAAAGACCCACTTGAATACCACGGTGTTTTGTTTTCTTTTCTTTATCCCGTTTGCAAGGAATCTCCACAAATTGGAGTCTCTTGCCCTTACAAGTATATGATCACAAAGAAGCACAGAGTAAGGGAGGGAAGCAACACACACAAATCCACAGCGAAATGCGCACACACACGGCCAAGAATCGAGCTCAAAAGACTATCTCAAAGTTCTCACTAGAACGGAGCTCGAATCACTGAGAATGACAAACGAATGCGCAAAGACTGAGTGTGGATGATCAAGAATGCTCTAAGGTTGCTTGGTTTCATCCTCCATGCGCCTAGGGGTCCCTTTTATAGCCCCAAGGCAGCTAGGAGCCGTTGAGAGCAAATCTAGAAGGCCAATCTTGCCTTCTGTCGTCGGGGGCACCGGACAGTCCGGTGCACACCGGACACCGTCCGGTGCCCGATTTCCTTCCTTAAATAGCGAAGCCGACCGTTGGCAGACCATTGCAGATCTGGAGCCGTTGGCGCACCGGACATGTCCAGTGCACACCGGACAGTCCGGTGCCGTCTTCTAGCCGTTGGCTCGGCCACGTGTCCCGCGCAGATTGCGCGGCCGACCGTTGGCCCGGCCGACCGTTGGCTCACCGGACAATCCGGTGCACACCGGACAGTCCGGTGAATTTTAGCCGTACGTCGCCGGTGAATTCCCGAGAGTAGCCACTTCGCGCCGAGCCAGCCTGGCGCACCGGACACTGTCCGGTGCACACCGGACAGTCCGGTGCACCCAGACTGGGCAGACTTTGGCTGCTCGAGCCATCTCTTTTCCAACTCGATTTTTCCTGTTTCCAGCACTTAGACACAATACATTAGTCCATAAAACAATGTACTAAGTCTGAGAAACATACCTTAATTCTTGATTTGTACTTTGTCCACCATTTTACAATTAGGTACCTGTGTTGGGCACTAAATCACCAAAATACTTAGAAATGGCCCAAGGGCACATTTCCCTTTCAATCTCCCCCTTTTTGGTATTTATGCCAACACAACATAAAGCAAGTAGACCAAGTACAAAAACACTTCAAATAAGAACTCAAATTATTTTGATTCAATTTTGACATATATGGATCACTCTATGCCACCACTTGGTTTGTTTTTGCAAATCAAACTCAAATTTCTTTCTCTAAGTCAAAACCACTTGTAGAGACATAAAGAGAGGTTTTCCAAAGAAATTTGATCAAAGATTCCAAAAACTCCCCCTTTTTCCCATAATCAATACTTCTCCCCACAAGAAGCCAACTTTTGATAAGAGAGACAACAAAAGAGTTTTGACAAACCAAAAGCTCTATTCTACTATTTTCAAAATCTCTCAAGTGGTAGCTGATCCATTTATCGCTTTGGCCTTTATTTTCTCCCCCTTTGGCATCAAACACCAAAACGGGATTAATCTTGGCTCTTTAACCCCATTGCCTCACCAAAATCTTCAATTAAGAGCAAATGGCAATAAGAGTTCATTAGATGAACTTGGAATAGGTTACCCTCTCATCAGAGTGCAGTGGAAGTCTTTCATGGTCCAAGTCCACCTTTTCCCTTTTAATTCTCCTTTGAGACTAAAACAAGCAAACTCAAGCATATGGTTAGTCTCAAGGGGTCAAGTTGTAACACATCTCCCCCTAAAACTGTGCATCACTTTGCAACGGACTTGTGAGGTCCAGGGAGTGTTTGTACAACTTGAGCACCACAATAAGCAATAAAATGCAGAATGAACATGATCAAAGGCATAAACACATGTATGCTACATTTCAATCCAAGTTCCGCGAATCTAAGATATTGAGCTCACTACGCAACCTGCAAAAGGTCTTCTCATCTAGAGGCTTGGTAAAGATATCGGCTAGCTGGTTCTCGGTGCTAACATGAAACACTTCGATATCTCCCTTTTGCTGGTGGTCTCTCAAAAAGTGATGCCGGATGTCAATGTGCTTTGTGCGGCTATGCTCAACAGGATTTTCCGCTATTCGGATAGAACTCTCATTGTCACATAGGAGTGGGACTTTGCTCAGATTGTAGCCAAAGTCCCTGAGGGTTTGCCTCATCCAAAGTAGTTGCGCACAACACTGTCCTGCGGCAACGTACTCGGCCTCAGCGGTGGATAGGGCAACGGAGGTTTGTTTCTTAGAGTTCCATGACACCAGGGACCTTCCTAAGAATTGGCACGTCCCCGATGTACTCTTCCTATCGACCTTACATCCAGCATAGTCGGAATCTGAGTACCCAATCAAGTCAAAGTTAGACCCCTTTGGATACCAGATCCCGAAGCAAGGCGTAGCGACTAAATATCGAAGAATTCGCTTCACAGCCACTAAGTGACACTCCTTCGGATCGGATTGAAATCTAGCACACATGCATACGCTAAGCATAATATCCGGTCTACTAGCACATAAATAAAGCAAAGAACCTATCATGGACCGGTATGCTTTTTGATCAACGGACTTACCTCCTTTGTTGAGGTCGGTGTGTCCGTCGGTCCCCATCGGAGTCTTTGCGGGCTTGGCGTCCTTCATCCCAAACCGCTTCAGCAAGTCTTGCGTGTACTTTGTTTGGGAGATGAAAGTGCCGTCCTTGAGTTGCTTCACTTGAAACCCGAGGAAGTAGGTCAACTCGCCCATCATCGACATCTCGAATTTCTGCGTCATCACCCTGCTAAACTCTTCACAAGACTTTTGGTTAGTAGAACCAAATATTATGTCGTCGACATAAATTTGGCACACAAAAAGATCACCATCGCAAGTCTTAGTAAAAAGAGTTGGATCGGCTTTCCCAACCTTGAAAGCATTAGCAATTAAAAAGTCTCTAAGGCATTCATACCATGCTCTTGGGGCTTGCTTAAGTCCATAGAGCGCCTTAGAGAGCTTACACACATGGTCGTGGTACCGTTCATCCTCGAAGCCAGGGGGCTGCTCTACGTACACCTCCTCTTTGATCGGCCCGTTGAGGAAAGCGCTCTTCACATCCATTTGGTACAACCTGAAAGAATGGTGAGCGGCATATGCTAGCAAGATACGAATTGATTCTAGCCTAGCCACAGGAGCAAAAGTCTCCTCAAAGTCCAAACCTGCGACTTGGGCATAACCTTTTGCCACAAGTCGAGCCTTGTTCCTCGTCACCACCCCGTGCTCGTCCTGTTTATTGCGGAACACCCACTTGGTTCCCACAACATTTTGCTTGGGACGAGGCACCAGTGTCCAAACTTCGTTGCGCTTGAAGTTGTTGAGTTCCTCCTGCATGGCCAACACCCAGTTCGGATCTAGCAAGGCCTCCTCTACCCTGAAAGGCTCAATAGAAGAGACAAAGGAGTAATGCTCACAAAAATTAACTAATCGAGATCGAGTAGTTACTCCCTTGCTAATGTCACCCAGAATTTGGTCGACGGGATGATCCCTTTGAATCACCGCTCGAACTTGGGTTGGAGCTGCCGGTTGCGCTTCTTCCTCCATCACGTGATCATCTTGTGCTCCCCCTTGATCACACGCCTCCTTTTGATGAACCTGTTCATAGTCTTGAGTTGGGGGATGCACCGTTGTTGAGGAAGAAGGTTGATCTCGTTCATCTTGTTCCTGTGGCCGCACTTCTCCAATCGCCATGGTTCGTATAGCGGCCGTCGGAATATCTTCTTCATCTACATCATCACAATCAACAACTTGCTCTCTTGGAGAGCCGTTAGTCTCATCAAATACAACGTCGCTAGAGACTTCAACCAAACCCGATGATTTGTTGAAGACCCTATACGCCTTTGTATTTGAATCATAACCTAATAAAAACCCTTCTACAGCTTTGGGAGCAAATTTAGAATTTCTACCCTTCTTCACTAGAATGTAGCACCTGCTCCCAAATACACGAAAGTAAGATACATTGGGTTTGTTACCGGTTAGTAGCTCATACGACGTCTTCTTGAGGAGGCGGTGAAGGTAGACCCTGTTGATGGCGTGGCAAGCCGTGTTCACAGCTTCCGACCAAAAGCACTCGGGGGTCTTGAACTCTCCAAGCATCGTCCTTGCCATATCGATCAGCGTCCTGTTCTTCCTCTCTACCACACCATTTTGCTGAGGTGTGTAGGGAGCGGAGAACTCGTGCTTGATCCCCTCCTCCTCAAGAAACTCCTCCACTTGAAGGTTCTTGAATTCGGACCCGTTGTCGCTCCTTATCTTCTTCACCTTGAGCTCAAACTCATTTTGGGCTCTCCTTAGGAAGCGCTTGAGGGTCCCTTGGGTTTCAGACTTATCCTGCAAAAAGAACACCCAAGTGAAGCGGGAAAAGTCATCAACGATAACTAGACCATACTTACTTCCTCCTATGCTCAGATAGGCGACGGGTCCGAAGAGGTCCATATGTAGCAGCTCCAGGGGTCTTGACGTGATCATCACATTCTTGCTGTGATGTGCTCCTCCCACCTGTTTACCTGCCTGACAAGCTGCACAAGGTCTATCTTTTTCGAATTGTACGTTAGTCAAACCTATCACGTGTTCTCCCTTTAGAAGCTTGTGAAGGTTCTTCATCCCCACATGAGCTAGGCGGCGATGCCACAGCCAGCCCATGCAAGTCTTAGCCATTAAGCATGCATCTAGACCAGCCTCTTCTTTTGCAAAATCAACTAAGTAAAGCTTGCCATCTAGTACACCCTTAAATGCTAGTGAACCATCACTTCTTCTAATGACAGACACATCTACATTTGTAAAAAGACAATTATATCCCATATTGCATAGTTGACTAACAGATAGCAAATTGTAACCAAGGGACTCAACTAAAAACACATTGGAGATTGAGTGTTCATTAGAAATTGCAATTTTACCTAACCCTTTTACCTTGCCTTGATTCCCATCACCGAATATAATTGAATCTTGGGAATCCTTATTTTTGACGTAGGAGGTGAACATCTTCTTCTCCCCCGTCATATGGTTTGTGCATCCGCTGTCGATAATCCAGCTTGAACCCCCGGATGCATAAACCTGCAAGGCAATTTTAGGCCTGGGTCTTAGGTACCCAACTCATGTTGGGTCCTGCAAGGTTAGTGCAAATATCCTTAGGGACCCAAATGCAAGTTTTGTCTCCCTTGCATTTTGCCCCTAACTTCCTAGCAACTATTTTCCTATCCTTTCTACAAATAGCAAAGGAAGCATTTAAAGTACAATAAATTGTAGAAGGTTCATTCACTACTTTCCTAGGAGCATGAATAATATTCTTTCTAGGCACATGATGAATAGCATTTTTCCTAGACATATTTCTACCATGCATATAGGAAGAGCTAGAAGCAAACATGGCATGAGAGACAAAATCATCATAAGCATTATAACTCCTATAAACATTTCTAGTTTGTCTCCTATCATGATACAAGAAGGCATGGTTCTTTTTAGCACTACTAGCCATAGGGGCCTTCCCTTTCTCCTTGACGAAGATGGGAGCCTTATGGCTTGTTAAGTTCTTGGCTTCCCTCTTGAAGCCAAGCCCATCCTTAATTGAGGGATGTCTTCCAATTGTGTAGGCATCCCTTGCAAATTTTAACTTATCAAATTCACTTTTGCTAGTCTTAAGTTGGACATTAAGACTAGCCAATTCATCATTTAGTTTGGAAATTGAAACTAGGTGTTCACAACAAGCATTAATATCAACATCCTTACACCTAGTGCAAATTTCAACATGTTCAACACAAGAGTTAGATTTACTTGCTACTTCTAGTTTCGCATTTAAATAATTAATTTCACTTTTTAGAGAAGAAATGGTTTCATTACAAGTAGAAAGTTCACAAGAAAGCATTCCATTTCTTTTAACTTCTAGAGCAAGTGAATTTTGTGCACTAACAAATTTATCATGCTCTTCATATAAAAGATCTTCTTGTTTCTCTAAGATTCTATCCTTTTCATTCAAGGCATCAATCAATTCATTAATCTTAGCTATCTTAGTTCTATCCAATCCCTTGAATAAACTAGAATAATCTATTTCATCCTCACTAGACTCATCATCACTAGAAGAATCATAAGTATTAGCATTACTAGTGATTACCTTCTTCTCCCTTGCCATGAGGCAAGTGTGATGCTCGTTTGGGAAGAGAGCCGATTTGTTGAAGGCAGTGGCGGCGAGTCCTTCGTCGTCGGAGTCGGACGAAGAGCAATCCGAATCCCACTCCTTTCCAAGGTGTGCTTCGCCTTTGGCCTTCTTGTAAACCTTCTTGTTCTCCCTCTTCCCATTCTTCCCTTGCTCCTGGTCACTATCATTTTCGGGACAGTTAGCAATAAAATGACCAACCTTACCACATTTGAAGCATGAGCGCTTCCCCTTTGTCTTGGTCTTCCTTGGTTGCCCCTTGCGACCATTTAGCGCCGTCTTGAATCTCTTGATGATGAGAGCCATTTCTTCATCATTGAGCCCGGCCGCCTCGACTTGCGCCACCTTGCTGGGTAGCGGCTCCTTGCTCCTTGTTGCCTTGAGAGCGATGGGTTGAGACTCGTGGATTGGACCGTTCAATGCTTCGTCGACGTATCTCGCCTCCTTGATCATCATCCGCCCGCTTACGAATTTTCCGAGTACCTCCTCGGGCGTCATCATCGTGTACCTGGGATTCTCACGAATATTGTTCACGAGATGAGGATCAAGAACGGTAAAGGACCTTAGCATTAGGCGGACGACGTCGTGGTCCTTCCATCGCGTGCTTCCGTAGCTCCTTATTTTGTTGATGAGAGTCTTGAGCCGGTTGTACGTTTGGGTTGGCTCCTCTCCCCTTATCATGGCGAATCGTCCAAGCTCGCCCTCCACCAACTCCATTTTGGTGAGCATGGTGATGTCATTTCCCTCGTGAGAGATCTTGAGGGTGTCCCATATTTGCTTGGCATTGTCCAAGCCGCTCACCTTGTTGTACTCTTCCCTGCACAAGGACGCTAAGAGAACAGTAGTAGCTTGTGCATTTCTATGGATTTGTTCATTTATGAGCATAGAGTTATCCGAGCTATCAAACTTCATTCCATTCTCTACAATCTCCCAAATGCTTGGATGGAGAGAGAATAAGTGACTACGCATTTTGTGACTCCAAAATCCGTAGTCCTCCCCATCGAAGTGTGGAGGTTTGCCAAGAGGAATGGAAAGCAAATGCGAATTCGAACTATGTTGAATACGAGAATAATCAAATGAAAAGTTCGAATTGACCGTCTTTTTGTAGTCGTTGTCGTCGTCCTTTTGGGAAGAAGTAGACTCATCACTATCGTCATAGTATATGATCTCCTTGATGCACTTTGTCTTCTTCTTCTTCCCTTCCTTCCGCTTGTAGCCCGAGCCGGAGTCAGTGGGCTTGTCATCCTTTGGCTCGTTGACGAAAGACTCCTTTTCGTTGTTGACCACCATCCCCTTTCCCTTAGGATCCATCTCTTCGGGCGATTAGTCCCTTTGTGAAGAGAATGGCTCTGATACCAATTGAGAGCACCTAGAGGGGGGGGGGTGAATAGGTGATCCTGTAAAACTTCAAACTTAAGCCACAAAACTTGGTTAAGTGTTAGCACAAATAATGCCAAGTGGCTAGAGAGGAGTCTCAACAAAACACAGAAACCACAGAAGATCAATCACAGAGATGACACAGTGGTTTATCCCGTGGTTCGGCCAAGACCAACGCTTGCCTACTCCACGTTGTGGCGTCCCAACGGACGAGGGTTGCAATCAACCCCTCTCAAGCGGTCCAAAGACCCACTTGAATACCACGGTGTTTTGTTTTCTTTTCTTTATCCCGTTTGCAAGGAATCTCCACAAATTGGAGTCTCTTGCCCTTACAAGTATATGATCACAAAGAAGCACAGAGTAAGGGAGGGAAGCAACACACACAAATCCACAGCGAAATGCGCACACACACGGCCAAGAATCGAGCTCAAAAGACTATCTCAAAGTTCTCACTAGAACGGAGCTCGAATCACTGAGAATGACAAACGAATGCGCAAAGACTGAGTGTGGATGATCAAGAATGCTCTAAGGTTGCTTGGTTTCATCCTCCATGCGCCTAGGGGTCCCTTTTATAGCCCCAAGGCAGCTAGGAGCCGTTGAGAGCAAATCTGGAAGGCCAATCTTGCCTTCTGTCGTCGGGGGCACCGGACAGTCCGGTGCACACCGGACACCGTCCGGTGCCCGATTTCCTTCCTTAAATAGCGAAGCCGACCGTTGGAAGACCATTGCAGATCTGGAGCCGTTGGCGCACCGGACATGTCCAGTGCACACCGGACAGTCCGGTGCCGTCTTCTAGCCGTTGGCTCGGCCACGTGTCCCGCGCAGATTGCGCGGCCGACCGTTGGCCCGGCCGACCGTTGGCTCACCGGACAGTCCGGTGCACACCGGACAGTCCGGTGAATTTTAGCCGTACGTCGCCGGTGAATTCCCGAGAGTAGCCACTTCGCGCCGAGCCAGCCTGGCGCACCGGACACTGTCCGGTGCACACCAGACAGTCCGGTGCACCCAGACTGGGCAGACTTTGGCTGCTCGAGCCATCTCTTTTCCAACTCGATTTTTCCTGTTTCCAGCACTTAGACACAATACATTAGTCCATAAAACAATGTACTAAGTCTGAGAAACATACCTTAATTCTTGATTTGTACTTTGTCCACCATTTTACAATTAGGTACCTGTGTTGGGCACTAAATCACCAAAATACTTAGAAATGGCCCAAGGGCACATTTCCCTTTCAGGGTGAGATAGCGATGGGAAAAGCTTGGACAGGGGAGGGAGAAGACAGAGGAGCTCGACGGATTTTATAGAGAGAGGACGCTGCGGAGAGAAGAAAAACGGCCATGGCTTAAAGGCGTTTTGTTCCGGTGGGTGCGCGCGAGCGCACCTGCCGGGTGTAGCCCCCGAGGCCTCGGAGGAGTGGTTTGACTCCTCCGAGGTCTTAATGCCTCGCGTAATGCTTTGGCTGCTCTGGTCGTTCCCTCATGCGAGCTGGCCGTAGCCCAGGTGTACGGTCGGGCCCCAAGTTCTCGGGCTGGTATGTTGACGCTGTCAACGGTTTGGCCGGAGCCGGGTTTGCGAGAGCAGCCCCCGAGCCTCTGCACAGGGTGAGAGGGCGATCAGGGGCATACTCGACTTTTTTACATACGGCCCTGCGTCGCCTTTCCGCAAGGAGGAGGGGGGAAAGTGCCATGTTGCCCTCGGTGGGCGCCGAACATGGTGTCTCCGGTGAGCTGCAGGCGGGTAATCCGAGCGGACGTCCGTGCCCCATTCGCTAGGGGTCGGCTAGAGGCCCAGAGGCGCGCCCAAAAATACCTGCGGGTGATCTGCCAGACCCGGTCCCCTGTCGACGGGGTCCGAGGGCTCGATGCCTCCCTCTGATGGGATTCCGTTACAAGATCGTTCCCGCTGGTCTCGGAAATGTCCTAGGGTACCTCGGGAGCGCAGCCCGAGCCTTGGTTATGTATCGAACGTACCCATGGTCATCCCTCGCTCTGTGTCTGAGGCGACTGTGAACCCTTCGGGGGCCAGCCTTCGAACCCCTGATCAGTAGTGGGTGCAGAGCCCGAGTAGCCTGAGGCGGCCGTTGAACCCTTCCGAGGGGCCGGCCTTCGAACCTCTGACCAGTAGTGGGTGTGGAGCCCACGTGCTCTGAGGCGGCTGTTGAACCCTTCCGAGGGGCCAGCCTTCGAACCTCTGATCAGTAGGGAGGCTCCGAGCCTGGTTCCTTCACGGGAAAGGATCCTTTTCGAGGTATCCCCCTTTCCCGGTCCCTGTTGTAAGAGAGAGAAAGAGGAAAAAAGGAAAAGGATACGAAATCGAACGACGCGGCGTACCTTTTTTGACGCGGTCATTATGGCGAAGGCGAAGCGTCGCTCGCTTCTCCTGCCAGAGGCGCCGCCTGTCCCGCCGCGGAGTTAATGCGTTGGGGCGACTGGTTCGCGCGGCGGCCGTTGCGCATGCGCGGGCCGTTCGAGGAACGAAACACGGGCGCGTCGTCTTCACGCCGTGAGAGAGGGTTCTCTCGCTGTCCCCGGATGGGACGTAAGCTTGGCTGACGACGTGACCGCTGCTCCTGCCCGCCTGCCACCGCCATTACTGCCGGCCCATTTTTGGCCGCATTGACCGTCGTGCCAGGCTGGCGCTGCTGGGTCGTGCGCTGGGTCGCCTCGAGTCGCGGTATCGGTTCCGCAGTCGAGGAGGCGCGGTAGTGGCGCAAGTGGCGGTGCAGTTGCTTGCACGAAGCATCCGGCGCGCCGGTTGCATGACGCATGGGCCTGGGCCTCCATGCTGGGCGTGCTGGAAGTCGGAGAAGTGCGCCCACTTGGCGCGGTTGCATGCCGCCTGCACGGCTGCCCGCCCTTTCGCCCGCTGGTCTGGGCAAAAGTGGAGAGCCGCTTGTAATCCGCTGGGCGGTTGCACGCACCGCGCACGGCGGTTTGGCTTCTTCTGCTCTAGGCCGGCTTGCATGACGTGTGGGACCCAGCCCCCGCGCCGTAGGGGGAGGACCTTGGAGCGTGTCGGAGAAGACTCAGCCCCCGACGGTTGGGGACGCAAGTAGGGAGAGTCGCCTTTAAAAGGAGGGTGACCCCCTTGAAAGGCGACCATGTCTTCGCGCTCCCTTATGCATCGTGCCTTTCCACCTTCCAAGCCCCCGGATGGGGGATACCCGCAATCTTTCCGCCTTGTCGTTGCGGGGAACGCAACTCCGCGGGAGTTGGTACCTTTTAGCCATCGTTCGGCTTCAAGGATTTTCATCATGCAGCCCGGTTGCACCCCTCCGCCGGCGGTCACCCAAGATGGTGACCTCCAGTTCGATGGCGGGGGAAAGCAAACCGGGCCGCGGCCTCTGCCCCTCCCTCAGCCTCAAGGATTTTCATCACCAGGGCTGGGGAGGGGAGTGTGCCAAGTTGGGGTCGGCCCGGCGTGGGTGGTGGCCCGCTCCTTCCCTCAGTGATCGGGGGGAAGGGCGGTTGTCTTCCGTGGCGCTGGCAGCTGCCGCGTGCCTGGCTCTCGGACCCGAGTGGCTTCGGAGCCGCTCTCGACGCTAGCTTCCGCCACGGCAACTGGAAGAGGTTCTTCCGCTGACGAGATAGCCAGGGCCGCCCACGGACCGACCTCCAACTCTACGGCCTTCTGCCCGTCCTTGCCTCACGAGTTTGGGCGTGGGCGGGGGCCTCCTGGCAGCAGCATCCGCCCTGAGGTCATCGCTGCCGCTGTTCGGCCCCCCGGAGCAGAAGTCGTCGTCGTCGTCGCTGCTGGAGCGGGCGACGGCGCGCCGTTCATCGGTCTTCCGTTGCTCCGCAGGCCCCCCCATCGAGTGGGGTTGTTCGTACCTGCGGAGGTGGAATTGGAGTTCTGTTTGTAATGGCACTTTGAATGCCAGTGTTTTTGTTCATTGTGGCTGTCGAGGCCTGAACATGTATGTAATTTCGGCACGGAGCCGTGTTTTTTCCTTATTTTCGAGCACTAAGACTCGCCTGTTGGTTGTCCGAACCGCTTCACCAAGCGTGAGTCGCCCCGTGTAAAGGTGACGAGTGAGGTATCCGTATCCCAGAGGTGTAGGAGTCCCTCGGCTCGGTCAGCCTTGTTGTCCGAGGCTTCCCTTGCTTAGTTAAAGGAACCCCTCGGCTGCTCTTCGATGAGCCGAGGCCAGGGGTAGCGGTGTCAGCATGGACAGAGGCAGAGTTGGCTCGAAAGGAAGACTTGGTTGGCCGGAGCCTGGCTGGGTCGTCCGCTAGCGGGACCGACGCCGGAGTTGATCTTCCGAGGTTTCAGGCCTGGCTGATGTCTTCGGGGGACAGCTGGCCGAGGCCTCGGGGCGACCAACCGAGGCGCCTGCCTGAGCCGGATTCTCGGAGAAGACCCTGGCAGCGATGGCCCGGGTGTGGTGATGACGCCGTCCTTCGGAGTGGAGATCCTCGGACCGCGTCGCCGTCCGAGGCTAGGTCGGACCTCGCCGAAGGTGTTGTCGACGCCGAGGGTGCTGCGGCTCCCTCAACTGTCTGGATCCGAGCCTGCAGGATCTGACTATCTTGTAGCGTGTGTTTTCTGCGGTCGCCGAGGCCAAAACACACCCTCGCCGTGTTGTAAAGCTACGTCTCTTTTCCTCTTGTTTCGAGTATCTGGACTTTTTTTGTCGGTAACAGAATTGTTTGTGCAAGCGAGAGTTGCTTCTCACGGAAGGTGATGAGTGAGGTATCCGTATCCCGGAGGCGTAGGAGTCCCTCGGCTCGGTCGGCCTTGCCGCTTACGCGCACTCTTACCCGTTCATGGGGTTCTATCACCGACGCAGTCGAGAAGGCTCGAAGAATCGCTCCGGCAGAAGAGCTTCCGAACGTGAAGACTTGTTCGGTCCGTGGAATCACTTATCCGAACGTGAGTTACTTATCACAGAAGGTGATGAGTGAGGTATCTGTATCCCGGAGGCGTAGGAGTCCCTCGGCTCGGTCAACCTTGGCTGCTTACGTGTACTCCGTCGTTTTCAGGATCCACTTTCGAAGTAGTCGAAAAGCACGAAAGACATTCTGGCAGAAAGGATCTTTTTTCGAGGAAAAAATTCGACGCAGAGGGGGGAAAAAATTCGACGCAGAGGGGGTTCCCCCCTTTTAGCCCCCGAGGGAGGGTCGGGCTTTGCCGAGGCGAGGCCGACCCTTCCTTGATGACTAAACTTTGCGTGGGAGCGAGGTATATGAACGATTTGAAAGCATCTTAAGGGTAGAAGCGACGTAGCTGTTGGATGTTCCAAGTGTTGCTGTAGACCTCGCCTTGACTGTTGGCCAGCTTGTACGTTCCGGGCTTCAGAACTTTGGCGATGACGAACGGCCCCTCCCAGGGGGGCGTGAGCTTGTGCCGCCCTCGGGCGTCTTGTCGCAGCCGAAGCACCAGGTCGCCCACCTGGAGGTCTCGGGACCGGACCCCTCGGGCGTGGTAGCGTCGCAGGGACTGCTGGTACCGCGCCGAGTGTAGTAAGGCCTTGTCCCGAGCCTCTTCCAGCTGGTCCAGCGAGTCTTCTCGATTAGCTTGGTTGCTTTGGTCAGCATAGGCCCTCGTCCTCAGGGAACCATATTCCAGGTCTGTGGGCAAGATGGCCTCGGCTCCATAGACTAGAAAGAACGGCGTGAAGCCCGTGGCTCGGCTTGGTGTTGTCCTCAGACTCCAGACCATCGAGGGGAGTTCCTTTATCCATCGCTTGCCGAACTTGTTGAGGTCGTTGTAGATCTGAGGCTTAAGTCCTTGCAGAATCATGCCGTTGGCACGCTCTACTTGCCCATTCGTCATGGGATGAGCCACGGCGGCCCAGTCCACCTGGATGTGTTGATTCTCGCAGAAGTCTAGGAACTTCCTACCAGTGAACTCGGTGCCGTTGTCGGTGATGATGGAGTTCGGGACCCCGAAGCGATGGATGATGTTGGTGAAGAACGCCACCGCCTGCTCGGACCTGATGCTGTTTAGGGGTCGGACCTCGATCCACTTGGAGAATTTGTCGATGGTGACCAACAGGTGCGTGTAGCCCTGGGTGCCTTCTGCAAGGGGCCGACGAGGTCCAGACCCCACACAGCAAAAGGCCAGGTGATGGGTATCGTCTGCAGAGCCTGAGCGGGCAGGTGGGTCTGCCTTGCGTAGAACTGACACCCTTCGCAGGTGCGGACAATTCTAGTAGCGTTGGCCACCGCCGTCGGCCAGTAGAAGCCTTGTCGGAAAGCATTCCCGACAAGGGCTCGAGGCGCTGCGTGATGGCCGCAAGCCCCCGAGTGTATCTCTCGCAGGAGCTCCTGACCTTCGGCGATGGAGATGCATCGCTGGAGGATGCTTGAGGGGCTGTGGTGGTAAAGCTCCTTCTCATCTCCCAGCAAGACGAACGACTTGGCGCACCGCGCCAACCGCCGAGCTTCGGCTCGGTCGGGGGGTAGCTCTCCTTGGTGGAGATATTGCAGGTACGGGGTCTGCCAGTTTTGATCAGGCGTGACCCCGCTTCGCTCCCCCCCCCCGACGTGCAGTGTCTCACCCTCGGGGGCCGAGGGTACCTCGGGCTGAACCGAGGGTGCCTCGGGCCGAGCCAAGGGTGCCTCAGACTGTGCCGAGGGTACCTCAGGCCGAGCCGAGGGTGCCTCAGACTGTGCCGAGCGTACCTCGGGATGGGCCGAGGGGGCCTCAGGCTCGGGCGTGTCGTCGATCTTGACGGAGGGTTGATGCAGATCTCGGGAGAAGACGTCCGGGGGAACCATTGTCCGCCCCGAGGCTATTTTAGCCAGCTCGTCCGCAGTCTCATTGTAGCGCCGGGCGATGTGGTTGAGCTCGAGCCCGTAGAACTTGCCTTCCAGGCGCCGAACCTCATCGCAGTAGGCCTCAATCTTCGGGTCGCGGCAGTGGGAGTTCTTCATGACTTGGTCGATGACGAGCTGTGAGTCACCGCGAGCGTCGAGGCGTCGGACCCCTAGCTCGATGGCGATCCGCAACCCGTTGACCAAAGCCTCGTACTCAGCCACATTGTTGGACGCCAGGAAATGGAGGCGTAGCACGTAGCGTAGGTGCTTCCCGAGGGGCGAGATGAAGAGTAGGCCTGCGCCGGCTCCTGTCTTCATCAGTGACCCATCGAAGAACATGGTCCAGAGCTCTGGTTGGATCGGAGCTGTTGGTAGCTGGGTGTCGACCCATTCAGCCATGAAGTCCGCCAAGACCTGGGACTTGATGGCCTTCTGAGGGGCGAACGAGATTGCTTCGCCCATGATTTCCACCGCCCACTTTGCGATTCTACCCGAGGCCTCTCGGCACCGGATGATCTCCCCCAGGGGGAAGGATGACACCATAGTTACCGGATGAGACTCGAAGTAGTGTCGCAGCTTCCGCCGCGTCAGGATCACCGCGTACAGCAGCTTCTGAACTTGTGGGTAGCGGATCTTGGTTTCGGACAGTACCTCGCTGATGAAGTAGACTGGCCTCTGAACGGGCAATGCATGCCCCTCTTCTTGCCTCTCAACCACAATCACGGCGCTAACCACCTGAGTGGTCGCGGCGACGTAGATCAAGAGGGCTTCTCCGGTAGCTGGGGGCACCAAGATAGGCGCGTTCGTGAGAAGCGCCTTCAGGTTCCCGTGGGCTTCCTCGGCCTCAGGGGTCCAAGTGAAGCACTCGGCCTTCCTTAGGAGGCGGTACAGAGGCAGACCTCTTTCGCCGAGGCGTGAGATGAAGCGGCTCAGAGCCGCAAGACATCCCATGACCCTCTGCACGCCTTTCAAGTCCTTGATGGGCCCCATGCTGACGATGGCTGCGATCTTCTCCGGGTTGGCTTTGATGCCCCGCTCGGAGACGATGAACCCTAAGAGCATGCCTCGGGGTACCTCGAAGACACACTTTTCGGGATTGAGCTTCACGCCTTTCGCCTTAAGACATCGGAATGTCACTTCAAGGTCGGAAAGGAGGTCGGAGGCTTTCCTCGTCTTGACTACGATGTCATCGACATAGGCCTCGACCGTCCGGCCAATGTGTTCGCCGAACACATGGTTCATGCACCGCTGGTACGTCGCGCCCGCATTCCTCAAGCCGAACGACATGGTGACATAGCAGTACATGCCAAAGGGTGTGATGAAAGAAGTCGCGAGCTGGTCGGACTCTTTCATCCTGATTTGGTGATACCCTGAGTAGGCATCGAGGAAAGACAGGGTTTCGCACCCAGCAGTGGAATCCACGATTTGATCGATGCGAGGTAGAGGGTAGGGAACCTTCGGACATGCTTTGTTTAGACCAGTGTAGTCTACACACATCCGCCATTTCCCTCCTTTCTATATCACAAGCACAGGGTTGGCAAGCCATTCGGGATGGGATACCTCTTTGATGAACCCTGCCACCATTAGCTTGTGGATCTCCTCGCCTATGACTCTGCGCTTTTCTTCGTCGAATCGGCGCAGAGGCTGCTTGACGGGTCGGGCTCCGGCTCGGATGTCCAGCGAGTGCTCGGCGACATCCCTCGGTATGCCGGGCATGTCCGAGGGACTCCACGCGAAGACGTTGGCGTTCGCGCGGAGAAAGTCGACGAGCACTGCTTCCTATTTGGGATCGAGCTCGGAGCCGATCCGGACTTGCTTGGAGGCGTCGCTGCTGGGGTCGAGGGGGATGGACTTAACCGTCTCCGCTGGCTCGAAGTTGCCGGCATGACGCTTCACGTCTGGCACCTCCTTAGAGAGGCTCTCCATGTCGGCGATGAGGGCCTCGGACTCGGCGAGGGCCTCGGCGTACTCCACGCACTCCACGTCGCATTCGAACGCGTGTTTGTACGTGGGGCTGACGGTGATGACCCCGTTGGGGCCCGGCATCTTGAGCTTCAGGTAGGTGTAGTTGGGGACGGCCATGAACTTCGCGTAGCATGGCCTTCCCAGTACCGCGTGGTAGGTTCCTCGGAACCCGACCACCTCGAACGTCAGGGTCTCCCTTCGGAAGTTGGAGGGTGTTCCGAAGCAGACGGGAAGGTCGAGTTGTCCGAGGGGCTGGACGCGCTTCCCGGGAATGATCCCATGGAAAGGCGCAGCGCCTGCCCGGACCGAGGACAGATCGACACGCAGGAGCCCGAGGGTCTCGGCATAGATGATGTTGAGGCTGCTGCCTCCGTCCATGAGGACCTTGGTGAGCCCGACATCGCCGATGACGGGGTCGACGACGAGCGGGTATTTCCCCGGGCTCGACATGTGGTCAGGGTGGTCGGCTCGGTCGAAGGTGATGGGCTTGTCGGACCAGTCTAGGTAGACTGGCGCCGCCACCTTCACCGAACAGACCTCCCGACGCTCTTGCTTGCGGTGCCGAGCCGAGGCGTTCGCCGCTTGCCCACCGTAGATCATGAAGCAGTCGCGGACCTCAGGGAACTCTCCTGCCTGGTGATCTTCCTTCTTGTCGCCGTTGTGGGCCCTGCCACCCTTCGCGGGTGGCCCGGCCCTGTGGAAGTGGCACCGAAGCATGACGCACTCCTCAAGGGTGTGCTTGATGGGTCCCTGGTGGTAGGGGCACGGCTCCTTGAGCATCTTGTCGAAGAGGTTGGCACCTCCGGGGGGTTTCCGAGGGTTCTTGTACTCGGCGGCGGCAACAAGGTCCGCGTCGGCGGCGTCGCGTTTCGCTTGCGACTTCTTCTTGCCCTTCTTCTTGGCGCTGCGCTAAGTTGACGCCTCGGGGGCAACTTCTAGTGGGCGGCCCTGGGGCTGCTTGTCCTTCCGGAAGATAGCCTCGACCGCCTCCTGGCCCGAGGCGAACTTGGTGGCGATGTCCATCAGCTCGCTCGCCCTGGTGGGGGTCTTGCGACCCAGCTTGCTCACCAGGTCGCGGCAGGTGGTGCCGGCGAGGAACGTGTCGATGACATCTGAGTCGGTGATGTTGGGCAGCTCGGTGCGCTGCTTCGAGAATTGCCGGATGTAGTCCCGGAGAGACTCTCCCGGCTGCTGCCGGCAGCTTTGGAGGTCCCAGAAGTTTCCAGGGCGCACGTACGTGCCCTGGAAATTGCCGGCGAAGGCCTGGACCAGGTCATCCCAGTTGGAGATCTGCCCAGGAGGCAGGTGCTCCAACCAGGCGCGAGCGGTGTCGGAGAGGAACAGGGGGAGGTTGCGGATGATGAGGTTGTCATCGTCCGTTCCACCCAGTTGGCAGGCCAGCCGGTAGTCCGCGAGCCACAACTCCGGTCTCGTCTCCCCTGAGTACTTAGTGATAGTAGCCGGGGGTCGGAACCGGGTCGGGAACGGCGCCCGTCGTATGGCCCGGCTAAAGGCCTACGGACCGGGCGGTTCGGGCGAGGGACTTCGATCCTCCCCGCTGTCGTAGCGTCCTCCCCGCCTGGGGTGGTAGCCTCGGCGCACCCTCTCGTCAAGGTGGGCCCGATGGTCGCGGTGATGGTGCTCGTTGCCGAGGCGACCCGGGGCCGCAGGCGCTGTGTTGCGCGTGCGCCCGGTGTGGACCGAGGCTTCCCGCATAAATCGGGAAGTCGCGGCACGATGTTCCGAGGGGTACCCCTGCCTTCGGGAGGCGGAGCTCTCGGCCCGTCGGACCGCGGTGCCTTCCAGGAGATTCTTGAGCTCTCCCTGGATTCGCCGCCCCTCGGTGGTTGATGGCTCTGGCATCGCACGAAGAAGCATTGCTGCTGCAGCCAGGTTCTGGCCGACCCCACTGGATGCGGGTGGCGGCCTGACCCTGACATCATCGGCGATGCGGTGCTGGAAGCCCTGGGGTAGATGACGTATTTCTCCGGCCGGAGGCTGGCCTGTCCATTCCTGCCCGACGTCCCGGCGGATCGGCTCAAGTGCTCCTGCCCCCTCGTCGAACCTGGCCTGCACCCCACGGATTTACTTGAGCTGTGGGTCGTGACCCCCCACCGGAACGGGGACCACAACTAGCTCCCGTGGGATGTCAACGCGAGGCACCGGCGTAGGGAGATCACCGTCCTCCGGCATGCCGAGATGGTTGCCTTCGGAGGGACCCCCTAGATCGACGTGGAAACATTCGTGGCTTGGGCCGCAGTCCTCGTCGCCGAGGCTGCGGCTACCGTCGGAACAGTCGGAAAGGCAGTAGTCGCATGCGGTCATAAAGTCCCGCATGGCACTGGGGTTGCCAAGTCCAGAGAAATCCCAGCAGAAGTCGGGTGCGTCGTCTTCCTCGAACCCAGAGGGTCCGTAGGTCGAGACGTCCGTCAGCCGGTCCCAAGGTGACCGCACACGATACCCCAGAGGGTTTGGACTCGCCTCTACGAGAGCGTCCGCCAAAGCGAGGTCGCTTGGCGGTTCGAGGCTGAATCTGAAAGGCGTGAGATGGGAATCGGTCGGTACCTCTTGGTCGACGGGCGGTGATGAAGTCACGTCGGGGACTGACCGCACCGTCGTCTCAGGTACGAGGGTGACGTCCACCAAGCCTTTCGCGAGCGCGCTGGCGTCGTCCGTTTGCTCGGAATCGGCGTGTTGCGGGGAGACGGCGCTCGTCTTCATCTCAAACGCGAGGTCGATGCCCGACACGCCCCCGTCGGGGAGCTGGCGCTGTCGACTCGCTCGACAGCCGACGAGGCGCTGCCCCCTGCTTGGCCTTGGTTGTCCCGCCTCCTCCTCCGTCGGTGGGGGAGAGGACGGGGTGAGCTCGAACGTTGTTCTTCCACCACGCGGGGAAGACGTCGTCGACTCCGCCGCTGGCGGGCGGGCTGTCGACTGCCATTGTTGCTGTCGCACGGCGGTGGAAGGAGTATCATGTCGTAGCTGCCGTCGAGGGACATGAACTCAAGACTCCCGAAACGGAGCACCATCCCGGGTTGGAGAGGTTGATAGAGACTGTCCATCTGGAGCTTGACGGGATGCTGTTCGTCAACACGCAGCAGGCCCCTACCTGGCACGCCAACTGTCGGCGTTTCGAGACTGGGGGGTCCCTGGGCCAACGAGTGAAATGTCGCTGCGTGCCCCAGCCCAGATGGGTCGGCGCGAGGCCGAGCGCGAAGGGGGGAGAAAGGTGGCTGGAGACGGGCGTGAGAGAGGTGGAAATCCCGTGGCCTTCGTGTTCGTCCCGCGCCCAGGTCGGGTGCGCTTGCAGTAGGGGATTACAAGCATCCACGCGGGAGAGGGAGCGAGCGGCCTCACGCGAGCGCCTGTCTCGTCCTCGTCCCTGCGCGGCCAACCCTCTGTAAGAGGGCCCTGGTCCTTCCTTTTATAGACGTAAGGAGAGGATCCAGGTGTACAATGGGAGGTGTAGCAGAGTGCTACGTGTCTAGCGGAGGAGAGCTAGTGCCCTAAGTACACGCCGTCGTGGCAGCCGGAGAGGTTTTGGCACCCAGTTGGTGTGATGTCGTGGCCGTCGGAGGAGCGCTGGAGCCTGGCGAAAGGACAGCTATCGGGGCGGTTGAGTCCTTGCTGACGTCCTCTTGCTTCCGTAAGGGGGCCGAGAGCCACCGTCGTCAGGGAGCGTGCGGGGCGCCATCATTGCCTATCTGGCGGAGCGAGCCAGATGGGACGCCGGTCTTGTTCCCCGTAGCCTGAGTCAGCTCGGGGTAGGGTAATGATGGCGCCTCCTGTTGACGTGGCTGGCCCACGCCCTAGGTTGGGTGATGTGGAGGCTCCTCCGAGGTCGAGGTCGAGTCTGTCTTCCGTGGCCGTGGTCGAGTCCGAGCCCCTGGGTCGGGCGAGGCGGAGACCGTCGACTGAAGCCAGGGCTGAGTCCGAGCCCTGGGGTCGGGCGAAGCGGAGTTCGTCGTCTTCTGGGGCTGAGCCCAAGTCCGAGCCCTGGGTCGGGCGGAGCGGAGTTCGCCGTCTTCCGGGGCTTAGCCCGAGTCCGAGCCCTGGGTCGGGCGGAGCGGAGTTCGCCGTCTTCCGGGGCTTAGCCCGAGTCCGAGCCCTGGGTCGGGCGGAGCGGAGTTCGCCGTCTTCTGGGGCTTAGCCCGAGTCCGAGCCCTGGGTCGGGCAGAGCGGAGTTCGCCGTCTTCCGGGGCTTAGCCCGAGTCCGAGCCCTGGGTCGGGCGGAGCGGAGCTTCCTATGGCACCTGCGGCCGGGCCTGACTGCCTGTCAGCCTCACTTTGTCATGTGGCACCGCAGTCGGAGCGGCGCAGGCGGCGCTGTCTTCTGTCAGGCCGGTCAGTGGAGCGGCGAAGTGACGGGGGTCACTTCGGCTCTGTCGACTGAAGGGCGCGCGTCAAGATAAAGGGGTCAGGCCACCTTTGCATTAAATGCTCCTGCGATTTGGTCGGTCGGCGTGGCGATTTGGTCAGGGTTGCTTCTTGGCAAAGACATGGCCTCGGGCGAGCCGGAAATATGTTCGCCGCTGGAGGGGGGCCTCGAGCGAGGCGGAGATCCTCCGGGGTCGGCTGTCCTTGTCCGAGGCTAGGCTCGGGCGAGGCGTGATCGAGTCCCTCAAATGGACCGATCCCTGACTTAATCGCACCCATCAGGCCTTTGCAGCTTTATGCTGATGGGGGTTACCAGCTGAGAATTAGGAGCTTTGAGGGTACCCCTAATTATGGTCCCTGACAAAAGCTATATTCAAAGTCAATATATGTAGTAACATTTTAGTTATTACTTTATTTTACCCTTTAGGGAAAACTAAATGATTTATATAACATGGACTAAATGTGATAAAATAATTAATCAAGCCTATATAACTAGTTATGAACAAGTTGACAATAGGTTTGACTAATAAATTATGATAAAGGATAACTAATCTATTAGTTATCTTTAGTTCTAATTAGGAACAAAAGATCTAATTCATTAAAGAGGGAAACTATATCTATCATTTTAGTTATGTGTGCACTGAATTAAGCTATATCAATATTATTGGAAATTCCTATCTGGCATACACATTTAACTATGAAATACTTGACGATAATCTAAATTAACTTTTATGGAAAAAGATATGTATTCTTATCTTTTAATGTTGTTGAAAACATATGGTCTACATTTTCTTTTAAATTTCTATTTAAGAAGGCTATACTTACACATCTAAAAAAATATTGTTAAGTTATCAAAACATGATATCTATTAAAAGTCATTTTAGACTAGAAACAAATTATCTACTTCATTAGTAAGAAACCTATGTTTATCAATATACTATTATTTTCTTTATTAGGAAAGTATAAGTGCCTAGTTAAGTCATTTTAACACTATTATAAATTCTACTATTTCAGTTTTCTCCTTTCTTTCCTAAATAGAATTTATACACGTAACTAAAAAGTGTTTATTTAATTCTTCTAACATTAATATACTAGAATTAATTGTAAATTACTAAATGGGACTTTTAATAACCTATTCATGGTTATTATGACATAAATGAGCATTTTACTATTCTAAGTAATTAAGTGCTATATTTATGAATATATTTATTATGAATAGTAAAAATCTATATTTTCATTCGACCAGAAATACGTGCCTTAATTCCTATTTCAATTTCTGATATCACCAAAGTTATACTTATATCAATACTAACCAATTATCGCTCCACACACTAAAGTGAAATCAATTATAAACATTTCTAGTATGAAAACCACTGAAGTAATAAATAGTGACCGTGTTCATTTTTAGAATTATAAAATCATATGCATATTCAAAATAGTGCCACGGGGTTTGATTTCGGTTACACGTATACAACGCAACTCTCTAAAACTGTACACATGAATCGCTAAATCACATCATCTCAAAGTTACAACAATAATTCACAAAATTCATAACTTCAAACATGATAAAAATAAACTTAAGTTGTTTTGGGTGGTCTCCAACCTTGGATGAACGACGAACGGCTCGACGGGCAGGGAACGACGAGGTTTGACGGGGTTTGGACACGTCTCCGATGAGACACGATAGCGAGGCACGACGGCGAGCAGGGCGCTGCTCCGGCTTCTGTCCACAACGGCGTTGACAGTGAGCGAGCGCAGTGGCAGACACCGAAGAGGGGCGTGGACGGTCCAACGAATCGGTGAAGGCGCGGGCGACGGGACGTGCTCCACTGCGAGAAGGAGGAAGGCACGAGGTGGCTGGGGTTGGGTGCGGATGGCGGGGCGCGAGCTCAGGCGAACGACGAACACGTGCGGGTGAGATAGCGATGGGGAAAAGCTTGGACAGGGGAGGGAGAAGACAGAGGAGCTCGGCGGATTTTATAGAGAAAGGACGCTGCGGAGAGAAGAAAAACGGCCATGGCTTAAAGGCACCATGAATGTCGTTCATGAAGGAGAGGGAGTAACGGGGAGAAACGAACGCATTGAATCACCATTAACGCGGAAACGGCCGCGGGCGGTTTCGGCTGCTCGGTCGGGGCTCGGTTGGCTCGCACACGGCAGCGTCGGGCTCGGCGAGTCGTGACCGGGCGCTCGGATTGGGCTCGCGCGATCGTTGAGGCAGTCGGGCGCGCGGCGTCGGGGTTGGCGCTGCCTGGTGCGGTCGGCTTCGAGGGTCGGCGCCTGGCAGCGGCGTGGTCGCGTGGCTTGGCACGCGGTCATGCAGGGCGTCGGGCTGGGCTCGGTCGGCTCTAGGCGGGACGCGTCCGCGGGCGGGCGTCGGGCGCGGGTCCTGCAGGCGGCCTGGGCGAGAGAGCAGGGAAGGGAGAAGAGAGAGAGCCGAGTGGAAGAGAGGAGAGAGAAGGGGGCGCGTGAGAGAGACTAGGGGGCGGCGGCGGCTGCCAAGGGAAGAAGAAGGCAGGGGCGCCGGCTGTTAGTTGGGCCAAATGGGCCTTAGGGTTTAGTTAGGTTAGTGTTTTTCTCTTTCTAATTTCGAAATACAAATCTAAATAATCATAAAATTCATAATAATCAAACAAAAATTATTTATAAATAAAATATTAATTTTTGGACTAATATTTATTATATTATTTATGTGAATTTTCATTTAAGAGAAAATGCTATTCAATATCTAAAATCAATTATGAGAAATCAAAAATCATTCCAAATGCACATAAATAACAAACACTTAAAAGAAAATTTTTATTACCATAAATTTCATTAATAACCAAATGTATTATTTAATGATTTTCATAGTGTCACAAGACCAAGCGCTTCTCTTGGACCCCCGAGGCCGAGGAAGCCCTCGGAAACTTAAAAGCACTCCTTACAAGTGCGCCCATCTTGGTGCCCCCCCTCCCCCGCTGCAGGAGAAGCCCTCTTGATCTACGTAGCCGCAACCACTCAGGTGGTCAGCGTCGCGATCGTAGTCGAGAGACGAGAAGAAGGGCATGCACTGCTCGTCCAGAGGCTGGTCTACTTCATCAGCGAAGTGCTATCCGAGACCAAGTTCCGCTACCCACAAATTTAGAAGCTACTTTACGCAGTAATTATGACGCGGCGAAAGTTGCGACACTACTTCGAGTCTCATCCGGTGACTGTGGTGTCATCCTTCCCCCTGGGGGAGATCATCCAGTGCCGAGAGGCCTCGGGTAGGATAGCAAAATGGGCGGTGGAGATCATGGGCGAGACAATCTCGTTCGCTCCTCGGAAGGCCATCAAGTCCCAAGTCTTGGCAGACTTCGTGGTTGAATGGTCGACACCCAGCTACCAACAGCTCTGATCCAACCGGAACTCTGGACCATGTACTTCGATGGGTCGCTGATGAAAACAGGAGCATGTGCGGGCCTGCTCTTCATCTCACCCCTCTAGAAGCACCTCCGCTACATGCTGCGCATCCATTTCCCGGCGTCAAACAACGTGGCCGAGTACGAGGCTCTGGTTAACGGGTTGCGCATCGCCATCGAGCTAGGGGTTCGGCGCCTCGACGCTCGTGGCGACTTGCAGCTTGTCATCGACCAAGTCATGAAGAACTCCCACTACCGCGACCAGAAGATGGAGGCCTACTGTGACGAGGTTCGGCGCCTGCAAGACAAGTTCTACGGACTCGAGCTCAACCACGTCGCTCGACGGTACAACGAGACTGCGGATGAGCTGGCTAAGATAGCCTCGGGGCGGACAACGATTCCCCCGGATGTCTCCTCCAGAGACATACAACAACCCTCCGTCAAGACCGACGACACGCCCGAGCCCGAGGAGGCCTCGGCCCAGCCCGAGGCACCCTCGGTCGCCGAGGGTGAGGCATTGCGTGTCGAGGGAGAGCAGAATGGGGTCACGCCTAATCGCAACTGGCAGACCCTGTACCTACAATATCTCCACCGAGGAGAGCTCCCCCTCGACAAAGCCAAAGCTCGGCGATTGGCGCGGCGCACCAAGTCATTCGTCTTACTGGGCGATGAAAAGGAGCTCTACCACCGTAGCCCATCAGGCATTCTCCAACGATGTCTATCCATCGCCGAAGGGCAGGAGCTATTGCAAGAGATACACTCGGGGGCTTGCGGTCACCACGCAGCACCTCGAGCCCTCATTGGGAACGCCTTCCGACAAGGCTTCTACTGGCCCACCGCGGTGGCCGACGCCACTAGGATTGTACGCTCCTGCCAGGGGTGTTAATTCTACGCGAGACAGACACACCTGCCCGCTCAGGCCCTGCAGACAATACCCATTACTTGGCCGTTTGTTGTGTGGGGTCTGGATCTCGTCGGTCCCTTACAGAAGCCACCTAGGGGCTTCTCGCACCTGCTGGTTGCCATCGACAAATTCTCCAAGTGGATCGAGGTCCGACCTCTAACCAGCATTAGGTCCGAGTAGGCGGTGGCGTTCTTCACCAACATCATCCATCGCTTCGGGGTCCCGAACTCCATCATCACCGACAATGGCACCCAGTTCACTGGTAAGAAGTTCCTGGACTTCTGCGAGGACCACCACATTCGAGTGGACTGGGCCGCCGTGGCTCACCCCATGACAAATGGGCAGGTGGAGCGTGCCAACGACATGATTCTGCAAGGACTTAAGCCGAGGATCTACAACGACCTTAACAAGTTTGATAAGTGGTGGATGAAGGAACTACCATCGGTGGTCTGGAGTCTGAGGACGACGCCAAGCCGGGCCATGGGTTTCTCACCGTTCTTTCTAGTCTATGGGGCCAAGGCTATCTTGCCCACAGACTTAGAATACGGTTCCCAGAGGACAAGGGCGTACGACGACCAAAGCAACCAAACTAGATTGAAGAGGCCCGGGACGTGGCCTTGCAACACTCGGCGCGATATCAGCAGTCTCTGCGACGCTACCACGCCCGAGGGGTTTGGCCCCGAGACCTCCAAGTGGGAGACTTGGTGCTTCGGCTGCGGTAAGACGCCCGAAGACGCCACAAGCTTACTCCTCCCTGGGAGGGGCCATTCATCATCGCCAAGATTTTGAAGCCCGGAACATACAAGCTGACCAACGATCAAGGCGAGGTCTACAGCAACGCTTGGAACATACGACAGCTACGTCGCTGTTACCCTTAAGATGTTTTCAAGTCGTTCATATACCTCATTTTCTATACATACACAAATAAAGTCTAACCGTCAAGGAAGGTTCAGCCTTGCCTCGGCAAAGCCCGACCCTCCCTCGGGGGCTAGAAGGGGGGACCCCCTCTGCGTCAAAATTTTCCTCGGAAAAAGTCTTTCTGCCAGAACACCTTTCACGCTTTTCGACTGCTTCGATAGCGGGATCCTGAAAACGATGGAGTACACGTAAGCGGCAAGGCCGACCGAGCCGAGGGACTCCTACTCCTCCGGGATACGGATACCTCACTCATCACCTTCTGCGATAAGTAGCTCACGCTCGGATAAGCGATTCTACTGACCGAACAAGTCTTAACGCTCGAAAACTTTTCTACCAGAACGATTTTCATGCCTTCTTGACTATATCGATAACAGAATCCTACGAACGAGTAAGAGTGCACGTAAGCGACGAGGCCGACCGAGCCGAGGGACTCCTACGCCTCCGGGATACGGATACCTCACTCGTCACCTTCCGTGAAAAGTAACTCTCGCTCGGATAAACGATTCTGTTACCAATAAACAAGTCCTGATACTCGAAACAAGAGGAAATGAAACGCAGCTTTACAACACGACAATGATATGTTTGGGCCTCGGCGGCCGCGAAAAACATACGCACACTACAGACAAACTCTCCCTGCAGGTTCAGACATCAACAGAGGGAGCAGCAACACCCTCGACGTCGTCTCCACTTTCGGAGGAATCTGGCCTGGCCTCGGATGGCGACGCGGGCGAAAGGATCTCCACCTCAAAGGAGGACGCCAGCACCACGCTTGGGCCCGCGACGGCCACGTCAAGCCTCTAGACCTTGGCTAAGGCAGCCTCATCTTCATCGGGTAGACAGTATCCCTCGCTGACCCGCTCCAGATCCACGTCGTAGTGGGAAGCGAGCACAGCGAAGGCCCGCCTAACGCCGTGATGCAGCGCCTCACGGAGTCTGCCGCGCACATGGTGGCCCAAGGCCTGTAGGCGGCTCTGGGGGGAGCTACCCGAGGGGACGTCATCGAGGCCAAAGACCTGACAGAAGGCCGAGATAGCTTTGGACATGGCCACGCGGTCGGCCTCCTTCTGCTCAGCCGCCTAGGCAAGAGCCTTGACGGACTCGCTGAGAGCTGTCTCGAACTCTACAAACAGCCAAACAGAATTCTTCAGACGCGAGTTGAAGAATGAAGATGAATCGAAGTCACAAAGCGGCCGAAACATACCTTTAGCCCGGGCACGCTGCTCCGAGGCTACGGCTTGGGCGGACTGGGCAGACCCGACCACCACGGCCAGGTCCTCCACAAGGGCTCTGGCCCGAGCAGACACCTCGGCTAGCTGGCCCCCAAGGACCTCGCCCCGGCCTATAGCCTCGGCAGCCTGGTTCCGAGATTGGTCCCGCTCGCCAATGACCTGGCCAAGCTCTAACTGCCGCTGCTGCGCCTCCGCCCGTGCCGACGCCGCCTCTGCCCGCGCCGCCGCTGCCTCCACCTCCAGCTCATCACAGAGCAACCGAAGGTCCGCCGCCTCGGTGCTCCATTGGGCAAGGCGTTCGGTAGCCTCGGTAAGCGCGGCCCTCAGGAACCGCAGCGAACCCCAGACACCGGTCTCGTGGCGGATGAACAGCGACTTGGCGGCGCTCAGATCCGCCAGATCCTGAAGAAGGGAAGCAGGGTGTGACAAAGAATGCCCTGGTCACGCGAAAGGTATGCCTGAAATCCTCACCTGGAGGACCCTGGGAACGTCCCTGGAAAGGATCTCCATGGTCGACCGAAGCGACCCCATCGCTGCCTCGGCATACTCGCGGAGCTCATCCCGAGACTGCTCCTCCCGCTCGTCGTCAAGGACAAAGAGGGGTTTCGAGGCGCCATGGGTCCAGAACCGGAGCGCCTACCCACGCCACTCATTGGGATCGCGCCGTGCGGGGATGAGGTCGCCACTCCCTAAGACGGGTCGCGGTTCTGCGCACCCCTCCACCAAGGCGTCGGGACCCCCTGCAGTCGACGCATCGGGTACCACCTCGGCTAAGGAGGTGGGCTTCCGATCATCAACCTCGGCAATGGTGGCTGCCCCCTCCTTATGGCCGAGACTGGGAAGGTCAGAGACGACCTCGAGCAGCAGCACCTCAGCCATCCCAGCATCAGCGGCGATGGGTGGCTCCACGGGCAAAACCGCAACGGCCTCGACAGAAGCTGGGGCCGGCGCCGGCAATGCGTCAGGTGGGCTCAGGGCCGCGGCCACGCCAGCAGCCTCCCCCGGCACGATGGCCACCCCGACGGAGGGGTCAGCCTGGGGGGCTTGCCCCATGGCAATTCGCGCCGCCTAGGCCCCCCGCTTGAGGGCTTCTTGTGCGGAGGCCAGCCAACCGGCGTGGCGTGGTGTGGCACTGGCTGCAGAAGCCGGCACCATCTTAAGGGCCTTCCTGGGAGACAGACCGACCGAACCGTGCCTCCGTTTGCTAAGAGGAAAAGGTAAAGCTGGATCAGGACACACGAAGAAGGAGCCAAAACAGAGGTATCCTCAGAAACTTACCCGCTCCGGACCAAGGCCAACCGTGCCTGCGGCGAGGCCCCTTGGGCCTCGGTCCCCGTAGGCACCGTCGAGGTTCACCCTGCTGCCGGCTTCAGTGTCGTTCCCACTTCGGGCGCCCGGGGCGCCGAAGGGACGGCCAGCCCATGCGCCGTCACGACGGCCCGAGGATCAACCTCCTGTACAGCCGGCACGAGCGACCGCTCTTGGGAGACAGGCAGGTCGGCCCGACTCCCTGGAGTCACCTCAACTACCTCAAGTACCCCCTCAGCCTGCCCCTGCTCTTCGGACCGGGACCCTGATGTCCCGGCCCCAGATACCGACGGCGCCAACCCACTCGGGGGTTGGCTCGACGACCCCTGGCCCAGTCTCAGATCCGGGTTGAGGCCAAGGCGGGCCGCCATGTCGTCGTCCTTGTCATCATCGTCGTCGTCGTCGTCATCAGGCGTCTCTGGCGACGGCTCCCTCGAGAGCCCGTCCCTCTCCTGCCTCCGACGGCGCCTCTCCAAGGCGTCCCGAGCCCGCATCCGCTCGCGAGCCTGAGCCTTTTCTGCGTCCTTCTTCTCCTTCTTCTTCTCCGCAGTGACCCTCCGCGCGGCTCGGTCCACCGCGTCCTCCGGGACCGGTGGCAGGGAAGGCTTGTAAAACCCCAACTCCTAGAGACGAACGGAAATCCCGACTGTGAGAATCAAAGGCAACCTAACACAAGATAGGAGAAGGAGCGGACACTCACCAGGGACACGCACCCACGCTCGGGACGCATCAAGGGCTGGGTAAGGGCGCCGGCATCCAACCTCCCTACCGTGCCCGCTACCTGTCGGCGTTTTGAACCCGAGGGGTCCCTGGACCGACGAGTAAATTGTCGCTGCGTGCCCCAGCCCAGATGGGTCGGCGCGAGACAGAGCGCGAAGGGGGGAAGAGAAGCCGGAGGGAGACAGGCGTGAGAGGTGAAACCCGCGGCCTTCATGTTTGTCCTGCGCCTAGGTCGGGTGCGCTTGCAGTAGGGGGTTACAAGCGTCCACGCGGGAGGGAGCGAGCGGCCCTGCGCGAGCGCCGTCCCGTCCTTCTCCGCGTGGCCAACCTTCTGTAAGAGGGCCCTGGACCTTCCTTTTATAGGCGTAAGGAAAGGATCCAGGTGTACAATGGGGGGTGTAGCAGTGTGCTAACGTGTCTAGCGGAGGAGAGCTAGTGCCCTAAGTACATGCCATCGTGGCAGCCGGAGAGGTTTTGGCACCCAGTTCGTGTGGTGTCGTGGCCGTCGGAGGAGCGCAAGAGCCTGGCGGAAGGACAGCTGTCGGGGCTGTCAAGTCCTTGCTGACGTCTTCTTGCTTCCGTAAGGGGGCTGAGAGCCGCCATCGTCATAGAGCGTGCGGGGCGCCATCATTACTTGTTTAGCGGAGCGAGCCAGATGGGACGTCGGTCTTGTTCCCTGTAGCCTGAGTTAGCCTGGGGTAGGGTAATGATGGTGACTCCCATGACGTGGTCGGTCCGAGCCCTGGGTTGGGCGAGGTGGAGGCTCCTCCGAGGTCGAGGTCGAGTCTGTCTTCCAAGGCCGAGGTCGAGTCCGAGCCCCTGGGTCGGGCGAGGCGGAGACCGTCGGCGGAGGCCAAGGCTGAGTCCGAGCCCTAGGGTCGGGCGAAGCGGAGTTCGTCGTCTTCCGGGGCTGAGCCCGAGTCCGAGCCCTGGGGTCGGGTGAAGCGGAGTTCTTCATCTTCCGGGGCTGAGCCCGAGTCCGAGCCCTGGGGTCGGGCGAAGCGGAGTTCGTCGTCTTCCGGGGCTGAGCCTGAGTCCGAGCCCTGGGGTCGGGCGAAGCGGAGTTCGTCGTCTTCTGGGGCTGAGCCCGAGTCCGAGCCCTGGGGTCGGGCGAAGCGGAGTTCATCGTCTTCCGGGGCTGAGCCCGAGTCCGAGCCCTGGGGTCGGGCGAAGCGTAGTTTCCTATGGCGCCTGAGGCCGGACTTGGCTGCTGTCAGTCTCACTCTGTCGAGTGGCACAGCAGTCAGAGCGGCGCAGGCGGCGCTGTCCTCTTGTTAGGCCGGTCAGTGGAGCGGCGAAGTGAATACGGTCACTTCGGCTCTGTCAACTGGAGGGCGCGCGTCAGGATAAAGGTATCAGGCCACCTTTGCATTAAATACCCCTGCGATTTGGTCGGTTGGCGTGGCGATTTGGCCAAGGTTGCTTCTTGGTGAAGACTGGGCCTCGGGCGAGCCGAAGGTGTGTCCATTGCTGAAGGGGGTCCTCGGGCGAGACGTAGATCCTCCGGGGTCGGCTGCCCTTGCCCGAGGCTGGGCTTGGGTGAGGCGTGATCGCGTCCCTCGAATGGACCGATCCTTGACTTAGTCGCACCCATCAGGCCTTTGCAGCTTTGTGCTGATGGGGGTTACCAGCTGAGATTTAGGAGTCTTGAGGGTACTCCTAATTATGGTCCCCGACAGTAGCCCCCGAGCCTCGAAGGGAGTGTTAATACTCGCTTGGAGGCTTTTGTCGCAATTTTTTGCAAGGGGACCAGCCTTTCTCGGTTGCGTTTTGTTCCAGTGGGTGCGCGCGAGCGCACCCGCCGGGTGTAGCCCCCGAGGCCTCGGAGGAGTGGTTTGACTCCTTCGAGGTCTTAATGCATTTCGCAATGCTTCGGCCGGTCTGGTTGTTCCCTCATGCGAGCTGGCCGTAGCCCGGGTGCACGGTCGGGTCCCAAGTTCTCGGGCTGGTATGTTGACGCTGTCAATGGTTTGGCCGGGGCCGAGTTTGCGAGAGCAGCCCCCGAGCCTCCGCACAGGGCGAGAGGACGCTCAGGGACAGACTCGACTTTTTTACATACGCCCCTGCGTCGCCTTTCCGCAAGGAGGGGGGAAAGCGCCATGTTGCCCTTGGAGGGCGCCGAACATGGTGTCTCCAGTGAGCTGCTGACGGGTAATCCGAGTGGACGCCCGTGCCCCATTTGTTAGAGGTCGGCTAGAGGCCCGGAGGCGCGCTCCAAAAGTACCTGTGGGTGATCTGCCGGACCCGGTCCCCTTTTGACGGGGTCCGAGGGCTCGGTGCCTCCCTCTGATGGGATTTCGTTACACGATCGTTCCCGCTGGTCTCGGAAATGTCCTAGGGTACCTCGGGAGTGTAGCCCGAGCCTTGGTTATGTATCGAACGTACCCAGGGTCATCCCTCGCTCTGTGTCTGAGGCGGCTGTGAACCCTTCGAGGGCCAGCCTACGAACCCCTGATCAGTAGTGGGCGCGGAGCCCGAGTGGCCTGAGGCGGCCGTTGAACCCTTCCGAGGGGCCGGCCTTCGAACCTCTGACCAGTAGTGGGTGCGGAGCCCGAGTGCTCTGAGGCGGCTATTGAACCCCTCCGAGGGGCCAGCCTTTGAACCTCTGATCAGTAGGGGGGCTCGGGGCCCGTTTCCTTCGCGGAGAAGGATCCCTTTCGGGGTATCCCCCTTTCCCGGTCCCTGTTGTAAGAGAGAGAAATAGGAAAAGGAAAAGGATACAAAATTGAATGATGTGGCATACCTTTTTTGACGCGGTCATTATGGCGAAGGCGAAGCGTCGCCCGCTTCTCCTGCCAACGATGCCGCCTGTCCCACTGTAGAGTTAATGCGACGGGACGAGTGGTTCGCGGGGCGGCCATTGCGCGTGTGCGAGCCGTTCGAGGAACGGAACATGGGCGCACCGTCTTCACGCCATGGGAGAGGGTTCCCTTGCTGTCCCTGGATGGGACGTAAGCTCGGCTAACGACGTGACCGCTGCTTCTGCCCGCCTGCCACTGCCATTACTGCCGGCCCATTTTTGGCCGTATTGACCGTCGCGCCTGGCTGGCATTGTTGGGTCATACGCAGGGTTGCCTCGAGTCGTGGTACTGGTTCCGCAGTCGAGGAGGTGCGGTAGTGGCGCGAGTGGCGGTGCAGTTGCTCGCACGTAGCAACCGGCGCGCCGGTTGCATGACGTGTGGGCCTGGGCCTCCATGCTGGGTGCGTTGGAAGTCGGAGGGGTGCGCCCACTTGGCGCGGTTGCATGCCGCCTGCATGGCTGTCCGCCCTTTTGCCCGCTGGTCTGGGCGATAGTGGAGGAATGCTTCTAACCGCTGGGCAGTTGCACGCACAGCGCGCGGCGGTTTGGCTTCTTCTGCCCTGGGCCAGCTTGCATGACGCGTGGGACCCAGCCCCTGTGCCGTAGGGGGAGGAGCCTGGAGCGTGTTGGAGAAGACTCAGCCCGTGATGGCTGAGGGCGCAAGTGGGGAGAGTCGCCTTTAAAAGGAGGGTGATCCCCTTGAAAGGCGACCATGTCTTTGCGCCCCCTTATGCATCACGTCTTTCCACCTTCCGAGCCCCCGGATGGGGAACTCCCGCAATCCTTCCGCCTTGTCGTTGGAGGAACGCAACTTCGCGGAAGTTGGTACCTTTCAGCCATCGTTCGGCTTCAAGTATTTTCATCATGCAGCCCGGCCGCATCCCCTCGCCGGCGGTCACCCAAGACGGTGACCTCCAGTTCGATGGCGGGGAAAAGCGAGCCGGGCTGTGATCTTGGTCCTGCCCTCAGCTTCAAGGATGTTCATCATCCTGGCTGGGGCGAGGGCCGGGCTGAGCCGGAGCTGTACCTCCCGCGCGGGTTCGTGGGTCAGCCTCTCCCTCAGCATTCAAGGGAGAGGGCGCTCAGTGGCCCAGCGGGAGGGTCGGACATAGACAACGCGGGGTTGGTCGACGACGGGCGTCGTCAGCTTCAGCGTGTTGGGCTCGCTGGCTCAGCACGCGGTGCCCCCTCTCGCCGCAAGGGCGGTTGTCGCGCCGCGCACACCGGAGGACCGCCCAAGACATCGCGCGCTGCAAGGGCGGCGTTCGTGTTCTGGGGCTGTCCTGCCTTTGCCCCGGTACGGCACCTCTGCACGGAGATCGGTGCTCCGCTCATCCGGGAGGATCCAAGTGGGGATCTGCCGGTGGGCAGGCGGCTCCTGTCGTTGGTGCGGATGTGGCGGCTGGAGAAGTCCTCGTCGCCGGCGAGATCACCGCCACCATCCGCGCTCAGGGCCTCCGGATCTTTGTACTTGTCCTCGCCCCTCGAGCGTCGGCGTGGGCGAGGGCAAGGTTGCAGCGGCGTCTGCCCTGAGGCCATCGCTGCTACAGTCCGGCCACCCGGAGCGGGGGTCGTTATCGCTGCTGCTGGAGCGGCCGACGGCGAGCCATCCGTCGGCCTTCTGTTGCTCCGCAGGCCCCCAATCGTGTGGGGTTGTTCGTACCTGCGGAGGTGGAACCGGAGTTCCATTTGTAATGGCACCTTGAATGCCGGTGTTTTTGTGACGGAACCTCCCAAGTAATCAGGCCCACCTACAGTTGTCCTGGTCTAATAGACATCAGACACCCTGTAGATGTTCCTAAGTTACTTGACAAGCTCGGTATCTTTTCCGACCTTACCAGGAACGTTTCACCCGTCTTGCAGACATTACAGATCATCGGAGATGAAGATATGCGGAAGCGAATTACATAAACTTACATTTATTTCCAAAAGCAAGCTCGAGTTATTTTATTACAGACCAGTCTAAAAGTGAGTGCATAGAAGTATTAATTATACAAACCAGGGAGACACAAACTTCTCCCGAAAGACTATAAACAAAAGATCCTAGATGGAGGACCGAGTCCTCCCGCACTTCAGTCTTGTTTTTCTTCTTTGGGAACCACCTTGGCACAGAAGCAGCAAAAGTCTGCTACTTCCCCACCTAAAAACAACAAAGGGATAAACCCTGAGTATGGAATTACTCAGCAAGTCTTACCCGACTAAGGAAAAGACTCTCAAGGGTATGCTGGTTATATGGGAGTCAAGGTAAGGCTTCTCAATAATCAAAGACTCTGTTTGGCAGAAATGCTTACTAAAGTGGATCCTTAAAAATCCAATTTTATTTGTCAAGTTAGGTAAAATTACCTGCACTAGAGTTCTTTCTACCCTAGTTCAATCACTGGTCCTACACTAGCCAATTTCTTTAACAAAAGCCCATCATCTTTAGTGGAATGCTACGTGTAAGTCAGTGGCCAAGTCTCCATAACCGCGGAGGTACGACGATCCGAATCGATTATACTCAGCTGAGGATCTCCAATCACACGACATATGTAGCACTTAACCCTTGCATATGTCAACCCGCCACCGGGGTTCTTAAGACCGGATCAGGTTCACGCAAACCGAGAGCACAGATACACCACCGTCCAGCCTCTTGCCACGGAGGGTACACGCTACTCTCGCCACCGCTCCACTCCCATTTCGTGTTATCTTATTCCGGCCTTAGTCTGCCCGAGGCAAGGCTTACCCATGACGAGGCATGTGACCAATTAAAGGGTCCTCGGTCAGCAGGCCTACATCGAGACGGTCCTTAATTGACTCAGACGGAGACACTACACCGAGACTCTCTTTCTCGTGCAAGTCACCCGCCCGGTCTCAGCTTAATCTTTTTAACCCAAAAACTTGGTACCTGACAGAGGTACATCTTTTCCGATGTTGGACCCATCACGGCCATGATGGATCCACCATCAAGTTTTATTTTCGAAAACATCCCTCCCACTTTGCCAAACATCTTTTGTAAAACAAATCCTTTTGTTTTTCTAAAGCAATACTAAGCATAGTAAAACCTTTTTGTAAAAACAGGATTTCAAGGAGGGTAATCAAGATCAAGGAAGGTAATGCAGGAATTGTTTAATCAATCAACTCCTATCACCTAATGCAGCAAGCAAGTGAGAAAGATTTTAAAAACATCAAGGGAGGTGGCAAATGCACCGGGGCTTGCCTTTGTTATCAGGTGTGTCCTGCTCGGATCCACAAATATCGAAATAAAAGCAGTTGTCTGCTTGAGGATCTGAGGTTGGTGGTATCCCCTCTTCAGAAACTTCTTCTTCTTCTTCGTGCTCTAATATAACCATATACATGCATAAGAATGGATGTCATGGAATGCTCATGAGGATGCAAAGATAGCATAAACTTATTATTTATGTCTTGAGTACAACTTTCCTTCACGGTACTCCGAGAACCTAGGGTTTCCGGAGTCAGTAAAGGAGTTCATGGAGCAGGGGGGTGGTTTTGGGTTTAGTGATCAATCAAGGTCCAAATCAAACCAAACTCTACCCAAGGCTTCTAAATAATGTGAAAAGCTCACATAAAAAGTTTGGGAAATTTTGGACTTATTATTTATTTTCTAAAAATCCAGAACCAATGGTTTAGGCTATTTTAAATACCCTAAAATTCCTTATTTATCCTAAAAATCATGAAACTATTTTTATTAAATTCTAGGGAAAATAAGGAACCTAGGAAAAATTGGTCTCATAATTTTATCATTTTTCTATAATTTTCTACAAATTTCTAAAGTTCCACTGAAAAAGAAAAGGAAAAACTCTAAACAGTACTGGGCCGAATTCAGCCCAGCGGCCCAGTTCCAGGGAGGACAGCGCGCTCGCGCCCGCGCGCTCTGGTAGTTTTGCGGATAGGCCCTCAGATTATCAGCTAAACCGAAACAGGTCCATTCACTATTGTATTAAGTCACTGACGATTTGCAGAAATGTCCTCAGGTTTCTATTTCTTCCCCGCGATTGCCCCTGACCACGCCACGCTCCCGTTCATCCCTGCCGTGATTCGTACCGGCCATGATCGGCGATGATTGTTCAAGCTAACTATCGGAGAGGCTTTACGGATCTACAACGGCCTCGGAACGCACACTAATTCGACTCGAACACATCGAGAACAACCGGTCCACGTGCACGGCGGAAACCGAGCACGGGAGCACACGTTCCCGCCAAACCATGGTCGATCCGAGCAAACGGACGCCACTGTGAGCTATACAAGCATGGAGAGGTTTGGAAACAACACATGAATTGAATGGCGACTCACCAGAACAGGCTGGCCACGGGAGGGCTATTCTTCACGGTGCGGCGGACGGAATTGGGGAAAAACTCGAATTGGAGCTCACGGTGGCAGGATCGGGGCTGATACTGGACGATGAGGTACGTGATGAAGTTACGCAGCTAGAGGAGGGCTCAATTTATAGGCGGAGCAAGAGGTGGCCGCGAATTTGGATGAGACACCCGGTGGTCGGAGATGGGGAAGAAGCTTGGCGCGCGGTGAATACGTGTCGACTGCCGTGGCAAGCTCCCCGTCGACGATGGGATGGCCTAGAGGAGTTATGGCGACGCGGTGGAAGGGCTTGGACACGCGGCACCCGGCCGAGAGGCGGCGGTCGACGGCGAGCACTTTACCGCGGGCGGTGAGCCAGGGGAGATGTGCCGTGGCCGATCGGGGTGACTTCTAGCTCACCGGTGACGAGGACCTTTACCGCGACAGACTTATCTGGTGACCGCCGAACACGAATCACGGCGAACGACGATCGACGGCGACGGCTATCGGCGACGAGCACGAATAGGATCTTCTTCAGTTTACCGGTTACTGTACCATGGCGAATACCAGTTCAGAGTGACTGACAGAGCACTTTGAAGCCCAGTTTTCTCAAATCTTTGTGTGAAACCTAAGCCAACTCTATGTAGCAAAGTTGTAGAGTTATAAACCAGCTACACTTCAACTATAGAGATCAAACTCATTTGAGCACTGGATCATGCTTGGATTTGAGCTGGAAGTTGATGTCAGTCATCTGTTATTCTGAATTTCAGATCAAACAGCCTGACAGCCAGTTTTTGATTGGGTTTTTCTCTAAATTTCTCATAACAACTAAGCTCACACTCTTTAGCAAAGTTGTTCTCCTATCATTGGTCTTCAATTTTGATGTGGTGACCTAGGGCAAAAACCCTATATTCTGAAAGATACAAGGCTGCAAAGTTGAGCCAATATCACTGAAATCCAGACTTAGACTCGTAAGGACTTAAGAGTTGAGTTTTGCAAATAAGCCCAAAACTTAGGGTTTAACTTGCAAGTTCACATATTTGTGAACCCAAGGACTTAAGAAACCTATTTGGCTTGGTTTTTGTACTTTAACCCAAAAGTGGGCTAATTTTGCACATAGGCCCCTAGGGTTTGGTTTAGGGTTTTCCAGGGTTCCAATTAGGGTTTCTGGTATTCCAGGGGTATAAGTGGGATTCAACTTTATTCTTGGAGTCATTTTATGACTTTTACCCTAAAGCTTTTAGGTTTTCTCAACTTAGGTTAAGTTTTACCCCTTTAATCACTATTTAGGGTTAAGTCCTTTAACCAGGGTCCTATTTGTAAAACATTAAAACAATACAACTTGTTTGAAATTTTTGCCTAGTGAATGCACTCTAGGTGTGTCAAACATATGCAATGCCCATGCTCATGATGCCATGCTCAAGTTTTAGTTATAGTAACACCAGGGGTGTTACATCCTTCCCCCCATAAAAGAATCTCGTCCCGAGATTTAAAGTCCTAGGGTGAGTAATGGAAAAGGAAATGTGTCATGTTTTTATTTCTTGATTTCTGGTACAAGGCAGGGGTGGTGTGGGGGTTCATTCCTTTACTATACAGCTATACAAACTTTACAACTTACAAGAGGCTAGAAAGCCTGGGAAATTCTTATCTAAGAAGTCTTGGGTTTCCCATGTAGCCTCATCTTCCGAATGCTGGTTCCACTGTATCTTATAAAACTTAAGAGTCTTTCTCCGAGTAACCCTGTCCTTTTGATCCAGAACTCGAATGGGATGTTCCGAGTATGTTAAATCTGGTTCCAGGACAACATCAGTCACTTCAACGGTTCGATCGGGAACCCGAAGACACTTCTTCAATTGTGACACGTGGAACACATTATGTACAGCAGACAATGTTTCGGGAAGTTGGAGTTGATACGCCACTGGCCCATATCTTTGAAGAATAGGGAATGGACCAATGTACCTAGGTGCAAGTTTTCCCTTTACCCCGAAACGCGATACTCCCTTCATTGGTGAAACCTTTAAGTAGACGTAGTCTCCTTCTAAGAAGTATAAGGGCATTCGCCGTTTGTCTGCATAACTCTTCTGACGAGCCTGTGCCTTCTTCATATTATGTACTATTTTCTGAACCTTTTCTTCGGTTTCTTTTACCATATCAGGCCTAAAGAAATACCTTTCACCAGGTTCAGACCAATTTAGCGGAGTTTGACACCGACGTCCGTATAAAGCTTCAAAAGGTGCCATCTTGATACTTTCTTGATAACTGTTATTATATGAAAACTCCGCCAAAGGTAAACATTCATCCCATTTTGGTGAGAAATCCAGGACACATGCCCGCAGCATATCTTCCAGTATTTGGTTCACTCTCTCAGTCTGCCCACTGGTTTGAGGATGATAGGCCGAACTGTGGAGTAACTTAGTACCCAAAGATTTGTGAAGTGCTTCCCAAAACTTGGCTACAAATTGAGGTCCACGATCCGACACTATGGTCTTTGGAACACCATGCAGACTAAGAATACGAGCAATGTACAATTGGGCGTAGACAGTAACCGGGGAATTTGTCTTGACCGGCAGAAAGTGAGCAATCTTTGTAAGTCGATCAACAATCACCCAGATAGAGTCATACCCTTTTGCGGTCCTGGGCAATCCCACAATGAAGTCCATGCTAATATCTTCCCATTTCCATGTTGGTATTGATAATGACTTCAATGGACCGGCAGTTTTCATGTGTATGGCCTTGACACGTCTGCAAGTGTCACACTTAGCCACATAGCGTGCAATTTCAATCTTCATCTTCGTCCACCAGTAGTGCTGTTTTAGATCATGATACATCTTAGTGCTTCCCGGATGAATAGAATAGCGACTAAGATGCGCTTCATCTAAGATTTGCTAGCGGAGCTCTTCATTCTTTGGCACTACTATGCGGTTGTTAAACCATAACACACCTTGATCGTCTTCCTTGAAACATTTGGCTGTTCCAGCCCTTATCTTCTCTCGTATGTGCTTCATGCCCAGATTATCCTTTTGAGTATCAATTATCTTCTGCAGAATGATTGACTCAAGCCTTAACTGATTTAGAGTCCCATGCTGGATTATCCCCAGGTTTAGCTTCTCCATTTCTTGACATAAAGTGTTTTCGGAGGTTTTTGCCATAAGACAGTGGCAGGAAGTCTTACGACTCAATGCATCTGCCACCACATTGGCTTTGCCTGGGTGATAATGGATCTCCAGTTCATAGTCTTTAATGAGCTCAAGCCATCGTCTTTGCCTCATATTTAACTCTGACTGGGTAAATATATACTTCAAACTTTTATGATCTGTATATATGTGACAAACATTTCCCAGCAGATAGTGACGCCATATTTTCAGGGCATGAACCACAGCAGCTAGCTCTAGATCATGTGTTGGATAATGCTCTTCATGTCGGCGTAATTGCCTTGAAGCATACGCAATTACTCGGCCCTCTTGCATCAGCACACAGCCGAGTCCACTGCCTGACGCATCACAATATACATCAAAAGGCTTAGTGATGTCCGGTTGAGCCAAAACCGGAGCAGTGGTTAATAGTGTCTTCAATTGCTCAAAGGCTTCATTACATTTAGAAGACCAATTGAACTTAGTATCATTCTTCAATAAACTTGTGATTGGCTTCACAAGCTTAGAAAAATCAGGTATGAATCTGCGATAATATCCCGCTAGTCCAAGAAAACTCCGGACTTGGTGAACAGTTGTTGGGGGTTTCCACTCCAGAATATCTTTGACCTTGCTAGGATCTACCGCAATTCCTTTAGCTGATAATACGTGCCCCAGAAATTGAATCTCCTCCAGCCAGAACGCGCACTTGCTGAACTTGGCATACAGCTGATGTTCCCTCAGGCGCGTCAATACAATCCGTAGATGCTGAGCATGCTCCTCTTCATTTTTAGAGTATATCAAAATATCGTCGATGAAGACCACCACGAACTTGTCTAACTCGGGCATGAACACCGAGTTCATCAAATAGGTGAAGTGGGCAGGAGCATTGGTGAGCCCGAAAGACATTACTAGGTATTCGAACAATCCATACCGCGTAGTAAATGCGGTCTTCGGTATATCCTCGGGCCGAATACGGATTTGATGATAGCCCGACCTGAGATCAATTTTGGAAAATACCCTCGCCCCAGTCAGTTGATCAAATAAGATGTCGATCCTTGGAAGAGGGTACTTATTCTTGATAGTGACCTCATTTAGGGGCCGATAGTCCACGCACATGCGCAAGGTTTGATCCTTCTTCTTAACAAAAATGGCGGGACAACCCCATGGGGACGAGCTTGGCCGGATAAATCCCTTATTCAGTAGATCTTGTAATTGAATCTTCAATTCCGCCAACTCATTAGGGGGCATACGGTACGATCTTCGGGAGATGGGAGCCGTACCGGGCTTTAACTCAATTACAAATTCTACATCTCTTTCAGGGGGTAGTCCAGGCAAATCTTCTGGAAATACATCTGGAAACTCACATACTACCGGAATGTTCTTGATCTCCGGTACAATGGCTTCAAATATTCTACCAGAAGCTTTGACTGGATTGGTTTTGGGGAGAGATAAAAGGATTTCTTCTTGATTATAGCTCAACCTGACGGTTCTGAGTTCAGTGTTGAGAATGGCCTTGTATTGGGTTAACCAATTCATACCCAAAATTACATCTATATCCTGGCCTTTTAGAACAATCATGTTAGCAGGAAAGTTCCGTCCGGCCATGGTTACTGGCACTTCATAGGCCACTTCTCTAGTAAAAATGTGTCCCCCAGGTGAATGAATTTTAAATCCCTCTTTTGATTCATGACATGCAATGTGATGTTGCTCCACAAATGTCTTGCTAATGAAGGTATGCGAAGCACCAGAATCAAAAAGAATAATTGCAGGGTGACTGGCCACAGGGAACGTACCCATCATCACCGGCTCTCCCTCCGGTGTAGTAGCCACTTGAGTGTAATATACTCGCCCCGTCTTCTTGGTATTCTTGCCCGAAGTACTTCCCTTGCCTGGAGCTGAATTCCCCGATCCTTGCTGATTATTGGCCTGATTTTGCCTAGGATAGGGGCAATCTTTAATAAAATGCCCAGATTTGCCACAGTTAAAACATCCAGTTGAAGAACTTGGCAGAGCAGGGAATCGAGTGCCTGGGGCACCCGGCTGACTTTGGACAGTAGGGGCTTTGTTGGGACGAATAATTATGGGCTGCTTGAAAGGGAAAGATGGTGCACTTGAACGGTTCTGGTTAGAGGGCTGGAGAATAAACTGTTGCCTCTTTACCGGGCCCTGACTAGGCCTATCACCACTGAATCCCTTATTTTTCCCAGAATTTGCATATTTTGCCTCCACAGATAAGGCTGTGCTGACAGCCTTCCCATAGGTGAGATCAATACATGCAGCCATTTTTCGCTGCATCCGGTCATTCAGACCTCTCATAAAACAGTTCCTTTTCTTCAAATCCGTATTCACTTGATCAATTGCATATTGTGACAGGTGATTGAACTTGTTGAGATACTGATTAACAGTATCTCCCCCTTGTTTCAGTTTCATAAACTCTTCTTGTTTCATGTGCAGCACTCCCTCAGGAATGTAGTGCTCGCGGAATGCTGCTTTAAATTCGTTCCATGTAATTTGATGGTTGTCCGGTTGGATAGCCACAAAGTTCCCCCACCAAGTACTGGCAGGGCCTCGGAGTTGCTGTGCCGCGAACAATGGCTTCTGTGTTTCCGAACAACGAAGAAGGCCAAACTTCTGTTCAATGACCCGTATCCATTCGTCGGCTTCGAGCGGGTCTTCTGCTTTGATGAAGAGAGGCGGACGAGTTTCGGAGAAATCCAGATAAGTAGTCTCACGGGGACCTTGTTGAAAACCTCTTCCTGCTTGTTGCTGGAGCAGCTGCTGACCCGCCATTTCCCTCAGGAAGCGGGTATTGTCGGCGGTAGCATTCACCAAGGCAGCAATTGCCTCGGCTAGCGTGGGTGGAACTGGAGGTGGATTCGGGGTGACATCCCGACCCCCGGATGTTCCGGCTGCGTCCTGTCCGCGAGTCCGGGTCGGCATCTGAGGCAAAAACATTTGAATAAACATAATGTGCCAAAGAAAACCTTCCATTTTACATTACTATAAAGAGTAATGATACAGACTCGATATTACACAACAGGATACATTACCCATTTTACAAAAGTTTAACCTATTATACAACAGTACACCCTACAATACACTACTCTACTTTATTACACCATTAGTCCTGCTTTCCGTTGCTTTTGGCGGCTTCATTGTTAGGTGTGGGAGTCCAGACGTCCACCAACCTCAAAGAAGGAGGGGGTTCAAAAAGATCTAACTCCCCACCCAACGCGCGTCCCGCAACGTGAGAGGGTCCGGCTTCTGTCTCAGCAGAGTGTGCAGGCTCACTAGGGTGTAGTTGTGAGTATAGCACATGGACTTCCTCATGCAACGTATTGCAGTAGACCTGCAGGTTGTCTACAGCTAAGCTAAGTTCTTTAATTCGGGCCTGAGCCCTTGCTTCCTTAGCACATGCCAACATACGAGACTGTACTGCCCAGTCAAGTGCTAAGTCCCGATCAGCCAGCTGATCCTGCAGGTGACGGATGTCCCTTCTTAGTTCATTGATTCTATCTCCGTCTGCAATCCAAGCATTGGTCCTGTGTTGCAGCGTTGCTTGAAGTCGACGTACTTCGGCTTCCAAGTCTCCTATAGGGTCATTACTTCCGCTGCTACTGCTTTCGTGTCGAGGGGCTAGCTGATGCCGGGGTACTCCAATTGGTCCCGTTGACTTACGTGCCGTTAGCCTTGTGCGTGGCGGCATCTTTCTAAGGGGGAAAATTTGTTAGTGTAATTCTTAGCATGATGCATGAGTAAGTACAGAATCAACCTTGGTCGATTCAACCTTCTAAACGTTGCACTCTCCCTATCTGGTCTTTAAGATAAACTCTTCAGAATACTTAGGTAAGAAGAGAAAAGAATCTTTAGGTAAGACTTTTGAAAATCTTTTTGAAGACGCCTCATAATATCTGCAAAGAAGGGCTACGCTCCGATACCAGCTGTGACGGAACCTCCCAAGTAATCAGGCCCACCTACAGTTGTCCTGGTCTAACAGACATCAGACACCCTGTAGATGTTCCTAAGTTACTTGACAAGCTCGGTATCTTTTCCGACCTTACCAGGAACGTTTCACCCGTCTTGCAGACATTACAGATCATCGGAGATGAAGATATGCGGAAGCGAATTACATAAACTTACATTTATTTCCAAAAGCAAGCTCGAGTTATTTTATTACAGACCAGTCTAAAAGTGAGTGCATAGAAGTATTAATTATACAAACCAGGGAGACACAAACTTCTCCCGAAAGACTATAAACAAAAGATCCTAGATGGAGGACCGAGTCCTCCCGCACTTCAGTCTTGTTTTTCTTCTTTGGGAACCACCTTGGCACAGAAGCAGCAAAAGTCTGCTACTTCCCCACCTAAAAACAACAAAGGGATAAACCCTGAGTATGGAATTACTCAGCAAGTCTTACCCGACTAAGGAAAAGACTCTCAAGGGTATGCTGGTTATATGGGAGTCAAGGTAAGGCTTCTCAATAATCAAAGACTCTGTTTGGCAGAAATGCTTACTAAAGTGGATCCTTAAAAATCCAATTTTATTTGTCAAGTTAGGTAAAATTACCTGCACTAGAGTTCTTTCTACCCTAGTTCAATCACTGGTCCTACACTAGCCAATTTCTTTAACAAAAGCCCATCATCTTTAGTGGAATGCTACGTGTAAGTCAGTGGCCAAGTCTCCATAACCGCGGAGGTACGGCGATCCGAATCGATTATACTCAGCTGAGGATCTCCAATCACACGACATATGTAGCACTTAACCCTTGCATATGTCAACCCGCCACCGGGGTTCTTAAGACCGGATCAGGTTCACGCAAACCGAGAGCACAGATACACCACCGTCCAGCCTCTTGCCACGGAGGGTACACGCTACTCTCGCCACCGCTCCACTCCCATTTCGTGTTATCTTATTCCGGCCTTAGTCTGCCCGAGGCAAGGCTTACCCATGACGAGGCATGTGACCAGTTAAAGGGTCCTCGGTCAGCAGGCCTACATCGAGACGGTCCTTAATTGACTCAGACGGAGACACTACACCGAGACTCTCTTTCTCGTGCAAGTCACCCGCCCGGTCTCAGCTTAATCTTTTTAACCCAAAAACTTGGTACCTGACAGAGGTACATCTTTTCCGATGTTGGACCCATCACGGCCATGATGGATCCACCATCAAGTTTTATTTTCGAAAACATCCCTCCCACTTTGCCAAACATCTTTTGTAAAACAAATCCTTTTGTTTTTCTAAAGCAATACTAAGCATAGTAAAACCTTTTTGTAAAAACAGGATTTCAAGGAGGGTAATCAAGATCAAGGAAGGTAATGCAGGAATTGTTTAATCAATCAACTCCTATCACCTAATGCAGCAAGCAAGTGAGAAAGATTTTAAAAACATCAAGGGAGGTGGCAAATGCACCGGGGCTTGCCTTTGTTATCAGGTGTGTCCTGCTCGGATCCACAAATATCGAAATAAAAGCAGTTGTCTGCTTGAGGATCTGAGGTTGGTGGTATCCCCTCTTCAGAAACTTCTTCTTCTTCTTCGTGCTCTAATATAACCATATACATGCATAAGAATGGATGTCATGGAATGCTCATGAGGATGCAAAGATAGCATAAACTTATTATTTATGTCTTGAGTACAACTTTCCTTCACGGTACTCCGAGAACCTAGGGTTTCCGGAGTCAGTAAAGGAGTTCATGGAGCAGGGGGGGTGGTTTTGGGTTTAGTGATCAATCAAGGTCCAAATCAAACCAAACTCTACCCAAGGCTTCTAAATAATGTGAAAAGCTCACATAAAAAGTTTGGGAAATTTTGGACTTATTATTTATTTTCTAAAAATCCAGAACCAATGGTTTAGGCTATTTTAAATACCCTAAAATTCCTTATTTATCCTAAAAATCATGAAACTATTTTTATTAAATTCTAGGGAAAATAAGGAACCTAGGAAAAATTGGTCTCATAATTTTATCATTTTTCTATAATTTTCTACAAATTTCTAAAGTTCCACTGAAAAAGAAAAGGAAAAACTCTAAACAGTACTGGGCCGAATTCAGCCCAGCGGCCCAGTTCCAGGGAGGACAGCGCGCTCGCGCCCGCGCGCTCTGGTAGTTTTGCGGATAGGCCCTCAGATTATCAGCTAAACCGAAACAGGTCCATTCACTATTGTATTAAGTCACTGACGATTTGCAGAAATGTCCTTAGGTTTCTATTTCTTCCCCGCGATTGCCCCTGACCACGCCACGCTCCCGTTCATCCCTGCCGTGATTCGTACCGGCCATGATCGGCGATGATTGTTCAAGCTAACTATCGGAGAGGCTTTACGGATCTACAACGGCCTCGGAACGCACACTAATTCGACTCGAACACACCGAGAACAACCGGTCCACGTGCACGGCGGAAACCGAGCACGGGAGCACACGTTCCCGCCAAACCATGGTCGATCCGAGCAAACGGACGCCACTGTGAGCTATACAAGCATGGAGAGGTTTGGAAACAACACATGAATTGAATGGCGACTCACCAGAACAGGCTGGCCACGGGAGGGCTATTCTTCACGGTGCGGCGGACGGAATTGGGGAAAAACTCGAATTGGAGCTCACGGTGGCAGGATCGGGGCTGATACTGGACGATGAGGTACGTGATGAAGTTACGCAGCTAGAGGAGGGCTCAATTTATAGGCGGAGCAAGAGGTGGCCGCGAATTTGGATGAGACACCCGGTGGTCGGAGATGGGGAAGAAGCTTGGCGCGCAGTGAATACGTGTCGACTGCCGTGGCAAGCTCCCCGTCGACGATGGGATGGCCTAGAAGAGTTATGGCGACGCGGTGGAAGGGCTTGGACACGCGGCACCCGGCCGAGAGGCGGCGGTCGACGGCGAGCACTTTACCGCGGGCGGTGAGCCAGGGGAGATGTGCCGTGGCCGATCGGGGTGACTTCCAGCTCACCGTTGACGAGGACCTTTACCGCGACAGACTTATCTGGTGACCGCCGAGCATGAATCACGGCGAACGACGATCGACGGCGATGGCTATCGGCGACGAGCACGAATAGGATCTTCTTCAGTTTACCGGTTACTGTACCATGGCGAATACCAGTTCAGAGTGACTGACAAAGCACTTTGAAGCCCAGTTTTCTCAAATCTTTGTGTGAAACCTAAGCCAACTCTATGTAGCAAAGTTGTAGAGTTATAAACCAGCTACACTTCAACTATAGAGATCAAACTCATTTGAGCACTGGATCATGCTTGGATTTGAGCTGGAAGTTGATGTCAGTCATCTGTTATTCTGAATTTCAGATCAAACAGCCTGACAGCCAGTTTTTGATTGGGTTTTTCTCTAAATTTCTCATAACAACTAAGCTCACACTCTTTAGCAAAGTTGTTCTCCTATCATTGGTCTTCAATTTTGATGTGGTGACCTAGGGCAAAAACCCTATATTCTGAAAGATACAAGGCTGCAAAGTTGAGCCAATATCACTGAAATCCAGACTTAGACTCTTAAGGACTTAAGAGTTGAGTTTTGCAAATAAGCCCAAAACTTAGGGTTTAACTTGCAAGTTCACATATTTGTGAACCCAAGGACTTAAGAAACCTATTTGGCTTGGTTTTTGTACTTTAACCCAAAAGTGGGCTAATTTTGCACATAGGCCCCTAGGGTTTGGTTTAGGGTTTTCCAGGGTTCCAATTAGGGTTTCTGGTATTCCAGGGGTATAAGTGGGATTCAACTTTATTCTTGGAGTCATTTTATGACTTTTACCCTAAAGCTTTTAGGTTTTCTCAACTTAGGTTAAGTTTTACCCCTTTAATCACTATTTAGGGTTAAGTCCTTTAACCAGGGTCCTATTTGTAAAACATTAAAACAATACAACTTGTTTGAAATTTTTGCCTAGTGAATGCACTCTAGGTGTGTCAAACATATGCAATGCCCATGCTCATGATGCCATGCTCAAGTTTTAGTTATAGTAACACCAGGGGTGTTACAGTTTTGTTCATTGCGGCTATCGGGGCCTGAACATGTATGTATTTTTGGCACGGAGCCGTGTTTTTTCCTCATTTCGAGCACTAAGACTCGCATGTCGGCTATCTGAACCGCTTCACCAAGCGTGAGTTGCCTCGTGCCAAGGTGACGAGTGAGGTATCCGTATCCCGGAGGCGTAGGAGTCCCTCGGCTCGGTCGGCCTTGCTGTCGGAGGCTTCTCTTGCTTATTTAAATGAACCCTCGGCCGCTCTTCGATGAGCCGAAGCCGGAGGTAGCGGTGTGAGCACGGACAGAGGCTGAGTTGGCTCGAAAAGAAGACTTGGTCGGCCAGAGCCTAGTCGGGTCATTCACTGGTGAGATCGACGCCGGAGTTGAGTTGCCGGGGCCGCGAGCCTAGCCGATGTTCTCGGGGGACAGCTGGCCGAGGCCTCGGGGTGGCCGGCCGAGCCGTCTACTCGAGTCGGATTCCTGGAGAAGACCCTGGCGGCGATGGCCCGGGCGTGGTGCTGATGTCGTCCTTCGGAGTGGGGAACCTCCAACCGTGTCGCCGTCCGAGGCTAGGTCAGACCCCGCCGAAGGTGTAGTTGACGCCGAGGGTGCTACTGCTCCCTTCAACTGTCAAGATCCGAGCCTGCAGGATCGGATTATCTTGTAGTGTGTGTACGTTTTCTGCGGTCGCCGAGGCCCAAACACACTGCCGTCGTGTTGTAAAGCCACGTTTCCTTTCCTTTTGTTTCGAGTGTCTGGACTTATTTGTCGGTAACCGAATTGTTTGTCCGAGCGAGAGTTACTTTTCACGGAAGGTGATGAGTGAGGTATCCGTATCCCAGAGGCGTAGGAATCCCTCGGCTCGGTCGGCCTTGCCGCTTACGTGCACTCTTACTCGTCCATAGGGTTCTGTTACCGACGCAGTCGAGAAGGCCCGAAAAATAGTTTCGGCAGAGGAGTTTTCGAGCGTGAAGACTTGTTCGGTCCGCGAAATCACTTATCCGAGCGTGAGTTACTTATCGCAGAAGGTGATGAGTGAGGTATCCGTATCCCGGAGGCGTAGGAGTCCCTCGGCGCAGTCAGCCTTGGCTGCTTAGTGTACTCCGTCGTTTTCAGGATCCACTTTCGAAGTAGTCGAAAAGCACGAAAGACATTCTGGCAGAAAAGATCTTTTTCCGAGGAAAATTTTGACGCAGAGGGGGTTCCCCCCTTTTAGCCCCCGAGGGAGGGTCGGGCTTTGCCGAGGCAAGGCTGACCCTTCCTTGATGACTAAACTTTGCGTATGAACGAGGTATACGAACAACTTGAAAGCATCTTAAGGGGAGAAGCGATGTAGCTGTCGGATGTTCCAAGCGTTGCTGTAGACCTCGCCTTGACTGTTGGCCAGATTGTACGTCCCGGGCTTCAGAACTTTGGTGATGACGAACGGCCCTTCCCAGGGAGGCGTGAGCTTGTGCCGCCCTCGGGCGTCTTGTCACAGCCGAAGCACCAGGTCGCCCACCTGGAGGTCTCAGGACAGAACCCCTCGGGCGTGGTAGCGTCGTAGGGACTGCTGGTACCGCGCCGAGTGTAGTAAGGCCATGTCCCGAGCCTCTTCCAGCTGGTCCAGTGAGTCTTCTCGATTAGCTCGATTGCTTTGGTCGGCGTAGGCCCTCATCCTCGGGGAACCGTATTCTAAGTCTGTGGGCAAGACGGCCTCAGCCCCATAGACTAGAAAGAACGGTGTGAAGCCCGTGGCTCGGCTTGGCGTCGTCCTCATACTCTAGACCACCGAGGGGAGTTCCTTCATCCACCGCTTGCTGAACTTGTTGAGGTCGTTGTAGATCCGAGGCTTGAGTCCTTGTAGAATCATGCCGTTGGCACACTCTACTTGCCCATTCGTCATGGGGTGAGCCACGGCGGCCCAGTCCACCCGGATGTGGTGATCCTCGCAGAAGTCTAGGAACTTTCTGCCGGTGAACTGGGTGCCGTTGTCGGTGATGATGGAGTTCGGGACCCCAAAGCGATGGATGATGTTGGTGAAGAACGCCACCGCCTATTCGGACCTGATACTGTTTAGGGGTCGGACCTCGATCCACTTGGAGAATTTGTCGATGGCGACCAACAGGTGTGTGTAGCCCCCGGGTGCCTTCTGTAAGGGGCCAACTAGGTCCAGACCCCACACAGCAAACGGCCAGGTGATGGGTATGGTCTGCAGAGCCTGAGCGGGCAGGTGGGTCTGCCTTGCGTAGAACTGACACCCTTCGCAGGTGCAGACAATTCTAGTGGCGTCGCCACCGCCGTCGGCCAGTAGAAACCTTGTCGGAAGGCGTTCCCAACAAGGGCTCGGGGTGCTGCGTGATGGCCGCAAGCCCCCGAGTGTATCTCTTGTAGAAGCTCCTGGCCTTCGGCGATGGAAATGCATCGCTGGAGGATGCCCGAGGGGCTGCGGTGGTAGAGCTCCTTTCCGTCTCCCAGCAAGACGAACGACTTGGCGCGCCGCGCCAACCGCCGAGCTTCGGCTCGGTCGAGGGGTAGCTCTCCTCGGTGAAGATATTGCAGGTACGGGGTCTGCAAGTTTCGATTAGGCGTGACCCCGCTCCGCTCCTCCTCGATGCGCAGTGCCTCACCGTCGGGGGCTGAGGGTATCTCGGGCCGAGCCGAGGGTGCCTCAGGCTGAGCCGAGGGTGCCTCGGACTGAGCCGAGGGTGCCTCGGGCTGGGCCGAGGCTTTCTCAGGCTCAGGCATGTCATCGGTCTTGACGGAGGGTCGATGCAGGTCTCGGGAGAAGACGTCCGGGGGAACCGTTGTTCGCCCTGAGGCTATTTTAGCCAGCTCGTCCGCAGTCTCGTTGTAACGTCGGGCGATGTGGTTGAGCTCGAGCCCCGTAGAACTTGTGTTTCAAGCGCCGAACCTCATCGCAGTAGGCTTCCATCTTCGGGTTGCGGCAGTGGGAGTTCTTCATGACTTGGTCGATGACGAGCTGCGAGTCACCGCGAGCGTCGAGGCGTCGGACCCTCAGCTCGATGGCGATGCGCAACTCGTTGACCAGAGCCTCGTACTCAGCCACATTGTTGGACGCCGGGAAGTGGAGGCGTAGCACGTAACGTAGGTGCTTCCCGAGGGGCGAGATGAAGAGCAGGCCTGCGCCTGCTCCTGTCTTCATCAGCGACCCATCGAAGAACATGGTCCAGAGTTCCGGTTGGATCGGAGCTGTTGGGAGCTGAGTGTCGACCCATTCAGCCACAAAGTCCGACAAGACCTAGGACTTGATGGCCTTCCGAGGGGCGAACGAGATTGTCTCGCCCATGATTTCCACCGCCCACTTTGCAATTCTACCCGAGGCCTCTCGGCACTGGATGATCTCCCCCAGGGGGAAGGATGACACCACAGTTACCGGATGTGACTCGAAGTAGTATCGCAACTTCCGCCGTGTCAGGATCACCGTGTACAGCAGCTTCTGAATTTGTGGGTAGCGGATCTTGGTCTCGGACAGTACCTCACTAATGAAGTAGACTGGCCTCTGGACGGGCAATGCATGCCCCTCTTCTCGTCTCTCAACCACAATCGCGGCGCTAACCACCTGAGTGGTCGCGGCGACGTAGATCAAGAGGGCTTCTCCGGCAGCGGGGGGGCACCAAGATGGGCGCGTTTGTGAGGAGCGTCTTCAGTTTCCCGAGGGCTTCCTCGGCCTCGGGGGTCCAAGTGAAGCACTCGGCCTTCCTTAAGAGGCGGTACAGAGGCAGGCCTCTTTCGCCGAGGCGCGAGATGAAACGGCTCAGAGCCGCAAGGCATCCCGTGACTCTCTGTACGCCTTTCAAGTCCTTGATGGGCCCCATGCTGGTGATGGCCGCGATCTTCTCCGGGTTGGCCTTGATGCCCCGCTCGAAGATGATGAACCCCAAGAGCATGCCTCGGAGAACCCCGAAGACACACTTCTCGGGATTGAGTTCACGCCTTTCGCCTTGAGACATCGGAATGTCGCTTCAAGGTCGGAAAGGAGGTCAGAGGCCTTCCTCGTCTTGACTATGATGTCATCGACGTAGGCCTCGACCGTTCGGCCAATGTGTTCGCCGAACACGTGGTTCATGCACCATTGGTACGTTGCACCCGCATTCCTCAAACCGAACGGCATGGTAACATAGCAGTACATGCCGAAGGGTGTGATGAAAGAAGTCGCAAGCTGGTCGGACTCTTTCATCCTGATCTGGTGATACCTAGAGTAGGCATCGAGGAAAGACAGGGTTTCGCACCCAGCAGTGGAATCCACGATTTGATCGATGCGAGGCAGAGGGTAGGGAACCTTCGGACATGCTTTGTTCAGACCAGTGTAGTCTACACACATCCGCCATTTCCCTCCTTTCTTTCTCACAAGCATAGGGTTGGCAAGCCATTCAGGATGGAATACCTCTTTGATGAACCCTGTCGTCATTAGCTTGTGGATCTCCTCGCCTATGGCTCTGTGCTTTTCTTCGTCGAATCGGCGCAGAGGCTGCTTCACGGGTCGGGCTCCAGCTCGGATATCCAGCGAGTGCTCGGCAACATCCCTCGGTATGCCGGGCATGTCCGAGGGACTCCATGCGAAAACATCGGCGTTTGTGTGGAGAAAGTCGACGAGCACTGCTTCCTATTTGGGATCGAGCTCAGGGCCGATCCGGATCTGCCTGGAGGCGTCGCTGCCGGGGTCGAGGGGGACGGATTTAACCGTCTCCGCTGGCTCGAAGTTGCCGGCGTGGCGCTTCACGTCTGGCGCCTCCTTAGAGAGGCTCTCCAAGTCGGCGATGAGGGCCTCGGATTCGGCGAGGGCCTCGGCGTACTCCACGCACTCCACGTCGCATTCGTACGCGTGTCGGTACGTGGGGCCGACGGTGATGACCCCGTTGGGGCCCGGCATCTTGAGCTTGAGGTAGGTGTAGTTGGGGATGGCCATGAACTTGGCGTAGCATGGCCTCCCCAGCACTGCGTGGTAGGTTCCTCAAAACCCGACCACTTCGAACGTGAGGGTCTCCCTTCAGAAGTTGGAGGGTGTCCCAAAGCAGACGGGTAGATCGAGTCGTCCGAGGGGCTGGACGCGCTTCCCGGGGATGATCCCGTGGAAAGGCGCAGCGCCTGCCCGGACGGAGGACAGATCGACCCGCAGGAGCCCGAGGGTCTCGGCGTAGATGATGTTGAGGCTGCTGCCTCCGTCCATGAGGACCTTGGTGAGCCTGACGTTGCCGATGACGGGGTCGACAACGAGCGGGTATTTCCCCGGGCTCGGCACGCGGTTGGGGTGGTCGCCTTGGTCGAAGGTGATGGGCTTGTCGGACCAGTCTAGGTAGACTGGCGCCGCCACCTTTACCGAGCAGACCTCCCGACGTTCTTGCTTGCGGTGCCGAGCCGAGGCGTTCGCCACTTGCCCACCGTAGATCATGAAGCAGTCGTGGACCTCGGGGAACTCTCCCGCCTTGCGATCTTCCTTCTTATCATCGTCGCGAGCCCTGCCACCCTCCGCGGGTGGCCCGGCCTTGTGAAAGTGGCGCCGAAGCATGGCGCACTCCTCAAGGGTGTGCTTGACGGGCCCCTGATGATAGGGGCACGGCTGCTTGAGCATCTTGTCGAAGAGGTTGGCACCTCCGGGAGGTTTCCGAGGGTTCTTGTACTCGGCGGCGGCGACAAGGTCCGCGTCGGCGGCGTTGCGCTTCGCTTGCGACTTCTTCTTGCCTTTCTTCTTGGCGCCGCGCTGAGTTGATGCCTCGGGAACATCTTCCGGTGGGCGGCCCTGGGGCTGCTTGTCCTTCCAGAAGATGGCCTCAACCGCCTCCTGGCCAGAGGCGAACTTGGTGGCGATGTCCATCAGATCGCTCGCCCTGGTGGGGGTCTTGTGACCTAGCTTGCTCACCAGGTCGCGGCAGGTGGTGCCGGCGAGGAACACGCCGATGACATCCGAATCGGTGATGTTGGGCAGCTCGGTGCGCTGCCTCAAGAATCGCCGGATGTAGTCCCGGAGAGACTCTCCCGGCTACTGGCGACAGCTTCGGAGATCCCAGGAGTTTCCAGGGCGCACGTACGTGCCCTGGAAATTGCCGGCGAAGGCTTGGACCAGGTCGTCCCAGTTGGAGATCTGCCCCGGAGGCAGGTGCTCCAGCCAGGCGCGAGCGGTGTCGGAAAGGAACAGGGGGAGGTTGCGGATGATGAGGTTGTCGTTGTCCGTTCCACCCAGTTGGCAGGCCAACCGGTAGTCCGCGAGCCACAGTTTCGGTCTCGTCTCCCCCGAGTACTTTGCGATAGTAGTCGGGGTTCAGAACCGAGTCGGGAACGGCGCCCGTCGTATGGCGCGGCTGAAAGCCTGCGGACCGGGTGGTTCGGGCGAGGGACTCCGATCCTCCCCGCTGTCGTAGCGTCCCCCACGCCTGGGGTGGTAGCCTCGGCGCACCTTCTCGTCGAGGTGGGCCCGACGGTTGCGGTGATGGTGCTTGTTGTCGGGGCGACCTGGGGCCGCAGGCGCTGTGTTGCGCGTGCGCCCGGTGTGGACCGAGGCTTCCCGCATGAATCGGGAAGTCATGGCGCGATCTTCTGAGGGGTACCCCTGCCTTCGGGAGGCGGAGCTTTCGGCCCGTCGGACCGCGGCGTCCTCCAGGAGATTCTTGAGCTCTCCCTGGATACGCCGCCCCTCGGTGGTTGATGGCTCCGGCATCGCGCGGAGAAGTATTGCTGCTGCAGCCAGGTTCTGGCCGACCCCACTGAAAACCGGTGGCGGCCTTACCCTGACATCGTCGGAGACACGTTGCTGGATGCCCTGGGGTAGATGACGCACTTCTTCGGCCAGAGGTTGGCCCGCCCATTCCTGTCCATTGTCCCGGCGGAACGGCTCAAGTGTTCCTGCTCCCTCGTCGAGCCTGGCCTGCATCTCGCGGATTTGCTCGAGATGTGGGTCATGACCCCCGCCGGGACGGGGACCACAGCTAGCTCCCGAAGGATGTCAATGCGAGGCGCAGGCCTAGGGAGGTCACCGTTCTCCGGCATACCAAGATGGTTGCCTTCGTCGGGACCCCCTAGATCGACGTGGAAATATTCACGACTTGGGCCGCAGTCCTCATCGTCGAGGCTGCGGCTACCGTCGGAACAGTCGGAAAGGCAGTAGTCGCATGCGGTCATAAAGTCCCACATGGCACTGGGGTTATCAAGTCCGGAGAAATCCCAACTAGAGTCGGGCTCGTCATCTTCCTCGGACCCCGAGGGCCCGTAGGTCGAGACGGCCGTCAGCCGGTCCCAAGGTGACCGCATACGATACCCCAGGGGGTTTGGACTCGCCTCTATGAGAGCGTCCACCAAAGCGAAGTCGCTTGGTGGATCAAGGCTGAATCCAAAAAGCGTGAGATGGGAATCGGTCGGTACCTCTTGGCCGACGGGCGGTGACGAAGTCATGTTAGGGGTAGACCGCACCGTCGTCTCAGGTACGAGGGTGACGCCCAGCAAGTCCTTTACGAGCGTGCTGGCATCGTCCATTTGCTTGGGGTTGGCGTGTTGCGGGGAGTCGGCGCTCGTCTTCGTCTTAGACGTGAGGTCGATGCCCGACGTGCCCCCCGTTGGGGCGCCGGCGCCGTCGACTCGCTCGACAGCCGACGAGGTGCCGCCTCCTGCTTGGCCTTGGTTGCCCCGCCTCCTCCTCCGTCGGCGGGGGAGGGGACAGGGCGAGCTCGAATGTTGTTCTTCCACCACGCGGGGAAGACATCGTCGATTCCACCGCCGGTGGGCGGGTTGTCGGCCGCCATTGTCGCTGTCGCGCGGCAGGGGAAGGAGTATCATGTCGTAGCTGCCGTCGAGGGACATGAACTCAAGACTCCCGAAACAGAGCATCGTCCCGGGCTGGAAAGGTTGCTGGAGACTGCCCATCAGGAGCTTGACGGGAAGATGATCGTCAACACGCAGTAGGCCCCTACCTGGCGCACCAACTGTCGGCGTTTTGAACCCGGGGGGTCCCTGGACCGACGAGTAAATTGTCACCGCGTGCCCCAGCCCAGATGGGTCGGCGCGAGACGGAGCGCGAAGGGGGAAGAGAAGCCGGAGGGAGACAGGCGTGAGAGGTGAAACCCGCGGCCTTCGTGTTTGTCCCGCGCCCAGGTCGGGTGCGCTTGCAGTAGGGGGTTACAAGCGTCCACGCGGGAGGGAGCGAGCGGCCCTGCGCGAGCGCCATCCCGTCCTTCTCCGCTCGGCCAACCTTCTGTAAGAGGGCCCTGGACCTTCCTTTTATAGGCGTAAGGAAAGGATCCAGGTGTACAATGGGGGGTGTAGCAGTGTGCTAACGTGTCTAGCGGAGGAGAGCTAGTGCCCTAAGTACATGCCATCGTGGCAGCCGGAGAGGTTTTTGGCACCCGGTTCGTGTGGTGTCGTGGCCGTCGGAGGAGCGCTGGAGCCTGGCGGAAGGACAGCTGTCAGGGCTGTCAAGTCCTTGCTGACGTCTTCTTGCTTCCGTAAGGGGGCTGAGAGTCGCCGTCGTCATAGAGCGTGCGGGGCGCCATCATTACTTGTTTAGCGGAGCGAGCCAGATGGGACGCCGGTCATGTTCCCCGTGGCCTGAGTCAGCCTGGGGTAGGGTAATGATGGCGACTCCCATGACGTGGTCGGTCCGAGCCCTGGGTTGGGCGAGGTGGAGGTCCGAGGTCGAGGTCGAGTCTGTCTTCCAAGGCCGAGGTCGAGTCCGAGCCCCTGGGTCGGGCGAGGCGGAGAACGTCGGCTGAGGCCAGGGCTGAGTCCGAGCCCTGGGGTCGGGCGAAGCGGAGTTCGTCATCTTCCGGGGCTGAGCCCGAGTCCGAGCCCTGGGGTCGGGCGAAGCGGAGTTCGTCATCTTCTAGGGCTGAGCCCGAGTCCGAGCCCTGGGGTCGGGCGAAGCGGAGTTCGTCGTCTTCCGGGGCTGAGCCCGAGTCCGAGCCCTGGGGTCAGGCGAAGCGGAGTTTGTCGTCTTCCGGGGCTGAGCCCGAGTCCGAGCCCTAGGGTCGGGCGAAGCGGAGTTTCCTATGGCGCCTAAGGCCGGACTTGGCTACTGTCAGTCTCACTCTGTTGAGTGGCACAGCAGTCAGAGCGGCGCAGGCGGCGCTGTCCTCTTGTCAGGCCGGTCAGTGGAGCGGCGAAGTGACTACGGTCACTTCGGCTCTGTCAACTGGAGGGCGCGCGTCAGGATAAAGGTGTCAGGCCACCTTTGCATTAAATGCCACTGCGATTTGGTCGGTTGGCGTGGCGATTTGGCCAAGGTTACTTCTTGGTGAAGACTAGGCCTCGGGCGAGCCGAAGGTGTGTCCGTTGCTAGAGGGGTCCTCGGGCGAGATGTAGATCCTCCGGGGTCGGCTGCCCTTGCCCGAGGCTGGGCTCGGGCGAGGCGTGATCGCGTCCCTCAAATGGACTGATCCTTGACTTAGTCGCACCCATCAGGCCTTTGCAGCTTTGTGCTGATGGGGGTTACCAGCTGAGATTTAGGAGTCTTGAGGGTACCCCTAATTATGGTCCCCGACACTACCCGCCTGCGGAGGTCATCGGCAGAGAGGGAGACCGAGGACATCTGCGAACCCTCCAAGTCGACCCCCGGCATCATCTCTGAAAGCGGCAAACGCCGCTCTGCCAAGGGAAGCACCCTCCGGCGATGGATGGCGGCAACCACCCCCACGGCGGTGAGCCCCCCGTCTCGTAACTCCTGCAAGGCCTCCAGAAGGGGCTGGAGTTTCTCCTGTTTCTCGCGCGTGGCCCCATAGCGCCAGTTGCTGCCGGCGGAAGTCACCACTCGTTGAGAAAATGACGGGAGCCTTCCATCGTCATTCCGGAGGTAAAACCACTGGCGCTGCCACCCCTTGTTCGAAGACACAAGGATGGCGGGGATGTACTGCTGCGCGTGCGCCTGCCTCAACTAGAGGGTGCAGCCATCGGCCCGGACCGCCATGCGAACCTTCTTTTCCCCCGTCGTCAAGGCAAAAAGCTCCGCGGAGAAGAGATGGGTCCACAGATCCCAGTGGGGGTCAATCCCCAAAAAGCCTTCGCAAACTGCCGCGAAGATGGCCGCTTGCGCAATGAAGTTGGCGTTGAAGTTGTGCAGCTCCACCCCATAGTAATGCAGGAGCACCCGCATGAAACAGCTTGCTGGCACTCCGAACCCCCGCTCATGGAAGGAGACGAAACTCAGCACATACCCCGGCGGCGGGGTCGGGTCGGCCCCGCTCGGAGGGACAATCCACTCCAGCTGCGAGTCACCGGAGAGGGGACGGAGCAAACCATCGGCGACAAGGGCCTCCAGATCGTCCACCGTGACGATGGAGAAAGGCCACGGGTCGCGCGGCGGAACGACGGTCACCCGGTCGGCCATCGCCAAACAAAGGCGGTGGTGGCGGAGCGGACAAGGTGCGCGGTTTTCTTTCTCTGGCTATTCCCTTAGGTTGCGGAAACCAAAGCGGGAGGCGAGCAGCAGAGTAAAGAACCACCACCGGTCCCTCTTCCGGGTATATAAAGGCCCGGGCAAGACCCATTCAACACTTCGCCCGAACCCGCCGCAAAATTCAAACTCGAAGGCGAAACGCCTGTTCCTCGAACAACTCGCGCTCGCGCAGCGGCTGCCCCGCGAACCACCCGTCCCGTCGCATTAACTTCGCGGCAGGGCAAGCGACACCTTTGGCAGGCGAAGCGGGCGACATTTCACCTCCGCCATGATGACCGTGTCAAAAAAAGGTGTGCCACATCATTTAAATACGTATCCTTTTCTTCTTCCCCTTTCTCTCTCTTGCTACAGGGACCGGGAAAGGGGATATTTCGAAAGGGATCCTTCTCCGTGAAGGAAGCGGGCCCCGAGCCCTCCTACTGATCAGGGGTTCGAAGGCTGGCCCCTCAGAAGGGTTTGACAGCCGCCCCAGAGCACTCGGGCTTCAGGCTCATTACTGATCAGAGGTTCGAAGGCTGGCCCCTCGGAAGGGTTCGACAGCTGCCTCAGAGCACTCGAGCTCCGCGCCCACTACTGATCAGGGGTTCGAAGGCTGGCCCCTCGAAGGGTTCGATAGCCGCCCCAGAGCACGCAGAGCGAGGGATGACTCTGGGTACGTCTGATACATGGCCGAGGCTCGGGCTACGCTCCCGAGGTACCCTAGGACATTTCTGAGACCAGCAGGAGCGATTTTGTAACGGAGTCCCATCCGAGGGAGGCATCGAGCCCTCGGACCCTATCGAATGGGACTGGGTCCGGCAAATCACCTGCAGGTACTTTTGGAGCGCGCCTCTGGGCCACTAGCCGACCCTTATCGAACGGGGCACGGGCGTCCACTAGCAACTCACTGGAAACACCATGTTCGGCGCCCTCCGAGGGCAACATGGCGCTTTCCCCCTCCTCCTTGCGGAAAGGCGACGAAGGGGCGCATGATAAAAGCCGAGTCAGTCCTTGATCGTCCTCTCGCTCTGTGCGGAGGCTCGGGGGCTGCTCTCGCAAACCCAGCTCCAGCCAAACCGTTGACAGCGTCAACAAACCAGTCTGAAAACTCGGAACCTGACCATGCACCCAGACCACGATCAGATCGCATGAGGGAACAACCAGACCGGTCAACGCATCATGAAAGGCATTAAGACCTTGGAGGAGTCAAACCACTCCTCCGAGGCCTCGGGGGCTATACCCGGCAGGTGCGCTCGCGCGCACCCACCGGAACAAAATATAACCGAGAAAGGCCGGTCCCCTTGCAAAAAAGTGCGACAAAGCCTCCAAGCAAGTACCAACACTCCCTTTGAGGCTCGGGGGCTACTGTCGGGTACCATAATTAGGGGTACCCCCAACACTCCTAAACTCGGCTGGTATTCACCATCAGCGCAAACTGCAGAAACTGATGGGCGCAATTCAGGTCAAGGCTTCAAGGGACGTGGTCTCGCCTTGCCCGAGCCCAGCCTCGAGTGGGAACTGTAGTCCCAGGCGAATTCACGCCTCGCCCGAGGGCCTCCTCAAGCAACGGGCGCACCCTCGACTCGCCCAAAGCCTAGCTCGGGCAGGCTTCATAGTGAAGCAACCTTGGCCAAATCGCCTCACCAACCGACCGTATCGCAGGCGCATTCAATGCAAGGATCGCCTGGCGCCTTATCCTGACACGCATGCCTCAGTCGGCAAGGTCGAAGTGACCGCAGTCACTTCGCCCTCCCACTGACTGACCTGACAAGAAAACAGCGCCGCTCGCCCCTCTCCGACTGTTGTGCCACCCGCCAGGGTGAGGCTGACAGCAGCTGAGTCCAGCCTCAGGCGCCACAAGATGCTCCGCCTCGCCCGACCTTAGGCCTCGGCCTCAGGAGAAGTCTTTGCCTCGCCCGACCCCAATGCTTGGCCCCCGCCTCGGCCTCAGAAGGTGGACTCCGCCTCGCCCGACCCTAGGGCTCGGCCTCGACCTCGACCTCGGAAGGTGGTCTCTGTCTCGCCCGACCCCAGGGCCCGGCCTCAACCTCGACCTCGGGCGGAATCGCGTCCTCGCCCGACCCCGGCCTCGGTCTCAGGAGGAGTCTCCGCCTCGCCCGACCTTGGGCTCAGACCGACCATGCCGCAGGGGGTACATCATTACCCTACCCCTAGCTAGCTCAGGCTACAGGGGAACAAGACCGGCGTCCCATCCAGGCTCGCCCCGGTAACAAGTAATGATGGCTCCCCGCGTGCGTCCATGACGACGGTGGCTCTCAGCCCCTTACGGAAGCAAGGAGACGTCAGCAAGGTCCCAACAGCCCCGACAGCTGTGCTTCTACAGGGCTCAAATGCTCCTCCAACGGCCACGACACCATGTACACAGGGCTCTAGCACCTCTCCGACAGCCACGTTGGCATGTACATAGGGCTCTGGCTCCTCTCTGCCGGACACATTAGCGTATTGCTACACCCCCATTGTACACCTGGACCCTCTCCTTGCATCTATAAAAGGAAGGGCCAGGGCCCTCATACGGGAGGGTGATCGCGCGAGACTCCCTCTCTCCCTCGCGAACGCTTGTAACCCCTACTGCAAGCGCACCCACTCTGGCGCAGGATAACACGAGCCGAGGTTTACCCCCCTTCGTGTCCCGTCTCGCGCCAACCCATCTGGGCTGGGGCACGCAGCGACAATTTTACTCGTCGGTCCAGGGACCCCCCGGGGTCGAAACGCCGACACTTCTCTTCCCCAACGTCGGACACAAGTGCCTCATGGCAAAGGACGGCAAAAAGAAGGTAAAGTCTAGAGCCTCCACTAAATATGCAACATCTAGTGATGAGGAGAACTCTAGTGATGATGAGGATAATTTACTTGCCCTTTTTGCCAATCTAAACATGCAACAAAAGGAAAAATTAAATGAGTTGATAGGTGCTATTCATGAGAATGATGAACTCTTGGATAGCCAAGAGGACTTCTTTATTAAAGAAAACAAGAAGCATGTTTAGGTAAAAAATGCTTATGCTCAGAAAGTAGAAAAATGTGAAAAAATTAACTAGTGGGCTAAGTACTTGCCATGACACTATTTTCAACCTTAGAAATGAGAATGCCAAATTAATTGCTAAGGTTGAGAAGTTAGATGTTTGTGATGATTTAGGGTGGTTCTGGGACGAAAGAAATAGGTGGTAGCTAGCTACTAAGTTTAGGGTGGTTCTGGGACAAAAGATATATAAAACTGTTTTTGATGATAGCTTCCATCTTGCTGACCTAGCCTCTCAAGCCCTAGTATATGTGTTTTGTTTCCGGAATCATGCTTAGACTGTCCGGGCTTCTAAGGCCTCCCTTCTGTCACGTTGTTGCATGTGCTATACTGGGAACAGTGGCGGACCCATAGGAGGGCAAAAGTGGGCCATGCCCCCCCCACCCGAAATTTTGGAAATACTTATATGTATCATATGATTATAGAAAATATAAAAGACATGGTAGGCCAAAATCACTTCATTGAGCTTGTCCACTGTCCTGATGATAATTATTGCAGCACTAAGTAGATGATCTGTTGATGATTATTACTACTCTTTGTTTAATTCTATGTTTGCTTTTTATTTATACGGTTTTCTTTTTTAAACTTGTATCATGTATTGATATAAAACTTAAATTCTATACTATAGTAGTTATTTATAGTGTTGGTTGATATTATCATGTGCTTTTTTGCCCCCCCCCCCCCCCCCTCACTCCTTCTCAATTCTTGTTCTACGTCTGCCACTGATTGAAAATTTAGGATGACCAACAGGAACTTGATCATAGGTGGTAGCCATGACCAAATTAATTGCCATGACCTACAGAAAATTTAGGATGGTTCTGGGACGAAAGAAATAGGTGGTAGCCAGCTACTAAGTTTGGGATTGCTCGAAGCATTTGAGGTCGAAGATTGCTGTAGCTTAGGGTCCTGAAATAATCCCTATCAGCGCGAGAGGATCTCCATAAACGACCAGACTGACCGTCGAGGCCAAGTCCGGTGTCCGTGCCGCTCCCCGCCGCCGGCACTGCCGCCTTCTCCAGCACGCACAATCAGGTCCATCCCGCGCCAGCCACGGCATGAACGCACGCTAGCTCAGCAACGCCCCCTCCCAACGCCCTACTACAACAGCCCCCTCTTTCCCATCTAGCCAATCGCCCCACATTCCCACAACCATCCGCGTCGCTCTCCCGTTTCTATACGGCACCAAAAAAGATTCCAACTTGGCCCCTCCTCCTACCCACACGGCCACACGTGACACGTCCCACGATGGCGACGACGTGCCACCATGCCATGCCGCTGCGCGACTGCAACGTACTGATCAGGACCCTGGCCAGGCGCGGCAGTTTCTCACGCGTCATGGCAGTGTACTACGATCTCCGTGCGCGAGGCCTCGCCGCAGACAGCTACACCTACCCATTCGTGCTCAGGGCAATCGGCACGATGAAGCTGTCCGTCGAGGGGCGCAAGGTGCACGCGGCCGCGGTGAAGACCGGCTTCCGCTGGGATGCGTACACTGCATGTTCGCTGATGGAGATGTACACGATGCTGGGCCGTGCGGATTCCGCACGGAGGGTGTTCGATGAGATGCCGCAGCGATTCCTGGTGCTGTGGAATATGATGATGAGGTGCTACATCAGGTGCGGTCGCTTCACAGCAGCAGTTGCGTTGGCTGTGCAGATGGAGAGTGGCGGTGCCACACCTGACAGGGTGACATTGGTGACCGCCGTTACCGCTTGCTCAAGAGCAGGCGATCTGAACTTGGGAAGGAGGATTCATTCATACATGGATGGAGTCTTTGGATTCAGTCTCCCAGTCGCAAATGCGCTTCTGGACATGTATACGAAGAATGGTTACTTGGAAGAGGCGGTGAAGATGTTCGAGCAAATGCCAGAGAGGAACATCATATCTTGGACTATACTAGTGTCGGGATATGGCATTGCTGGTCAGTTGGACAAGGCAAGAGTGGTTTTCTACCAATGCACACAGAAGGATATAATTCTGTGGACTTCAATGATCAACGCATGTGTACAACATGGAAGCTTTGAGGAGGCATTGATATTGTTCCGAGACATGCAATTACAACGTGTGGAGCCTGACAAGTTCACTGTTGTCACTCTCCTCACATGCTGTGCCAACATTGGTGCTCTAGATCAAGGTGAATGGATCCATCAGTATGCTGAAAGCAGGAATATGAAGATTGATGCAGTTCTTGGCACAGCATTGATTGAGATGTACTCAAAGTGTGGGCATGTTGACAAGTCACTGCAAATCTTTGGGCGAATGCAAGGCAAAGATGCTGCAGCCTGGACTGCCATCATCTGTGGTCTGGCCACAAATGGTCAGGCCAGCAAGGCTCTTGAACTGTTTGAAGAGATGCAGAGAAGCAAAACAAAGCCTGATGGTATCACGTTCATTGGAGTATTGAGTGCCTGTTGCCATGGTGGCTTGGTCGATGAAGGACAGAGGCATTTCCAAGCCATGAAGGAGGTCTATCATATAGAGCCGAGAATCGAACATTATAGTTGCCTTGTCAATCTTCTAGGACATGCTGGTCTACTGTATGAAGCTGAGAAGTTGATCACTGACATGCCTGTTAACAATGACACTATGCCTCTGTTTGGTGCACTCCTCACTGCTTGCAAAGCTAATGGCAATGTTGAGATGAGCGAATGGTTGACAAAAAGAATTGCCAAGGAAGATTGTTCCCCAAATCCTGACGTTAATGTACTCATGTCTAATGTGTATGCAACAGCAAGTCGATGGGAAGAAGCAATAAGAGTGAGAAGTAAGATGACAAATCCTGCGGTCAAGAAGACTGCAGGTTGCAGCATGATTGAGGTAAAAGAATACTGTTGATGGAGCTCATGCTGCCATAAAACTATTGTATTGGAGTTGGAATGGTTGACAAAGAGAAAATATGCTTGATTATAGTCAAAGAAACTCAAGTCAATAACTATTTGATAAATTTAGGGTCTTTTTATTTGGGATTATAATCTATTTAGATTATATAATCTAACTTATTTTGAACTAACACTTAGTTCAAAATAAGTTAGATTATTTAATCTGAGTAGATTATAATCCCAAACAAACAACTCTAAGGGCTAATTTGGGAACCATATTTTCCCAAGGGTTTTTTATTTTTCTAAGGAAAATTGGTTCATTTTCCCTTGGGAAATTGGAAATCCCATAGAAAAATGGGGTTACCAAACTAGCCCTAAGTGTTCAGAATTCTGGATAGTTTGTCAATTCAAGCTATTGAACAAAATGATCATAACACTGAAGACATTGAAATGTTCAGACTTCAAGAGGTAATTAGATAAAGGAAGCTTAGTCGGCATTGCTGGAATATATTCAAAGCATACAATACAGCAAAATGTAGTGTTCGTTCTCTGAGCCAATATATCCTCTTCTGGCGAAGTTCAAAGTTTGGCTTGAAACAATTTATGTCCACAAGATGCATAGCCTTTCAGAGAGATTTCAATGTAAAGTTTATACACCTGCAAGGAAAAAAGCAAATATTTCTTCACAGGTAGATTGTTCAAGCCTGGTGTTTGTGGTACCTGTTTTCTATCACTGCTGCTGCTGAATCTATATTTTTCCTCGGACACACAGATGAGCTACATATCTCTACTACTCCTTAAGACGTTAGTGTAGGCGTCCAGAGGTTAGGTTGGTGCACGGTTCTGCCATGCCCCCTCCTCCGCGATTCGTGTCTCTGCCGCCATCCTAGCCCTCGCCCCGCTCTCCATCGAAGGAAGGGCGTCATTCCAGGGATTACCCCACCATTCTCACCCTCGTCCGCTCTCCGGCATCCTCGCCCCCGCCATCCTTGCCCTCCTACGCGCAAGTCCTCGGCACCCCTTCCCCTGCCAATGTCGTCTCGCAAGCGCCCGTCGTCTCCGCGCAAGGGCCCGTCGTCTCGCAAGGGCGCCCCTTCCCCTGCTACCGTCGCCTCTGCGCCATCCTTAGATCCGGGGTTCGCGGCGCCATCCTTGGATCCGGGGTCCACGCAAGGGCCCGTCGTCTCCGCGCCATCCTTGGATCCGGGGATCCGGGGTCGCAAGACGAAGGCTATTCCGGAGTCGTCTCGCATGCGCTCCGCACGGGCCTCCTCGTCGCCGGCGCCGCGCTCCTCCTCATCGCCGCGGCCATCGCCTTCTTCGTGGACCGCGACATCAGGAAACGGCGCCGCGTTGCGGCGCAGGGTGACTGGAAGATGACGCCTTTCGTCGTGGATCTTGGTTTCGGGGAGGAGTCCATACTCCAGGGCCTGACGGAGGCCAACATCGTCGGCCGCGGTGGGTCCGGCCGCGTGTACCGCATCACCTTCACCAACCGGCTCAACGGGGCCGTGAAGCAGATACGGACCGCCGGGAAACTGGACAGGAAGCTGGAGCGCGAGTTCGAGTCAGAGGCTGGCATCCTCAGCAACATCCGGCACAATAACATCGTCAGGCTATTGTGCTGCCTCTTCGGCGCCGAGGCCAAGCTCCTCGTGTACGACTACATGGACAACGGGAGCCTGGACAAGTGGTTCCACGGCGACGCTCTCGCCGCCGGCGGGCACCCAATGGCGGCGAGGGCGCGGTCCGCACGCCGACAGCGGCTGGACTGGCCGACCAGGCTCAAGGTGGTCGTCGGCGCTGCGCCGGGGCTGTGTTACATGCACCACGAATGTGTGCCGCCCATCGTTCACCGCGACGTCAAGACGAGCAACATCTTGCTGGACTCGGAGTTCCGGGCCAAGGTCGCCGACTTCGGCCTTGCCAGGATGCTGGCGCAGGCCGAGGCGCCAGAGACCATGTCCGTCGTGGCCGGCTCGTTCGGCTACATGGCTCCCGTTGATTTCATCTCCTCTCACTTTCTTTCTATTCGATTTTGGCCCCTGCAGATTGCAAGAACGGGACTGCTAAGCAAGCTAAGATTTCATTTTTTCTGGATCAATCTCAAATTAGGATTTCTCGGGGAGCGGAGAGTCGGCTAGGACCTGATTGGGCTCTAGGGCGCGATCTTTAAGCGCAGATTTGGTGCCCGCGATCTGCCATGGATTTGATTTAAGGTGAGCTCCCTTTACTTATTTTGGCATCTTGCTTGGCTGGCTCGGATTCGTGTTATCGGTCGACCTATTGCAGAGCTGAGAGAGAGATTTGGTTCTTTCTTCGCATATTTGGGGAGATCGGTCGTGTTCGCGCCGCGAGATCGTATTTTATTTCCACTTTTCATTTAGTGACTGAACCTGCCGAGACTGAAGCAAGGAGGGACAGAGCAAAAAACTCTCTTGAGAACTGGGCATCTGAAAGGGAAATAGGCTTACACCTTTTCCTAAATTGATTTTGGTGGTTGAATTGCCCAACATAAATAATTGGACTAACTAGTTTGCTCTAGTCTATAAGTTTTACAGGTGCCAATGGTTCACAACAAGCCAATAAAAAGACCAAAGATGGGTTCAAATAAAGAGAGCTAAAGACATCCCAAAGGCACCCTGGTCTGGCGCACCGGACAGTGTCCGGTGCACCAGGGAACTCGACGCTGAACTCCTCACCTTCGGGAAAATGGGAGGTCGCTCCGCTATAATTCATCGGACTGTCCGGTGAAGCATCGGATAGTGTCCGGTGTCACACCGGACTGTCCGGTGTGCCAGCGGAGCAACGGCTACTTCGCGCCAACGGTCGACTGCAACCGCATTCAATGCGCTACAGTGCGCGCCAGAGTCAGAGCACGCGCAGTTGGTGCACCAGACAGTCTACATGACTTATCCGGTGCACCACCGGACAGCCCAGAGGCCCCACCAGTCAAAGCTCCAACGGTCAGAACCCAACGGTGGACTGACGTGGCTGGCGCACCGGACAGTGTCCGGTGCGCCATGCGACAACAGCCTTCCAACGACCACTTTTTGGTGGTTGGGGCTATAAATACCCCAACCACCCCACATTCAATAGCATCCAAGTCTTCCACCTTCAACACATTACAAGAGCTATAGCATTCAATTCTAGACACAACCAAAGAGATCAAATCCTCTCCCAAGTCCGGAATCACTCCAAATCAAATAGTGACTAGAGAGAGCGAAATTTGTGTTCATTTGAGCTCTTGCACTTGGATTGCTTCTTTTCTTTCTCATTCTTCTTGTGATCAAACTCAATTGTAACCGAGGCAAGAGACACTAATTGTGTGGTGGTCCTTGCGGGAACTTTGTGTTCCGTTTGATTGAGAAGAGAAGCTCACTTGGTCTAAGTGACCGTTTGAGAGAGGGAAAGGGTTGAAAGAGACCCGGTCTTTGTGACCACCTCAACGGGGAGTAGGTTTGCAAGAACCGAACCTCGGTAAAACAAATCATCGTGTCTCGCTCTTTGATTGCTCACGATTTGTTTTGCGCCCTCTCTCTCGGACTCGTTTATATTTCTAACGCTAACCCGGCTTGTAGTTGTGCTTAAGTTTATAAATTTCAGATTTGCCCTATTCACCCCCCCTCTAGGCGACTTACAATTGGTATCAGAGCTCGGTGCTTCATTAGAGCCTAACCGCTCGAAGTGATGTCAGGAGCATCCGCCAAGAGGGAGATCGGGACCGGCGAGAAGCCCGCCACAAGCCATGGGAAGGCTCCATCCGGGGAGTCCGCCAACAAGGTGAAGGGATCCCCTTCACATGACAAGTCGCGTCGGAGCGGTGACAAGAAGAAGAAGATAAGGAAGGTGGTCTACTACGAGACCGACTCTTCGTCGCCATCCACCTCCGGCTCCAACACGCCGTCCGTAACTTCTAAGCGCCATGAGCGGAAGAAGTTTAGTAAGATTCCCCTACGCTACCCTCGCATTTCCAAACGTACTCCATTACTTTTCGTCCCATTAGGCAAACCACCTATGTTTGATGGTGAAGATTATAATATGTGGAGTGATAAAATGAGGCATCATCTAACCTCACTCCACACTAGCATTTGGGATGTTGTTGAGATTGGAGTATAGGTACCATCACCGGGGGATGAAGACTATGATTCGGACGAGGTCGCCCAAATCTGACACTTCAACTCTCAAGCCACCACTATACTCCTCGCCTCTCTAAATCGAGAGGAGTATAACAAGGTGCAAGGATTAAAGAGCGCCAAGGAGATTTGGGACGTGCTTAAAACCGTGCACAAAGGAGATGAGGTGACTAAAATCACCAAGCGGGAGACGATTGAGGGGGAGCTCGGTCGGTTCCGACTCAACCAAGGCGAGGACCCTCAAGCAATGTACAATCGGCTCAAGACCTTGGTGAACCAAGTGCGCAACCTCGGGAGCACAAAATGGGATGACCATGAAATGGTCAAGGTTATTCTTAGATCACTTGTTTTTCTTAACCCTACGCAAGTTCAATTAATTCGTGGTAATCCTAGATACACACTAATGTCTCCCGAAGAAGTGATAGGAAATTTTGTGAGCTTTGAGTTGATGATCAAAGGCTCAAAGAAAATCATCGAGCTAGATGGCCCATCCACGCCCGAAGCACAACCAATCACATTCAAGGCAACGGAGGAGAAAAGGAGGAGTCTACATCAAGTAGACAACCCATCGACGCCTCTAAGCTCGACAATAAGGAGATGGCGCTCATCATCAAAAGCTTCCGCCAAATCCTCAAGCAAAGGAGGGGGAAGGACTACAAACCCCGCTCCAAGAAAGTGTGCTACAAGTGTGGTAAGCCCGGTCATTTCATTGCTAAATGTCCATTATCTAGTGATAGTGACAGGGGCGACGACAAGAAGGGAAAGAGGAGAGAAAAGAAAAGATACTACAAGAAGAATGGCGGCGATGCCCATGTGTGTCGCGAGTGGGACTCCGACGAGAGCTCCTCCGACTCCTCCTCCGACGAGGACGCCGCCAACATCGCCGTCACCAAGGGACTTGATGAGGACATCAACACCAACACGAGCACATCTACACCAGCAGCACCTTCTCCAGCCCAGGCACCATCTTCCCAAGTCCAGGCGCCACCCCTTCCACCTGGGCCAGTGACTCGGGCCCGTGCAAGAGAATTGAACTACATTATGCTGTTAAAGAACGAAGGCCCGGAAGAATAGACGACCAGCCCAACTGCGGCCCATAATGGACGACCTAGGGTTGGCCGCCCCTAGGGGCTGCGCCCCCTCTCTATTTATCCAGGAGCTGCGCCTCCTTTATTTCTTGAGTTTTGTTTTACGTTAGCCTTAGCTACTCTCGAACACGCGCAAATCTGCGCTGTCTTCGTGTATTCAGAACTCCACCCTCGAGTAATAGATTAGATTGCTCGCATCTTTTTCTTGTTCGTTCTTCGATTGCGCACAGGAAACGATCTTCGTGATCAGGCCGATCTCGCATCAGCAAGGTCGGTAACCACAGGGAGTTGGTTCAGCGATTGCATTGGCGCCTCGGGCTTGCTCGTCGTAGTCGGATCGCAAGGGTCATCTTCCGCCAAATCGGAATTATCTCTACTCGCCGAAAGATCGGGCACCTCAGCTACATCAATTGGTATCAGATTTCCAGGTTGATCGGTGAGTTCATCGAGTGTTTTTTTTCCTACAGTCCACAAAACCACATAAAAATTCAGGTTAGACCTTATCCCAACACCCTTTTGAGCCTCGCACTTTCTTTCAATAATCTGCATTGTTGAATTTGTGTGCTTTCGCGTCATTTGTTGCTGGTTGCATTGTGTTCTTCCACCATTCAAACCCTAGCGCCGCCACCATCTCCCCTTTGATCACGCCACAAACTAAGTCAACATCGTTTCCTTGTTTTTCTCCTTCGGTTACGTCAAAAAAAACAGAAAAAACAAACCGAGTCAACGGCTGTTTCCTTGTTTTTCTCCTTCGGTTACGAAAAAAAACAGAAAAAAAACAAACCGAGTCAACATCGTTTCCTTGTTTTTCTCCTTCGGTTACGTCAAAAAAAAAACAGAAACAAAAAACAACGAAGGAGAAAGGATACGGTTGTTTCATCCCGGTCGTTTGAAAACATAATTTGAGGTACCTTCCTTAAACCGGGCATAACTTTTCGCTCGGGTGTCCAAAAAATCTGAAATTTTTACAGGAGCTAGTTGACACCATTCTGAGGCCGGCCGTTTCGACAAAATTGTCAAAAAAATTCAGGAAAATAAAGAAAAAAATCCGTCAAAGTTCTCGCACGCTTTTTAGAGAACTTCCTGATTTTTTGTAGACCACATCTGATCTCTGTTTTAGGTGAAACTTTGTCTAGCTCCTATTTTGTTGCTTCTTGTGCTGAGAAAAATATCAAAAAAATCATACAAAAAAGAAAAACAAAATCACTTGTGATTCCTACTAGTGGCCTCGCTAGTACAATATTTACGGTACTGCCATTCTGCTAGTTCCATCCGTCCTTTGCACTTGTGGCCAGCAATATAGTTTCGTGTTCTGCACTATTGAAAGGGAAATGTGCCCTTGGGCCATTTCTAAGTATTTTGGTGATTGAGTGCCAACACAAGTGGTTAAGTGTGAATTTATGGCCATGGATGGACAAAGTACAAATCAAGAGTAAAGGTATGTTTCTAAGCCTTAGTACATTGGTTTTGTGGACTAATATACTTGTCTAAGTGTTAGAAACAGAAAAGAAGAAAAGAAAAGAGGTGAAAAAGTTGGCTGTGTACAGCCAAAAGGCTGTTTCGGTCTGGGGCACCGGACTGTCCGGTGGTGCACCGGACAGTGTCCGGTGCGCCAGACCAGCTCGGGCGAACTGGCTGCTCTCGGGAATTTACCGGCGTCGTACGGCTATAATTCACCGGACTGTCCGGTGTGCACCGGACTGTCCGGTGAGCCAACGGTCGGTCGGGCCAATGGTCGGCCGCGGAATCCGCGCGCGACACGTGGCCGAGCCAACGGTCGGAAGGGGGCACCAGACTGTCCGGTGTGCACCGGACATGTCCGGTGCGCCAACGGCTCCCAGATCTGCAACGGTCGGCTGCGCCATCTTTGGAAGGAAATCGGGCACCGGACAGTGTCCGGTGTGCACCGGACTGTCCGGTGCGCCCGATGACAGAAGGCAAGAATGGCCTTCCAGATTTGCTCTCAACGGCTCCTAGCTGCCTTGGGGCTATAAAAGGGATCCCTAGGCGCATGGAGGAGAACACCAAGCAACCTTAGAGCATTCTTGATCATCCGCACTCAGTCTTTGCGCATTCGTTTGTCATTCTCAGTGATTCGAGCTCCGTTCTAGTGAGAACTTTGAGATAGTCTTTTGAGCTCGATTCTTGGCCGTGTGTGTGCACATTTTGCTGTGGATTTGTGTGTGTTGCTTCCCTTCCTTACTCCGTGTTTATTTGTAAACTTCAAGTGTAAGGGCGAGAGACTCCAAGTTGTGGAGATTCCTCGCAAACGGGATTGAGAAAAAGCAAGCAAAACACCGTGGTATTCAAGTTGGTCTTTGGACCGCTTGAGAGGGGTTGATTGCAACCCTCGTCCGTTGGGACGCCACAACGTGGAGTAGGCAAGCGTTGGTCTTGGCCGAACCACGGGATAACCACCGTGTCATCTCTGTGATTGTATTCTTGTGGTTATTGTGTTTCGACTCCTCTCTAGCCACTTGGCAATTACTGTGCTAACAATTAACTAAGTTTTGTGGCTTAAGTTTTCAAGTTTCACAGGATCACCTATTCACCCCCCCCCCTCTAGGTGCTCTCAATTGGTATCAGAGTCGTTCTCTTCAAGAAAGGGACTAATCGCCCGAAGAGATGGATCCTAAGGGGAAGGGAATCGTGATCAACGACAAGGAGAAGGAGTCCTTCGTCAATGAGCCGAAAGACGACAAGCCTACCGACTCCGGCTCGGGCCAAAGACGGAAGGAAGGGAAGAAGAAGAAGACGAGGCGCATCAAGGAGATCGTCTATTACGACGACAGCGATGAGTCTACTTCTTCCCAAAAGGATGACGACCACAACGACTACGAGAAAAGAAAACCGGTTAACTCGAACTTTTCTTTTGACTACTCTCGTATTCCGCATAGTTCAAGTTCACATTTGCTCTCCATTCCACTCGGCAAGCCCCCACACTTTGATGGGGAGGACTACGGATTTTGGAGCCACAAAATGCGTAGTCACCTATTCTCTCTCCATCCTAGTATATGGGAGATTGTAGATAGTGGAATGCACTTTGATAGTTCGGATAGTCCTACATTCATTAATGAGCAAATCCATAAGAATGCACAAGCTACCACTGTTCTTCTAGCTTCATTGTGCAGGGATGAATATAACAAAGTGAGCGGCTTGGATAACGCCAAGCAGATCTGGGACACCCTCAAGATTTCTCATGAGGGGAATGACGTTACCTTGCTCACCAAAATGGAGTTGGTGGAGGGCGAGCTTGGACGGTTCGCGATGATAAGGGGCGAGGAGCCAACTCAAACATACAACCGGCTCAAGACCCTTATCAACAAAATAAGGAGCTACGGAAGCACGCGATGGACGGACCACGACGTCGTCCGACTGATGCTAAGGTCCTTTACCGTTCTTGATCCTCATTTGGTGAATAATATTCGTGAGAATCCCAGGTACACCAAAATGTCGCCCGAAGAAGTCCTAGGAAAATTCGTCAGCGGGCGAATGATGATCAAGGAGGCAAGGTATGTGGACGACGCCTTGAATGGACCGATCAACGAGCCGCAACCTCTTGCTCTCAAAGCCACAAGAAGCAAGGAGGCGCTACCTAGCAAAGTGGCACAAATTGAGGCGGCCGGACTCAATGATGAAGAGATGGCCCTCATCATCAAAAGATTCAAGACGGCGCTTAAAGGTCGCAAGGGACAGCCAAGCAAGACCAAAACCAAGGGGAAGCGCTCATGCTTCAAATGCGGTAAGCTTGGTCATTTTATTGCTAACTGTCCCAACAATGATAGTGATCAGGACCAAGGGAACAAGAGGGAGAAGAAGAAGAATTATAAGAAGGCAAAGGGCGAGGCTCATCTTGGCAAGGAGTGGGATTCGGACTGCTCTTCGTCTGACTCCGACAATGAAGGACTCGCCGCCACTGCCTTCAACAAGTCATCCCTCTTCCCAAACGAGCGTCACACATGCCTTATGGCAAGGGAGAAGAAGGTATGTACTCGAGACAGTACTACTTATTCTTCTAGTGATGATGATTCTAGTGACGACGATGAAATAGACTATTCTAGTTTATTTAAAGGTCTAGATAGAATTAAAATTGGCAAAATTAATGAGTTAATTGATGCCTTGAATGAAAAGGATAGGCTTTTAGAAAAGCAAGAGGATTTGTTATATGATGAACATGATAAATTTGTAGAAGCACAAAAATCTCATGCTTTAGAAGTTAAAAGAAACGAAATGCTTTCTTGTGAATTATCTTCTTGTCATGAGACAATTTCTAGCTTAAGGAGCATTAATGATGACTTGAATGCTAAGATTGCTAGTAAATCTAACTCTTGCGTAGAGAATGTTATAACTTGCACTAGGTGTAAAGATATTAACATTGATGCTTATAGTGAACACCTAGCTTGCATTTCTAAATTAAATGAAGAGGTGGCTAGTCTTAATGCCCAACTTAAGACTAGCAAAAGTGATTTTGAGAAACTAAAATTTGCTAGGGATGCCTACACGGTTGGTAGACACCCCTCAATTAAGGATGGACTTGGCTTCAAGAGGGAAGCCAAGAACCTAACAAGCCATAAGGCTCCCATCTCCGCCAAGGAGAAAGGAAAGGCCCCTATGGCTAGTAATGTGCAAAAGAACCATGCCTTTATGTATCATGATAGGAGACAATCTAGAACTGCTTATAGGAGTTGTAATGCTTATGATGATTTTGATTCTCATGACATGGTTGCTTCTAGTTCTTCTTATGTGCATGATAGAAATGTTGTTCATAATATGCCTAGGAGAAATGTTGTTAATGTTCCTAGGAAAGTTAATGAACCTTCTACAATATATCATGCTTTAAATGCTTCCTTTGCTATTTGTAGAAAGGATAGGAAGATAGTTGCTAGGAAGTTAGGGGCAAAATGCAAGGGAGACAAAACTTGCATTTGGATCCCTAAGGATATTTGCACTAACCTTGTAGGACCCAACAAGAGTTGGGTACCTAAGACCCAAGCCTAAATTTGCCTTGCAGGTTTATGCATCCGGAGGTTCAAGCTGGATTATCGACAGCGGATGCACAAACCATATGACGGGGGAGAAGAAGATGTTCACCTCCTACGTCAAGAATAAGGATTCCCAAGATTCAATTATATTCGGTGATGGGAATCAAGGCAAGGTAAAAGGGTTAGGTAAAATTGCAATTTCCAATGAGCACTCTATCTCTAATGTGTTTTTAGTTGAGTCTCTTGGTTATAACTTGCTATCTGTTAGTCAATTATGCAATATGGGATATAACTGTCTATTCACAAATGTAGATGTGTCTGTCTTTAGAAGGTGTGATGGTTCACTAGCATTTAAGGGTGTATTAGACGGCAAACTTTACTTAGTTGATTTTGCAAAAGAGGAGGCCGGTCTAGATGCATGCTTAATTGCTAAGACTAGCATGGGCTGGCTGTGGCATCGCCGCTTAGCACATGTGGGGATGAAGAACCATCACAAGCTTCTAAAGGGAGAACACGTGATAGGTCTGACTAACGTTCAATTCGAAAAAGATAGACCTTGTGCAGCTTGTCAGGCAGGTAAACAGGTGGGAGGAGCGCGTCACAGCAAGAATGTGATGACCACATCAAGACCCCTGGAGCTGCTACATATGGACCTCTTCGGACCCGTCGCCTATCTAAGCATAGGAGGAAGTAAGTATGGTTTAGTTATTGTTGATGACTTTTCCCGCTTCACTTGGGTGTTCTTTTTGCAGGATAAGTCTGAAACCCAAGGGACCCTCAAGCGCTTCCTAAGGAGAGCTCAAAACGAGTTTGAGCTCAAGGTGAAGAAGATAAGGAGCGACAACGGGTCCGAATTCAAGAATCTTCAAGTGGAGGAGTTCCTTGAGGAGGAGGGGATCAAGCACGAGTTCTCCGCTCCCTACACACCTCAGCAAAATGGTGTGGTAGAGAGGAAGAACGGGACGCTCATTGATATGGCAAGAACGATGCTTGGAGAATTCAAGACCCCCGAGCGTTTTTGGTCGGAAGCTGTGAACACGGCTTGCCACGCCATCAACAGGGTCTACCTTCATCGCCTCCTCAAGAAGACTTCATATGAGCTACTAACCGGTAACAAACCCAATGTTTCGTATTTTCGTGTCTTTGGGAGTAAGTGCTACATTCTAGTGAAGAAGGGTAGAAATTCCAAGTTTGCTCCCAAAGCTGTAGAAGGGTTTTTGTTAGGATATGATTCAAATACAAAGGCGTATAGGGTCTTCAACAAATCATCGGGTTTGGTTGAAGTCTCTAGCGACGTTGTATTTGATGAGACTAATGGCTCTCCAAGAGAGCAAGTTGTTGATTGTGATGATGTAGATGAAGAAGATGTTCCGTCGGCCGCTATACGAACCATGGCGATTGGAGAAGTGCGGCCACAGGAACAAGATGAACAAGATCAACCTTCTTCCTCAACTATGGTGCAACCCCCAACTCAAGATGATGAACAGGTTCATCAAAAGGAGGCGTGTGATCAAGGAGGAGCACAAGATGATCACGTGATGGAGGAAGAAGCGCAACCGGCACCTCCAACCCAAGTTCGAGCGGTGATTCAAAGGGATCATCCCGTCGACCAAATTTTGGGTGACATTAGCAAGGGAGTAACTACTCGATCTCGATTAGTTAATTTTTGTGAGCATTACTCCTTTGTCTCTTCTATTGAGCCTTTCAGGGTAGAAGAGGCCTTGCTAGATCCGGACTGGGTGTTGGCCATGCAGGAGGAGCTCAACAACTTCAAGCGCAATGAAGTTTGGACACTGGTGCCTCGTCCCAAGCAAAATGTTGTAGGAACCAAGTGGGTGTTCCGCAACAAACAGGACGAGCACGGGGTGGTGACAAGGAACAAGGCTCGACTTGTGGCAAAAGGTTATGCCCAAGTCGCAGGTTTGGACTTTGAGGAGACGTTTGCTCCTGTGGCTAGGCTAGAATCAATTCGTATCTTGCTAGCATATGCCGCTCACCATTCTTTCAGGTTGTACCAAATGGATGTGAAGAGCGCTTTCCTCAATGGGCCAATCAAGGAGGAGGTGTACGTGGAACAACCCCCTGGCTTCGAGGATGAACGGTACCCCGACCACGTGTGTAAGCTCTCTAAGGCGCTCTATGGACTTAAGCAAGCCCCAAGAGCATGGTATGAATGCCTTAGAGACTTTCTAATTGTTAATGCTTTCAAGGTTGGGAAAGCCGATCCAACTCTTTTTACAAAGACATGTGATGGTGATTTGTTTGTGTGCCAAATTTATGTCGATGACATAATATTTGGTTCTACTAACCAAAAGTCTTGTGAAGAGTTTAGCAGGGTGATGACGCAAAAGTTCGAGATGTCGATGATGGGCGAGTTGAACTACTTCCTTGGGTTCCAAGTGAAGCAACTCAAGGACGGCACCTTCATCTCCCAAATGAAGTACACGCAAGATTTGCTGAAGCGGTTTGGGATGAAGGACGCCAAGCCCGCAAAGACTCCGATGGGGACCGACGGACACACCGACCTCAACAAAGGAGGTAAGTCCGTTGATCAAAAAGCATACCGGTCAATGATAGGGTCTTTACTTTATTTATGTGCTAGTAGACCGGACATTATGCTTAGCGTATGCATGTGTGCTAGATTTCAATCCGATCCTAAGGAGTGTCACTTAGTGGCGGTGAAGCGAATTCTTAGATATTTGGTTGCTACGCCTTGCTTCGGGCTCTGGTATCCAAAGGGGTCTACCTTTGACCTGGTTGGATACTCAGATTCCGACTATGCTGGATGTAAGGTCGATAGGAAGAGTACATCAGGGACGTGCCAATTCTTAGGAAGGTCCCTGGTGTCGTGGAACTCTAAGAAACAAACCTCCGTTGCCCTATCCACCGCTGAGGCCGAGTATGTTGCCGCAGGACAGTGTTGCGCGCAACTACTTTGGATGAGGCAAACCCTCCGGGACTTTGGCTACAATCTGAGCAAAGTCCCACTCCTATGTGACAATGAGAGTGCTATCCGCATGGCGGAAAATCCTGTTGAACACAGCCGCACAAAGCACATTGACATCCGGCATCACTTTTTGAGAGACCACCAGCAAAAGGGAGATATCGAAGTGTTTCATGTTAGCACCGAGAACCAGCTAGCCGATATCTTTACCAAGCCTCTAGATGAGAAGACCTTTTGCAGGTTGCGTAGTGAGCTAAATGTCTTAGATTCGCGGAACTTGGATTGATTTATAGCATACATGTGTTTATGCCTTTGATCATGTTCCTTATGCATTTTGTTGCTTAGTTATGGTGCTCAAGTTGTACAAACACTCCCTGGACCTCACAAGTCCGTTGCAAAGTGATGCACATGTTTAGGGGGAGATGTGTTACAACTTGACCCTTTGAGCCTAACCATGTGCTTGAGTTTGCTTGTTTTAGTCTCAAAGGAGGTTTGAAAGGAAAAAGGTGGACTTGGACCATGAAAGACTTCCACTGCACTCCAATGAGAGGGTAACTTATTCCAAGTTCATCTTTAACTTCTTATTGCCTATTTGCTCTTAATTGAAGATTTTGGTGAGGCAATGGGGTTAAAGGGCCAAGATTGATCCTGTTTTGGTGCTTGATGCCAAAGGGGGAGAAAATAAAGGCCAAAGCAATAGATGGATCAGCTACCACTTGAGAAACTTTGAAAATAGTAGAATAGAGCTTTTGGTTTGTCAAAACTCTTGCATTGTCTCTTTTATCAAAAGTTGGCCTCTTGTGGGGAGAAGTGTTGATTATGGAAAAAAAGGGGGAGTTTTTGAAATCTTGAATCAAATACTCTTGGAATGACTCTCTGTATGCTTTAACATGTGTGTTTGACTTAGAGATAGAGATTTGAGTTTGATTTGCTAAAACAAACCAAGTGGTGGCAAAGGATGATCCATATATGCCAAAATTGAACCAAAACATAATTTTGAGTTTTATTTGAAGTGATTTTGCACTTGTTCTAGTTGCTTTATGTTGTGTTGGCATAAATCACCAAAAAGGGGGAGATTGAAAGGGAAATGTGCCCTTGGGCCATTTCTAAGTATTTTGGTGATTGAGTGCCAACACAAGTGGTTAAGTGTGAATTTATGGCCATGGATGGACAAAGTACAAATCAAGAGTAAAGGTATGTTTCTAAGCCTTAGTACATTGGTTTTGTGGACTAATATACTTGTCTAAGTGTTAGAAACAGAAAAGAAGAAAAGAAAAGAGGTGAAAAAGTTGGCTGTGTACAGCCAAAAGGCTGTTTCGGTCTGGGGCACCGGACTGTCCGGTGGTGCACCGGACAGTGTCCGGTGCGCCAGACCAGCTCGGGCGAACTGGCTGCTCTCAGGAATTTACCGGCGTCGTACGGCTATAATTCACCAGACTGTCCGGTGTGCACCGGACTGTCCGGTGAGCCAACGGTCGGTCGGGCCAACGGTCGGCCGCGGAATCCGCGCGCGACACGTGGCCGAGCCAACGGTCGGAAGGGGGCACCGGACTGTCCGGTGTGCACCGGACATGTCCGGTGCGCCAACGGCTCCCAGATCTGCAACGGTCGGCTGCGCCATCTTTGGAAGGAAATCGGGCACCGGACAGTGTCCGGTGTGCACCGGACTGTCCGGTGCGCCCGATGACAGAAGGCAAGAATGGCCTTCCAGATTTGCTCTCAACGGCTCCTAGCTGCCTTGGGGCTATAAAAGGGATCCCTAGGCGCATGGAGGAGAACACCAAGCAACCTTAGAGCATTCTTGATCATCCGCACTCAGTCTTTGCGCATTCGTTTGTCATTCTCAGTGATTCGAGCTCCGTTCTAGTGAGAACTTTGAGATAGTCTTTTGAGCTCGATTCTTGGCCGTGTGTGTGCACATTTTGCTGTGGATTTGTGTGTGTTGCTTCCCTTCCTTACTCCGTGTTTATTTGTAAACTTCAAGTGTAAGGGCGAGAGACTCCAAGTTGTGGAGATTCCTCGCAAACGGGATTGAGAAAAAGTAAGCAAAACACCGTGGTATTCAAGTTGGTCTTTGGACCGCTTGAGAGGGGTTGATTGCAACCCTCGTCCGTTGGGACGCCACAATGTGGAGTAGGCAAGCGTTGGTCTTGGCCGAACCACGGGATAACCACCGTGTCATCTCTGTGATTGTATTCTTGTGGTTATTGTGTTTCGACTCCTCTCTAGCCACTTGGCAATTACTGTGCTAACAATTAACTAAGTTTTGTGGCTTAAGTTTTCAAGTTTCACAGGATCACCTATTCACCCCCCCCCTCTAGGTGCTCTCAACTATAATTCAACTTTGCATTATTGTTTGATTGTGCTAATCATTGACTTGAGTGCAGCCTACCCAGAACTCCACATATTTCTACGACGAGCAGGCTTCTGTTTCTCCAGGCAATCGCTCATCCAATCTTTCACCGGTTCCACCTGTTGGTTGCAGTTCACCACTGTGGCTTGATAAGAACGGATAAGAATTTGATAACCGCACTAGTGTGAGCGCCTTGTGAGCAGTACACCCCTGTTTTTGTCGTTGTTTTTTTCTTCTTCTTTTGGTGTTTTGGTGTTTGCGCTAACTATGGCAGGAGCACACGACACGGTGGATGCCCAGTTGCTGGAAGTAAGGGGACAAGTTGATGGACTTGCTGATGACATTAGGACGATGCATGAACGGCTTGATTCAACGGTCACTTCGACGACCGAGCGTTTCAACCAGCTTGACCTTGCTCAAACAGCGACTCGCACCACACTCGACACCATCCTGGCACGCCTTGATGCGTTGACCACAAAGATGGAGCAGGACTACGGCGGTGACACTGAGTGGGAAGATGGAGATCGCCGTGGTCGTGCACGCCGTGTGGTTCGTCATCCCCCTAATGACTTATTTTCTAAGATTAAATTTAAAATTCCACCTTTTAATGGCAAATATGATCCTGCTGCATATCTTGATTGGGAGTTAGAGGTTGAACAAAAATTTTCATGCCATGATATTGCTGCACATTCTCAGGTTAAAGCTGCTATTAGTGAATTTACTGATTTTGCTTTAATTTGGTGGCGTGAGTTTAAAATAAAACATCCCACTACCATTCCAACCACTTGGGATCAGTTGAAAGCTGCGATGCGACATTGATTTGTGCCTTCGTATTATGCTCGTGATTTGCTTAATAAAATGCAGCGTTTTCAGCAAGGTTCTCAATCTGTTGAGGACTATTTCCAGGAGTTACAAAAAGGTATGATTCGTTGTGGGATATTAGAGGACAACGACGCTGCTATGGCACGTTTTTGTGGTGGTTTAAACCGCGAAATCCAAGATATACTTGATTATAAGGAATATTATGATATGACTACTTTATTTGAATATGCTTGCAAAGCTGAACGTGAAGTGCAGGGACGCCGCTCGAAGCCATATTCTAACCCTTTTGCAGGACGAAGCTCGACATCCACCTCAGCACCAGTTCCCCCTGCGCCATCCACGTCCACCACTACTCCACGCGAGAAGACGACCAAACCAGCCAGCACTGCCCCACCCACAGGTCGTACACGGGATATTCAGTGTCATCGCTGTAGAGGATTTGGCCATGTGATTCGGGACTGCCCAAACAAGCGCACTTTGCTCATTCGTGACGATGGTGAGTACTCTTCCGCTAGTGATTCTGAAGAAATTGAACATGCACTACTTGCCACTGACCATGCAGCTAAGGCGGAGGTACATGTCAACCCAAGCGACGCTGATAGGTATGAAAGTCTTGTTGTGCAGCGTGTTCTCAGTATACAGGTCGCTTTGCCCGAGAAGAATCAGCGACACACTCTGTTCCATACAAAGGGTGTTGTGCAGGAGCGGTCAATTTGCATCATTATCGACAGTGGCAGTTGCAACAATTTGGCGAGTACCATGCTGGTCGAAAAGTTATCGTTACCCACTCGTAAGCATCCAAACCCATATCACATTCAATGGCTTAATGATGGTGGTAAAATAAAAATCACATGTTCCGTGCGTGTTCCTTTCTCCATGGGTGCTTATTCTGATTTTGTTGATTGTGATGTTATTCCCATGGAAGCATGCTCTTTGTTACTTGGTCGATCTTGGCAATATGATACTGATAGCTTGCATCATGGTCGTTCGAATCATTATTCTTTCATTTTTAAGGGTCAAAAAATAATTATACATCCAATGACACCTGAACAAATTATTAAAGATGATCTTGCCCGAGCTGCTATAACTGCTAAACAACTTGATCCATCGCCCTCTGTTCCTTCTGAAATCAAGTTGAAGGCTCCTGTTTTACTTGCTACACGTGCTGATTTTGATGATCTACACGGTGCTCATTTGCCATGCTATGCACTTATATGCTCTAGTGTCCTCATTTCACTTGATGATGCACCATCTTTGGCTATTCCCCCTATGGTTGCTAACCTTTTGCAGGAGTACGCTGATGTCTTTCCCAAAGACTTACCACCGGGTCTCCCACCACTTCGTGGCATTGAGCACCAGATCGACCTCATTCCCGGCGCACAGCTTCCGAACCGCGCACCGTACCGTACAAATCCGGATGAGACGAAGGAGATTCAGCGCCAGGTACAGGCGTTGCTTGACAAGGGATACATTCGTGAGTCTCTTAGCCCTTGCTCTGTTCCTGTGTTACTTGTTCCCAAGAAAGATGGGTCATGGCGTATGTGTGTAGACTGTCGTGCTATTAATAACATCACTATTCGTTATCGATATCCTATACCACGCCTTGATGATATGCTAGATGAGCTTAGTGGTGCCATTATTTTCACTAAGATTGATTTGCGTAGTGGTTACCACCAGATTAGAATGAAACTGGGTGATGAATGGAAAACGGCTTTTAAAACGAAATTTGGTTTATATGAATGGTTGGTTATGCCGTTTGGATTGACTAATGCTCCCAACACTTTTATGCGAGTGATGAATGAAGTTCTAAGGCCCTTCATAGGATTGTTTGTGGTTGTTTATTTTGATGATATTCTTATTTACAGCAAATCTAAGAAAGAGCATTTGGAACATTTACGTGCTGTTTTTGATGCATTACGTGCTGCCCAGTTATTTGCTAACATGGAAAAATGCATCTTTTGTACACGACGTGTCTCGTTTCTTGGTTATGTTGTTACTCCACAGGGCATTGAGGTGGATAGCAGCAAGATTGCTGCCATTCGGGAGTGGCCTACACCGACGACGGTCACACAAATTCGGAGCTTTCTTGGACTTGCCGGTTTCTACCGTAGATTTGTTCGTGATTTTAGCTCCATTGCAGCGCCTCTACATGAGCTTACAAAGAAAGATGTGCCATTTGCTTGGAGTGATTCCCAGGAGGAAGCGTTCAGCACTTTGAAAGATAAGTTAACCCAAGCTCCCCTATTGCAATTGCCTGATTTTAATAAAGTGTTTGAGCTTGAATGCGATGCTAGCGGTATTGGGCTAGGTGCTGTTTTGTTACAAGAAGGAAAACCAGTTGCTTATTTTAGTGAAAAATTAAGCGGTGCTAGTCTGAAATATTCTACTTATGATAAGGAGCTTTACGCTTTAGTGCGCACTTTGCATACATGGCAGCACTATCTTTGGCATCGTGAGTTTATAATCCATTCTGATCATGAGGCTTTAAAACATATTCGTACCCAAACAAATCTGAACCGTCGTCATGCTAAATGGGTAGAATTCATTGAGTCCTTTCCTTACATTATTAAACACAAGAACGGGAAGGACAATGTTATTGCTGATGCTTTGTCTCGTCGCTATACCATGCTGTCATAGTTAGATTTTAAAATCTTTGGTTTGCACACTGTGAAAGATCAATATGTTGATGATGCTGATTTTAAAGATGCTTTCGGCCATTGTATTAATGGGAAACCATGGGGCAAATTTCACATACAGGATGGGTTCCTGTTTCGCGCTAACAAGTTGTGTGTTCCAGCTAGCTCGGTTCGTCTTTTGTTGTTACAGGAAGCACATGGAGGCGGTCTCATGGGGCACTTTGGCGTCTACAAGACACATGAGGTGTTGGCTGCCCACTTCTTTTGGCCTCGGATGCGCGCTGATGTTGAGCGCCTTGTTGCACGTTGCACTACTTGTCAGAAAGCTAAGTCACGGTTGAACAACCATGGTTTGTATATGCCTTTGCCTGTTCCTACTTCCCCTTGGATTGATATTTCGATGGATTTTGTTTTGGGATTGCCTAGAACTAAGAAGGGGAGGGATAGCATTTTTGTGGTTGTTGATCGATTCTCCAAAATGGCTCATTTCATACCTTATCATAAGACTGATGATGCTAGCAATGTTGCTAAATTGTTTTTTAGAGAGATTATTCGTTTGCACGGTATTCCCAATACAATAGTCTCAGATCGTGATGCTAAGTTTCTGAGTCATTTTTGGAGATCTCTGTGGAATAAATTGGGAACTAAATTGCTGTTTAGCACCACTTGTCACCCTCAGACTGATGGTCAAACTGAGGTAGTTAATCGAACTTTGTCTACCATGCTTAGGGCTGTTTTAGACAAAAATTTGAAACGTTGGGAGGATTGCTTGCCTCATGTTGAGTTTGCTTATAATCATGCAACCCATTCTTCTACAAAGATGTGCCCTTTTCAAATTGTTTATGGTTACATTCCTAGGGCGCCTATTGCTTTGTTTTCGCTTGATGCTGCGGACGCCCCACACATAGATGCTCTTGCACATGTTGAACAAATGATTAATCTCCATGAACAAACTCAACAAAACATTGCTGCTGCTAATGCTAAATATCAGATTACTGGTAGTAAAGGCCGGAAACTAGTTACTTTTGAACCTGGTGATATGGTTTGGTTGCATTTGAGAAAGGATCGTTTTCCTACTTTGCGTCGTTCTAAATTGATGCCTCGTGCTGCTGGTCCTTTTAAGATACTAACCAAGATTAATGATAATGCTTATACCCTCGACCTACCTGCGGAGTTTGGTGTTTCCACTAGTTTTAATGTTGCAGATTTGAAACCGTATGCGGGAGAAGACGAGGAGTTGCCGTCGAGGACGACTTCAGTTCAAGAAGGGGAGGATGATGAGGACATCAACACCAACACGAGCACATCTACACCAGCAGCACCTTCTCCAGCCCAGGCACCATCTTCCCAAGTCCAGGCGCCACCCCTTCCACCTGGGCCAGTGACTCGGGCCCGTGCAAGAGAATTGAACTACATTATGCTGTTAAAGAACGAAGGCCCGGAAGAATAGACGACCAGCCCAACTGCGGCCCATAATGGACGACCTAGGGTTGGCCGCCCCTAGGGGCTGCGCCCCCTCTCTATTTATCCAGGAGCTGCGCCTCCTTTATTTCTTGAGTTTTGTTTTACGTTAGCCTTAGCTACTCTCGAACACGCGCAAATCTGCGCTGTCTTCGTGTATTCAGAACTCCACCCTCGAGTAATAGATTAGATTGCTCGCATCTTTTTCTTGTTCGTTCTTCGATTGCGCACAGGAAACGATCTTCGTGATCAGGCCGATCTCGCATCAGCAAGGTCGGTAACCACAGGGAGTTGGTTCAGCGATTGCATTGGCGCCTCGGGCTTGCTCGTCGTAGTCGGATCGCAAGGGTCATCTTCCGCCAAATCGGAATTATCTCTACTCGCCGAAAGATCGGGCACCTCAGCTACATCAGGACTCCTCTTCCCCAACGTCGGCCACAAGTGCCTCATGGCAAAGGACGGCAAAAGGAAGAAGGTAAAATCAAAATCCTCCACTAAATATGAAACCTTTAGTGATGAGGATAACTCTTGTGATGAGGAGGATAATTTGCGCACACTTTTTGCCAACCTAAACATGCAACAAAAGGAAAAATTAAATGAATTAATTAGTGTTATTCATGAGAAGGATGAACTCTTGGAGTCTCAAAAGGACTTCCTTATTAAAGAAAACAAGAAGCATGTTAAGGTTAAGAATGCTTATGCTCTAGAGGTAGAAAAATGTGAAAAATTATCTAATGAGCTAAGCACTTGTAATGATATTATTGCCAACCTTAGAAATGAAAATGCCAAATTAATTGCTAAGGTTGATTCTAATGTTGGTGATGTTTCAATTCCCAATCTTAGAGATGATAATGATAATTTACTTGCTAAGATTGAAGAATTGAATATCTCTCTTACTAGCCTTAGAAATGATAATGAAAAATTAATTGCTAAGGCTAAAGATTTAGATGTTTGCAATGTTACAATTTCCAATCTTAGAAGTGAAAATGACATTTTACATGCTAAGATTGTTGAACTAAAATCTTGCAAACCCTCTACATCTACTGTTGAGCATGTTTCCATTTATACTAGATGTAGAGATATTAATGTTGATGCTATTCATGATCACCTAGCATTAATTAAGAAACAAAATGATCACATAGCTCAACTTAATGCTAAGATTAATGAGCATGACTTAGAAAATGAAAAATTTAAATTTGCTAGAAGTATGCTCTATAGTGGGAGACGCCCTGGCATCAAGGATGGCATTGGCTTCCAAAAGGGGGACAATGTCAAACTTAATGCCCCTCCTAAAAGATTGTCTAACTTTGTTAAGGGCAGGGCTCCCATGCCTCAGGATAACGAGGGTTACATTTTGTACCCTGTCGGTTATCCCGAGAGCAAAATTAGGAGAATTCATTCTAGGAAGTCTCACTCTGGCCCTAATCATGCTTTTATGTATAAGGGTGAGACATCTAGTTCTAGGCAATCAACCCATGCTAGATTGCCTAAAAAGAAAACTCCTGCTGCATCAAATAATCATAACATTTCATTTAAAACTTTTGATGCATCTTATGTGCTAACCAACAAATCAGGCAAAGTAGTTGCCAAGTATGTTGGGGACAAACACAAGGGCACCAAGACTTGTGTTTGGGTACCCAAAGTTCTTGTATCTAATGCCAAAGGACCCAAAACCGTTTGGGTACCTAAAATCAAGAACTAAACTTGTTTTGTAGGTTTATGCATCCAGGGGCTCAAGTTGGATCATCGATAGCGGGTGCACAAACCATATGACAGGGGAGAAGAAGATGTTCTCCTCCTACGAGAAAAACCAAGATCCCCAAAGAGCGATCACATTCGGGGATGGAAATCAGGGTTTGGTCAAAGGATTGGGTAAAATTGCTATATCTCCTGACCATTCCATTTCCAATGTTTTTCTTGTAGATTCTTTAGATTTTAACTTGCTTTCAGTTTCGCAATTATGTAAAATGGGGTACAACTGTCTTTTTACAGATATAGGTGTTACTGTCTTTAGAAGAAATGATGATTCAATAGCATTTAAGGGAGTGTTAGAGGGTCAGCTATACTTAGTAGATTTTGATAGAGCTGGACTCGACACTTGCTTAATTGCTAAGACTAACATGGGCTGGCTCTGGCATCGCCGACTAGCACATGTTGGAATGAAGAATCTTCACAAGCTTCTAAAGGGAGAACACATTTTGGGACTAACAAATGTTCATTTTGTGAAAGATAGGGTTTGTAGCGCATGTCACGCAGGGAAGCAAGTTGGTGTTCATCATCCACACAAGAACATCATGACGACTGACAGGCCACTCGAGCTCCTACACATGGACCTATTCGGCCCGATAGCTTACATAAGCATCGGCGGGAGTAAGTACTGTCTAGTTATTGTGGATGATTATTCTCGCTTCACTTGGGTGTTCTTTTTGCAAGAAAAATCTTATACCCAAGAAACCTTAAAGGGATTCTTGAGACGGGCTCAAAACGAGTTCAGCTTAAGGATCAAGAAAATTAGAAGCGATAACGGGACGGAGTTCAAGAACTCTCAAATCGAAGGCTTTCTTGAGGAGGAGGGCATCAAGCATGAGTTCTCTTCTCCCTACACGCCACAATAAAATGGTGTAGTGGAGAGGAAGAATAGAACTCTATTGGACATGGCAAGAACCATGCTTGATGAGTACAAAACTTCGGATCGGTTTTGGGCCGAGGCAGTCAACACCGCTTGCTACGCCATCAACCGGTTGTATCTCCACCGAATTCTCAAGAAGACATCATACGAACTCCTAATCGGTAAAAAGCCAAATGTTTCATATTTTAGAGTCTTTGGTAGCAAATGCTTTATTCTTGTTAAAAAGAGTAGAAAATCTAAATGTGCTCCTAAGGCTGTAGAAGGCTTTTTACTAGGATATGATTCAAACACAAGGGCATATAGAGTCTTTAACAAGTCCTCTGGACTAGTTGAAGTTTCTTGTGACATTGTGTTTGATGAGACTAACGGCTCTCAAGTAGAGAAAGCTGATCTTGATGAGCTAGGTGATGAAGAGGCTCCATGCGTTGCGCTAAGGAACATGTCCATTGGGGACGTGTGTCCTAAGGAATCCGAAGAGTCTCCAAATGCACAAGATCAACCATCTTCCTCTATGCAAGCATCTCCACCAACTCAAGATGAGGATAAGGCTCAAAATGATGAAGGAATGGATCAAGAAGTTGAGCCACCTCAAGAGGAGAGAAATGATCAAGGGGGAAATGTCAATGATCAAGATAAGTAAGATGAACAAGTTCCAAGGCCGCCACACCCAAGAGTCCTCCAAGCAATCCAACGAGATCACCCCATGAACACCATCCTCGGCGACATTCAAAAGGGGGTAACTACTCGATCTCGTGTTGCTCATTTTTGTGAGCATTACTCTTTTGTTTCCTCTATTGAGCCACACAGGGTAGAGGAAGCACTACAAGATTCGGATTGGGTGATGGCAATGCAAGAGGAGCTCAACAACTTCACTAGGAACGAGGTATGGCATTTAGTTCCACGTCCTAATCAAAATGTTGTAGGAACCAAGTGGGTCTTCCACAACAAGCAAGACGAGCATGGTGTGGTGACAAGGAACAAAGCCCGACTTGTGACCAAAGGATATTCACAAGTCGAAGGTTTGGATTTCGGTGAAACCTATGCACCCGTAGCTAGGCTTGAGTCAATTCGCATTTTACTTGCCTATGCTACTTACCATGGCTTTAAGCTTTAACAAATGGACGTGAAAAGTGCCTTCCTCAATGGACCAATCAAGGAAGAGGTCTATGTTGAGCAACCTCCCGGCTTTGAAGATAGTGAGTATCCTAATCACGTATATAAACTCTCTAAGACGCTTTATGGGCTCAAGCAAGCCCCAAGAGCATGGTATAAATGCCTAAGAGATTTTCTTATCACTAATGGCTTCAAAGTCGGAAAGGCCGATCCTACTTTATTTACTAAAACTCTTGACAATGATTTGTTTGTATGCCAAATTTATGTTGATGATATTATATTTGGGTCTACTAACGAATCTACATGTGAGGAATTTAGTAGGATCATGACACAGAAATTCGAGATGTCAATGACGGGGGAGTTGAAGTACTTCTTGGGATTTCAAGTAAATCAACTCCAAGAGGGCACCTTCATTAGCCAAACGAAGTACACTCAAGATATTCTCAACAAGTTTGGGATGAAGGATGCCAAGCCCATCAAGACACCCATGGGAACCAATGGGCATCTCGACCTCGACACAGGAGGTAAATCCGTCGATCAAAAGGTATACCGGTCGATGATAGGCTCTTTACTCTATTTATGTGCATCTCGACCGAACATTATGCTTTCCGTATGCATGTGTGCAAGATTCCAAGCCAACCCTAAGGAAGCTCACCTTACGGTCGTAAAACAAATCTTGAGATATTTAGTTTATACTCCTAAGTTTGGGCTTTGGTACCCTCGGGGATCCACATTTGATTTAATTGGTTATTCGAATGCCGATTGGGCGGGGTGTAAAATTAATAGAAAGAGCACATCAGGGACTTGCCAGTTCTTGGGAAGGTCTCTGGTGTCTTGGGCTTCCAAGAAGCGAAATTCTGTCGCTCTTTCTACCGCCGAAGCCGAGTATATTGCCGCAGGCCATTGTTGCGCACAATTGCTTTGGATGAGGCAAACCCTTAGGGACTATGGTTACAAATTAACCAAAGTTCCTCTTCTATGTGATAATGAGAGTTCAATCCGCATGGCGGATAATCCCGTTGAGCATAGACGCACTAAACACATAGCCATTCGGTATCATTTTCTAAGGGATCACCAACAAAAGGGCGATATCGAGATTGCATATATTAACACCAAAGAACAATTAGCCGATATCTTTACCAAGCCACTAGATGAACAAACCTTTAACAAACTTAGGCATGAGCTAAATATTCTTGATTCTAGGAATTTCTTTTGATATCTTGCATACATAGCTCTTTAATATACCTTTGATTATATCTCTTTTATATGCTATGACTAATGTGTTTTCAAGTGTATTTCAAACCAAGTCATAGATTGAAAGGGATTTGGAGTCTTCGGCGAAGACAAAGGCTTCCACTCCACTCCATCAAATTACTCATCCTTCGCTGTCGCTCCAGGCAGCTCTCCGTCTTTGGTATAATCTTCACTCATATTTTGTTCGCCAAAGGGGGACAAAGTAGTAAACAAAGGGCTTATATTTCACTCAAGTATCCGTTTTTGGCGATTCATGCCAAAGGGGGAGAAAGTATTAGCCCAAAGCAAGAGGACCGCACCACCACCAATCTTCAAAAATTTTAATTAAGAAAAGGTTTTTCAAAATGATGATTTTTCAAAATTAGTATCTTAAAACCCTCTTGAACACTAAGAGGAGGATTTTATTAAGGGGGAGTTTTGTTTAAGTCAAAGGAAAAGCATTTTGAAACAGGGGGAGAAAATTTCAAATCTTGAAAATGCTTCTCAAAATCTTATTCATCTACCTTTGACTATTTGCAAAAGGACTTTGAAAAGAATTTACAAAAGAATTTGCAAAAACAAAACATGTGGTGCAAGCGTGGTCCAAAATGTTAAAAATATAAAGAAACAATCCATGCATATCTTATGTGAATTAATATTGGTTCAATTCTAAGTAACCTTTGCACTTACATTATGCAAACTAGTTCAATTATGCACTTCTATATTTGCTTTGGTTTGTGTTGGCATCAGTCACCAAAAAGGGGGAGATTGAAAGGGAAATAGGCTTACACCTTTTCCTAAATTGATTTTGGTGGTTGAATTGCCCAACACAAATAATTGGACTAACTAGTTTGCTCTAGTCTATAAGTTTTACAGGTGCCAATGGTTCACAACAAGCCAATAAAAAGACCAAAGATGGGTTCAAATAAAGAGAGCTAAAGACATCCCAAAGGCACCCTGGTCTGGCGCACCGGACAGTGTCCGGTGCACCAGGGAACTCGACGCTGAACTCCTCACCTTCGGGAAAACGGGAGGCCGCTCCGCTATAATTCACCGGACTGTCCAGTGTCACACCAGACTGTCCGGTGTGCCAGCGGAGCAATGGCTACTTCGCGCCAACGGTCGACTGCAACCGCATTCAATGCGCTACAGTGCGCGCCAGAGTCAGAGCACGCGCAGTTGCTGCACCGGACAGTCTACAGGACTTGTCCGGTGCACCACCGGACAGCCCAGAGGCCCCACCAGTCAGAGCTCCAACGGTCAGAACCCAACGGTCGGCTGACATGGCTGGCGCACCGGACAGTGTCCGGTGCGCCATGCGACAGCAGCCTTCCAACGGCCACTTTTTGGTGGTTGGGGCTATAAATACCCCAACCACCCCACATTCAATAGCATCCAAGTCTTCCACCTTCAACACATTACAAGAGCTATAGCATTCAATTCTAGACACAACCAAAGAGATCAAATCCTATCCCAAGTCCGGAATCACTCCAAATCAAATAGTGACTAGAGAGAGCGACATTTGTGTTCATTTGAGCTCTTGCACTTGGATTGCTTCTTTTCTTTCTCATTCTTCTTGTGATCAAACTCAATTGTAACCGAGGCAAGAGACACTAATTGTGTGGTGGTCCTTGCGGGAACTTTGTGTTCCATTTGATTGAGAAGAGAAGCTCACTCGGTCTAAGTGACCGTTTGAGACAGGGAAAGGGTTGAAAGAGACCCGGTCTTTGTGATCACCTCAACGGGGAGTAGGTTTGCGAGAACCGAACCTCGGTAAAACAAATCATCGTGTCTCGCTCTTTGATTGCTCACGATTTGTTTTGCGCCCTCTCTCTCGGACTCGTTTATATTTCTAACGCTAACCCGGCTTGTAGTTGTGCTTAAGTTTATAAATTTCAGATTCGCCCTATTCACCCCCCCTCTAGGCGACTTACAGCATCCAATCAGAAAGTAAGTTATAGATAGATACCTTAGTTTGATGTACATAGGTTTCTGTTAAAATATATTTGACTCAAACACAAACCAGGATTGTCAGCGGTGCCTCGAGCATCACTTCACAATTAGAAATATTCTTGTACCATGACTTTAATTTGATGTGAAAACTCTGTAGTTTGTGTTTGAGTCTGAACAAAATGCAGGTGATTGTCGAGCATCTGTCTTTATCAAAAATTAAGGAAGTGATTCATATATTGATACACGCTTCGCACTGACCAAATTTCTTTAAAAATAAGTATTTCATTTCCATGAGTCCTCCTGATGTTCCTGAAGTGCAGATATCTTAAGATCTTGCTGTGAACATTGCACTAGCATTGTGCTAGCATCAACGAGGCACTTGCCTGTTAAAGAAATTTGGTCAGTGCGAACACGACACTGACACTTGTGATTTGCTTGTTAGGATCAAGAATCCTTTGCAAAAGCCTCCGAACCGGCGGCGGTGATAGAAGCCGGTCTCGGGCCACGATGGCATCGAGCGCTGGCGGCGCGTCGTCATCGCTGGTGAAGAATGAGCCCTACATGCGTGCTGTCAAGATCTACCTCAAGAGCCTAGACATCCAAATGGAGAAACAGCTAGCCAAGACATGGAGAAGCACAAGGGGTTGTACAACCAGGGACCGAGGGAGGACTGGGAGATCGACCTCGCCAAGCTTCTATCAACCAAAAGAAAATCATGCTCCTCAACAAATAGCAGAACATCCTATTTGAAATGAGTTTGTGAATAAGTGGTAAGGCGTACCACTTTTAGTTTCTTTTCTTATTTGTCGTCATCTAAATTGACCATGGTAGATACAACATCGCTTCGCATGCGCACGACGATCGCGGGCGGTTCATATCGCGGGTGGTTCCAGACGTGGGCACCGGGCGTGAGATTTTTAATGCCTACTGCTCGCTCCACATGATCATTTATCACTGGCTCCAGCATGTCATGCTGCTCATGTTGCTGCAAGGTAGGATTGTGCTCTGAACCTGTATTGATTTCACCTTTTGATGATTGTAGTTGTCCAACCCTGACTCAAGATCATCCGTCCTCTTCCCATTTGATGGAATGCCTAACCCATACCTTTTTTATACCTAAAACTGATCGTGTAGGGTGGCAAATAAGAAGCTTGTCCACGTGTTCATAGGTGAAGGACAGATTAATCTGAATGGAGCTCGATGGGTGCAGGTAGTACCAATTGCACATCCGGTGTCTCAAGAAGTTCACTAAGGATTAGGGTATGACCTTTTCTTCCTCGCAAAAGCATGCCAACTTTGTCGATTCCCTCATTTTTTTATTGATTGATTTGGAAATTATGCTGGTGATGAAGGGATTGTCTATGTTTGGAAAGAATGGTTCCGGAACAAAATACCATTATAATGAAATAATTAGTTATTTAAACCTATTTATACCTGGTAAACTTATGGGCTTCTTTACAACAAAAAAGGTTCTTATGTTATAGTAGACACTAGCACATACAACAGACTTCTTGTGATGCTCCAAAGTTGATGAAAGGAACCTGGGGCAATGGCATAAAATGACTTGCATAACCTTGGTTACCAAAATAAGCTGAATAACTATGAGCACATCCATCTGTTTCGAAAGAATTGAGAGTCACCTTCATCCATACATGGATTACCTATTTCTCCATGTCAGTTTGCAAATAATTCCATTAAGGAGTGACGGGGTTGCCGCTTTGTTGAAGCTCAAGTGTAAGCAGAGGTATGTGAAGTGGCTACAGAGCCACAACTAGAGCTAGCCCATATGCTGGTCACTGTTCCTTTTTTCTATACAGGTTCACTGATCATGAGATGTAACACGATTGTCCTTGTGCAGAACAAGCGTCGTGTGGAAAACTGAGATGGATAGGGAGTGGCCTCTCATGTGTAACAGACTAACAATTAATTATTAGAATTATTATGCAAGAGTTTCTATGGTGGAAGGTGACCACTCAAAAGGACTTAAATTATAAGGGTACACAAATATATATATATATATATACTACTACTACTTAAGACGTTAGTGTAGGCGTCCACATTTTTTTGGTGCACGGTTCTGCTGTCGCCCGCTCTCCTCTCTGCAGCGCGTCCGCGACCCTTCGCCCTCGCCCTCCCCCCTGCCCACAAATCTCGCCTCCTCACCCAACGCCATCAGTGCTGCCCTCCGCTCCATCCCTGCGGCGCAGACCTCCACCACCGTCACCGCCCTTCCTCACCACGCAATCATCGCCCTTCCCCACGCGCCTCGGCCGCCATCCGCGACATCACCTTCCTTCCCCATGCGCCGAGGCCGTCATCCGCGCCATAACCTTCCTTCCCCACGCGCGCGCCCCCTCCTCTGTGTGTGCCCCGCCCTCATCCTTCGCTCACCCGATGCCCCGCCACCTCCGTCGCGATAGCCTCCCCCATAACTGTGATGTTCGCTCCGCTGCGAACCCCTCCCCTAGATGGAATAAGAAGAGGTCCAATGCGGATCTGCGGCCCTCGACCCTCCACCTTGGTGTGCCGGCCGCGGCTCCGTGGAGGCAACTTGCTCCCTCGCTCCCACCTCCCACGCCGCCACCACTGCCGCCTTCGGCACGCCACCCAGCCCACGCCCGCCCGCCTCCAAATGTGGATCTGCCGCCCCGGCCCTCCACCTTGGTGTGCCTTCAGCACACCACCACTGCTGTTTGATTCCTTCTCCTTTTTGTTTAGGACGTCGCCAAATTCCATCCCATATCTCAACGTCGTGGTCTCCCCGATGTGGATTGGGGAAGGTAATTTGTTTTTTTTCTTCGTTAAGAATTGCTAGACTCTAGCCTCCTGCCTCTTGGAAAATCTAAAAATGATGTATTTAATTATGCATTTTCGTTTGCTTTGCTAAACTCTGTACCTGTACGAGTTTTTCCATGGTAGGATAGCTTGTGAGAGCTACTCGATGAGCTAACCTGAACCATTATGACTGCTGGAATGAAGTTGCGCTGCTGGTTTCCCTCCTTTGATTTAGTTTTTCATCTCCATAATTGTTCTTTTTGTAAAAAAATGGTTCTCCCCAAAAGCATCCTGCTATGGCATACTACACGCCAGTGGCATACTACATGCCTGTGAATGCAGCAAATGCATCTATTGGATTTTTTTGCAGTTGTTTTCAGGTTTGCACTGGTGCCGTTGGCAATATTTGTCTTTCTAGCCTATAAATACTAGAAAACAACTTGTGAATGCAGCAAATGCTCGTTCTGATGGGATATGCATACACAAACATCATTGCTTTCATTGGCCAAGGAGGCTACGAGCATTGCTTATGTTTGTGATGCTAAAGAATCTCTATCCATCATTGTTTCCATATTATCATGGTATTATTGCCTTCAATATTATTATCTATCAACTACAGTTACCGTGGAGGAGTTGATAGTGAAGGTTGTCTAGTTATTTGTCGTTGTCGGTGCTCACTTTCTTCTTCGTTGCTTAATTCTTGAGTTATTTTGTCTATATGTAGCAAATGTGTTTGAATCTTAACTGTCAGTGGACATAATTAGAAATTTTCAATAAGAAGAGTATCGATTTTAGTTGATTCCTATATGTAATCGTGTAGATGCCCTTAATAACCATGCAGTTCTTGAGCCTGCTCAGTCATCCCTATTCTCTCTTGACACACATGAATATCCTAATATTATTGTTGTTCTTGTTCTGTCCTGGCAAAAAATACTTGATGCATTTGTCTATGGTATTTTATTTTTATAAAGTGAATCATCTTGATAATGAAATAGTGCATTTATCAGTTTTGTAATGGGACATCACTCCTCAAGTATCCAGAAGGTAAACTAGATGTATTTCTCATACATCAATTGGGCAAGTTTGAGAGATAGCTGCCCCAATTTGTCCAGAAATTTATTTACATGTACCTCCACAAGTAAAATATTTATTTAGCCCTCTGTCTTTGTTTTTCCATATTCTAAGTTTATACCCGATGTATAAATCTACAGATACTTTCTTACCTTTGTTTAGTTACGATAAACTTTATTCATCAATTATTTTGTATACTTTTCTGACCTATGTAAATTTAGAGGTTAATTTAGACTGTTTAATATTTAAATGTTGTGGGTGGATAATATAGATATGGATCTAGGGGTTATTTAGTGTTTTAAGTACCAACAGAGGAGGGCAATTCATGCACATACTTTAGCTTTTTATTGCAATGATAGATAATTTATATGAAGTTTAGGACTTATTTTGGATATAATATGTCAGAATGACAAAGGTGAATCTCTAGATATAGGTTCAGGAGGGGGTTAATTGAAGCCATTTTGTAATGAATATGGTGGGTATCTTTTTTAACCAAACAAAATGGATTTGATGGCTATAGTCTTCTATGAGGATTACTGGATTAGAGTGTACAGCTGCATTGATTGCTACCAAAATAGTATCTAATCTAATTAGTAAAATGATGTATCTCTTTTTCTGACACGCTTGCGACACTGAGGCCGACTCAAATATCTCATTAAACAACATGTGCATGTCTACATTTATGTGTAATTCTCATGTCGGCTGCACATAGGCGTTTCTTAGCTTGATCTGATGGTGATCAATTGAAAATTGTTGTTGTAGATTTTCCTGGAGATCGAATTGTCCTTTTGTGATCCTAGGTTTGGATACAGTGCTGCGAATTTCTGCTCTCCCACCGTAAGAACACAAGATGTGGATAGAGAATTGTTGATAGTCTTGGTGTTGGTTGGACTTACTTTTAGTGTCCCTATAGTGAATTACATTCGTGTCTTCATAGTCAATTCAAAGCTCCTTATAGACACCTCATGTTTCACAGTGTACCACATTTGCAGGTACATAATGCGCTCGACCACATTAATGTTGTCGTTAAGAGTCGAACGATGGTTTGTGTTCACAACTGAAACCATTGGATTTTGTTTTTGACATCCTCAAGGAGGAATTAACCAAGAGTTTGCTGCCGCAAAGGAGGTTGCTTTGCTACTTCTATGAATCTTCGGAGTTAAGTTCATACAAGTTCAAAAATAAGGACTTAAGTTCATACCACATCTTTTTCTGGATGTGCACTGGCAATTCTGGCAGATTTCTCACATCTGAGATCGGGAGAAGAAAGCATTTTCAAGGTTGTTCCAACCCTCAGGAGAAGGGTGACAAAATACATTTCTATAACCACATTCTGTTATTTTTCTTATAGAAGTGTTAGTATGATTTTTTTGATATGCCACGAGTCGTTATTAATATTGTTGACCAGACATATTGATGTTTTTTCTCTTGTAGGAGAATAGTTGATCTGTTGATGTGCTTGGCCTTAAGACTGCTTTTGCAACCTTCATGGGTAAGGCAAGTAAACCTTCCTCCTTTGCCTCTCTGATGCTATGTGTTATGTAATAATGGCCTAACCCCATCGGTCGCTTAGTAAGCTATCTTGTCTGTTATTAACTTACATTAAAATTTTGCCACAGATTCCCATCAACAAGACAAACAAGAAAGATAGCTACTAGGAGAAGCTTTAATATGCTCGATACCTGGCATGATGAGTTCCTCAATTTTAAGCCACATCTCCCACGAGCATGTATCTTTCTGGATGTCTAGTTACAATAGCAGCTACTCATGTGGTTGAGAATAAAATACAAAAGATAAAGATAAATATTTAGATGATCGTCAGTATAGTCTCATCCATGACAAGTTCATTATGATTTACATAGACTTCATTTTTACACCCAAAATCAAAAGAAAATAAAAGAAAACCGGCAGAACCTTGCCTACGTTTCGGTTTCGTTGTTAAGTGCAGTGCATGCGTGTTGCATGATCTGAGTACTCTAACGCTAACCGAAGGATTCACCATCTTGTCCCCCTTTCAGGCTAGCCCATCGGATCCTCAGCGCTTTCCGTTCATTTTGGTCGGGAACAAGATTGATTTAGATGGCGGGAGCAAACGGATGGTCAGTTTTCCTGAATGCGCAAGCTTTCTCATATATATAGATTCGAAATGCCCTGCAGTCTCTTTGCCTTTCCTGCAAGTTTCAGAGAAGAAAGCGAGGGAATGGTGCGCCTCCAAGGGCGATATTCCATACTTTGAGACCTCTGCGAAGGAGGACCACAACGTCGACACTACTTTCCTATGCATCACTAGGCTCACCTTGGAGCATGAGCATGAGCATGACCAAGACATGTAAGTAAAAGCGTCTTCTGTTTCTTGTTCGGATACAAACTTCGGTCCATGCCATTTTTCCTGGATTATGGTCTTGCTGAAATTCTACCAAAACGTATTTGCTGGGTTTTTTATTGGGAAAAAAGAGCAAAGAAGAACCCTTTTTTATAACAAAAAGGGAGCAAAAAAGATGCTAGGAGGGTTCAGGTCATCCTGTGTCCATGCAGTTGCCAAATCCTGGCGACTCCCAGATTGATTTGCAGTTCTAATCATAGATACGCGTTTGTTATTTGTCTGTTTTGTGTGCCCCCAGTTACTTCAAGACAGTTGCGGAACAAGTCCCGGACACTGAACAGACAAGCGGATGTGCTTCCTAGGAGCCAGCCATTTCCTGGAAGGTTGGAACTACGTGGATGTTACTGAAGGACTGGCCCCCGATATGTTTCCTCTCAGTTTTTCTTTTGAGCTCTAGTAACTTTATTATTGTTCTGTGTTGCTCTCGCTGGATTTTAGCACTTCTGTAAGTTGTCATCTTTTAAAGTTAAGAATTTTTACATAAGTCTTACACATCGAACAAATCCACCATGTACATTAAGATGCAATGCTTATCGACCACTCAAGTAATATGCTCTTGTAACCTAAATTAATCAAAATTGGGCAATGATCAGCAATCGACTTGTGCTAAGGTAGAAAAATAACAAGTAGAAATTTATAATACATAATATCATGTATTGCATCTGAGTACAAGCACGTGTAGGTCCACCAAATAGGTTTGTTACAAGGAAACAAAATGAAAAACATTAAAAGATGATAACAAAAAGATAAAATGAAAATTAGATTTTTTATTTGAATATATCTTATCATAACATGTTCATTCCGTAGCAACGCACGGGCGTTCACCTAGTTATCAATATTAAGAGAATATTAAGAGAGGGGGCAGGGGCGGACCCACGTTGGGCTGAGTAGGGGCACGAGCCCGTACTCAATTTTCTGGTTCTAGTGGAGTTTTTATATTATTCACTATAGTTGAAAGGGAAATGTGCCCTTAGGCCATTTCTAAGTATTTTGGTGATTAAGTGTCCAACACAAATGGCTTAAGTATAAATTGTGCAAAATGGTGGATGAAGTGCAAATCATCAATAAGGTATGATTCTAGACTTAGTACATTGTTTTTTGTGTACTAACATATTTGTCTAAGTGCTTGAATCAGAGAAAATACAAAAGGAAAAAGACTTGGCTGGAGCAGCCAAGACTCAGCGCAGTCTGGGTGCACCGGACTGTCCGGTGGTGCACCGGATAGTGTCCGGTGCACCAGGCTGGCTTCTGGTCAACTGGCCGCTCTCGGGAATTCATCGGCGGCGTACGGCTAAAAATCATCGGACTGTCCGGTGGTGCACCGGACTGTCCGGTGAGCTAACGGTCGGCCGCGCAATCCGCGCGTGACGCGTGGCTGAGCCAACGGTCAGATGGGGGCACCGGACTGTCGGATGCACACTGGACAGTGTTCGGTGCGCCACTGGCTCCAAATATTCAACGGTCGGCTGCGCCAAATTAGGAAAGCAATCTGCACCGGATGGTGAACAGTGTCTGTCCGGTGCGCCACCCGACAGAAGGCAAGAATTGTCTTCCTGGATTGCTCTCAACGGCTCCTAGCTGCCTTGGGGCTATAAAAGGGACCCCTAGGCGCATGGAGGAGTACACCAAGCATACTCTAAACATTCTAAGACTCCCGCACTCCATCCTCGCACACTTGATTGACATTCTTAGTGATTTGAGCTCTGTTCTAGTGGTGAACTTGTTGTGTTTCATTTGAGCTCAAGTCTTGGCTTGTGTGTGTGCGTATTGCTAGGATTTGTGTGTTTTGCTTTTCCCTGCCTTACATCGGTGCTTCTTTGAGATCATCATTTGTAAGGGCGAGAGGCTCCAAGTTGTGGAGATTCCTCGCAAACGAGATATAGTGAAAGAAAGGAAAACACCATGGTATTCAAGTGGATCTTTGGATCACTTGAAAGGGGTTGAGTGCAACCCTCGTCCATTGGGACGCCACAACGTGGAGTAGGCAAGTGTCGTACATGGCCGAACCACGGGATAAATCATCGTGTCTCTTGTGCTTGTTCTCACTGTGACTATTGTGTTTCACAAGAGCTCGGTCCTTAGCCACTTGATTTCACTGTGCTAACACTTAATCAAGTTTTGTGGCTTTAAGTTTTAAGTTTTTACAGGATCACCTATTCACCCCCCCTCTAGGTGATCTCAATTGGTATCAGAGTCGTTCTCTTCACGAAAGGGACTAATCACCCGAAGGGATGGATCCTAAGGGAAAGGGGATGGTGATCAACGACAAGGAGAAGGAGTCCTTCATCAATGAGCCAAAAGACGACAAGCCCACTGACTCGGGCTCAAGTCACAAGAAGAAGGATGGGAAGAAGAAGAGGCACATAAAGAAGATAGTCTACTACGACAGCAACGAGTCCTCTTCTTCCCAAAGAGACGACGACGACGAGAAAAAGAAAACGGTCAACTCAAACTTTTCTTTTGATTATTCTCGTATTCCGTATAATTCAAATACTCATTTGCTTTCCATTCCTCTTGGTAAACCTCCTCACTTTGATGGAGAGGACTACGGATTTTGGAGTCACAAAATGCGTAGTCACTTGTTTTCTCTTCATCCAAGTATATGGGAGATAGTAGAAAATGGAATGCAATTTGATAGTATGGATAATTCCATGTTTATTAATGAATAAATTCACAAAAATGCACAAGCTACCACTATTCTATTAGCATCCTTGTGCAGGGAAGAGTACAATAAGGTGAGCGGCTTGGATAACGCCAAGCAGATTTGGGACACCCTCAAGATCTCGCATGAGGGGAACAACACCACCATGATCACCAAGATGGAGTTGGTGGAAGGCGAACTAGGAAGGTTCACAATGATCAGGGGGGAGGAGCCAACTCAAACGTACAACAGGCTCAAGACCCTGGTCAACAAAATCAGGAGCTATGGAAGCACGAGATGGACAGACCACAACGTCGTCCGGCTTATGCTAAGGTCCTTCACTGTCCTTGATCCTCATCTTGTAAACTCTATTCGTGACAATCCTAGGTACACCAAGATGACGCCTGAGGAAATACTCGGAAAGTTTGTAAGCGGGCGGATGATGATCAAGGAGGCAAGATATGTTGATGAGGCGTTGAATGGCCCAATGCCGATCCACGAGCCTCAAACTGTTGCTCTCAAAGCAACAAGCAGTAGGGAAGGGCTACCTAGAAAGGTGGCGCAAGTTGAGGCGATCGGGCTAAATGAGGATGAAATGGCCCTCATCATCAAGCGCTTCAAGACGGCGCTCAAAGGTCGCAAGGAGCATCCCAACAAGAGCAAGACAAAGGGAAAGCGCTCCTGCTTTAAGTGTGGTAAGATTGGTCACTTTATTGCTAACTGTCCCGATAATGATAGTGACCAGGAACAAGGAAAGAATGGGAAGAAAGAGAACAAGAAGGTTTACAAGAAGGATAAGGGCGAGGCACACCTTGGAAAAGAGTGGGACTCGGATTGTTCCTCGTCCGACTCCGACGACGAAGGACTCACCGCCACGGCCTTCAACAAATCATCTCTCTTCCCCATCGAGCGTCACACCTACCTCATGGCAAAGGAGAAGAAGGTAAGTACTCGAAGTACTATTATGTATGCTTCTTCAAGTGATGATGAGTCTAGTGATGATGAAGTAGACTACGCAAGCTTATTCAAAGGTTTAGATAGAACTAAAGTTGATAAGATCAATGAATTAATTGATGCTTTGAATGAGAAGAATAGATTGTTAGAGAAACAAGAGGATCTTTTATATGAAGAGCATGATAAATTTGTAAGTGTGCAAGATTCTCTTGCTTTAGAAGTTAAAAGAAATGAAATGCTTTCATGTGAATTATCTACAGGCCATGAATCTATTTCTAGCTTAAAGAGTATTAATGATGACTTGAATACTAAGTTAGAAATAGCTAATAAATCAAGCTCTTGTGTAGAACATGTTGTGATTTGCAATAGGTGTAAGGATTTCAATGTTGATGCTTATAGTGAACACTTAATTTCCATTTCCAAATTAAATGATCAAGTGGCCAGTCTTAATGCCCAACTTAAGACTAGCAAGAATGGCCTTGATAAACTAAAATTTGCAAGGGATGCCTACACTATTGGTAGACACCCCTCAATTAAGGATGGGCTTGGCTTTAAGAGGGAAGCCAAGAACTTAACAAGTCAAGGGGCTCCCATTTTCAACAAGGAAAAAGGGAAGGCTCCTATGACTAGTAATAGTCAAAAGAATGATGCATTTATTTATGATAGAAAATTTTCTAGAAATGCTTATCATAATAGGAGTTGTAATGATTCAAATGCCATGATTGCTTCGAGTTCTTCCTTTGTGCATGGTAGAGATATGCCTAGGAAAGATGTTATTTATCATATGCCTAGGAGAAATGTTATTCATGTACCTAGGAAAGCAAGTAATGAACCTTCTACAATTTACCATGCTTGCAATGCTTCTTTTGCAATTTGTAGGAAGAATAAGAAAGTGATTGCTAGGAAATTAGGGGCAAAATGCAAAGGAGATAAGACTTGCATTTGGGTCCCTAAGGCTATTGTTACTAACCTTGTAGGACCCAACAAGAGTTGGGTACCTAAAACCCAAGCCTAATTTGCCTTCCAGGTTTATGCATCCGGGGGCTCAAGCTAGATTATCGACAGCGGATGCACAAACCACATGACGGGGGAGAAGAAGATGTTCACCTCCTACGTCAAGAACAAAGATTCCCAAGATTCAATCATATTCAGTGACGGGAATCAAGGCAAGGTTAAAGGACTAGGAAAGATAGCTATTTCATCCGAGCATTCCATATCTAATGTGTTTTTAGTTGAATCGCTCGGGTATAACTTGTTGTCCGTTAGTCAATTATGTAATATGGGTTACAATTGCTTATTTACAAATGTAGATGTGTCTGTCTTTAGAAGGAGTGATGGTTCATTAGCTTTTAAGGGTGTACTAGACGACAAACTCTATTTAGTTGATTTTGCAAAGGAGGAGGCCGGTCTAGATGCATGCTTAATTTCTAAGACTAGCATGGGCTGGCTGTGGCATCGCCGTCTAGCACATGTGGGGATGAAGAACCTTCACAAACTTCTAAAGGGAGAACACGTGTTAGGTCTAACAAATGTAACTTTCAAAAAAAGATAGACCTTGTGCAGCTTGTCAAGCAGGTAAACAGGTGGGAAGTACTCATAATAGCAAAAATGTGATGACCACATCAAGACCTCTGGAGCTACTTCATATGGATCTCTTCGGACCCGTCACCTACCTCAGCATCGGGGGAAGTAAGTATGGTCTTGTTATAGTTGATGATTTTTCCCGCTTCACTTGGGTATTCTTTTTGCAGGATAAAACAGAAACCCAAGGGACCCTTAAGCGCTTCCTAAGGAGAGCTCAAAATGAGTTTGAGCTCAAGGTGAAAAAGATAAGAAGCGACAACGGGTCCGAGTTCAAGAACCTTCAAGTAGAGGAGTACCTTGAGAAGGAAGGAATCAAGCACGAGTTCTCCACTCCCTACACACCACAGCAAAACGGAGTGGTAGAGAGGAAGAACAGGACGCTCATAGACATGGCGAGGACGATGCTTGGAGAGTTCAAGACGCCCGAGCGGTTTTGGTCAGAAGCCGTGAACACGGCTTGCCACGCCATAAACCGGGTCTACCTTCATCGCCTCCTCAAAAAGACGTCATACGAACTTCTAACCGGTAACAAACCCAACATGTCATACTTTCGTGTATTTGGGAGTAAATGTTATATTCTAGTGAAGAAAGGTAGAAATTCAAAATTTGCTCCCAAAGCTGTAGAAGGGTTTCTGTTAGGTTATGACTCAAATACAAAGGCGTATAGAGTCTTCAACAAATCATCGGGTTTGGTTGAAGTCTCTAGCGACGTTGTATTTGATGAGACTAATGGCTCTCCAAGAGAGCAAGTTGATCTTGATGATGTAGATGAAGAAGATGTTCCAACGGCCGCAATACACACCATGGCGATTGGAGATGTGGGACCACAGGAACAAAAGGAGCAAGATCAACCTTCTTCCTCAACAATGGTGCAACCCCCAACTCAAGATGAAGGACAGGCTCATCAAGAAGAGGCGTGTGATCAAGGGGGAGCACAAGATGATCATGTTATGGAGGAAGAAGCACCACAGGCCCCTCCAACTCAAGTCCGAGCAACGATTCAAAGGAATCATCCTGTCGACCAGATCTTGGGTGATATAAGCAAGGGAGTAACTACTCGCTCTAGATTAGCTAATTTTTGTGAGCATTACTCTTTTGTCTCTTCTATTGAGCCTTTCAGGGTAGAAGAGGCCTTGCTAGATCCGGACTGGGTGTTGGCCATGCAGGAAGAGCTTAATAACTTCAAGCGAAATGAAGTTTGGACACTGGTGCCACGTCCCAAGCAAAACGTTGTGGGAACCAAGTGAGTATTCCGCAACAAACAAGACGAGCACGGAGTGGTGACAAGGAACAAGGCTAGACTTGTGGCAAAAGGTTATGCCCAAGTCGCAGGTTTGGACTTTGAGGAGACTTTTGCTCCTGTGGCTAGGCTAGAGTCTATTCGCATTTTGTTAGCCTATGCCGCTCACCATTCTTTCAGGTTGTTCCAAATGGATGTGAAGAGCGCCTTCCTCAATGGGCCAATCAAGGAGGAGGTGTACGTAGAGCAACCCCATGGCTTTGAGGATGAACGGTACCCCGACCACGTGTGTAAGCTCTCTAAGGCGCTCTATGGACTTAAGCAAGCCCCAAGAGCATGGTATGAATGCCTTAGAGACTTTCTAATTGCTAATGCTTTCAAGGTTGGGAAAGCCGATCCAACTTTATTCACTAATACTTGTGATGGTGACTTATTTGTGTGCCAAATTTATGTCGATGACATAATATTTGGTTCTACTAACCAAAAGTCTTGTGAAGAGTTTAGCAGGGTGATGACTCAAAAGTTTGAGATGTCGATGAAGGGTGAGTTGAACTACTTCCTTGGGTTCCAAGTGAAGCAACTCAAGGACGGCACTTTCATCTCCCAAACGAAATACACGCAAGATTTGATCAAGCGGTTTGGGATGAACGACGCCAAGCCCGCATAGACTCCAATGGGAACCGACGGACATGTCGACCTCAACAAAGGAGGTAAGTCCGTTGATCAAAAGACATACCGGTCTATGATAGGGTCTTTACTTTATTTATGTGCTAGTAGACCGGATATTATGCTAAGCGTATGCATGTGTGCTAGATTTCAATCCGATCCAAGGGAGTGTCACCTTGTGGCCGTTAAGCGAATTCTTAGATATTTAGTTGTTATGCCTTACTTCGGGATCTGGTATCCAAAGGGGTCAACCTTTGACTTAATTGGATACTCAGACTCCGATTATGCTGGATGCAAGGTTGATAGGAAGAGTACATCAGGGGCGTGCCAATTCTTAGGAAGGTCCCTGGTGTCTTGGAGTTCTAAGAAACAAACTTTCGTTGCCCTATCCACCGCTGAGGCCGAGTATGTTGCCGCAGGTCAGTGTTGCGTGCAACTACTTTGGATGAGGCAAACCCTTAGGGACTTTGGCTACAATCTGAGCAAAGTCCCACTCCTATGTGATAATGAGAGTGCTATCCGCATGGCGGATAATCCTGTTGAACACAGCCGCAGTAAGCACATAGACATCCGGCATCACTTTTTGAGAGACCACCAGCAAAAGGGAGATATCGAAGTGTTTTATATTAGCACCAAGAACCAGCTAGTCGATATCTTTACCAAGCCTTTAGATGAGAAGACCTTTTGCAGGCTGCGTAGTGAGCTAAATGTCTTAGATTCGCGTAACTTGGATTGATCTATATCATACATGTGTTTATGCCTTTGATCATGTTCTTTATGCATATTGTTGCTTACTTATGGTGCTCAAGTTGTACACATGATCCCCGGACCTCACAAGTCCATTTGCGCGTGATTCACTTATTTAGGGGGAGGCATGCTACAACTTGACACTTTGATACTAACCTTGTGTTTGAGTTTACTTGTTTTAGTCTCAAAAGTGGATTGAAAGGGAAAGGTGAACTTGGACCATGAAAGACTTCCACTGCACTCCGATGAGAGAGTAACTAATTCCAAGTTCATCTCCATGATCTTTTTGCCTTTTTACTCTTAATTGAAGATTTTGGTGAGGCAATGGGGTTTAAGGGCCAAAAATGATCCCGTTTTGGTGCTTGATGCCAAAGGGGGAGAAATTAAGGGCAAAGCAAGCAAATGGATCAGCTACAACTTGAGAATTTTGAAAATAGTAGAGTTAGAAGTTTTGATTTGTCAAAATACTCTAAGTGTCTCTTTTTGTCAAAAGTTAGTCTCTTATGGGAAGAATGTTTGATTATGGGAAAAAGGGGGACTTTTCAATCTTTGATCAATTTCTTTTGGAATACCTCTCTTTATGTCTCAACAAGTGTGTTTGGCTTAGAGATAGGAATTTGAGTCTGATTTACAAAAACAAACCAAGTGGTGGCAAAGAATGATCCAAATATGCCAAATTTGAATCAAAAACAAATCTTGATCTTATTTGCATTGATGTTGCACTTCTATGTGTTGCTTTTTGTTGTGTTGGCATAAATCACCAAAAAGGGGGAGATTGAAAGGGAAATGTGCCCTTGGGCCATTTCTAAGTATTTTGGTGATTAAGTGCCCAACACAAATGGCTTAAGTATAAATTGTGCAAAATGGTGGATGAAGTGCAAATCATCAATAAGGTATGGTTCTAGACATAGTACATTGTTTTTTGTGTACTAACATATTTGTCTAAGTGCTAGAATCAGAGAAAATACAAAAGGAAAAAGACTTGGCTGGAGCAGCCAAGACTCAGCATAGTCTGGGTGCACCGGACTGTCCAGTGGTGCACCGGACAGTGTCCGGTGCGCCAGGCTGGCTTCTGGTCAACTGGCTGCTCTCGGGAATTCGTCGGCGGCGTACGGCTAAAAATCACCGGACTGTCCGGTGGTGCACCGGACTGTCCGGTGAGCCAACGGTCGGCCGCGCAATCCGCGCGTGACGCGTGGCTGAGCCAACGGTCAGATGGGGCACCGGACTGTCCGGTGCACACCAGACAGTGTCCGGTGCGCCAACGGCTCCAAATCTTCAACGGTCGGCTGCGCCAAATTAGGAAAGCAATCTGCACCGGACAGTGAACAGTGCCTGTCCAATGGCACACTGGACTATCCGGTGCGCCACCCGACAGAAGGCAAGAATTGCCTTCCTGGATTGCTCTCAATGGCTCCTAGCTGCCTTGGGGCTATAAAAGGGACCCCTAGGCGCATGGAGGAGTACACCAAGCATACTATGAACATTCTAAGACTCTCGCACTCCATCCTCGCACACTCGATTGACATTCTTAGTGATTTGAGCTCTGTTCTAGTGGTGAACTTGTTGTGTTTCATTTGAGCTCAAGTCTTGGCTTGTGTGTGTGTGCGTATTGCTGGGATTTGTGTGTGTTGCTTTTCCCTCCCTTACATCTGTGCTTCTTTGAGATCATCATTTGTAAGGGCGAGAGGCTCCAAGTTGTGGAGATTCATCGCAAACGGGATATAGTGAAAGAAAGGAAAACATCATGGTATTCAAGTGGATCTTTGGATCACTTGAAAGGGGTTGAGTGCAACCCTCGTCCATTGGGACGCCACAACGTGGAGTAGGCAAGTGTTGTACTTGGCCGAACCACGGGATAAACCATCGTGTCTCTTGTGCTTGTTCTCACTGTGACTATTGTGTTTCACAAGAGCTCGGTCCTTAGCCACTTGATTTCACTGTGCTAACACTTAATCAAGTTTTGTGGCTTTAAGTTTTAAGTTTTTACAGGATCACCTATTCACCCCCCCCCCCCTCTAGGTGCTCTCAATAGTTATAAAGGTCCATTAGTAAGTAGCCTTCTATTTAGGTCCACACTCAGGTTTTAGGCCCCACTCAAACTTTTGGTTGGGTCCGCCCCTGAGAGGGGGTAAAGAATCCTGGTTACAACCCACAAATATATACCAAACCAATTATCAGATGTGATGAATATACCTAGTGGACCAACTTCTATTCTGTCACACCCGGATTTAAGTGCAAATTTGGACGCTCATTAAATGTGTGCTAGGATCAAGTCTCACACATATAATGACTCATGGTACAAAAATCAATGTCACATCTTTGTTATATAATAGCGGTTTTGTACAAAATAACTAAATAATTACATTATATGACGATAATGATCCTCTGTAACCATAGTTGACTAGGATACGATGACATATACCTCTCTGAACTCATCGTATCATCTTTCATGCTCCCATCTTAGTGGTACATGTTCTTTACCTGTTTTGAAAAGTATAGTGTAAGGCTTACTAAGGAGAATGATTAAGGCCGAGCATTGCTTTTAATAAGTTGGTCAAAAATTTATTATCCATTAATAAGTATAAGTAAATAACATCCTAATTAAATAAGAGATCACAATTAATAATTCCCACAATGCAATGCAATAAATGACAGGTTAAGTTTAATTCTATAAATTACATATGTGAGGGCCTGAGCCACTCTTGACCGTGAGCATGGCTGATATACCAGTTTTAAACTCCAAAGGTTGCACATCTTTACTCACAAGTCGTGTTACTCATTTGCCAAGGGATCACAACTTTTCATTCATCTCTATCGAGGAGATGAGGCAGGGTCCACTACAAGGTCTTCACAAAATTTCACTAGCTTCAGAAATGAAAATCGCCTAGAGGGGGTGAATAGACAAAACCTGAAAATTATAAACTTTGAACACGCACTTCACCTGGAGTTAAGGTTAGAAATAAATAATAGTGAATTCGGAGTATGGAAGATAGTTCTTCTCGCTATGAGTTGCTCAATCAATGTGGACAACTTTGGGAGCAAACTCAAAACAATATGAGCAAGAGAACTTTTAATGCGAGGGGAAAGGAAAGAAACAAATCAAATAGTGGTGATCAATACAAAAGGACACGATGATTTGTTTCCCGAGGTTCGGTTCCAAAGAACCTACTTCCCGTTGAGGAGGCCACAAAGGCCGAGTCTTTTTAAACCTTTTCCCTCTCTCAATCGATCACTTAGACCAATCGAGTGCTTCTTCTCAATCTCACGGGTCACTAAGACCCCACAAAGATCACTACACAATTAGGTGTCTCTTGCAAGCTTTACAAAACACTTAGATAGATTAGAGAGAGATGAAGAAAGCAACAAGAGGAACAAACGAAACACAAAACATCCTCTCTCAAGTCACTAAGCACTTTTGATCACTTGACTTGATTTTGGAACTTAGAGAGGATTTGATGTTTTGATTGTGTCTTTGGATTGTATGATTTTGCTCTAGTATTGAATAAGAAGGTTGGAATGTTTGGGTGGCTTGAAATGTGGTGGTTGGGGGTATTTATAGCCCCAACCACTATTTTCAACCGTTGGCTGACTTCTCTGTCGATGGGCACACCGGACAGTCCGGTGGTGCACCAGACACAACACTATTTACTGTCCGGTGTGTGCCACGTCAGCAGACCATTGGGGTTTGGAGCAGTTGACCATTGAAGTCTTCTATCCTTTTGCTGCACCAGACAGTCCGGTGCGACCTGTCGTTGCAAACTGTTTCTGACTTCTGGTACTACAGACTGCACGCGTAGTCGCACAATCGACCGTTGAGTGAAGTTGACCGTTGCTCCGTTGTCTCACCGGACAGTCCGGTGAATTTTATTGGACGAGCGCCAAGAATTCCCGAGAGCGGCCAGTTCGCGGAGTGCTCAGCCAGGGCACCGGATAGTGTCCGGTGCACACCAGATAATGTCCGGTGCGCCACAGGCTACAACAATTCTGTTTTGCTCAAATTGTGTAGAATTCCCCCAAGGTTATTTTCTTTGTATGTTCATGTGGACTTTATGCACCTGATAAAAATATCAACTAGGCAAACTAGTTAGTCCATATGGTTTCTAATGGTCGTCAAACACCAAAATCGATTATAGAAAATAGTTGAGGCCATTTTCTTTTCAAGAAAACCCGCTACGATTTCTGCGAGAAGGGGACGATATAGGAATCCATCGTCCAAAAAGCCATCGCAGCATGATCGACCCGAGAACCTCCCTATAATGGCAGCTCCTCATACCACGGTTGCCCCTTTCGGGTAAGGTAGTCATCCACTGCTTTTCTAATTAGTCAGTCAATAGCGTCTCATACTACACTTGTGGTAGCACTGTTTTCTCGGGTGCCTCTCCATGTTTCAATTAACACAATGATCTTATCATGAACAATAATTGATAACCAACATTATCATAATGGAACATGGTCATGAATCATAAGTATCATTAATCCCAAAACCAGGTAGAGCAATAACAAGACTACCCAATAATCCATTTGTTTGCAAGGTATAGGGTAAATAAAACTAAGTAACCTATTAGGTCTCATCAGCTTAATCTAACAGTGCCACGATGATTAACAGATCATTATTAGGTTAAAGAAAGTGATTAAGGACACAACATGCCTTTTTGAAGCAACTCTAGGTACTTCTCCAATTTGGGCTTCAGATATCTCGTGACCTCGCTTCTAATCTCATCAATACATACAGATAGACAAGGATTACATGAAAATAACAATATACCAAACATGAGAACAAAACGCGTAATAATATTTTACACGCTGCTATGAAATAGTAGGTTCAAGAATCACTAAAATCAAAGTTAAAATACAAAACATATGGATTTCTAGGTTACTTGAATATTATTTTTACACTAAAAATCATCCTCTATATTAATTTTATAAACTCTGGAACCCGATGGACCGCGACCATTATACCTAACAAGTGTAGGGGCTACTTTAGAATATATAAGACTAATCTGTGATGGTTTTTTCAACAGGTATGAATGGAGGGTTAAATATTAAAAACACCAGAGGCTTTTAGAAACTATCTGTAGTCGAAGGGGTATCTACCGAGCTGGTCCGTAGTATCCAAATCCCACAACCACGATTAGATCCTCTATATAACTGAACCGGTGTGCACTATTTGCCATTGGATCGAAAATCGGTGCCCAAGATTTAAAACGCTCATATCATCACTTACGTGCACATTCTGGATCGAACGGACCCGATCGGATCTACCCGAATTGATATTTGGCTTCTAATCCTGGCCACTGATTGGGCGATCGACGACCCCATGCACCACCACCCCCGCCAGATGGCTAGCGACGGTGGCGTGTTGCCAGCTGCGGTGGAGGCCATGGCCGACGCACGCCATCCTGGCCCCCGAGACCCCAATTCCCGATCCAATCGAGTGAGCACGAACGCCCGCCCCAACCGAGCACGATAAATGCCCATACGCCCCCAATCGGGTCACCCATACCCCTGCCCACATCGTAAGGTGGAGGCGTGGCCATGACCCGCTCCGATGAGCAATTAAGTTCCCCCAGCGACCCAATCTCGTGTTCCGATCAATGCTAAGTGATGGTATATATAGGGAGAGATAGAGGGGAAGGATCTCACCGGAGCTCATGACGTGGAGTCCCACATTCACGGTGGATGCGGCACCGCGATGCTAGATGATGTACGATGAGGAATTCACGGTGCCCTGGTCGCCGTTCACGCACGAGGATCCCTCCAAGGTATTCTGCATGGTCCTGCGAGATCCTCCTGACCCGGTACTGAGGCCTCGACGCCGGTGTGTGCGTGGCCAACGACGGCGGCACTCATACTCTCTCTCTCTCTCCTACTCTTCTTTGCACTCTCTGGGTGTGTGGTGTTGTGTGAACTAAGGGTTGAGGCTTGAGAGGGGGGAATCATCGGCTCCTGTTTATAGCGGCTAGGAGGCAACACCGACCGAGGGAAGTTCGTTACCCGACGGTGCGGGTTTGTCGGGGTTGTTACAGAGATTCGTTGTGCTATTCTGTTCAAGTGCTCGATGGAGAACGTGCTGACAAGGTGCCCCCATGGAGCAGTGAGACAAAACCACGGCGCGCGTGATTGAGGAGGCTAGAGCTCGGGTATAGATGGCCAACAGGCCGGCCCGGCACGACCCGGCACGGGCCCGGGGAAGCACGGCCCATCAGCCAACGGGCCGGCCCGGGCACACGGGCTTAACGGGTCGTGCCTAGGGAGCCCACGTGCCTGGCCGTTGGCCCAGGCACGGCCCTCTGGGCCACTTTTCGTGCCGGGCCAGCCCGCTAGGCACGCTCAAAAAAACGGGCCGTGCCAGCACCAGCCCGTCAGAGATCCCAAACAGCAGAAAACATAGAGAAATTTAACCAAAGTTAAAAAACAGCAGAAAATATAGACAAATATAATAAATGAGCTGTTTTGTGCAATGCTGCCTCATTAAAAACCTTTCTAGGTAAAACTCACCCTTGTGAGAATCCCTAGAAAGGAAAAAAGAGTGCAGCCAGCTCAAAAGTTTAATCACTAAGTTTGTATCTGTTACAGTTGTATATTACAATACAAAATGACTCTCTCACAATCACTCAATGACAAAGCAGTGAAAGCACATGTCAGATGACCACATCACAGTCTAGAAGACTACAACTAAGCAGCAACAGGTTCATCTTCATCAAGAAATAAATTCTGGAATGAGTCCTCAAGCTCTGGATTGTCAACAGCATGTTGTTCTCTCTTTTCTCCTAATTCCCAATCTTTTAAGCAAGTCAGCATCTCCACATTCTCAGGCAATAAGCGTCGTCGTCGCTCCTCGATTATCCTCCCTGTCAAACTGAAACAAGACTCCGAAGAGACAGTAGATACAGGAACAGACATAATATCCCTTGCCATTATGGATAAAACTGGATATGTTAGCTTGTGGTCACGCCACCAGAGAAGAATATCAAAATCATCCTCATAAGAAGTGACATTGTCACTGTCTAAGTAGGCTGAGAGCTCAGAAATAGCAGATGAAGATGAAGCAGAAGGGGTAGAGCTAGGGGGAGGACCAACAACACCTGAACTGGAATCTCCAAATATTCTTCCCCAAGCTTGTTTTCTTTTACCTGTATGAATAGAAGGCTGAGCAGCCCTTTGAGCCCTAACTGCACCAAACTTAGTCTCATATTTAGTAAACAGTTTATACAATTCATTTTTTACATCAGCATAATATGTACTGTACTCACACCCAGTGCACTCTCCAAGTAAATGCAACACATTAAAAAAACCTCTCATCTTAGCTCTAGGGTCCAGAATGAATGCATATGAATATAGCAAAGGTATGTCACTCCAGTATTTAAGGAATTTAAGTTGCATTGGAAACACAATAGTTCTAAGATTTAAATCTCTTTCACATGCTTTCAAATGAGATGCAATTTCCAGAATATGATGAAGAACTAGTGGACTAGTTGGATAATAAACACCAGACAGAACAACAGTAGAGTCATAGTACAGTTCTAGAAACTCTAAAATCTTCTCAGCAACATACCAATGATTAGGAGGCAATAATTGTGACTCATAATGTGAATTGATGAAGACAGAAAAAACAGTTTTGTATGGGACCAAATGTTTAAGCATCAAATAAGTAGAATTCCATCTAACATCCATATCCAATCCAAATTTTCTGGGTCTAACACCCCTTGCTAAGCAGTACTCTTTAGATGTTGCTATTCTAGAATTAGAAGCATTTAAGAAATTAATTGCAGTTCTAAAATCTTCCAAAAAAGGTTTCAGTCTCTTCATTCCAGATTTAACAATGAGATTAATGATATGACAAGCACAACATTGATGCATAAGAGTGTAGTTAGAAGAAGGATCAGGACCCAAATAACCAGCAAACAAAGGTGTCAATGTATCCATAGCCTTTGAATTAGAAGAAGCATTGTCTAGAGTGAGAGAGAAAATCTTGTCAACCAGACAAAACTCCTCAACCACAACACCAATTCTTTCAGCAATATTTTGACCAGTATGTCTAACCTCAATAAGCCTAAGACCAATGACCTTTTTCTGTAATTCCCAATCAGCATTAACATAATGACAGACAACACTAATGTAGTCCTCCTTAGCATTACCAGACCAAATGTCTGAGGTTAATGCAACCGAAGAAGTAGCAGGCAACACAGAATTGATAAGCACATTACGTCGTTCAGTGAAAAGCTTCAGAAGGTCTCTAGTGGTGGTCTGTCTAGACACTTTGGTAAACCTAGGGTTATGAGCACGGGCAATATAATCCTCCCAGGCCTGTGACTCACCAATACCTAATGGAAGGTCAAGCCTAGCAATCAGACGACACAACTCAGTTCGAGCAAAAATAGGATCATATTCCCAATTGTGTAGAGAACCATCAGGATTGAAAGCAAGCCTAGACTGGACCCTAGCAGCGTGATCAACCTTCTTCTTACAAGCTTTCTGGTGTCTAAGCAAATGCCCAGTACCAGCAGAAGATCTAGCAGATAAACGAGTCTTACACATTCTACAAATAGCAGCAATTCGAACATTGGACCCATTCACTTTCTCAAATACCTCATCAAAATCAACCCAGACAGTAGATTTACGCTTACCAACAGATGAGGTACCAGTACCACCATCGGTGCTGGTGGAGCCGACCGGAGTATCGGTGGCCGTAGCAGGCCCTCCACCAGCGTTGGTCGGATTAGAACTTAGATCGACAGGAGCAGAGGTTAGATCGATACCGAGCAAAGCAGCAGCGTCAGCCTGGATGTCGTCTTCGTCATCTGGGACAAGCCCTGCCGCGCGAAGGTCGTCGTTGCCGGTGACCGGATTGACATCGTCATCATCCGCCATGGCGACCTTCACCGCGGACGGCCGATCTCCAGCACCGTCCCTCAACGGAGCACGCAGTCGCCGTGCCCGATCTACCCCAGAGGAGGAAGACGAGGCATCAGCAACTGACCTACAAAAGAGCAAAACATTATACAGTTAGGGTTAGGGTTAGGGTTTACGAAAGATCTAGGGTTAGGGTTTACCTGTGCTACCGGAGCCCGATGCCGGAGAACACGGGGGCCACCCAGACGACACACGACAGACAGAGACCGATTAGAGACGACGGCGAGCTGGGGATGGCCGGAGGGGAGGATGAGACGACAACACGAACTCACATAGTTCACCGAGAGAGAGGGGATTGGATAGGGGAGAGGGGTTAGAGAGGAGCTGGTGGATCGAGGTCACCGGCGTCGGGGACGGGAGCCGAGGTCGCTGGACAGGGGCGGCGCCGCGACGGAGGCGTCGGAGGGGAATCGCCAATCGCCAAGTCAATCGCCGCCGAGTTGGGAGAGAGAGAGGGAGCAGGGTCAGGGTGCGAGTGCGAATGCGAGTGCGAGCGGAGGGACTGAGAGGTGGGCCCCTTGGGGCGAGGAGGCGAGGAGGTAAGGTAAGGGGCACGGGCGGCGTCGGCTACGGCCTACGGGCCCCGACCGGGCTCTCCGCGTGGAGCAGGTCGTGCCGTGCCGGCCCACGTGCCTGGCCAGCGGCCCAGGCACGGCCTGCTCCACTGGGCCGTGCCAGCCCGGGCCCATCCCATACGTGCCGGGCCGGGCGCGAACCGGGCCAAAAAAACGGGCCTCGGGCCGGGTTAACGGGCCCGTGCCTCATGTACATCTATAAGCTCGGGTCCCACAGGCAGCCAGTGCGGGTCCGCACGCTTGAGTGCGCGAGGCTGGGGCTGTGCTGTGGGACCCGCCTGCCAGCGTGGCGTGATGCCTGGTTGGGCCAGCGGCTTCAATTTTGGTCTAGGGGCTGCCTAACGGGGCCCAGGTGTTGGCGCCATTTGCTGCACCGGACTGGCGTATGGGGGAAAGGGAGTTGGGCCGGTTGGGAAAACCAGCCCAGATGCAGTACATTTTTTCTTTTCTTTTTCTGTTTTCAATTTCAGATTTGGTTTTGAATTTCAAACACACTTTTAGATGCATCAAACAGAAATCTCAGTATGGGATGCAACAATGATATAATTTTTTATACTAATTATTTTATCCATTTATGCAAATGCTTTTGAATTAATGACTGGTACACACAAAAGTAGGTATTCTTTTTAAGAAAAATAGTTTCTAGTGTATAACCTCTACTAAGAGATACTTTAACTTAAGTATATACTTCAATGACTTAATTCCTTAGGGACCCTTTTTATTTAATCTTTCAACAGAAATCATATTCATTTTAGAAGTAACTTCCAAGGTAAGAATATTTTTATTAAAAGACATTTTTGGTTCCAACTATTTAAAGAATTTCACTAAATGCCCAAACCAAGATTTTGTGGTGTTACACATTCTCAGTAAAAGGTCAAATTGTCAACTCCTAGCTTAGAAGTTCCAATCATGACAAATCTTATGATAACAATATATGATGTTGGCCACTGTGTCAACTCTTGAATATGCAAGACCTTGCAGTTGCTGATGAATTCTGCAATTCAGCTGGAGCCTGGACCTCAAGACTTGCAGGGCTTCTTAAAATTGGGTTGTTCAATGTTGTGTGGCGTCTTCCTGTTTGATATTGGAATCTGAAATTCAGAATGTGACCAACTTGCTTTCTGAACGTGGCAATGCTCCTAGATTATTTTTGGCTCGCCTTTGGATTAGCACACATTTCTGACATGTCCGGTGGGACCAAGGAAGTCGACTTCCACATCAGTCGATGCGCATCGGCTCATCAACACCGACTCTACCCCAACCTCGCATCAACCATCACTCGCACGGGAAAAGAAATCCTACCGAACGACAACAAGCACTAGCCTGTAGGCAAGATCGGGCCGTCACAGGCTCACAGCTCAACGACTTCAGCCCCAAGATACGAGTCGAGCCCTCAAAAGCTTGTCCGACAAACCCCTCATCTGCTTCACTAGACTCATATATTTCTCTTTGAGTTAGAATTGATTTCGAACGTCAGTGAGCTTTCATAGCGTTACCTAATACTATGTTTTCACAATACAAAATAATGTAGTTATATCACCAAACATAACTAGAGCAACCTAGTACAATGTTTCAGGTGTGTATCATTAAGCATAACTAGGTGAAGCTACCTATCCATGTCCTCTATAGTATCTACAAAAAAAAAACAAAGATTCTATCACAAAGATTCATCAACTTTATTCAACACTTATACTTTGAAAACCAAAATTGAATACTATCAATGGCGGCGCAAAATCCATGTACCCTCAATCAATTACTACTATTGTGATCTAATTCATATTGTTTCTGCAAAACATACGTTAGTCATAGTAATCTAGTATACACTAGTCATAATAATATAGTATACATTAGTCACAATAATCTAGTATCGTCATTGATCACTGAAATCTAACTAAGGACCTAGATGCTTTCACATTTGAACCAACAACAACTATTATACAGCCATTTCCGAGTACTTTACAGAGGTCGTTAACAGATCTGATTGATCCATCACTCCTTGAGAAAGCTATCTAATCCTTACTAAACTCTAGCAAGTTAGCTACAGCATGTGAGTGGTTAAGTGGTCTCCTTGTCAGCAGTAGAACATCATCCTTTTCACCTTCTCCTTCACAGCAGGCAGGGGCTTCACCGAGACTCCGCTCGTGCCATTGGAGGTCTTGGACGTCTGGTTGTCCAACATCTCTGGTTCCATGTAGAACCGAGCCCGGAATGCTGCCAAGTGTGCGTAGTATGCAGGAGGGACTGTTAAGAAGCAAAAAGGTACAACATCACAGGTCAAAGTTGTATCCTGAACTGGTGAGCAGGCTAAAGAGTCAATTAAGAATTGTGGAACTGGGAAAACATTTGCCTGTAAAGCACAGAACATACCAACAGAAACCGAGCGTGTGCACCGGGCATAACTGCATCAGTATACATCAATCTAAGAAAATTCTCAAAAAGTTCAAAGTTCAAAGTGCAAGGGACAAACATAGCATATAAAAGAAGTGCATTACGTGTAGCAAAGGTTGTTTGTCAATGTCTGCATTTCGTCTGCTGTGAAATTGTTCTCATCCCAGAGGACATGGTAGTGAGCAGGCCTACTCGTTCCCTGGCAAGCTCACACATCAGTCATTCCAGTAATGTACGGAGAATCTGACTACATTCCCATGCTACTGATCCAAGTACCATAAGCTGTACAATCACATGATTAAAAGGTTGACCATATAGGATAAGTTTGTATTCTTAGTCTTTTCGATACTATTGGTCACTCACAAATGACAGGTACGGTAGAATATTCCAGCTAACATGTAATGTCAGGATTGCACAAAGTAATATCGGTCTTCCACAAATCCACATTACTTTTACCTGGATTCCAGCATGACTACAGAGGTAGAAATCAAACTCCGTTGGGTGGCATATCTTAGAATCAACAACGGTTCCTGTTTCAATCAACTTGTGAGCAGTCAAAAGAGAAATGTAGGGTGTTACATCTTGCTTCAATGTAATGCGATTTAAACAAAAGAAAAATCTGGCTGCCTCAAAAGAGTGGCTAATTTCTTAACATCTTTTTTTAGATAATGGAGAAAAAGTTCCGACTTTCCCCTCAAAAGAGGTTAGGGCCAACACAAATTGTTACATCACACTGCTCTATGAAGGGACAGACCCCTCCACACAGCCACACACTAACACACTAAAGGTTTTTGAAACTTAATAAAACCAGTGAGATGATTACAAGGCAATCCTATTAGAAAACCTCCAACCAAAATTAACACAAAATTGCATGGCCACCGATTCCAGGCAACGACAGACATTCTTTATTAAAACTCCATCAGCTTCATCCTTTTGTAGCTTAACATCTTAAAATTAGACAATATTTTTTTACTCCAAAACATAATACATTTTTAGTTCGAGTACTAATAAAGTTTGGAATATGTCACTTGAAATAATGTGGTCATAGATACTCATCCTAAAGATTTAGAGGCCATAGATACACTACCTGGCAAAATATTTCCACTCTTGTCCATGCTACTTCTGTCTTTGTGATTATTTGCAAATAGTCTTGTATGATGACGTTTTTGAACCACCACAAATGTTACAGGAGGCTGGTAATTTGGTTCTAGGGATGCACATGCCTGGAAAAAAAACGCTAGTTAGTAAACTATAAGGAGCTTAGAAGAATAAAAAAACCATTAAAATGCACCCAACCTTACGGATGGCATCTAACTCGTAAAGGAGAACTTGATAGAACTGACCTTCACTAACACCGTCCCTGAAAGAAAATTCAACAAATTTAGCATATGCATCATTTAGTTTTGCAAGGAAAATAATAGTTTAGTTACAACATAAAGAAGACATGTGATACATCACTAACCTACACCCTAACGTAGAAAAATTTCACATGGCAATAGTAGGCATCAGATATGTTTTATTATTGCCATCTGCAAGCTACAGGTGATGGTCAACATTTACACAACCATACCTGTAGAATATTATTCTCAATGGCTTCTGTCCAGTGGCCTTCCTGAAGGATATTAAGAGCTCCCTGCACAACAAACATCACAGAAAATAAGTTCAAACCAACCAATATTTTTAATAGATTAAATTGTATATTGCACTTCAGGATTTCACGTTGCTTGTAGATAAAAACCTGATCATGCCGCCTGTTACAGTGCCCCTCTGAGGATCGTGCCATGTTTTGTAAAGGTCTTGAATGAGCTCTTGCCGGTGTGCCTGAGCACAAACCAATCCAGCATATTTTGTAACTTCTGGCCAATCTTGAGAAGCAACAACCTGTGAGCAGAGAGAGGCAGACAGATAAGTTCGGAACAAAAATAAGGATGTGCATATCCTGATGAATGTGACATATTGATGAAGAAATGGCAAAGTAGTAACGAGCCTTACGGCAGCAATCGATGGACTTGAGTCCTCCCCGGTTTCAGGATGTGTTACATCTGCACCAAATATAATAGTTGGGATGTCACTGACCAACGGAATCCTCCAACTTATTGCATCCAGGAGCACAGTGTTTCTTCCTCCCATCTGAATTTTATTGGTACCATTAGTCAATAATAGAACCACTTATCTTATATAGTTGATGTTCTAAACTGTATTTTATGTATAAACAAGGTGGTAAGTACCTTAACATTAATTTTCAGTGAGACATTTGCCAAGTACTGCTTGCTGATCTTAAAAACATGCTTGGTTAAGCAACATTGTGATATCAACCCCAAATCAGTTTCACAAATACGTTTGATGTCACCTACACATATGAAGTTATATTGCTTTAAATATATATAAAGTTATATCTGATAAAATATGTAAGAGTTGAAGTAATTATATATTCAAAGCAATTAGCAGATGGCACTTACCATATAACGGCCCATTGTTGTCAGGGAGGATAGCCAAAAGAAGTTCAAGATCTTTACCCTTAAGTTTGTTCAATGCAATATTATACACATTTTTAAGTGCCTTCACAACTTGATCTGGTCTAGCTGAATATATTGGCATCACAGGCTCACTGTTAAATTCCTGTAATACTTAGGAAGTCAAATTAAAAGATGCTTACAGTTTCAATTTAAACAAGTTTTTGTCTTGTGCACAAACATGAGCACAGATGAGAGGTATCATACCATGCCCGAAATTTGACACGTTTGTGCCAATTCCTGGCAAAATCCCCGAGCTGTGGTTTCTGGAACACTCCTTGAGAAGTTTATACATGCCCAATGGCTCACCTTGCATCCATTTATCACTTTCTGTAAAATGGTTTTTTAGGCCCAAAAGTATTGCAATCAAACATAGTAATTACACACAAGCTGGAATTTTACCTTGTTTACCATGTTCCACTGACCAACCTGTGGTAAGCACTCTTTCTCTTTTCCAGTGTCATGATACTTCAACTGAATTCAAAAAAATTGTTCGATGCATCAACAATGAGCAACTAACCTCATGGATAATCGTGTAAGGTGCTCCTGAAAGGAAAAAAGTGAATAAAGGTGACATAAGATTATTCTTACCCAAGGTGCAGGAAGGACTCGGGCTTCAACAGAGGTTAGCTTCTCACTAATCTTGATCCCAAATTCCTTCGCATATGGATCTTGCTCATAATCATTTTGATGAACTGTCTGAAAACAAATAATGTTTTAAGTCTCTTGAGCCATTTTAACAAATCTTTTGATTAATTAAAACCATCACTTATAAAAAGTGAAAAATCCTAGCTGTATTTATGGCTGTCTATTAAAGGCCCACTGCATGGAAAGCATGGACCACTGGAAAATAAATGCAGTACTCTAGGATAGGACAATGAACAGTTATAATGCATGTCTTCTTGCAATGTTCAGATTAGTTCATCGAGAACAAAAAAACCTAGAATGATAGAACATTTAGCTCCACACATAATATGTACCATTAGTTCAAGAGAGATAAATCATTTTACCTACAATAAAACTCTAGCTCAACATACAGAATGTTGTGTTCAAAAGTTACTTCTTTAATAATAGGGTTACTGGTTACAACAAAAACTCTCGACCTGTAGAATATCCATCTCTTGCTCTCTAGGCCTTTGGCATGTAACCTTTAGCAGCGATGTGATCTGTTTTTCATTCAGCCTCTTTGTGTATCTCTGGCCTTCGACGATCTTGCAGGCCTGGTAAAAAACCTCGACATTACAACGATACATTATTAGAGTCTAACACTAACCAGAAACATAAACAGAATTGATAAGCAACATAAGTTTGTGATTAGCATATATACTGACCTCCATGGGTAGATAGTTCGCCTTCTTTTGGTTTCCAACCTGAAGGCAGGGAAGATGAGGATGCTGAATGGTGAAACCATACATTTCCTTGAAGTATTCCACGACAGATTTCATATTCATTTGTTCATCAATCGGGAAACTGTGAAAAACAGGGAAAAAAAAACGATCACCTGATTTAGGCATCAATGTTCAACAACCTTTCACCATCACATATTTTATTTGTCGAATGTATTCACTGCTAAGGTGAATTAGATAATCAATGTAATTAATAATGTAAGCACAAGTTGAGTATAGCCGCCTTTTTGTGTCAACATATTACCACTGTTTTATGCTCATCAAATCAGGCTACATCATGTATCGAAAGAGTCGGGCAGATTTACCACCAGGGTTTTCAATTGTTTATCCAAGTTATTGTGTAAAGGCCTGTTTGGCACAGCTGATAAGCAGGTGAAAAACAGCTTCTGCTTGTTGGCCGCTTTTAATTCATTCTAAAAAGCAGCTGAACTGAAGCTGTCTGTTTGGCACAGCTTCTGATCTATGAAGAAGCTGAAAATAATTTGTGCCAAATAGGGCCAAAATTCTTAATAGATCCACCACTGGGAAGAGAGATGACAACAACAGCACTTCAGGAACTAGTAAAAATCATTCAGAATCTAAACATACATCAATTCATGAGTTGGCTGTGTTGTGAGGCCAGAAATGCGATACTTGCGCCGTACATTCCCCCGGTGAGTGACCTCAACTTTTACACCCCGCAATGCCTTCTTGATCTGATTGGCAAAATAAGCGAATTACACAAGAAAAATCTTAAATCCATAAGCAATACTAGCGCCCAATGGCAGCTGTTATATATCCGTGTAGTACTATGCTAGAGTCCTTGCGCAACCACAGTAATATTACCTTGATTCGGTTAGCATCGGACAATGGCCTTGATATGACATCCTTTCCTAATATCTGGGCCACGAACTCGATCACCGGCAGGGGTTCAATAAATGCCGTGGACGACATGTCTGCCGTCAACATCGCCGTGTAAGCAGCAGCCACGGGACAAAAAAGAAATCACATGCATGAGGGCGACAAATATTCCCCAACCACAGGCACAGCACAAGAACTCACCGATGTTAAGCGACAATCCCATCTGGGTCGGCCGGATGCTCTGGTAGAACCCACGCCATGACTGCAGGCCGTCGCCGAGCCGCTGCGGCTTCCTGATGTCCGGCGAGTAGAAGGACCGCCCTATGGACACGTACCTAACCAACAGGGAAGAAGCGCTTCCTCAAATCCAAGAATGGAAACGGGCAACGTGCAGCGTTGCAGTCAATGCAGGCGCCAATGGAATAAATACCTCTGGTTGGCGAGCTCGCGGAGCACGATGTCGAGTACCTGTAGGGCCTCCTGCGGCGCGTCCGCCTGCCGCCCGGCGATGAACTGCCTGAGGTGGTGGAGGTCGGCGCGCGCGGCGAACTTGATGGCGACCCTGTACTCCCTCTCCCTGGGGGTAGGCAATCACGCGAATCAGTACGGCATTCATGCCGTTAAGAAAGACGTACAAGGAGGCTCAGGCGGCCCGAGTGGCGCAAGAAACAAATGCAGGCGGAGGCACGTACCGAGGCGGGACGCCGGAGCCGTCGTCCTCATCGGCGAGGCGCACGACGAACTCGCGAGCGTCGAACGGGAGGGTCCCGGCGGTGTAGAGGTTCTTGCGGCCGTCGTAGGCCGGGAGTCGCATCCCCAGGTCGGACGCGCGGTAGAGGCGGACCAGCTCCGCCATTATGGCCCGGTTCACGGTCCGCGAGCTCACCTCCGGCGTGACCTTCACCTGCAAAACCACGCGTGGAAAAAAAAAAATAAAAGCGTCGCCTTTTGATCTCAATTGCGCTCGCTGGCGGTCCTCAAGGCCAGCGAGGTGGAATGGGCGGCGAGCACTTACATCGTACTGGGTGAGGTCCTTGTCCGGGAGCTCGGCGAGGAAGTGGTTGGCCTTGACGACGCAGCGCGCGCCCACCGTCCCGAACCCTGGCCGGCGGCAGAACGACAGCCCCTTGCTCGGCACGGGCGGCCCAATGACCGTGCGCGGCGGAGGCGCCTGCGCCTGCGCCTGCGCCTGCGCTGGCGCTAGTAGCGCGGCGCGAGGCTCACCGGGCGCCTTGGCCCTGCCGTGGCGGCGCCTCCCGCCCCCTCCGCACCTCTTGCCTCCCTCCGGCAGCACGGCCGCCGCCGCCGCGGGCTCTGCCTTGGGCTGTGTCACGCTGCTCTGCAGCGGTTGCTTCCTCCGCTCCGCGTGCCCGCCCTTGGCTGATGACCCCTGGTGGAGCCGCGCCTGCGGCGGCGGCGTCATGTCCAGGACGACCTCGAGCATGTGATGTGATGTGACCACTGGAGAGGGCCGGCGAGGTCCGTTTGGTTACCCGACAAGGCGGCAGAAGCTCGCCTGCGCGGAAGCCTTATAACGTGATCAGTGGCCTAGTATGCTGGTAGCAGCGGCAAAGGCGAACTCATCAGAAGCTGAGCGGAATGGGAGCAAGAGCAACGAGCCAAGAAGCCGCCGCCGCACTGTGAAAACGAAGCGTCACGCAAGGTAAAAAAAAATGAAAAATAAATGCGGCGCGCGGGCGGGACAGAACAGAAGGGCATTAGAAGAACGTCTCTCTCCAGCGGCACGGCAGCAACTGCGCCTGCGCGGAGGCAGGTTTGGCCTGCTAGAGACTGGGCTGGGCGGCGGGCGGCGCGGGAACGGGACCGGCCGAGGGAGGGGTAGGCGTAGGGTAGTCTGTGAACGGTCATAGTCTGTGAACAGTCATGGCGGAATCCTGTTTTTACCAACAAAGGTGGCAGGCGTCGGAGAACCGGGGATTGTGCTGGAGCTCCACTAGCGCGGGCGGCAGCGGGCAGCGGTAGCCAAGCCATGCATGGTGATGGCGCGGCTCGTAAAAAAGCCGTGGAAAACGAGCCGGGGCACGCACGCACGAGAGACGAGACAGTGGATGGATGGGCTTCGGTTGGTGTGTTTCCAGGGGGAATGGATGGGGATTTTTATAGAAAAGCGTGGGCGTGGCGGCACTCCATAAAGCAGCTCGCTGCGTAGTATGTGTTCGGAATGTTTTCATTATTAAGCTGTGGATGGTGACAAAACAAGTGCAGAATAATCCGCTACTACTTGCTGGCACTAGTGTTGACCACTTTTTCGGGCGCCAAACACTAACAAGAATCGGCGGCGGTGCTCTCTGCACAAACGCGGACGGTCCGTGGCCAGGGGCCAGACAGTCCACGACCTGGCGCAGGTCTAGGGTTCCCTGCCTGACATGTCGGACGGTCCGCGCTTTGGGGCCGGACGGTCCGCACATGCGCGGGGACGGCGAAGGTCACCGGCGGCGCCTGGATTTCACTCCCGGGAGGGACCCCGTCGGGGAGGAGAGATCCTAGGAGTTGTCTAGGTTCGGTAGACCGACCTAGACTCCTTTAATCGACGTAGAGTCGAAGAGAAGCGAAGAATTTGGTGATTGGAATATTAAACTAGGGCTAAACTAGAACTACTCCTAATGCATAAGGAAAAAACGAGAAATAGACTTGATTTGATCGATTGTTGGGGGTTCAATCGGCCGTAGCCCTTTATCTATATAAAGGGGAGGTCTGGATCCGCTTCAAACTGTTTCTCGAGTTAATCCCGCGGTTTTAGGTAACAAATCCTGCGAGAAACTAGGAACCCTAACTGTCTCTGCGCACGCGCGGACCGTCCACGCCACCACCGCGGACAGTCCGGACCGTGGACCGTCCGGCCTTAGGGCCGGACCGTCCGCAAGGCCTTTTTGGCTTCCAACATATGTCCTCTGCCTTTTGGTGAAGGTTGACGAACCAAAAGCATATGAACTAAACCTGATGTAAGTCACTGGCTTTTCAAAATAGAGATCATTCAATAAAGCACCAATGTATAAAGGACGTTTTTATTGTATCTTTCTCGGTCACGACCATTTGATCAATGGATCAAAATGAATAGAATGGAGGTGCCCCCCAGCCTAGATAGACAAAGGGACTATATATGTACCATGGATTCATCGTCGTGCCATTCCACATTTGAGTAGGACAATATACCAATGATGAATAAACAGGTGGAAAGTACCCTAGTCTCATAGGATGAACAGGTGATGCTTGTCGCGTCGCCTTTTAGGCCGTTTCGTTTTAGCAGGTGATCAGGGTTTCTTTGTTGACCGATCACGTGGAACAGTCTTTTTGCTAGCATTTTTGGAGAGCAACTGATCAAAAGTAGGGTCGGCTTTGATCAGCCGACTATATGTGCTTTGACCTTGCGTCTTTTTCCTTGCTTTGTGTAGAGGCTGACGTCTTTGGTCATAGGTGGACTGTCCGGCTGAGTTAGTCGGACCGTTTGTCTGAGCACCAGACCATCCGCACGTATGTGCCAGACCATCTGCGATGCTCGGGCTAGGCTAATGTGTTTGGTTCATTAATTATGCTTGCCCCCCGGCGTCTTCGGACTTTTTATCCTTCTCGTCCGAAGCCTTTCAAGCAATCTCCTTTTGTGATATAATTGACATGCGAGGATCGCCAATGAAGATGCCCTTGCCTTTACCTTTATCGGCCATTTCGGGCCAAACCAAGACCTTTTTGCATGTGAGTTCTATTGTATTAACAGGAAAAGGTTGTGTGTCTACTTGCATCTCCTGAAAAGCCAATTGGCCCTCATTTATGGCCGATTGTATCTGTCGACGAAAAACATTACAATCATTGGTGGCATGAGAAAAGGAGTTATGCCACTTACAATAAGCATGCCTCTTTACTTCATCAGGAGGAGGAACAGTATGAGTTAATTTAATGTTGTCGTCTTTTAGTAACTCGTCAAATATTTTATCGCATTTGGCAACATTAAAAGTAAACTTAACTTCTTCTTGTCGATTCTTTCGAATCGACTGTAAAGCAGAACATGCGGAAGGTTTAGCCTGTCCTGGCCAAACTAGTTCGGCGGTGTATACATCCGTAGATTCATCGTCCGAATTATCGTATCCCACTAGATGCATCTTATGGCTAGCCGATTTTGATGTTTCCTTACTTCGGCTTTCATAGGTCATAGCCCGTTGGTGCAAGTGCACTAACAAAAAGAATTGGGTGCTATCTAATTTTTCTTTTAAGTAGGGTCGCAACCCATTAAAAGCCAGCCCTATTAGGCGTTTTTCTGCGACATGGATCTGAAAGCATCGGTTTATAGTGTCCCGAACCTCCGGATATAGTCATTAACCGATTCTTCAGGCCCCTATCAGACTAAGGCTAAGTCAGTCAATTCTAATTCATGTTCTCCTGAGAATAAGTGTTCATGAAATTTTCGCTCTAATTCTTCCCAAGAGTTAATAGAGTTTGGTGGCAAGGCTGCGTACCATGCGAATGCAGTATCAGTAAGGGACAACGAGAATAAACGAACGCGGTAGGCTTCCCCATCAGCCAATTCTCCCAAGTGTGCTATGAATTGGCTTATATGTTCGTGTGTGCTTTTCCCACCTTCACCAGAAAATTTAGAGAAGTCTGGTATTCTAGTTCCCTGTGGATATGGCACGGTGTCGAATCGGTGGCTATAAGGCTTCGGATATGATTGCCCTGTACTTGACACACTAACATCGAGTTTGTCCCTGAACATCCCGGCTACCTCGTCTCTGATCCTCTCCGCCATGTATGGCGACCATCCATTGAGTTTGTGGGTGGAAATCTCAGGTTGCCTGACATCACTCTGTCGGCTTTCCTCCCAGGGGTGTTTGAGATGTGTGTTAGGTGTCCTATTAATGTCACCAGCTCCTGCCCTATACCTGATGAGGACATCACTTCTATACATACAATGAATGGACCGATAACACGATCGCGTGCACGACAGCTAAATCTCCAGGTATGTTCTACCCTAGTCAATTGTGTTTCAGAGCTTACGCTTGGGGTCATGGATGTTTTGATGATTAGGAACCTTAGAGAGGACCAGAAAGGACTTGGGAAAGACCAAGGTGTTGAGGAGGAGCAGCAAGGGCGTCCACAACAGGAAGGAGATCAAGTCAGAGTCGGCTTCGACTCCATCTCGGGTTCCAGGACCAGTCTGCACTAAAATGGACGCCCAAGATGCATCCGGACTCCGATTGCGACGGACTGGATATGGTTGGAAATATAACGAGATTATCTAACCAACCCAACTGGTTCCACCCTAAAATTCATCCGGAGTCAACGGGAATCGTCGAAACAAGTCAATGTTCAGATTCTGTTTTGGTGCTGCGACACCGTCTGTTGGGCCGTTGGGCCGTGTATCGCGTCGGAGCCCATTAGGGGCGAGTCCAGGGGTCACGCATGCCCTAATACTCTATTTATTCAGTAGCTGCCGTCACATTTAGGTTTGGGTTTTGCTTAGATCAATTCTGTCATCGAACATTGTCGTCGTCATCGGCTTCTCAGACCCCATCCCGTAATCAATACAATTTTGGTTGCGTTTCTTTCCTGTTCTTGCTTGTGTTCTTGATTGCGCTTGCAGGGATAAGCCTTCGTAGTGAGGTCATTCGTGTGTCACGAGTGATAACCAACGGAGCCATGGTGTAGTGATCGCAAGGAACCGTTCGCTTGGAGCCTTGGATCATCAACGTCGAGATCTCCATTCAATCAAATTATCGCATCTCACGGAAGATCGGGCTGCATCTACTATCAATTGGTATCAGATTTCCAGGTTGCCCGTGAGGTGTAATCCTACCTTTAGATTAGTTTTATTTCGTCCCATAGTCCACAAAAGGCCAAAAAAGATACGATCAGTTTATTCCGACCTAAAACCATCGCCTTAGCCTTTGCACAATTCAGTTTTAGAGTCCGCAGTTCTGAGTTTGTGTTCTAGTTGAGTTTGGTTGCTGGATTAGATTTGTTTTGGTTCAGTTTGATTCTGTCCATCCGGTGCCATCCTACAAAACTGACCCTATCTACAAAATAGATCCTATCTCTAAAACCGACCCTATCCACAAAACAGATCCTATCTCTACAACCGACTCTATCCACAAAATAGATCCTATCTCTAAAACTGACCATATCCACAAAACAGATCCTATATCTAAACCAACCATATCCACAAAACAGATCCTATCTCTAAAACCGACCCTGTGCTCCATAGCCGCCGCTTCGGTTCCTGCCGATTTGTGCCTTTGAAAACCATAACTTGAGGTACCTTCTATAAAACGGACATAACTTTTCGCCCGGTGCTCCGTTTGAGCTCAATTTTTTACAGCAGATTCCTGACTTCATTCTGGGGTGACCCAAACTAGCTTTCAGTCTGTTTGGTTCGGTCAAAAAATTCAAAAAAAATAGGGAAGATAATTAAAAAAATTGTTTAAGTGTTTTCAGGAATTTCATAGATCCTTTATGAATTTCTCTAGGTCACAATACAACTCTGTTTCTAGTGAAATTTTATGTACTTCCATCCTTTGTGTTTTTAGATCAGTGGTAAAAAAATTCAGAATATTTTGAGCTCTTTTGCTGGTACTCCTTTGGAAACGCGCCTTTGATTTCTACTAGTGCTGGAAAATCTGCTATATTTGCAGAACTGCCATTCCCACTAGATACTTGTACCTCCTTTCTTGTGCTTTGGTCCAACTGTTCTATTACATTTTCTAGGCCAGCAACTAGGACGAGTACTTAGAACACTTATTCAGCATTGCTATCTGTTACTGACTTGTGTGCCACATATATATATTTAGTCAGCCTTCCCATAGCTCCAGCTTTCTCTCGAGCAGAATAGGTACTCCTTTGCAATCACACCCACGCTTGTTGGATAGTCACATCGGTCACCGTTTGCCACCTGCAGTGCTGGTAAGAACGTTGTAAGAGCTGGGTAAGACGCTTCATAATTTGTATTCCACCACCTCCACCACCATCCTGAGAGATAGTTGTAGGGTTCACATTGTTTGTTGCCTTTTGTCTCTGTTTTGTGCTAACAATGATAGGACCAAAGAATCAAATGGACAAGGACAAGGGGCCTAAGCTTAACGACGATGAGTGTGTGTCTCAGATGGAATTGAAGGAAATGATGCGCGCGATGACTGAAGCTTTTAAAAAATACCAGGACTCTGCGACGACATCCTATGAGCAGCTTGATCGATGAGTTGCTGAACTTGTTACACGCATGGACGTACTGGAGGCTCGTCGCCCACCACCAACTCCAGCCCCAGCTCACTCTCCTGTGGACGACGACGACGACGACGATGTTTATGCACCACTGCGACAACGCCTCGCACGTAATCGACAAGGTATGGGAGGTAATGGTAGACATCGTCATCATAATCCTGAACCAGACCATGATCCATTTGCTAAGATTAAGTTCTCTATTCCACCGTTCATGGGTTCTTATGATGCTGAAGCTTACTTAGACTGGGAGATGACGGTAGAACAAAAAATTAATTCTCATCTTGTTCCTGAGCAGCATAGGGTTAGACAAGCCACTAGTGAATTTAGAGATTTTGCTATCATTTGGTGGAATGAACTTGTTAACACACGTGCTGCACCACAAACATGGAATGTGTTAAAAGAGGAGATGTGAGTTCGCTTTGTTCCCCTTTCTTATAGACGTGATCTTCGAAAAAAAATTGCAACGCTTAGATCAGGGAGACATGTCGATACAGGAATACTACCAAGAGCTTTAGAAAGGTATGCTACGATGTGGGGTAGTTGAGGATCCGGAGGATCAAATGGTTAGGTTTTATGGGGGATTGAGGCAGGAGATTCAGGATATTGTTGATTATAAAGAATATCATTCTATACAACGCTTGTTCCATCTTTCTATGTTGGCAGAAAAAGAATTGCAGGGTCGTCAACAGCGGAGGAGCAGCACTTTCACGCCACGCCAGCCACCGGTGCCAGCCAAGGCGTCATCCTCTTCGGGCGTACAAACGTCCACATCTTCCGTTTGTGCCTTCGGGTGTTGCAGCAAAACCTGCTACGACCACCTCTTCCACAGGCCGCTCCTCCGACATCAAGTGCCACCGCTGCCAGGGACTTGGCCATATTCAGCGAGATTGCCCCAGCAAACGGGCATACATTGCTACTGGTGATGGTGGGTATGTTAGTGCTTCTGATGTTGAAGATGAAGATATTGTTGGAGCTAACATTGTAGAGACTTATGATGGTGATGAAGAGGTTCTTGGTACAACAGCGACCGAGACCTATAAGGCCTTGATGGTACAACGAGCTTTGAGTGCCACGACTAGTGATGACGACAACAGACAGCGCCACAACCTCTTCAACATGTTCCTCATCGTCAAGGACTGCCGTGTACATACCATCATTGACGGTGGTAGCTGCAACAACTTGGTGAACGTTGAGGTGGTCAAGAAGCTTGGCTTGACCACACGAGAACATCCCCACCCTTATCACATTCAATGGTTTAACAACAGCGGTAAGTTCAAGGTAACAAAAACAGCAAGGGTGCATTTTTCTATTGGCTCTTACCATGACTTTGCTGATTTCGATGTGGTGACTATGGATGCTTTCTCTCTTTTACTGGGACGTCCTTGAGAGTTTGATACTGATGCTATTCACCATGGTAGATCTAATAAATATACTTTCATGCATAAGGGAAAGAAAATTATGTTGCTTCCTATGACTCCCACTGAAATTGTCCACTTTGAACATGAGAAAAAGACTAAGGCCAAGCAAAAAGGTGTTTTGAACTCTGAAAATCAGCAGCCTATTAAGTTAAAAACTCCTACTTTGCTAGCCACTAAATCTGATCTTAATGAGTTACATGCCTCTGTTGGACTTTGCTATGCCTTAGTGTGCAAAAATGCTTTCTATTCCATTGATGATACGTCTATTGCTTTGCCACCGGCTATTGCTAACCTTTTGCAAGAGTATATGGATGTGTTTCCCTCTGAGATACCCCCTGGATTACCACCTGTGCGAGGCATTGAGCACAAGATTGATTTAATTCCAGGGGCGAGCTTGCCCAACCGTGCTGCCTATAGGACGAACCCCGAGGAGACTAAGGAGATTCAGCGCCAGATCCAGGACCTTCTGGTCCGCGGATACATTTGTGAGAGCCTTAGTCCTTGTTCTGTTCCTGTTCTTTTAGTTCCTAAGAAAGATGGCACTTGGCGCATGTGTGTTGATTGTAGAGCCATTAATAACATCACAATTTGGTACAGATATCCTATTCCTAGATTGGATGACATGCTTGATGAATTAAGTGGTTCTATTGTTTTCTCTAAAATTGACTTGCGTAGTGGATACCACCAGATTCGTATGTCTTTAGGTGATGAATGGAAAACTGCATTTAAAACTAAGTTTGGTCTTTATGAGTGGTTAGTCATGCCTTTTGGGTTAACTAATGCGCCTAGCACTTTCATGAGATTGATGAAAGAGGTTTTACGTGCTTTCATTGGTAAATTTGTGGTGGTGTATTTTGATGATATTCTTATCTATAGTAAATCTCATGATGATCATATTGAACATTTACGTGCTATTTTTGATGTTTTGTGTGATGCACGTTTATTTGGTAACCTTGAGAAGTGCACCTTTAGCACCGATCGTGTGTCTTTTCTTGGATATGTTGTGACATCGCAGGGCATTGAGATGGATGAGGCAAAAATTGTTGCCATCACGAGCTGGCCACTTCCAACCACGATCATGCAGGTTCGAAGTTTTCTTGGTCTTGCAGGATTCTATAGGCGATTTGTGTAGGATTTCAGCACCATTGCAGCACCTCTCCACGAGTTGACAAAGAATGGAGTGTCGTTTCGTTGGGGACCATGACAACAACAAGCTTTTGATGCCCTCAAGTCGAAGCTCACACAAGCACCACTGCTGCAACTTCCTAATTTTGACAAGACATTCGAGCTCGAGTGTGATGCGAGCGGCATTGAGATTGGAGGAGTGCTCATTCAAGGAGGTAAACCTGTTGCTTTCTTTAGTGAAAAATTGCATGGTCCAACTCTAAATTATTCTACATATGACAAAGAATTATATGCTTTAGTACGAGTTTTACAAACTTGGCAACATTATATATGGTCTAAAGAATTTGTCATACATTCGTATCATTAATCTTTGAAGTATCTTAAAGTACAATCTAATCTAAATAAACGACATGCTAAATGGATTGAATTCATAGAATCATTTCCTTACATTATTAAGCATAAAAAAGGAAAGGATAATGTGATTGCTGATGCTTTATCTAGACGTTATACTATGTTGTCCCAACTTAATCATAAAATATTTGGTTTGGAGACTATAAAGGAATTATATGCTGCTGATTTGGACTTCAAAGATGCTTTTGAAAATTGCAAAGAGGGAAGAACGTGGCAAAAATTTATGCTGCGTGAAGGCCTTCTCTACCGTGCTAACAAGTTGTGTGTTCCAGCTAACTCCGTTCGTCTTCTACTCTTGCAGGAAGCACATGGAGGTGGATGATGGGACATTTTGTTTTTAAGAAGACCGAGGATGTCTTGTTTACTCATTTCTATTGGCCTCGGATGCGGCGTGATGTTGAGCGCTACGTCTCTTGTTGCACGACGTGCAACAAAGCTAAGTCCCGACTTAGCCCCATGGTCTTTATTTGCCTCTTCCTGTTCCTCGTGCACCTTGGGAGGATATTTCTATGGATTTTGTTTTGGGATTGCCTAGAACGAAGAGGGGGAGTGATAGTGTTTTTGTCGTTGTCGATCGTTTTTCAAAGATGGCACATTTTATACCCTATCACAAAACTGATAATGCTTCACCTGTTGTTGATTTGTTCTTCGCTGAGATTGTATGTTTGCATGGTGCGCCAAATACTATTGTTTCTGATAGGGATGCTAAGTTTTTAAGCCATTTTTGGAGAACCTTGTGGTTTAAATTAGGAACAAAGTTGTTGTTTTCTACTACTTGCCATCCCCAAACTAACGGGCAAACAGAGGTTGTTAATCGCACTTTATCTACCATGTTGCGGGCTATTTTGAAGGATAATTTGAGGTTGTGGGAGGATTGTTTGCCACATATTGAGTTTGCTTATAACAGATCAATTCATTCCACAACCAAGCTTAGTCCATTTATGGTAGTATATGGTTTTAATCCTCGTGCTCCAATTGATTTGCTACCTTTACCACCTTCTGAAATAGTGAACTTGGATGCTACACAACGTTCTGAATTCATTTTTAAGTTACATGAAACAACTAAGTTGCAAATTGAAAAGATGAATGAAAAGTATCGTATTGCTGCTAATAAAGGCAGGAAGGAAATGAAATTAGAACCTGGTGACTTGATGTGGGTTCATTTAAAAAAGGATAGGTTTCTTGATTTGAGAAAGTCTAAACTTATGCCACGAGCTGCAGGTCCTTATAAAGTTCTTGCAAAAATTAATGATAATGCATATACACTTGAGTTGCCGCCAGATTTTGGGGTTAGTCCCACCTTTAACATTTCAGATTTGAAGCCATATATGGGTGACGAAGATGAGATCGAGTCGAGGACGACTCCAATTCAAGAGGAGGAGGAGGAGGAGGATGAGAACATCACTTCTATACATACAATGAATGGACAGATAACACGATCGCGTGCACGACAGCTAAATCTCCAAGTATGTTCTACCCTAGTCAATTGTGTTTCAGAGCTTACGCTTGGGGCCATGGATGTTTTGATGATTAGGAACCTTGGAGAGGACCAACAAGGACTTGGGAAAGGCCAAGGTGTTGAGGAGGAGGAGCAAGGGCGTCCACAACAGGAAGGAGATCAAGTCCGAGTCGGTTGCGACTCCATCTCGGGTTCCAGGACCAGTTTGCACTAAAATGGACGCCCAAGATGCATCCGGACTCCGATTGCGACGGACTGGATATGGTTGGAAAGATAACGAGATTATCTAACCAACCCAACTGGTTCCACCCTAAAATTCATCTGGAGTCAACGGGAATCGTCGAAACAAGTCAGCGTTCAGATTCTGTTTTGGTGCTGCGACACCGTCTATTGAGCCGTTGGGCCGTGTATCGCGTTGGAGCCTATTAGGGGCGAGTCCAGGGGTCACGCACGCCCTAATACTCTATTTATTCAGCAGCCGCCGTCACATTTAGGTTTGGGTTTTACTTAGATCAATTCTGTCATCGAACAGTGTCGCCGTCATCGGCTTGTGAGACCCCATCTCGTAATCAATACAATTTTGGTTGTGTTTCTTTCTTGTTCTTGCTTGTGTTCTTGATTGCGCTTGCAGGGATAAGCCTTCGTGGCGAGGTCATTCGTGTGTCACGGGTGATAACCAACGGAGCCGTGGTGTAGTGATTGCGAGGAACCGTTCGCTCGGAGCCTTGGATTATCAACGTCGAGATCTCCATTCAATCAAATTATCGTATCTCACGGAAGATCGGGCCGCATCTACTATCAATACCTCTCAGGCTCTCTTGTGGCCGAACAATATTCAGCCATATGTCCACGAGGTGGTATGGCATGATTATAATGTGTTGCTGGTGGGGCACCATAATGTTGCTGCGATGAATGTGGGAACTGTGTGTATTGCGCAGCTCTCAGCTCTGCGTACGCATATTCGGACGGTCCGGCGTAAGAGGCCAGATGGTCCGTGACCGGGCCAAACGATCCGAAGGTATATCCGGATTGTCCAGCCGTATATGGTGCTACCTGGGCGGTCTCGTACCCAGACCGTCTGTCGTAAAGAACTGGACGGTCCGCGATCGGGCCGAATGGTCCAGGGCTGTACCCGGACGGATCGGTCATATATGGCACGACTTGGGCGGCCTACGCATGGACTCGTATAGATTCGAATGGTCCGGCGTGCGCCGGCCGGTTCATGCCATATCCGGACGGTCCGACGTAAGATAGCGGACGGTCCGCAACATATCCAGACGGTCCAGCGTGATGCACTGAACGGTCCGTGATGGGGCCAAATTGTTCGGGGTTGTACCCTTATGGTCCAGCCATGTACGGTGCGACCTGGGCGTTTTGTGTGCGGGCCTGCATCAGGTCAGACGGTCTGGCGAAATACGTCAGACGGTCCGCGGTATAACCGGACTGTCTGAGATGATGCTCGGACGGTCCGGTCGTGTCCAGTACTTATCGCGTGCCTAGTGGTTGCGGCTGTGATGGTGACACGAAAGCGTGCATCGGCATACCATATGATGGCTGGGTCAAGGGTGGCCCATTTATAGCCGATGTGTTTGACGCGGGTGGCTCTGTATTTGTCGGGGACCATAATTAGGGGTACCCCCAATGCACCTTAATCCGGCTGGAAAACATCTTCAGAACAAACCATAAACGACTCATAAAGCGCGGGCTTCGTCTATCAAGGGACGCGACCTCATCCGAGCCCAACCTCGGGCAAGGGCAGTAGTCCCGGACGAATTCACGCCTCGCCTGAGGGTCCCCTCAGTCGGCAGACGCACCCTCGGCTCGCCCGAAGCCCACCTCGGGCAGACTTTGTCGTGCAGCGACCTCGTCTGAATCGCCTTACCAACCGATCGTATCGCATGAGCATTTAATGCGGGGATCGCCTGACACCTTATCCTAACACGCGTGCCTCAGTCGGCAAGATCGAAGTGACCGCAGTCACTTCGCCCCCCTTTACTGACCATTCTGATAGGAAAACAGCGCTGTTCGCCTCGCTTCGGCAACTGTGCCAACCACCAGGGAAAGGCTAACAACAGCAAGTCACGACCTCCCTCGAGTTCGGCCTCGGGCACAACAGGGAGCTCCGCCTCGCCCGACCCCCGGCCTCGGCCTTAGCTTCGGCCTCAGGAGAAGGCCTCTGCCTCGTCCGACCCCGGCCTCGGCCTCGGGAGAAGGACTCCGCCTCGCCCGACCTCAGCCTTGGCCTCGGAGGAGTCGCCACCTCGCCCGACCTCGGTCTCGTATTAGCTACGCTACTGGGATCCATCATGACCCTACCCTTAGCTAGCCGCCTCAGGCTACGAAGGAACAAGACCGGTGTACCATCTAAGTTACTCCGGTAACAGGTAATGATGGTTCCCCGCGTGTGCCCATGACGTTGGCTGCTCTCAACCCCCTACGGAAGCAAGGAAACGTCAGCAGGATCCATGTCGCACCATCAGCTATGCTTCTACAGGGCTCAAGGCACCTCTCCGACGGCCACATTGGTACACCTACAGGGCTCAAGGCACCCCTCCGACGCCCACGTCGGCGCATCTATAGGGCTCAAGGCACTTCCCCGATGGCCACGTTATTTGTACAGGGCTCATGGCACTTCCCTGCCAGCCACGTTAGCTCATAGCTACATCCCCATTGTACAGCTGGGCATCTCCTTGCATCTATAAAAGGGATGTCCAGGGCCCCGGGAGAGGGGGGATGGGAGACGAACGTGCACGTACGAACACACGAACGCGCGACGGAGACGAGCGGAGGCAGGCAGAGTAGGAGAGACACGGTGGAGGCAGCCCCAGACGGCTCACCTCAAGGCTGTGCCCTCTCCTTCTCTCTCTCTCATTCTCGCTCTCCCGCAACGCTTGTAACCCCTACTACAAGCGCCCCCTGATGCAGGATAATATAAGCCTCATCCCCTCGCTTGTGTTCCATCTTGCATCGACCCATCTGGACAGGGGCACGTGACACTAAAATTCACTAGTTGGTCCGGCTGAGGACCCCCCGAGTCCGAAACACCGACAGTTGGCACGCCAGGTAGGGGCACGCTGCGTGTTAACGAATACTTTCCCGTTGAGTTCCAGATGGGTAGCTTTCAGCAGCCTCTTTAGCCCGGGACGGTGCTCCGCTTCGAAAGTCTCGAGTTCATGTCCCTCGACGGCAGCTACGACATGGTACTGCTCCCTCCGCAGCATGACAACAACGATGGTCGACGGCTCGCCCGGCGGAGGGGAACTCGACGACGGCATCTCCCCGCGGCAGAAGAGGAACACCCGGGTTTACCCCGCCACCCTCCTCGCTGGAGGAGACGGAGACGGGGCACCGTGGCCAAGCAGGATAGGCACCTCATCGGCTGTCAAACCAGAGCGAGTCGGCGACACCGGCACCCCTGCGAGGGACATGTCGGGCATTGTCCTCACACCTGAAATAACGGCGGGTGTCGCTTCCCCGTAACGTGCCAACACCGAGCGGACTGATGACGCCAGCACCCTCGCAAAGGACTTGCTGGGCGTTAGCCTCGTACCTGCGATAACGGTGCAGTCCGTCCCCGACGCGACTTCACCACCGTCCCTCGACCAAAAGGTATCATCCGTTTTCCACCCTGTTCCCTTTAGATTTAGTTTCGATCCCCCAAGCGACCCCGCTTCGGTGAGCGCTTTCGCTAGGGCATATTGAGAGCACCTAGGGGGGGTGAATAGGTGATCCTGTAAAAACTTGAAACTTAAAGCCACAAAACTTGATTAGGAGTTAGCACAATAAAATCAAGTGGCTAAGGAGAGCTCTTGTGAAACACAATAGACACAGTGAGAACAAGCACAAGAGACATGAGGATTTATCCCATGGTTCGGCCAAGTACAACACTTGCCTACTCCACGTTGTGGCATCCCAACGGACGAGGGTTGCACTCAACCCCTCTCAAGTGATCTGATGATCGACTTGAATACCACGTTGTTCTTCTTTCTTTACTCTTTCCCGTTTGCGAGGAATCTCCACAACTTGGAGTCTCTCGCCCTTACAATGAGAATCAAAGTGAAAGCACTAGAGTAAGGGAGGGAAGCAACACACACAAATCCACAGCAATACGCACACAAACGGCCAAGACTTGAGCTCAAATGAATATCACAAGGTTCTCACTAGAACGGAGCTCAAATCACTAAGAATGTCAAACGAGTGCGCAAAGGAGTGTGAATGATCAAGAATGCTCAAAGTATGCTTGATGTTCTCCTCCATGCGCCTAAGGGTCCCTTTTATAGCCCCAAGGCAGCTAGGAGCCGTTGAGAGCAATCCAGTAAGGCAATTCTTGCCTTCTGTCGACTGGCGCACCGGACAGTCCGGTGCACCACCGGACACTGTCCGGTGCGGATTTCTTTCCTATTCTGGCGCAGCCGACCGTTGGAGACTTGGAGCCATTGGCGCACCGGACACCGTCCGGTGCACATCGGACAGTCCGGTGCCCCCATCTGACCGTTGGCTCGGCCACGCGTCACGCGCGGATTGCGCGGCCGACCGTTGGCTCACCGGACAGTCCGGTGTCTCACCGGACAGTCCGGTGAATTATAGTCGTACGTTGTTGACTTGGTTCCCGAGAGCGGCGACTTCGCCGCAGCCGACTCACCGGACACTGTCCGGTGCACCACCGGATAGTCCGGTGATTTATAGCCGTACGCCGCCGTTGAGACCCGAGAGCAGCCAGTTGACCAGACGCCAGCCTGGTGCACGGACACTGTCTGGTGCACCCAGACTGAGCAGAGTCTTGGCTGCTCGAGCCAAGTCTTTTCCAATTGTATTTTCTCTGATTCTAACACTTAGACAAATATGTTAGTACACAAAAACCAATGTACTAAGTCTAGAATCATACCTTTGTGTTGACTTTGCACTTCATCCACCATTTGGCATAGTTTAACTCTTAAACCATTTGTGTTGGCACTTGATCACCAAAATACTTAGAAATGGCCCAAGGGCACATTTTCCTTTCAATCTCCCCCTTTTTGGTGATTTATGCCAACACAACACAAAGCAACTAAAAGAAGTGCAACATCAATGCAAATGAGAACATAAATTTGTTTTGATTCAAATTTGGCATATTTGGATCATTCTTTGCCACCACTTGGTTTGTTTTTGCAAATCAAACTCAATTTCCTATCTCTAAGTCAAACACACTTGTTGAGGCATAGAGAGAGGTATTTCAAGAGAAATTGATCAAGAATTCAAAAACTCCCCCTTTTTCCCATAATCAACCATTATCCCAACAAGAGACCAACATTTGACAATAAGAGACCATAAGAGTATTTTGACAAACCAAAAGCTCTAATTCTATTATTTTCAAAATTCTCAAGTGGTAGCTGATCCATTTCTTGCTTTGGCCTTATTTTCTCCCCCTTTGGCATCAAGCACCAAAACGGGATCAATCTTGGCCCTTAAAACCCATTGCCTCACCAAAATCTTCAAATAAGAGTAAAAAGGCAATAAGGGTATTGAAATGAACTTGGAGTTAGTTACCCTCTCATCAGAGTGCAGTGGAAGTCTTTCATGGTCCAAGTCCATCTTTCCCTTTCAATCCACTTTTGAGACTAAATCAAGCAAGCTCAAACACATGGTTAGTCTCAAAAGGGTCAAGTTGTAGCACATCTCCCCCTTAATATGTGCATCACTCGCAAATGGACTTGTGAGGTCCGGGGAGTGCTTGTACAACTTGAGCACCATCAATAAACAACTAAATGCATAAGGGAACATGATCAAAGCATAAGACACATGTATGCCACACATCAATCCAAGTTCTGCGAATCTAAGACATTTAGCTCACTACGCAGCCTGCAAAAGGTCTTCTCATCTAAAGGCTTGGTAAAGATATCGGCTAGCTGGTTCTCGGTGCTAATATAAAACACTTAGATATCTCCCTTTTGCTGGTGGTCTCTCAAAAAGTGATGTCGGATGTCAATGTGCTTTGTGCGGCTGTGTTCAACAGGATTGTCCGCCATGCGGATAGCACTCTCATTGTCACATAGGAGTGGGACTTTGCTCAGATTGTAGCCAAAGTCCCGGAGGGTTTGCCTCATCCAAAGTAGTTTTGTGCAACACTGTCCTGCGGCAACGTACTCGGCCTCAGCGGTGGATAGGGCAACGGAGGTTTGTTTCTTAGAACTCCACGACACCAGGGACCTTCCTAGGAATTGGCACGTCCCTGATGTATTTTTCCTATCGACCTTACATCCAGCATAATCGGAGTCTGAATATCCAATCAAGTCAAAGGTAGACCCATTTGGATACCAGATCTTGAAGCAAGGCGTAGCGACTAAATATCTAAGAATTCGCTTCACGGCCACTAAGTGACACTCCCTTGGATTGGATTGAAATCTAGCACACATGCATACACTAAGCATAATATTCGGTCTACTAGCACATAAGTAAAGCAAAGAACCTATCATGGACCGGTATGCTTTTTGATCAACGGACTTACCTTCTTTGTTGAGGTCGACGTGTCTGTCAGTTCCCATTGGAGTATTCGCGGGCTTGGCGTCCTTCATGCCAAACCGCTTGAGCAAGTCTTGCGTATACTTCGTTTGGGAGATGAAAGTGCCGTCCTTGAGTTGCTTCACTTGGAACCCAAGGAAGTAGTTCAACTCGCCCATCATCGACATCTCAAATTTTTGAGTCATCACCCTGCTAAACTCTTCACAAGACTTTTGGTTAGTAGAACCAAATATTATGTCATCGACATAAATTTGGCACACAAATAGATCACCGTCACAAGTCTTAGTGAAAAGAGTTGGATCGGCTTTCCCAGCCTTGAAAGCATTAGCAATTAAAAAGTCTCTAAGGCATTCATACCATGCTCTTGGGGCTTGCTTAAGTCCATAGAGCGCCTTAGAGAGCTTACACACGTGGTCGGGGTACCGTTCATCCTCGAAGCCAGGGGGTTGCTCCACGTACACCTCCTCCTTGATTGGCCCGTTGAGGATAGCGCTCTTCACATCCATTTGGTACAACCTGAAAGAATGGTGAGCGGCATAGGCTAACAAAATATGAATCGACTCTAGCCTAGCCACAGGAGCGAAAGTCTCCTCAAAGTCCAAACCTGCGACTTGGGCATAACCTTTTGCCACAAGTCGAGCCTTGTTCCTTGTCACCACCCCGTGCTCGTCCTGTTTGTTGCGGAACACCCACTTGGATCCTACAACATTTTGCTTGGGACGCGGCACCAGTGTCCAAACTTCATTTCGCTTGAAGTTGTTGAGCTCTTCCTGCATGGCCAACACCCAGTCCGGATCTAGCAAGGCCTCTTCTACCCTGAAAGGCTCAATAGAAGATACAAAAGAGTAATGCTCATAGAAATTAGCTAATCTAGAGCGAGTGGTTACTCCCTTGCTAATGTCACCCAAAATCTGGTCAACGGGATGGTTCCTTTGAATCATCGCTCGAACTTGAGTTGGAGGGGCCTGTGGTGCTTCTTCCTCTTCAACTTAGACATCTTGTGCTCCCCCTTGATCACACGCCTCTTCTTGAGGAACCTGTTCATCATCGTGAGTTGGGGGTTGCACCATTGTTGAGGAAGAAGGCTGATCTTGTTCCTTGTGTTCCTGCGGTCGCACGTCTCCAATCGCCATGGTACGAATCGCGTCCGTTGGAACATCATCCTCATCTACATCATCAAGCTCAACTTGCTCTCTTGGAGATCCATTAGTCTCATCAAATACAACATCGCTAGAGACTTCAACCAAACCCGATGATTTGTTGAAGACTCTATACGCCTTTGTATTTGAGTCATAACCTAACAAAAACCCTTCTACAGCTTTGGGAGCAAATTTTGAAATTCTACCTTTCTTGACCAGAATGTAGCATTTACTCCCAAAAACTCGAAAATACGAAATGTTGGGTTTGTTACCGGCTAGTAGCTCGTATGACGTCTTCTTGAGGAGGCGATGAAGGTAGACTCGGTTTATGGCGTGGCAAGCCGTGTTCACAGCTTCCGACCAAAACCGCTTGGGCGTCTTGAATTCTCCAAGCATCGTCCTCGCCATGTCTATGAGCGTCCTGTTCTTCCTCTCTACCACACCATTTTGCTATGGTGTGTAGGGAGCGGAGAACTCGTGCTTGATTCCTTCCTCCTCAAGGTACTCCTCTACTTGAAGGTTCTTGAACTCGGATCCGTTGTCGCTCCTTATCTTCTTCACCTTGAGCTCAAACTCATTTTGAGCTCTCCTTAGGAAGCGCTTGAGGGTCCCTTGGGTTTCATATTTATCCTGCAAAAAGAATATCCAAGTGAAGCGGGAAAAATCATCAACAATTACTAAACCATACTTACTTCCCCCGATGCTAAGGTAGGCGACGGGTCCAAAGAGGTCCATATGCAGCAGCTCCAGGGGTCTTGATGTGGTCATCACATTCTTGCTGTGATGCGCACTTCCCACTTGTTTACCTGCTTGACAAGCTGCACAAGGTCTATCTTTTTCGAAATACACATTTGTTAGACCTAACACATGTTCTCCCTTTAGAAGTTTGTGAAGGTTCTTCATCCCCACATGTGCTAGACGGCGATGCCACAGCCAGTTCATGCTAGTCTTAGCAATTAAGCATGCATCTAGACCAGCCTCCTCATTTGCAAAATCAACTAAATAGAGTTTGCCGTCTAGTACACCCTTAAAAGCTAATGAACCATCACTCCTTCTAAAGACAGACACAACTACATTTGTGAATAAGCAATTGTATCCCATATTACATAATTGACTAACGGATAGAAGATTATAACCTAGCGACTCTACTAAAAATACATTGGAGATAGAGTGCTCATTTGAGATGGCTATCTTGCCTAAGCCTTTAACCTTGCCTTGATTCCCGTCACCAAATATGATTGAATCTTGGGAATCTTTATTCTTGACGTAGGAGGTGAACATCTTCTTTTCCCCCGTCATGTGGTTTGTGCATCCGCTATCGATAATCCAGCTTGATCCCCCGGATGCATAAACCTGCAAGGCAAATTAGGCTTGGGTCTTAGGTACCCAACTCTTGTTGGGTCCTACAAGGTTAGTTATAATAGCCTTAGGGACCCAAATGCAAGTCTTATCTCCCTTGCATTTTGCCCCTAATTTCCTAGCAATCACTTTCTTATCCTTTCTACAAATTGCAAAGGAAGCATTGCAAGCATGGTAAATTGTAGAGTTTTCATTACTTATATTCCTAGGAACATGAACAACATTTCTTCTAGGCATATGATGAATAACATTTTTCCTAGCCAAATTTCTACCATGCATAGAAGAAATTGAAGCAATCATGGTATGTGAATCAAAAGCATTATAACTTCTATCATAATGAACATTCCTAGAATATCTCCTATCATGATACATGAAAGCATGGTTCTTTTTAGCACTATTAGTCATTGGAGCCTTCCCTTTCTCCTTAGCGGAGATGGGAGCCTTATGACTTGTTAAGTTCTTGGCTTCCTTCTTAAAGCCAAGCCCATCCTTAATTGAGGGGTGTCTACCAATAGTGTAGGCATCCCTTGCAAATTTTAATTTATCAAATTCATTTTTGCTAGTCTTAAGTTGAGCATTAAGACTAGCCACTTCATCACTTAATTTAGAAATGGAAACTAGGTGTTCACTACAAGCATCAACATTAAAATCTTTACACCTATTGCAAATCACAACATGTTCTACACAAGAGGTTGATTTATTAGCTATTTCTAACTTAGCACTCAAGTCATCATTGATACTTTTTAATCTAGAGATAGATTCATGGCATGTAGACAATTCACATGAAAGCATTTCATTTCTTTTAACTTCTAGAGCAAGAGAATTTTGCGCACTAACAAATTTATCATGCTCATCATACAAAAGATCTTCTTGCTTTTCTAAAAGTCTATTCTTCTCATTCAAGGCATCAATCAATTCATTGATCTTATCAATTTTGGTTCTATCTAATCCTTTGAATAAACATGCATAGTCTAGTTCATCATCACTAGATTCATCATCACTTGAAGAAGCGTAAGTACTAGTATTACGAGTGCTTACCTTCTTCTCTTTTGCCATGAGACAGGTATGATGCTCGTTGGGGAAGAGGGATGATTTGTTGAAGGCGGTGGCGGCGAGTCCTTCGTCGTCGGAGTCAGACGAAGAACAATCTGAGTCCCACTCTTTGCCAAGATGTGCCTCGCCTTTAGCCTTCTTGTAAGTCTTCTTCTTTTCCCTCTTCTTTTCTTGATCCTGGTCACTATCATTATCGGGACAATTAGCAATAAAGTGACCAAGCTTACCGCACTTGAAGCAGGAGCGCTTTCCCTTCGTCTTGTTCTTTTTGGGATGCTCCTTGCGACCCTTTAGCGCCGTCTTGAAGCGCTTGATGATGAGGGCCATTTCTTCCTCGTTGAGCCCCGCCGCCTCAACTTGCGCCACCTTGCTAGGTAGCGCCTCCCTGCTACTTGTTGCTTTGAGAGCAACAGTTTGAGGCTCGTGGATTGGACCATTCAACGCCTCATCGACGTATCTTGCCTCCTTGATCATCATTCGCCCGCTTACGAACTTTCCAAGTATTTCTTCGGGCGACATCTTGGTGTACCTAGGATTCTCACGAATAGAGTTTACAAGATGTGGATCAAGGATAGTGGAAGACCTTAGCATTAGGCGGACGACGTCGTGGTCCGTCCATCGCGTGCTTCCATAGCTCCTTATTTTGTTGACGAGGGTCTTGAGCCTGTTGTACGTTTGGGTTGGCTCCTCCCCCCTAATCATTGCGAACCTCCCAAGTTCGCCCTCCACCAACTCCATCTTGGTGAGCATGGTGACGTCATTTCCCTCATGAGAGATCCTGAGGGTGTCCCAAATCTGCTTGGCGTTATCCAAGCCGCTCACCTTATGGTATTCATCCCTGCACAATGACGCTAAAAGAATATTAGTAGCTTGTGCATTTTTATGAATTTGTTCATTGATGAACATGGGACTATCCGTACTATCAAATTGCATTCCATTTTCTACTATCTCCCATATACATGGATGGAGAGAGAACAAGTGGCTACGCATTTTGTGACTCCAAAATCCGTAGTCCTCTCCATCAAAGTGAGGAGGTTTACCGAGGGGAATGGAAAGCAAATGAGCATTGGAACTTTGCGGAATACGAGAGTAATCGAAAGAAAAGTTCGAGTTAACTGTCTTCTTTTTCTCGTAGTCGTTGTCGTCGTCGTCCTTTTGGGAAGAAGAAGACTCGTCGCTGTTGTCGTAGTAGACGATCTTCTTGATACGCCTCTTCTTCTTCCCGTCCTTCTTTTTATGACTTGAGCCCGAGTCAGTGGGCTTGTCGTCTTTTGGCTCATTGATGAAGGACTCCTTCTCCTTGTCATTGATCACCATCCCCTTTCCTTTAGGATCCATCCCTTCGGGCGATTAGTCCCTTTCTTGAAGAGAACGACTCCGATACCAATTGAGAGCACCTAAAGGGGGGTGAATAGGTGATCCTGTAAAAACTTGAAACTTAAAGCCACAAAACTTGATTAGGAGTTAGCACAATAAAATCAAGTGGCTAAGGAGATCTCTTGTGAAACACAATAGACACAGTGAGAACAAGCACAAGAGACACGAGGATTTATCCCGTGGTTCGGCCAAGTACAACACTTGCCTACTCCACGTTGTGGCGTCCCAACGGACGAGGGTTGCACTCAACCCCTCTCAAGTGATCCAATGATCGACTTGAATACCACGTTGTTCTTCTTTCTTTACTCTTTCCCGTTTGCGAGGAATCTCCACAACTTGGAGTCTCTCGCCCTTACAATGAGAATCAAAGTGAAAGCACTAGAGTAAGGGAGGGAAGCAACACACACAAATCCACAGCAATACGCACACAAACGGCCAAGACTTGAGCTCAAATGAATATCACAAGATTCTCATTAAAACGGAGCTCAAATCACTAAGAATGTCAAACGAGTGCACAAAGGAGTGTGAATGATCAAGAATGCTCAAAGTATGCTTGGTGTTCTCCTCCATGCGCCTAAGGGTCCCTTTTATAGCCCCAAGGCAGCTAGGAGCCGTTGAGAGCAATCCAGTAAGGCAATTCTTGCCTTCTGTCGACTGGCGCACCGGACAGTCCGGTGCACCACCGAACACTGTTCGGTGCACCACCGGACACTGTCCGGTGCGGATTTCTTTCCTATTCTGGCGCAGCCGACCGTTGGAGACTTGGAGCCGTTGGCGCACCGGACACTGTCCGGTGCACATCGGATAGACCGGTGCCCCCATCTGACCGTTGGCTCGGCCACGCGTCATGCGCGGATTGCGCGGCCGACCGTTGGCTCACCGGACAGTCCGGTGAATTATAGCCGTACGCTATTGACTTGGTTCCCGAGAGCGGCGACTTCGCCGTACCCGACTCACCGGACACTGTCCGGTGCACCACCGGACAGTCCAGTGATTTATAGCCGTACGCCGCCATTGAGACCGGAGAGCAGCCAGTTGACCATACGCCAGCTTGGCGCACCGGACACTGTCCGGTGCACCACCGGACAGTCCGGTGCACCCAGACTGAGCAAAGTCTTGGCTGCTCGAGCCAAGTCTTTTCCAATTGTATTTTCTCTGATTCTAACACTTAGACAAATATGTTAGTACACAAAAACCAATGTACTAAGTCTAGAATCATACCTTTGTGTTGACTTTGCACTTCATCCACCATTTGGCATAGTTTAACTCTTAAACCAATTGTGTTGGCACTTGATCACCAAAATACTTAGAAATGGCCCAAGGGCACATTTCCCTTTCACATATCCTGACCTTCCGGGGTACCATATGTGGTCCTCTTGGGACCGACTGACGGCTGTCTCAACCTCCGGACCCGCGGGTTCCGAGGAAGAGGACGACCCCGACGCCAGTTGGGATTTCTCCAGACTCCGTGATCCCAGTGCCATGCACGACTTCATGTCCGCATGTGACCACTGCCTCTCCGGCTGCTCTGATGATGGTCATAGCCTTGACGACGAGGGTTGCGACCCAACTCGCGAGTGCTACCACATCGATCAGGAGGATCACGACGTAGAAAACCACCTTGGTATGCCAGGAAGTGACGGCGCCCTTGCACCTGCGTCTCGCGTTGAGATCCCACGGGAGCTAGCTGTGGTCCAAGTCCCTGCGGGGGTTCAGGACACACAGCTTGAGCAACTCCGCGAGATGCAGGCCAAGCTCGACGAAGAAGCGGGGCGACTTGTGCAGCTCCGGCAAAACATCGAGTAGGAGTGGGCAGGCCAGGCACTCACCGAAGGAGCGTGTCATCGGGCCCAAGACGTCCAGCGCCGCATTGTTGACAATGCCAGGGCGATGCCACCCTCGACCTTCAACAGGGCTGGCCAGAACCTAGCCACAACAGCAATGTTGCTTCGGATGATGCCGGAGCCATCCACCACCGAAGGACGACGTATCCGGGGCGAGCTCGAGGGCCTCCTGGAAGACGTCGTTGTCCGACAAGCCGAGAGCTTTGCCTCCCGGAGGCGAGGAGACCCCTCGGAGCATCGCGCCCTCCCGATGCATGTGGGAGGCCTCGGTCCACACCAAGCGCACAAGGGACGGGACGCCTGCAGCCCCGGATTGCCTCGGCGCCGAGCAACACCGCCGCCACCGTCGAGCTTGCCTCGAGGAGAAGGTGCGCCAAGGCTACCATCCCAGGCGCGAGGGACGCTACGACAGTGAGGAGGATCGAAGCCCCTCACCCGAGCCACCGGGTCTGTGAGTCTTCAGCCGAGCCATACGACGAGCGCCGTTCCCGGCTCGTTTCCGAGCCCGACTAGCATCACCAAGTACTCGGGGGAGACAAGGCTAGAGTTGTGGCTTGCGGACTACCGGCTGGCATGCCAGTTGGGAGGGGCGGACGATGACAACCTCATCATCCGCAACCTCCCCCTTTTCCTCTCCGACGCTGCTCGGGCCTGGCTGGAGCATCTGCCTCCCGCGCAGATCTCTGACTGGGACGACCTGGTCAAGGCTTTCGCTGGGAATTTCCAGGGTACGTATGTGTGCCCTGAGAACTCATGGGATCTCCGAAGCTGCCGCCAGCAGCCAGGGGAATCCCTGAGAGAGTACATCCGGAGGTTTTCGAAGCAGCGCACTGAGCTGCCCAACATCACCGACTCGGACGTCATCGGGGCATTCCTCGCTGGCACCACATGCTAAGACCTGGTGAGCAAACTGGGGCGCAAGATTCCTACCAAGGCGAGCGAATTGATGGACATTGCCACCAAGTTCGCCTCTGGTCAGGAGGCGGTCGAAGCCATCTTCCGGAAAGACAAGCAGCCTCAGGGAGGGCAGAAGGAAGACGCCCTAGAGGCGTCTGCCCAGCGTGGCGTGAAGAAGAAGGCCAAGAAGAAGGCGCAAGCAAAGCGCAACGCTGTCGACATGGATCTCGTTGCCACTGCAGAACACAGGAACCCTCGGAAGCCTCCTAGAGGGGCCGGCGCGTTCGACAAGATGCTCAAGGAGTCGTGCCCCTATCATCGAGGTCCCGTCAAGCACACCCTCAAGGAGTGTGACATGCTCCGGCGCTACTTCAACAAGGCGGGACCCTCGGCAGAAGGTGGCAAAGACCAAGGCAACAACAAGGGGGGCGACAAGGAAGAGGAGTTCCCGGAGGTCCACAACTGCTTCATGATCTACGGTGGACAGGTGGCGAACGCCTCGGCTCGGCACCGCAAGCAAGAGCGCCGGGAGGTCTGCTCGGTGAGGGTGGCAGCGCCAATCTACCTAGATTGGTCCGACAAGCCTATCACCTTCGACCAAGGCGACCACCCCAACTTCGTGCCGAGCCCAGGAAGGTACCCGCTCACCGTCGACCCGATCATCGGCAACGTTAGGCTCTCCAAGGTCCTCATGGATGGATGCAGCAGCATCAACATCATCTACGCCGAGACCCTGGAGCTCTTGGGGGTTGATTGGTCCGAGATCCGGGCTGGTGTGGCACCTTTCCACGGGATCGCACCCGGAAAGCGTATCCTGCCCCTCAGACAGGTTGATTTGCCCGTCTGCTTCGAAACTCCCTCCAACTTCCGAAAGGAAACCCTCACCTTCGAGGTAGTTGGGTTCCGAGGGACCTATCATGCAGTGCTGGGGAGACCGTGCTATGCCAAGTTCATGGCCATCCCCAACTACACCTACCTCAAGCTCAAGATGCCTGGCCCCAGGGGAGTCATCACCGTCGGACCCACGTACCGCCACGCTTACGAGTGCGACGTGGAATGCGTGGAGTACGCCTAGGCCCTCGCCGAGTTCGAAGCCCTCATCGCCGACATGGATTGCCTCTCCAAGGAGGCACCCGACGCGAAGCGGCACGCCGACAACTTCGAGCTGGCCGAGGCGGTCAAGTCCGTCTCTCTCGACCCCAGCAACGATGCCGGCACGAAAGTCAGGATCGGCTCCGAGCTCGACCCCAAATAGGAAGCAGTGTTCATCGACTTTCTCCGCGCAAATGCTGAAGTTTTTGCGTGAAGTCCCTCGGACATGTCGGGCATACCGCGGGATGTCGCCGAGCACTCACTGGACATTCGAGCTGGAGCCCGACCCATGAAGCAGTCCCTGCGCCGTTTTGATGAAGAGAAGCGCAGAGCCATAGGCGAGGAGGTCCACAAGCTGATGGCTGCAGGGTTCATCAAAGAGGTATTCCATCCCGAATGGTTAGCTAACCCCGTGCTTGTCAAGAAAAAAGGTGGGAAGTGGAGGATGTGCGTAGACTACACTGGTCTAAACAAAGCATGTCCGAAGGTTCCCTACCCTCTGCCTCGCATCGATCAAATTGTGGACTCCACTGCTGAGTGCGAAACCCTGTCATTCTTTGATGCCTACTCGGGCTATCACCAAATCAAGATGAAAGAGTCCGACCAGCTCGCGACTTCTTTTATCACACCTTTTGGCATGTACTGTTACACTACAATGCCATTTGGCTTGAGGAATGCAGGTGCCACCTACCAGAGGTGCATGAACCATGTGTTCGGAGAACACATCGGCAGGACGGTCGAGGCTTATGTTGATGACATCGTCGTCAAAACAAGGAAAGCCTCTGACCTCCTCTCTGACCTTGAGGCAACATTCAGCTGCCTGAAAGCGAAGAGCGTAAAACTCAATCCTGAGAAGTGTGTCTTTGGAGTCCCCCGAGGCATGCTCTTAGGGTTCATCGTCTCCGAGCGAGGCATCGAAGCCAACCCGGAGAAAATCACGGCCAACACCAACATGGGGCCCATCAAAGATTTGAAAGGAGTACAAAGGGTCATGGGATGCCTTACGGCTCTGAGCCGCTTCATCTCACGCCTCGGCGAGAAAGGGTTGCCCTTGTACCGCCTCTTAAGGAAGGCCGAGCGCTTCACTTGGACCCTCGAGGCCGAGGAAGCCCTCAAAAACTTAAAGGCGCTCCTTACAAATGCGCCCATCTTGGTGCCCCCTGCTGCGGGAGAAGCCCTCTTGATCTACGTAGCCGCAACCACTCAGGTGGTCAGCGCCGCGATCGTAGTTGAGAGACGGGAAGAAGGGCATGCACTGCTTGTCCAGAGGCCAGTCTACTTCATCAGCGAAGTGCTATCCGAGACCAAAGTCCGCTACCCGCAAATCCAGAAGCTGCTGTACGCAGTGATTCTGACACGGCGGAAGTTGCGACACTACTTCGAGTCTCATCCGGTTACTGTGGTGTCATCTTTCCCCGTAGGAGAAATCATCCAGAGCCGAGAGGCCTCAGGTAGATAGCAAAATAGGCAGTGGAACTCATGGGCGAAACACTTTCGTTTGCCCCTCAGAAGGCCATAAAATCCCAAATCTTGGCCGACTTCCTGGCTGAATGGACTAACACCCAGTTGCCGACGGCCCCAATACAGCCCGAACTTTGGACCATGTACTTTGATGGGTCATTGATGAAAACAGGAGTAGGTGCTGGCTTGCTATTAATCTCACCCATCGGGAAACATGTGCGCTACGTACTGCGCCTCCATTTTCCGGCGTTAAACAACGTGGCCGAGTACGAGGCCTTGGTTAATAGCCTCGTCGAGCTAGGGGTTCGGCGCCTCGACGCTCGTGGTGACTCATAGCTCGTCGTTGACTAGGTCATGAAGAACTCCCACTGCCGCAACCAAAAAATGGAGGCCTACTGCAATGAAGTTTGGCGTTTGGAAGACAAGTTCTATGGGCTGGAACTCAACCATGTTGCTCGACGGTACAACGAAACCGCAGATAAGCTGGCGAAAATAGCCTCGGGGCGAACGACGGTTCCCCCGGACGTCTTCTCCAAGGATATATATCAGCCATCCATCAAAATCGACGATGCACCCAAGCCCGAGGAGGCCTCGGCCCAGCCCGAGGTACCCTCAACCGCCGAGGGTGAGGCTCTGCGCGTCGAGGTGGAGCGAGATGGGGTCACACCGGTCCCAGACTGGCAGACCCCATACCTGGAATATCTCCTCCAAGGAGAGCTGTCCCTCGACAAGGCCGAAGCTCGGCGACTGGCTCGGCGCGCCAAGTCGTTTGTTTTACTGGGTGATGAAAAGGAGTTGTACCACCGCAGCCCCTCAGGCATTCTCCAACGATGCATATCCATTGCCCGAGGACAGGAGCTGTTACAAGAAATACACTCGGGGGCTTGTGGTCACCATGCAGCACCTCGAGCCCTCGTGGGAAACGCCTTCCGACAAGGGTTCTACTGGCCAACCGCGGTGGCCGATGCCACTAGGATTGTACGCTCCTGCCGAGGGTGTCAATTATTCGCAAGACAGACGCACCTGCCCGCTCAAGCCCTACAGACAATACCCATCACTTGGTCGTTCGCTGTGTGGGGTCTGGACCTCGTCGGTCCCTTGCAGAAGGCACCCGGGGGCTTCACACACCTGCTGGTCGCCATCGACAAATTCTCCAAGTGGATCGAAGTCCGACCCTTAACCAGCATCAGGTCCGAGCAGGCGGTGGCGTTCTTCACAAATATCATCCATCGCTTTGGGGTCCCAAACTCAATCATCACTGACAATGGCACGCAGTTCAGTGGGAAAAGTTCCTGGACTTCTGCAAGGACAACCACATCCATGTGGACTAGGCCGCCGTAGCGCACCCAATGACAAATGGGCAGGTGGAACGCGCCAACGGTGTGATTTTGCAGGGACTAAAGCCGAGGATCTACAACGACCTCAACAAGTTTGGCAAGCGGTGGATAAAGGAGCTACCCTCGGTGGTTTGGAGTCTGAGGACGACGTCGAGCCGGGCCACTGACTTCACACCATTTTTCCTAGTCTATGGGGTCGAGGCCATCCTACCCACGGACTTGGAATACGGTTCCCCGAGGACAAAGGCTTACGACGACCGAAGCAACCAGGCCAGTCGAGAGGATTCATTGGACCAGCTGGAAGAGGCTCGGGACGTGGCCTTACTACAATCGACGCGGTATCAGCAGTCTCTACGACGCTACCACGCCCGAAGGGTTCGGCCCCGAGACTTCCAAGTGGGAGACTTGGTACTTCGGCTGTGACAAGACGCCCGAGGATGCCACAAACTTACCCGTCCTTGGGAAGGGCCCTTCATCATCGCCAGGATTTTGAAGCCCGGGATATACAAGCTGGCGAACGATCAAGGCGAGTTCTACATCAACGCTTGGAACATCGAACAGCTATGTTGCTTTTACCCTTAAAATGTTTCAAGTCGTTCATATATCTCGCTTTCTTTACATGCGTAAATAAAGTCTAACCATCAAGGAAGGACCAGCCTTGCCTCGGCAAAGCCCAATCCTCCCTCGGGGGCTAGAAGGGGGAACCCCCTCTGCGTCAAAATTTTCCTCAGAAAAGTCTTTTGCCGGAACTTCTTTCGAGCATTTCGACTGCGTCGATAACAGAATCCTAAAGACGAGCAAGAGAGACCATAAGCGGCAAGGCCGATCGAGCCGAGGGACTCCTACGCCTCCGGGATATGGATACCTCACTCATCACCTTCCGCGAAAAGGTAGCTCACGCTCGGATAAGCGATTCTGCTACCGAACAAGTCCTAACGCTCGAAAACTTTTCCGCCAGAACAACTTTCGTGCCTTTTCGATTGCGTCGCTAACAGAATCCTAAAAACGACGGGAGAACACGTAAGCGGCAAGGCCGACCGAGCCGAGGGACTCCTACGCCTCCGGGATACGGATACCTCACTCATCACCTTCCGCGAAAAGTAACTCACGCTCGGATAAGCGATTCTGCTACCGAACAAGTCCTAACACACGAAACAAGAGGAAAGAAAATGTAGCTTTATAATACGATAGTGATGTCTAGGCCTCAGCGGCCGCAAAAGACATACGCATACTTCAAGCAAATTGTTCCTGCAGGCTCAGACATCGGTAGGGGGAGGAGCGGCACGCTCGGCGTCATTTCCACCCTCGGCAGAATCTGTCCCGACCTCAGACGGCGACTCGGGCGGAAGGATCTCCACCTCAAAGGAGGAAGCCAGCGCTGCACTTGGGCCCTCGACGGCCGCGTCAAGCCTCTAGACCTCGGCTAAGGCAGCCTCCTCTTCGTCGGGTAAGCAGTACCCCTCGCTAACCCGCTCCAGATCCACGTCGTAGTGGGAAGTGAGCAAGGCCAAGGCCCGCCTGACGCCGTGGTGCAGCGCCCCGCGGAGTCTGTTGCGCACATGACCGCCCAAGGCCCGCAGATGACTCTGGGGGGAGCTACCCGAGGGGACATCGTCGAGGCCAAAGGCCTGGTAGAAAGCCGAGATGGCCTCGGACATGGCCACGTGCTTGGCCTCCTTCCGCTCAGCTGCCTCGACAAGCGCCTTACAGTTCTTGACGGACTCGTTAAGAGCCGTCTCGAACCCTGCAGGCAGCAGGGCAACATTCTTCAGACGCAAGGAGAAGAATGGAGACAAAAACAAAGTCACAAAGCGGGCAAAACATACCTTTGACCTGGGCACGCTGCTGCGAGGCCTCGGTTAGCGCAGACTAGGCAGACCAAACGGCCTCGGCCAGGCTCTCCGCAAGGGCCTCAGCCCGGCTCACGGCCTCGGCAGCTTGGCTCCGAGACTGGTCCCGCTCGCCGATAGCCCGGCCAAGCTCCAGCTGCTGCTGCCGCATCTCCTCGGCTTGAGAAGCCACCTACTCCTGGGCCAACAAAACCTCTATGCTTGCCGACGCCGCCTCTGGCCGCGCCTCTGCTGCCTCCGACTTCAGCCCGTCGCAGAGCAACCGAAGGTCCGCCACCTCGGCGCTCCGTTGGGCGAGGCGCTCATTGGCCTCGGCAAGCGCGGCCCGCTGGGATCGCAGCGACCTCCAAATGCCGCTTTTGCGACGGATGAACAGCGACTTGGCGGTGCTCACGTCCGCGAGCTTCTGAGAAAGGAAAATGAGATGTCGCAAAGAATGCCCTGGTCACGCAAGGTGTACGTCTAAGTCCTTACCTGGAAAACTTTGGGAACATCCCTGGAAAGGGTCTCCATGGTCGACCGAAGCGACCTCATCGCTGCCTCGGTATACTCACGAAAACTATCCCGAGCCTTCTCCTCCAACCCATCGTTGAGGAGGAGGAGGGGCTCCGAGATGCCGCGGCCCCAGAACCGGAGCGGCTGCCCGCACCATTCGTTGGGATTGAGCTGCGTAGGGATGAGGCCACTGCTCCCTAGGATAGGCCATGGTTCTGCACGCCCGTCCACCAAGGCGTCGGGTCCCCCTGCAGCCGACGCATCAGGTACCACCGCCGTCAACGTACTGGGCCTCTCCTCGGCTAAGGTGGTGGGCCTCCGATCACCAGCCTCGGCAACGACGGCCACACTCTCCTCGTGGCCGAGAACGGGGAGGTCGGGAATGGCCACGGGCAGTGGCACCTCAACCATCCCGACATCGGCAGCAACGGGCGGCTCCGCGGGCGAATCAGCGACAGCCCCGGCAGGAGTCGATGCCGGCGCCGACAACAAGTCAGGAGAGCTCGAGGCCACGACCGCGTCAGCAGCTTCCCCCAGCATAATGGCCGCTCCAACGGGGGGGGTCATCCTGAGAGGCTTGCCCCATGGCAACTTGCGTCGCCTGGGCCCCCATTGGAGGGCGCCTTGCGCGGAGGCCAACCAACTGGCATGGCGCGCCACCGAAGCCGGCTTCATCTTAAGAGTCTTCGTGGGGGCTAGACCAGCCAAGCCTTGCCTCCGCTTGCTGAAAGAAAGAGAGAGCAAGTTCAAGGCACACAACGAAAGACCGAAACAGAGGTATCCTCAGATACTTACCTGCTTCGGAGCAAGACCAATCGTGCATGTGGGGAGGCCCCTCGGGCCCCTATCCCCGCAGGCACTGCTAGGGGCTGCCCCGCCGCCGGCTTCGGCACCGTTTCCGCCTCGGACGCCTGAGGCACCGAGGGAGCGGCCTGCCTAGGCATCGTCACGACGGTCGAGGGACCGGCCTCCTGTGCAGCCAGCGCGGGCACCTGCTCTTGGGGAACAGGCGGATCAGCCTGACCCCCCGGAGTCACAACAACTGTCTCGGCCAAGGGGTCAAGTACCCCCTCGGCCTACCCCCGCTCCTCAGATTGGGACCTTGGTGTCCCGGCCCCAGGCGCTGATGGCGCCAGCCCACTTGGAGGCTGGCTCGGCGACCCCTGGCTCAGCCTTGGGTTTGGGTTGAGGCCAAGTCGGGCCGGCATGTCGTTATCTTCGTCGTCCTCATCATCGTCGTCAGGCGTCTCCGGCGACGACTCCCTCGGGAGCCCTTCCCTCGCCTGCCTCCGACGATGCTTCTCCAAAGCTTCCCGAGCTAGCATCCTCTCGCGAGCTCGGGCCTTTTCCGCATCCTTCTTCTCCTTCTCCTTCTCCGTGGCAAGCCTCCACGCGGCTCGGTCCACTGCGTCCTCCGGGACCAGTGGCCAGACGGGTTTATAAATCCTCAACCCCTAGGGACGAACAAAAATCCCAACAGTGAGGATCAAAAGCGTAGAGAACTCGGTGCAAAATAGAAGGAGGATCGGACACTTACCAGGGACACATACCCGCGGTCGGGACGCATCACGGGCTGGCTAAGGGCTGCCACCCCTTGTTCGAAGATGCAAGGGAGGCGGGGATGTACTGCTGCGCGCGCCCTGGCCTCAGCTGGAGGGTGCAGCCACCGGCCCGCACTGCCATACAGACCTTCTTCGCCTCCGTTGTCGTGGCGAAGAACTCCGCGGAGAAGAGATGGGTCCACAGGTCCCAGTGAGGGTCATTCCCCAAAAAAACCCTCACAAACCACCGCGAAGATGGCCACTTGCGCGATAGAGTTGGGGTTGAGGTTATGCAGCTCCACCCCGTAGTGGTGCAGGAGCGCCCGCATGAAGCGGCTCGCTGGCACTCGAAACCCCCGCTCATGGAAGGAGATGAAGCTGACCACATACCCTGGCGGCGGAGTTGGGTCAGCCTCGCTCGCGGGGGCCATCCACTCCGGCTGCGGCCCATCAGAGAGGGGACGGAGCAGACCATCGGCAACGAGGGCCTCCAGATCCTCCACAGCGACGGTGGAGAAAGGCCACGGGTCACGCGGCGGAATGACGGTCACCTTGTCAGCCATCGCCGAACGGAGGTGGTGGAGGCGGAAGGGATGAGGTGTGTGGTTTCCTTTTCTCTGGCTGCTCTCTTAGGTTGTGGAAACCAAAGCAGAAGGCAAGCGCAAATGGCAGGGTAAAGAACCACCACCGGCCCCTCTTCCAGGTATATAAAGGCCCGGGCGAGATCCATCGAAGGCTTCGCCCAAACCCGCCGCGGGATTTAAACTCAAAGGGCAAGCGACACCTCCGGCAGGCGAAGCGGGCGCCATTTCGTCTCCATCATGATGACCGCGTCATAAAAGGTGCGCCACCTCATTTAAATTTATATCCTTTTCCTCTCTCTCTCTCTCTTGCCACAGGGACCGGGAAAGGGGATATTGCGAAAAGGATCCTTCTTAGCGAAGGAAACGGGCCCCGAGCCCTCCTACTGATCAGGGGTTCGAAGGTTGCGCCCTCCGGGGTTCGGTAACCGCCCCAGAGCACTCGGGCTCCGAGCCCATTACTGATCAGGGGTTCAAAGGCTGGCCCCTCGGAAGGGTTCGACAGCCGCCCCAGAGCACACAGAGTCAGGGATGACCCTGGGTACGTCCGTTACATGGCCAAGGCTCGGGCTACGCTCCCGAGGTACCCTAGGACATTTCCGAGACCAGCGGGAACGATTTGTAATGGAATCCCACCGGAGGGAGGCATCGAGCCCTCGGACCCTATCGAATGGGTCCGGGTCCGGCAAATCACCTGCAGGTACTTTTGGAGCGCGCCTCTGGGCCACTAGCCGACCCTTATCGAACGGGGCTCGGGCGTCCACTCGGATCACCCGTTAGCAACTCACCGGAAACACCATGTTCGGTGCCCTCCGAGGGTAACATGGCGCTTTCGCCCCCTTCCTCCTCGTGGAGAGGCGACGAAGGGGCGTACAATAAAAGTCGAGACGGTCCTTGATCGTCCTCTTGCTCTGTGCAGAGGCTCGAGGGCTGCTCTCGCGCCAGGCTACGGCCAAACTATTGACCACGTCAACAAACCAGCGTGAAAACTCGAAGCCTGACCATGCACCCGGGCTACGGCCAGGCCGCATGAGGGAACAACAAGGCTGACCGAGGCATCACAAAAAGGATTAAGACCTCGGAGGAGTCAAACCACTCCTTCGAGGCCTCGGGGGCTACACCCGGCGGGTGCGCTCGCGCGCACCCACCAGAACAAAGCATAACTGAGAAGCGCCGGTTCCCTTATGAAAAAACCGGCAGAACCTCCAAGCGAGTACCTACACTCCCTTCGAGGCTCGGGGGCTACTGTCGGGGACCGTAATTAGGGGTATCCCCAATGCACCTTAATTCGGCTGGAAAACATCTTCAGAACAAACTATAAACGACTATAGATGTCCATCCGGGCCGCCCGGCACGGACCCGGCCCGGGCACGCTCAGGCACGGCACGAACAGGGCCGTGCCTGGCACGACACGTTTTTTTTGCCGGGCCGTGCCGGACCGGGTCACGTGCCCGAAACTGTGTCCAAGCACGGCCCGAACAGACCCAGATCGGGTCGGGCCGACCCGCTAGCCCGTTGGGCTATAACGGGCCGTGCTACCCACTGGCCCGGCACGCCAGAAAATCACAGAAATTTCACAACAACAGGTTTAACATCAGAAATATACAGAAATTTCACAGAAACAGGTTTAACATCAGTCATTCACAAAAGCACAAGACACAAGCACACACAACATATGAAATGAGATAATTATGGAGCTGTTTGTGTAATGGCTGCCTCATTAAAAACCTTCTTAGGCAAAAACTCACACCTCGTGAGAAAAAAAGCCTAAGAAGGGAAAAAGAGTACAGCCCAGCTCCTAAGCCCTAAGGCATAAGTTCATACAGTCCATGAGTTCATACAGTCCATGAGTTCATTACAAGAATAAGAAACTAAGAAGCAACAAGCCAACAAGCCAACAACTAAGCTCGGCCACCACCACCACCTGCTATTTGTGTTCCTTCTGGGTCATCAAGGTACAAGTTCTCATGTTCAGCTTCAAGTTCCCTTGTCTCTTCCTCCACAGTATGCTGCAGGTGAGCATCAGCAAGCTCCCAGTCTTTTATGCAAGACAAAACCTCCACCATATCTGGAGCTAGGCGACGTCGGCGCTCTTCAATCACCCTGCCAGCAAGACTAAAGGTAGACTCTGAAGATATAGTAGAAGCTGGGACTGTCAAGACATCTTTAGCAAGTAGAGAAAGAATAGGATAAGTGAGCTTATGCTGATGCCACCAAGATAGGACATTGAAGTCCTCATCAAACTCAGTGATAGTATCACTATCTAAGTAAGATGCTAGCTCAGAAGTGGATGCAACAGTTGAGATAGAACTAGAACCTGGTCTCCTTCCCACAGTAGTGGTAGAAAACTCACCATCAAAGTCATCATCACCATAGATGTCATCCCAGGCCATTTTTTTCTTACCAGAACCAAGAGATGTTGGGTGTTGATTGGCACGCAGGCGTGCGTCACCAAATTTGGCTTCATACAACTGAAATATCTTGGAAAGTTTAGATCTAACTTCAAATGGAACATTGGAGTAATTTGTACCAGTTAAGCTAGCTAACCTGACAAGGAGTTTGTTAAAACCCCTCATCTTAGCCCTTGGATCTAAAATAAATGCAACAGCATATAGAATTGGAATATCCCTCCAATATTTCAAAAATTTATCTTTCATAGGAACAACAGCAGCCCTAAGAAGTCTATCATTTTCAAATGCATTTAGATGTCTGGCAATCCTCAGAATATGGTGTAGCATCAAAGTAGCAGTAGGGTAGTAAACACCAGACAATGCAACAGTGGATTCATAAAATAATTCTAGGAAAGAAAGCACTTTTTCAGCAATTGTCCAATGATCATCAGTGAGTAAAGGAGTGCCATCAGGATTCAAAGGATACTGAGTTTTGATAAAAACAGAAAAGCTGGACTTGTATGGTACTAGGTGTTTAAGCATTAAGTATGTGGAATTCCATCTAACATCCATGTCAACACCAAACTTACGAGGACGAATAGCCATACTCATACAGTAGCTTTTATATGCAGCTATTCGTTGATTTGAAGCATTTAAAAAGGTTATAGCAGTTCTAAAGTCATCAATATATGCTTTCAAATGTTGAAGACCAGCTTTAACAATTAGATTAATAACATGACATGAACATCTTTGATGCAAGAACATAGTGCACAAGTCATCATCATTAGGTATAAAAGCATCATCATCATCATCAGTCACAGCAGGAGCAGGCACACCAAGGTAACCAGACAAGAAAGGTCTCAGATATTTCATAGCAGTAATGTTTGATGAAGCATTATCTAAGGTGATTGCAAACACTTTATCAGTTAAAGCATATTCATCTATCACAGTAGCAACCATATTAGCAATACTAACACCACTATGTTTACCATCAATGAGCCTTAGACCAAGCAACCTTTTTTCTATTTCCCAGTGAGAATTCACAAAATGAGCAACTACACTTAAGTAGTCTTCCTTAGCCTTTCCAGCCCAAATATCAGAGGTTAGACAAACAGATGTAACATCAGATTTCAAAGTACCAATTAAGTTCAGCTTACGCTCATTATATAACTTAATCATGTCCCTAGCTGTGGTTTGCCTAGAAACATGCACAAATCTAGGGTTATGTGCACGAGTGATGTATTCCTGAAAAGCATCAGTGGAGCCATGCCATAGAGGCAGATCATCTCTAGCTATCAAACGACAAAGTTCACTCCTTGCAACAGAAGGAGAGTACTCCCAACGCTGCAAAGAACCATCGGGGTTGTACTTAAGCACGGATTGGGTTTGGCCAGAACGATCATGTGCCTTCTTAGCACTACAATTGTGTCTAAGCAAGTGACCAGTACCAGAAGAGGATCTAGCACTCAACGTTTCATGACAGTACTTGCATCGAGCAGCATACCTTACACGCTTACCATTTACCAGATTAGTTAGCTCGTCGAAATCGTTCCAAACTTTGGATCTCTTCCTTGAGCCACCGCCAGCAGAGGCAGTGGTAGATGCTGGCGGGCTCGTGGAGTCTGTAGCAGTACCAGTACCAGTGCCTGTTCTAGAGCCGTCGAAATCCTCGAGCTCGATAGGATCTTCATGAGTGACACCAACACCCATTAAGGCTTGTCTAGCATCCATCTCCTCATTGTGGTCCTCAAGCTGTCGCTCCTCCTCCTCTGCAGCCGGGTCAAGATCCATGGCCTTGACCTCGACCACGAGCACGAGGAGCTCGGCCGGCGCCTCGACCTCTCGCCGACGTCTCCGACTCCTCGACGACTACACGGCACCGGTGAATCCGATACCTACGAAGGGGAACACACCGGAAGGATTAGGGATAGGGGTAGGGATAGGGATAGGGGAGGTTAGGGCCTGAGGAACTCACCTTGTGCAGTCGGAGCACCGGAGACGACGAACGATGACCGGAATCCGAGGACCGAGGAGCACCGGAGGGGATTAGGGTTAGGGAGAGGACCGGGAGAGGAGAGGTAAGTATAGATGTCCAGTCCAAGCACGGCGCGCGAAGGACAGAGACGTTGATCCTTGCGTGGTCGGAGACTCGGAGCACCGGAGACGACGGCGGCGACCGGCGGGGGACCGTGGATCCGGGAGAAGCACGGCGCGTGGAGGACGGAGACGTTGATCCTTGCGTGGTCGGAGACTCCGAGCACCGAAGACGACGGCGGCGAGCAGCAGGGGACCGTGGATCCGGGAGAGCGGAGAGCCGCCAGCGCCCAGCGGGGAGGGGAGGGGATTAGGGTTCGGGCGGAGTGAGCGAGGCGAGGCAGCCGAATTTGCGAAATGTGGCGAGGGCGAGGCGAGGGCCGCGGGGCGGCGGCCGGTATATCCCAGATACCGGGCCGCCGCCGTGCCGCCCGTTGGAATGGGCCGGGCCGTGCTAAGCACTGTGGGCCGAATTTCTTGGCCCAGCCCGACACGGCTAACGGGCCGTGCTGGCCCGGGCACGTTTTCAGCCGGGCCGTGCCGGGTATGGGCCGGGCCAAATTCGTGCCGTGTTGCGGGCCGCCCGGTGGGCCCGGCCCATATGGACATCTATATAAACGACCGATAAAGTGTGGGCTTCGTCTATCAAGGGACGTGACCTCATCCGAGCCCAGCCTCGAGCAAGGGCAGTAGTCCCGGACGAATTCATGCCTCGTCCGAGGGTCCCCTCAGTTGGCAGACGCACCCTCGGCTCGCCCGGAGCCCAGCTCGGGCAGACTTTGTCGTGCAGCGACCTCGTCTGAATCGCCTTACCAACTGACCGTATCGCATGCGCATTTAATGCGGGGATCGCCTGACACCTTATCCTGACACGCGTGCCTTAGTCGGAAAGGTCGAAGTGACCGCAGTCACTTCGCCCCCCTTTACTGACTGTTCTGACAGGAAAACAACGCTGTTCGCCTCGCTTCGGCAACTGTGCCAACCACCAGGGAAAGGCTGACAACAGCAAGTCACGACCTCCCTCGAGTTCGGCCTTGGGCACAACATGGAGCTCCGCCTCGCCCGACCCCCGGCCTCGGCCTCAGCTTCGGCCTCAGGAGAAGGCCTCCGCCTCGTCCGACCCCGACGTTGGCCTCAGCCTCGGCCTCGGGAGAAGGACTCCGCCTCGCCCGACCTCAGCCTCGGCCTCGGAGGAGTCGCCACCTCGCCCGACCTCGGTCTCATATTAGCTACGCTACTGGGGATCCATCATGACCCTACCCTTAGCTAGCCGCCTCAGGCTACGAAGGAATAAGACCGGTGTCCCATCTAAGTTACTCCGGTAATAGGTAATGATGGTTCCCCGCGTGCGCCCATGACATCGGCTGCTCTCAACCCCCTACGGAAGCTAGGAAACGTCAGCAGGATCCATGCCGCACCATCAGCTATGCTTCTACAGGGCTCAAGGCACCTCTCCGACGGCCACGTTGGTACACCTACAGGGCTCAAGGCACCCCTCCGACGGCCACGTCGGCGCATCTACAGGGCTCAAGGCACTTCCCCGACGGCCACGTTATTTGTACAGGGCTCAGGGCACTTCCCTGCTAGCCACGTTAGCTCATAGCTACATCCCCATTGTACAGCTGGGCATCTCCTTACATCTATAAAAGGGATGTCTAGGGCCCCGGGAGAGGGGGGATGGGAGACGAACGCGCACGTACGAACACATGAACGCGCGACGCAGACGAGCGGAGGCAGACAGAGTAGGAGAGACACGGTGGAGGCAGCCCCAGACTACTCGCCTCAAGGTTGTGCCCTCTCCTTCTCTCTCTCTCTCTCTCTCTCTCTCTCTCTCTCTCTCTCTCTCTCTCTCTCTCTCGTTCTCGCTCTCCCGCAACGCTTGTAACCCCTACTGCAAGCGCCCCCTGGTGCAGGATAATATAAGCCTCATCCCCTCGCTTGTGTTCCATCTTGCATCGACCCATCTGGACAGGGGCACGCGGCACTAAAATTCACTAGTCGGTCCGGCTGAGGACCCCCCCGGGTCCGAAACACCGACAATATTAGACTCTCGTGATGGAAAGCTAGGAGTAGCTGATTTCTCGTATGAACGTAGATGCATATTAATAGATTCATCTACATATTGCTTTAACTGATCTCCTCATTGATCCATGAAAGTCGTAAGAGATAGATCTAGAGCACTTACAACGGGACCCTGAAGTGGAATCAGGAGAGATTCCATATCGATCTCCCCTTGACGGATGACTTTCTGGTGGCGATCTACCATGAAGTGTGACAAGTACTTTTCCGCCGCCTCCTTGCGCCGTTCGGAGAGTTTACACAACAGTTTCGCCTCTTCCTTGTCGCGTTGTTCGTTCCATTGCCGCATCACCTCCTTCTCATCGCGCATTACGAGGTTTTCAAAGGGCCTTTGGTCATCAGCCGGGAGCGCCTCCATGTCCGGCTTGATGATGTTGGTAGTGGAGATCTTGGTGCGATCCTTAGAACCGACCATCTATGGGCTGATTTTTAGCAGATCTAGACACCTAGTCCCCAGCGGAGTCGCCAAAAGTATGTTGATGTATTTTTTGGGCGCCAAACACTAACAAGAACCGGTGGCGGTGCTCTCTGCACAGGCGCGGACGGTCCGCGGCCAGGGGCCAGACGGTCCGCGACCTGGCGCAGGGCTAGGGTTCCCTGCCTGACGTGCCGGACGGTCCGCGCCCTGGGGCCGGATGGTCCACGCGTGCGCAGGGGCAGCGAAGGTCGCCGGCGGCGCCTGGATTTCGCTCCCGGGAGAGACCCCGTCGGGGAGGAAAGATCCTTGGGGTTGTTTAGGCTCGGTAGACCGACCTAGACTCCTCTAATCGACGTAGAGTCGAAGAGAAGCAGAGAATTTGGTGATTGGAATACTAAACTAGAACTACTCCTAATGCATAAGGAAAAAACGAGAAATAGACTTGATTTGATCAATTGTTGGGGGTTCAATCGGCCGTAGCCCTTCATCTATATAAAGGGAAGGTCTGGACCCGCTTCAAACTGTTTACCGGTTAATCCCGCGGTTTTAGGTAACAAATCTCGCGAGAAATTAGGAACTCTAACTGTCTCTGCGCACGTACGGACCATTCGCGACACCACCGTGGACAGTTCGGACTGCGAAACCGTCCTGCGAGGCCTTTTTTTTGCCTTCCAACCACCAGATGCTACGCTCGAGAATGGGTCTCATGCATGCATCACTCTCGGAAGCAGTGTATATAAACTGTGAGCCGAGCCGGGCGGGGCCAAGCCTCTCCAGGACACTGTCACGATTTTCTTGTGACACCACACTGGAGTACTGGACACAGCACAGATGCACATTGTGTTGGGGGGCAAAACATCTACTACCACAACGCGGTCCGTTCGAGTTGGAGGGGGGAAAAAACAAATAGAAAGCCAAATTGAAGAGAAGAGCCAAATTGAAGGTGAAACTTCTTCACATGGACTTCACCGTTTGTCTATACAGTACTTCTATTTGGTCACCAGCATGGTCCAGAGTCCAGACAAGCACCGGCACGAGCCTCTAGAGGTTTGGCAAAACAAAGCGGAGAAAACGCAGCAAAACGGCAGAGAGACGAGCGAGAGCGAGCTAGCCGCGCTCGCGCTAGCCCCGGCCGGGCGGGCAGTCTCATGGGTGAAACCCGTTTGTAATCACGGCCGCCCGCCCGTGTTCGCTGTTGGCAGGCAGCGGCAAGCACAGACGGCGCGGCGGTCCAGTCCAGCAGCAACAAGCACCGCAGGCCCTAGTTCCTCGTAGCCCCGTCTACTCACACGCCTGCGAGCTGAGCCTGAGCATGCGTACAGAACGTGCCGCCGCAGACAGCAACAGGCTTGCTTGCGTTGCAGCGGCGTGCGCGTGCCGAGGTCGTGGAGCTGGCGGGCGGGCTCCGAGCGACAAAGCGGAGCGTTCTGGCAAGGCGGGGTCAGACGCCAGCGGCCGGCAGGCAGGCAGGCCTACACCCGCATGCAGTGTCCAGGCGGGTGGGAGCGGGAGCAGGAGCAGCAGCGTCGCTGCTGCCGCAGCCCGCCCGCAGCGCGCGGCGGGCCCTCCCTGCCTGTGCGGTGCGGAGGGATAGGGGTGAAAATAGGACAGGATTACCGGATACGGATACTAGAAATACCCGTTTTTTCGGTACCGGATACGGGTATTTTTGTATACGGGTCGGATACGGATAGTACCCGGATAGACATTAGCCGGATACGGGTAGGATACGGGATGACTACTACCCGGTAAATACCCGAGAAGTCCGGGTCGGATACGGGTACCCGATTAGCGGGTACCCGACTACAGTGCCGGGCTATCGCAGTTACAGGCCCAACACCAGTCAGCCCATTAACATGTCTGGGCGTGACGTGGGTGCCTGGCTGCCGCAAGGCCTAGAGGCCAAAGTGACCGAGTGTATCTACTAATTGTGATCCACTGATCTCGTCAATTTGTGGGGACGTGGGCTCGTGGCCACTGGCCCATACGTGAGTGCATCACTGCATTTGTCCATGAGACCATGATCGTGAAGCCCTAGGAGAGCCGCAGCAGCCAGTCCACCACACCTGGCTATGCTTAAAAGAGGGACTTGTGGTTAATGTCTAAAAGAGGGATATGTTGCTGATTTTTTTAAATTGTGTTGTTGGTTCTATAATGAAATTGTGTGAACTATTTAATATTTGTTATATACATGTGGATTATACGTAAAAGGGGATATATTGCTGATTTTTTTTAAATCGTGTTTTGGTTCTATAATGAATTTGTGATTAGTAACTTTGAATTGTATGGTGTCAGTTTTGTTGGTATTTTTTCTATATTTGAGCTATCATATACATAATTATGTATTCCTTATTTTATTCGTTTGTTTTACGGTTGGGCAACTAATATCATCAAGGTGGATTATCCGACTAATATCCGTTATCTATCCGGGTAATATCTGATATCCGTTTCTTATCCGCCCTAGTTATTACCCGATCACGTCCTGTATCCGTCCCGGATTTTCACTATCCGTATCCGATCATGTATCTGATAAAATTGTATTAGGGTAGGATACGAGATGACCTAATATCCGTCCGTATCCGTCCCGTTTTCACCCCTACGGAGGGAGAGGTACGTACCAGAGGAGCTAAGACTGTGTTCAGCGGTTACCCCTAAATTTCTTCCCCTATATCCCACTCACGTGTCACGTCAGCGTTCTCTTCCCCCCTATATCTCCACCGTATACAACGGTTCCCCCTAAATTCTTCCCCTATACCCCACTACAACCATAAAATATTATTTCCTATATCTTTTCATCATATATTATCATTTTTCTCTCCTCTAACAAACAATGACGCGCACGTATAGCGAGGAAAGGGGCTGCCACAGCGCACTCTTAATCTGGCGGAGTACCGGCCTCTCCCCTTGCACTGTTGCCGCTAGAGGAAAATATAGCGTTATGCGTTGAAGGGTGAAAGGGATGCCTGTAGCTGTCACAGGTAGCGGAGAGGGAGGCTGGCGGGATGCGTTGAACACAGTCTAAGACTAACCGCAGCTCATGCCGCGCGAGCTCTCTCTCCCCTTGCATGCTGGCTACAGAACCTCCCCTACATCCGCATCGCTGCTCTCTACAACACGCTCCACGCAGCGGACTGCTTCTCTCTCTCCCCCGTTTCTAGCGTGCCACTGCTCACCCACTCTAGCACTGTGTAGTACTGTACACGTGGGCCCGTTAATAATTGTTAGTAGAAGAAAAATTGATAGTGGATAAAAAGTAGTATATAAAATTATATTTTATAGTTGTAGTGGGGTATAGTGGGAGAAAATAGAGGAAACCGCTGCGGGAGATGAAAAATAGAGGATGAAATGTTGATGATGTGACGCGAAAAAGTGATATAGAGGGAAAAATTAAGAGGTAACCGCTGCAGATAGCCTAAGGCTATCTGCAGCGCACCACGCTTCCATCCTCTCCCCTAACACTGCTCACGTCGTAGCGGCTGCAGTAACCACGCTTCCACCCGCACCGCTGCTCCCTACCTTGCACTCTACCGCGCGTCCCCCTTCTCTCTCACATCAGATCAAGGGGATACTGTGCCAGCCCCCTTCCGTCAGAATCCGTACATGCCAGTATTTATTAGTTGAGAAAAAAGTGATAATGGATGATGAATAGGTATGGAAAATAATATTTTACTAGGTAAGGGCTCGTGCGTTGCAACGGAAACATATCGTCAATATAGGGAACATAGCTCCTACCAATCCTATGCGCAGCGTACCGAAGTGGTTGGTGATGGCATTAAACATGGCGAGCGCAGTGTAGGCATCCTTTCAGCAATTATAAGACAAAACTGAGATCCAAGCAGTGAAAATTGCAAGGCAGGCAATGGCTTTCCACTTGGAGATTCCAGGGAACATGTATTCTCAATCGTTGTCCCCTTGATCGCCACTGCCTATTTGCATGCATAAAGAATATAACCTTTTTGTTGGAATGGAGAAAATCTCAAGATTTCAGGCCTTGATCCTTGTAATAAAAAGGAAAAAAAATAAAAAATTGTGTATTCGACAAAGCATCAATTACTGGCAACTGCTGAATGATGAGACCAAATGTTTTACTTATAATTTTATGAGCCATCAAAGAACGAAGAGGGGCTTTCTCCCGGATAGCTTAAATTGCCATGTGGTGGCATAATGAACTACCTTATAATACCACGTATCAATAATTGGAGCAGTAGCCATGGTAATCAACAATAGATATAATACCTCTGCTGCCTCACAATCATTTTCTCAAGTTCCTTCATAATGTTGTGACCATATATCTCTAGAACTCTACACAAAAGTGACTCGGCTTGTAAATAACAAACAGCTACATGCCTCTTTAGACACCAAATTGAACACAACAAAACAGAGAAGGAACCTTTCAGCTTACCCATGAAGACGACGAACATCAACAGAACCAAGATCAATCACAAATCTGGTCTTCTCCAGGACCTTGTGCTGGTAGGGGGGGTCTTCATCACCCGCTTCATCGGCTTCTCCATGTTAGCACCTAGAAGGGAATATCGGAGAGAAGAGATATGTTCAGGTAGAAGAAGGGTTGAAGAAGGAGATAACAGCGAGGAGGACGATCTGATTTGATACAGAGTGAGTAGTATATTGCCTATATGACGTGTTTTTTTACAGATGCAGGGTGTGACACATGAAGATATGCTTAAAAGTTTGTAATTAAAACATGGCCGTATTGTTAGTGAATGTTGTAATGCCGTCCAGGTTTCCACCCACACCATGCCACTGATCAGGCCTGAATGCATACTGATTTGAGTACTGCTTGGAGGACTCATTGAATGGGTGCATGATTCATACCAAACGGTAAGTGCTGCTCACTGCGACCAAATAATAAGCTCCTATTAAATATGCTGGTACAAGAACAGGATGAGACCTCCGTCCTGCACAAATCTGTCCACATTGGACCAAAAAAGAAAAGGAAAAAGGACTCCAGTAGGTGCTGGTAGGTCCTGGTTCTTTTACTGTTTTACATAGGGAATGAGTGAGCTTGCACCAAAGTTTGCTTCGTGTAAATTTTTACCAAGCAACAAGGTTTTATCTTTTATTCGTTATATTTAGCTTCTATGTCACCGTGTAGGGCATCTCATTTGCTCATGTACAGAGGATATTCTAAAGCAAACAGAGAGAAAATAGAATTAAAAAATTGGAGTATCCAATTCATTATGAGGAATAAAGAATTTCAACAAATTATTGATGTATGATACATTGTAACAAGGGAATAACTACTTGGAGAAGATTAAGCAAACTGGCATGCTGATTCTCAATATGAACAAGCTGCATCCTGATCTTCAACAGAGCTTCATCCCTGTGAGCTGACTGAAGTTCGTCAGGTGCAGCCTCAGTCTCAGCTGTCTCTTCAAAGTCACCATCCCCACTGTATGGAAAAACTCTGGATCCTGACTTGGGACCAGCCAGCTTCTTGTAACCCTTGTCACCAGTTTTCTGAAACAGCACCCTCCGAGCTTCAAGCCTCTCTCTAACGCTGCCCTCATTCAGGAGCTTCTCCTCGGTCACCATTTTGGCTGGTGTCGCATCTGAAGCGACGGTAACATCAACCCTGCCTTCAAATTTCTTGGCTTGATCTGTGCTGCAGCGTGAAGGAGGCAAAATTTTCTTGTCTACGATGGAAGGAGTGCTGCCTTTTCTGTTGGTGACATTGTGTGATGCGTCCGGTGGGGGCTGCCTGTTAGTCGGCCATGAGTTCCTCCTTGTAATTGAAGGGGTGGAGGTGGAGCCCAAGGAATCAGCGGTGTCTGTCCAATTATGCAATCAAACAATCTTAGAAAGAACATCCATGGTCTGATGAATAACTCTCATGCAGACAACTAAATCCAACAAATATAACACCATGCATATGTTAAAGAAAATGGTTATAAAAAATGCAAATTGTTTTCTTCAGTGTGTTTTACCAAGTAAGGACTATTTCTGTCTCTTTTATCAAGTAGTAGATATTTTAAGTGTACTTACGGTATGCAGTCCAAACCAATCATAGACCTTAAATAGAGACACATCACCTGTGAGAGAAGATGTAGACTGGGACGATGGTGGCACGTCGAAGGAGCAGACCTCCTCATCCAAGTCTGGGATCTCCCTCCATGCTTCGATCATCCGGTTCATGGACTCGCGCACTGTTTTCACTTGCATTGTGCCAAGAAGTGTCAGAAATGCCAAGACACCGCAGATCTCTACGAACATCAACAGAACCAAGATCAATCACAAATCTGGTCTTCTCCAGGACCTTGTGCTGGTAGGGGGGTCTTCATCACCCGCTTCATCGGCTTCTCCATGTTAGCACCTAGAAGGGAATATCGGAGAGAAGAGATATGTTCAGGTAGAAGAAGGGAACACCATGCACTTGCATAGTGGAGTATATATACCCTTTTTGTTGCTTCAGGTGATGGATGAGGATTGAGGATCATCCGTCTATCTTTGACCACACCACTCACACTTCCAATTTCAAGGAACCTCAATATCACGCACCTATTCCCAATAAAACAAGTAAATAACTTTCTTCTAGTTTTGGAAGATGAAATAGGTTAGGAAATATGGAGCTAAAACTATGATAGTTTAACTGACTCCAAAATTTAGATGCGAGTTTAGTTATAGTTTTCCTTACAATCAGTAGGAAAGCGTCAACACAAACAGAAATAGCGTGTGAGTTTCTACATGAGATCAAAACCACTAACTTTTTTCCAGTTGCAATGCATCTATAAGGCTTGGCCCATAGAGAAATTCAATTGATTCTTTCAAAATGATCTTTCGTAAATGCTAGGCATGGGGCTAGGATATCAGGAACTACTAAACAAGTTGAAATTCTGCAACAGTTAATCGTTTGTGTCACTCCTCTTTTTTATTTACACGAACCGAACAACAAAACAGCCCATATAGGCAAGAGTGCAGCACTGACTGGTTCTATGAACCAGACCCTTATTATTAAGCAACGAAGAACCAACGATGAGGTGGATGAAGCCACGAAAGAATTGATTAAGAGTTGTGCATACTAATAAAACATTTCAATCATACCAATCATCACAAGAAAAAAAGAATCACATGCATAATATTCTCAAATGCTATAACTGAATAGAAAAAAATAATCACATGCATAATGTAAACTCACCAGACTACTGTTCATATGCCTCGCTGAGTGATAAGTGCACTGTGATGCTCCTCCTCCTCCACTGCTTGGTGAGCGGTGTGCTGGAAGTTGTCCTCCTGAAGCCGGAGATGAACAAACATGTATAAGAATTAAGAAGGAATATGCATAATGTCGTAGCCACAAATCCACTTTGATATAGCAGAAATAGCTTTGACACAATGGCAGCGTAGAAGAAACACACGGATAATGTGATCACAAAAGCAATGAACGCCGAACGGATGAGGTAATCTATAGAAAAAATTCATCTCTAGACTTCCAGTCATCTCATCCTCTTGTGTGCAGACCCGGCTTTGGCGGACCCAGTAATAAATCCTAAAGAAGAAAAATCCAAGTTAACAAATACCATACTTGTAACTGATTGAGGGTGTGTCTGTTTCTTTAGGATTGAGGTTAGGAATAGTTCCAGGTAATCAAAGTTCATAAAAATTAGGTAAGCATTCATGGTTGGATTGGTTCCAGGTGATGGTTCCGAAACAAACGAACGCACCCTGAGTCGGATCCGAGCCAAACAACTCAGTGGCTGCTAGGGCGAGACATGGATAAATTGAGAGGTGTGTCCGCTCAATGGCTCCATTAGCATCGTCCTTATTCCCAACAAAACTACATCCATTTCCTTGCTCGCTACAACCTGATGTTATTGTGTCGTTGACAAGAAGAGAACATCTGAAAAGTCTGTCATTTGCCTTCAATACCTGCAAAACCAACAAGCAACATTTGGATATATGAAAAAATCTGGATTAAATGCACAATGTCGTCTTACTTCTTTGTTCCAGTTAGTGTATAAGGTGATGCAAAGAATCAAGATCATCTGCACTGCTACTCCGCACAAGATCCCAAACCAAGGACCAAGTTCAAATCAAACAAGAAATTTCTTTTAGAATAAACCTAATGAAGCAGGCAATATGTTTACCTTAAATAAGGCATCAAAGAGTTGAAGAACAATGAGTCTACCATCAGATACAAGTTAAGTCAGATACAAGTTAATAGGTACCATACTTGTAACTGACTGAGTTAGATTCGAGCCAAACGACCTAGTAGCTGCTAAGTCGAGACAGGGGATAAACTGAGAGAGGTGTGTAGATGGCGATGCTGTCGTCGTGGCTTCGCTTCACCTCCCTGTGGATTGCCTCCATTGGCCACCCTGTGGCATCGTCTCCTCAGCTCGCAGACATTGATAGGCCAAGTCGCAGCCGTCGTCGGGCAGAAGCAGCCGACTCCCAGAACCGCGGGCGTGGGCGGCAGGGGCTGGGTGGTTTCATGCTTGTGCGAGGGCAGGCGAGGCCGCGGCGGAGGCTTGCACGCGGGCGAGGGCACAGGGTGTGGACGCCTTCCTTGATGTTGACACTCAAAACCTTTGAAGCGAGTCCTAGGTTAATCCAGGAGTGTGTGTGCTCCAGATCCTGCGCTCAACATCAACACACAGGCTCGTCAGCAGTCGGGGCGGGGTTCCTCGTTGTCCAGAGACGCCAAGAGCTTCTCCATCGCCGGCTGATCTGCGCACCGGGTTGGGGAGCGTCTCCACCAGCGGTGGCCTTGTAGAACACGGATCTGGGCACCGTATGGAACGTATCCACCAGTCGCGGCCTCATGGAATGCCGATCTAGGCACCAGGGGGCGGGGTGGGGGCGAGGAGGTGGAAGTCGAGGAGCGGGGCGAGCACTGCCGCGAGGGCGCCTAGGAGATGGCCGACCTGGTCGTTGCGGGCGTTAAAGACGACGATGCGTTGTTGTCGTACCGGTTGAGCGGCTGGCGGACCAGGCCGACGGTCTCGCGGCCGGCGACCTTGCCGCGGTAGTAGCACATACGTCGGAGATGATGAAGCCCAGGAGGTAGGGCTCGTCGTCGTAATCAGTGGCAGCGGTGGCGGCGCCACGGGAGGAGGAGGCCGCCATGGCCCGGTGACAGTGGGGGCGCAGGGGGATGAGGAGGAGAGGGTTTGGGATTGCGGGCTTGCACGGGGGCATGCGCGCGGGGAGGTAGGGATTTGGAGCACTGGAATCGTGTGGTAGGCGGGCAGGGTTGCGACGGCGGTGCGCGCGGGGTACACGGCTGCCGGTGCTGACGGCGGATTGCTCGGGGCTTGCGGGTGGGGGGTGGGGTTGCCACGCGCAGAGGGAGGCGGGGGCAGTCTACAATAGGCTCTTAATAGTTGTAGAGATAGTTGTAGTAGGGTATAGGGAGAGTATTTAGAGGAAACCGCTGTGGGAGATGCAAAAATAGGAGGTGAAATGTTGATGATGTAACCCAAAAAAAATGATATAAGGGGAAAAATTTAGAGGTAACCCTTTCGTATAGCTAACCAAGCGCGCAACCACACACCACCACCCCCCCCGGCTGGCCGGAGCTGTAGCCGGGCAGCCGTCGCATGTGCATGCTGCGGGGCGCGAAGCGAGGATAAATGCATGCCCTGTGCGCACGCCACGCCAAGCGAGCGACGGGGTATGCGTATTGTCTGCTGCTGCTGCTCGTGGTGGTGGCCGGGCCGGCGCCTGCGCGGCGGCAAGGCGTGCTGGACTGTTGGTAGGTTGAATTGGCTAGGCATCCGCCCTGCTACTGCTACTCCTGGTAGGTGCTTTTGCCTTGCCGGCTGAAAAGGCGCCATCATGGGCGTCGCTGGTGAGCCAGTATCTTCAGATTCGCGGATGGTTAGGGTCGGGCCGAACTCGGTCAGAGTACTTAGCAGTTCTACTGTAGTACCTCTTTGCAACTCAAATCTAAAACTCTATAATTATAGGTTCTTCCCATTGCCATTCGCAATATCAGTTCACCATCTCTCGAGCTAGTCCACCGCTGCTGCCCGGCCGGTTGTCCGACCGAGCCGCCGCAGCAGGAGCAGGAGCGCGACGCAACGGTCTGCGCAGCACAGTGGAGGCCCCCGGGTCCTGGTGGGGTGCACAAAAGGGAAAGAGGGTCTGTCGATGGTTGACTAGGGTCTTTTGATGCTAGCGAGAGTGGGGAGTGAAGCACACCAAGAACGTTTTGCGCACACTTTGGTGTGGTGTGTGCTGTGACTTGTGAGTGAGCACGGGACTGACTGACGGTTCTTTTTTCTTTTCTTTTCCTTTTTTTTTAAATAATATTGACCTTTCTTTCATGTAGCTAGGACGGTGTATGCACTGCTCATCAAAAGCTAGCGGCCAGCAAAGGGCCAAAGGGAGGGAATAATGGTCTCCTTTTTCACGACACCGCGGCTTCCTTATAACTAACCTTCTTATTTACACCAAGACACCAGATATGGATTGAAATCTCATTCATATCTTCATTATTTTTATTACTCGAAGCGTTACGCAATATATACGTACCATTGTACATGTCCTCCTTAATAAATACAACATACTTTGTTAGACCTTTACATTTATTCAAAAGTCACTATATATACAATATTCCTTGGAAATAAAATATAAACCTAGTAGTAGGTCTTTCTCCTCTCGGTACTCGTCGGCAAACCTAGTAGTAGGGACTTAAAGCATGTGCAAGTTTGAGATCAGAACTAACAAATTTATCTGTCTTCAGGACATTCCTTAAACGAGCAACACACAAACATGTTGAAGAAAACCACATAAAGCCTGGTGCTTCATTTGATTCGTGCACACAAGGTGTTGGGTGAATTGCTTGTGACAGTTTAGCTTGCTGCTGCTGTTTGGGGCCCGCTTCTGCTTTGCATTCGACCCTCACATCATGTGTGTTGATATACTTTAAAATCATATGATGTAATGCACTATAGGGGATGTTTGATATATAAACTATGTTATGGCACATGGTGAAACAGACTAAGAGTAGTGGGTGTGCGCTACAGTAGTAGTTTGTAATCACTCATTTATTAAGCGTGTAAGAGAGTAAGAGTACCGAGAGTTTGATTTGTAATGACTTCATTATCTCTACCTATTAAGTTTTGAGCTTTCTAGTTATAAACGATGTATTCGATCATGTGAGAAATGTGATGGCAATGAGAATTCTCTAGTGATATAATAATAATTACTGGGTGTGGCATTGAACCGGTAGTGACACTCAACAATTTACTACCATGCATGCGTGCACTGATCAAGCAGCAGTGACATGAGTGCCACTACCGTGTGCTGTCCTAAACGGCCAATGATACTCACCAATAGCACTGTCGGTTCAAGTGACATCCTGACAATGATTGACACTAAAGAGTGATGCTTTGATCCGGCATGTCGTGCCTATTATCACTGATAGACCACCCCTCACTATCGATTAATTAACACCTGCTAGTATGAATTATTCTAGCAACGATGTGAGGTTTCTTTCAACCCAACAGCGATTATGGGTTCTGCTACATCACTGCCATGAAAATCATAAGATTTAACCATGGTGTTTGGATTCAATACCTCTAGTTTGATTTTTATTTTTCCTTTTCGATGACACGTTTTGGTAATGTCGAGACTTACTGAAACAACAAGATAGAGCAACTTGTCGGGCTTGTGGCTATGATGAAATAAAGAACCTGATGAGATGGCTGGATGTAGAGCATGGTGAGTCGATAAGAGAAGCTAGAGCGCCTTAGGAATCAGAAGTCATTTGATTACTTTTATGGGTGTGGCCGTATATTTGCGTAATAACTTACATAGACTCTTTGATTTAATCTAAGCTATTAGCTCATTGTAAATTCTACACGGTGTAGATTATTTTCTTCATATATAACATGGCAATATCCATCAGTAAGTTATTTTCTTTTTTCAGATTAATATGGTGAACGCTGTGGTTCATTTCTTTTTAACACTAATACACTTTTTGAGTGAAAATTTTAACAATGCTATTACATTAAGATGATACATAGGTTTTACTCCCTCTATCCCAAATTAAAAACCGGTCTAGATAATAAATGAATTCATACAATACTTGATGTATGTGTTTTATATATGTGTCTAAATTTATCATCGTCTATTTAAATATACTTATAAAAACTAAGACGTAAAACAAATACTATTTTGAGACGGAAGGATTACTACTTTGCATTGTGAATTAGAGATTTTTTACTTCCTATAAGAGCTAGTTTGGAAACCTATTTTCCAAGTGATTTTTATTTTCTCAAAGAAAATTAGTTCATTTCCCTTTGTAAAAATAGGAATCTTTTGAAAAAAAAACGCCCTAAATGAATTTATCCTCCGCTCTACTTCATCGTGATGGTAAAAAAAAAAACTTTGCCGAGTCTACGATTTTTTTTATTTGTACGTGTGAGCAGTGTTGATTCTCGTGGAAAAGACACGCCTATTTTTTTGACCTTAAAAAAGACACGCCTATTGCATCCAGGGCATGCTTCTAGCGAAAAGACATCGTTACAGGAACAGCCAGTATACGAACGACGATCTTTTGGTAGTGGACATTACCATCGGAACGAGACTGCGCTGGAGATCGGTCCCGCAGCAACCAGGCTAAAACGATGAATAAAAAATCGGCTGGCGGAGCAAAACGACTGGCTGAAATCGAAATGACTCTTGGAGGAAATCTGAACTGCATGTTCAGTTCAGAGAAAACATGTACTAGTATCTGAGCTTCGACTTAAGATAGCCTTTCTGACAACACAATTCTGAACATTTTAGGGAGTTTTAATTATTCATAGGCCCAGTTTAGATCCATTTAAGTAGCTTTAAGCTGTATTAGCTAAGAAAAATCAGCTGAAAGTTAATTGTTAGGTGGTAGTAGTTAAGACAATAGCAGACTTATTAGCTGATGATCGAAATAGGGATCTCACCTAACTTTTGGGAGCTATAACTGTTAGCTGCATGGATCCAAAAGGACCCATAAGACAAAACATTCAAGACGATATTTCGTAGGGCTGAATCGAGTGCAAGTCATGTGAACTGCAAGGCCAGTTCCTGGACGAGCAAGTGAACAGCAGATTTAACCTTTTCAACGTTCCAATTCGGCTTCAGTCTCCGCGCCACTTTCTTCAGTGGATAAACTGTCCAAACTGCCGCAATCCAAGCACACAACTTCCCAGTTCCCACTAGGCCACTACCATTTCCCCCCAATTTTCCACAACAATCGCAATCCATCTTAAAATTCTGTCGGAACTCAGAATTTAACAGACAATGGAACGGCACAGCACCACATATAATAATAATAATAAGAAAAAGGATAGACAAGAGGGCTCTTGGCTTCAGGTTAAATCCAGCCCAGCTGTTCGGACTGCTGTAATCCATAGAGACTGTATAATCAATAAAAGTCGGTATAAATTAAAGCCAAAACGAACAGATGATCAGGCTGCCGTCGAAACTACAAGAACAGAGACAGATCGTACTTGTATTCTTGGACCTTATACAATGGAAACAGCACACAGCATGTATGTACCATGTTCGTGTATACATGGATCCCTCGAGAGTCGAGACAAGACGACCGAGGGCGAAGACTGAAACGGAAATCAAAGCCAAGTATGAAAGAACACACGGAAACGGAGCTACTAGTGTGCTAGCGCCGCCTCCTCGCCGGCGTCGTGCAAAAACCAAACCGTCCGGCCGAGAGGGAGGGGCACTCGAAACTGAAAAAGTTTCCATGGGGGCGTGTGTGGTGTGTGTGGCCTGTACAGAACACACAGCAACAGACTGAACCCTCACCCTACGTACGGTGTATGACGTGTGCATGGAGGACCTGAAGCAGCCAAGCCTCTTCCAGCACAGACTCTGAACAAATTCGGACAGATTAGCCGCGTAGGGCATATGGCGTCCACAGCAACAACAATCACTGCCTGGATGATGTCCTCGGAGCTGCATCAAGCAACGCAAAGAAGAAATGTTAGTACTTTACTTATTATACGACGATATCTTGCAGCGTCTTGTAGTAGCAGCAGCTAGGACATGCATGGATTTGGGGTCTTGTCTTACATAGGTTGACGGCCTCGGAGCTCTTCATGAGGCGGATCCTCTTGCACGAGTCCACGAACATCCTGCGTTCATGTGTGTGAGAGAGAGAGAGAGAGAGAGAGGGATCTCAGCACGATTTGGACTGGATGGGGAGCAGACTATAGCAAGAACAAGCTCGAGGTCAGGTGGGTGGGTAGGGTGAATTACTTGAAGGGGACGTCTCCGACGAGCATCCAGTCGCCGTCCTTGTCCTCGTAGGTGGGCACGTACTCGGCGGCGGTGTCGATCCGCCCGGCCCCGTCGGCTCCGGCTCCGAGGCAGGAGGCGAACATGCCGTGGAGCGCGCGGAGCAGGGCCGCGTACCCGTCGTGCGCCGCGAGGTCCACCTTCCGCAGGTACGGCGCGCCGTCCACGGCCACCTTCACGAGCCTGGCGCCCTCGTCGCGCAGCGCGTTGCGCCGGTACGCGCGGACCGGCGGCCAGCCCACGGCCCGCGCCCTGCAGCACGTGACGTCCGTCGGTCAGCAAAAGCGGTCCGTGGGCGTCGTGTCGTGCCGTGTGTCCAGTTGTCCACACGGCGGAGAGAATAAAGAGAAGGGAAGGGAGAGAGAGGGCACGTACTTTGGGGATGGCGGCTTGTCGTGGTCGGCGTGGGCGCGCTTGCGGTCGGCGGCGGGCTCGGCGGCGGAGGAGCCCGGGAGCGCCAGGGTGAGCGCCGTGTCGTCGTAGTCGAGGCCGGACACGGCCGGGGAAGCCGCGGAGTTGGTCGAGCTCGCCGACATCACTGGACGCGCCTGTTCCGGGTTTCTTCTCTCTGAGTTTCTGAGGTCCTGCTGCATCCTTCGTCCGGCTCCGGCGGATAAGCTTTTGCTTGGTCAGGCGGGCCGCGCAGCGCAGAGGACGAACGCGGCTGCTGCTGCTGCTGCTCCGAGGGGAGGAGAGGGAACAGGGACCGGCCGGGCGGGCGGCCCGGGAGAAGGACGCGCTTGCGCTGCGCGGTCGCTGTCGGAGGCGAGTGCGTGCGGTGTACTGGAATGGAAGACGAGCTTGGCTGCTTGGGGTGGCCGCTTGCCTATAAAGATGCGCGCGCGGTCGTCGTCTGGTGTGGTGCCGCGTACGTGCGTGCGCGTGGGAGAAGGAAGTGCATTGGGCGGCAGCAGCACCCTTGTGGGCTCGGGAATTTCACTGCTCTTCTGGTGGCCATTTGTTCAGAGCATCTATAGCAGAATATATATATTTTTAACATACGTCAAGTCAAGAGATTATCTACTCAGTCAGGACAGTGCAACATCATTAGATATCTCTTGATAGCTATCCAGAAATTAAGTGCAAAAAGTTTGGTTCGATGAACTGCAAAGTGATTCCATAAAGTGTCTGAAAACCGAAGAACGTTTCTGACAGAGGCCGTGCCACAAGCCCAGAACACGCCCCACCTCTCAGCGTTTACTATGTCAGCAACAGGTACGGAGACAAGACAATCTTGGAGTGCAGGGCACGAGAGGAAGCAAAAAAAAAAAACACGGACGGACAAGACGATCCGTGGCCGCTCACGATCCGGCCGACAGGTGGCGCGGCGGAGGCACGTGAGACCCACCCGTCAGGATCCGGGGCCGCAGGAGGCGTCGCAGTGGGCGAAGGCGAACCCGATGCAGCAGGGCAGGCAGTTGGCATGTCGGCGCGCTGTCCCCTGCTCGCCTTTCGACGACAGGCGAGGCGAACCCGATGCGGCGTCCGCGCGCGCCTCGTCTCGGGGTCGCCGGTCGAGTGGGTGGGTGGGCGCCGGCGGGCGTTGGTGCGGCAGCAGGACGCAGGAGGGGACGCACCCAGTCAGCCCCCAGCCGACGGCGCGGCTTCGGTTCTGCTGCCTTGTCCGTGACTGACTGGCTGTGTTGTGTGCGCGCGGTTTCCTCCGTTTCTGCTCGGCAGCATCCATCCTGTCTGTTGTGCGTCCGCTTGCTGACTTCAATTTCATGCAATGCACACACGCAATAGAATACTAGTAGTACTAGAGTACTACTACGCGCAAACACCAACAACCGCAACCCCCCCCCCCACCCCCCTATGCTATGCATGCATGTGTGAATGTGCCCTGCAGAGCGGCACAAAGTCACGTCTCAAGTCTGAAGAGAGAGATATCCCATCCATGCTGCTGCTGCCGCTGCTGCACAACTTTCTGTTGGAAATCGTCCCGGAAAATCAAAACCCTCTATGGCTATGCCCATGCGATATAATAGTAATACGGCATAGGCCAGGCCTAACCATTTTCCATCTTTTGAGTGACCAGCAGCATTGGCAAACCTGGACACAAGGGGCCGTTTCGGTAAAGGTACGTACGTAGTGGTAGTGGGAGCACTAGGTAGTGGCCGGGCACCAGGAAATGTCCTGTCCCGTCGCGTCCCCCCACGATACGAACGAATCACGCACGATTTGACCGGAACTTAAACTAGGCGAAAGCGCAGGGGTTCTTGGCCGAAAGCGTAGCGCCGCGCGGCGTCATATGAAATGGAGGCCATTACGGAATAGATTAAGCCGGATGTACTTTGTGGATATGCACGCATCTCGGCCGGGTGAAATTCGCGAGGACGTTGACGGTGGCGACTTTTTTTTGTCAAGAGGCAATGAGAGCTACAAGACGTCGTTACGAGAATGCGCTCTCGTGACAGCGGCTGCGTACCAGGGTGCTCTCGTAATAAAGCAGGTTGCAAGCCACAAGCTAGCTAGCTAGATTTACAAGCGGCCTAGAGCAAATTAAAAGCATCAACAGCAGAAAAGAAGAAGAAGAAAAAAAGCTGCGAAGTAAGTAATACCCACGCAATATAAATAATAACCCCCCAAAACCATAAATAAGCCTGGCCTCGCAAGGAGAGAGCAGACGCGTCAACGCAACGGCCGGGGGCCAATAGCCCAATACATTGTGGCAAAGCAGCCAGCATCCCACCCTTCAAGACGACAAAACGAACCATGTCTGCACCACCCTAGTTTTTTTTAATATTAAAATTTCATACCATTTTATGCGTATTTTTTATTCCATTCATGGAAAAAAACGACATTAATTTAGGACGTGTTTAGCATAACTCTAGAGCAAAACGTCAAGAAAGAGTTGACTAGAGCTTGTCAAACACCCTGGCCCCAGAGTTATAAACTCCCTGGAGTCTTCAGAGCCGCGGTATAAATTTTTTAAAGTACCTCTTTTGCTGTTCAAAAAACTCTAAAAACACAACTATGACATGAAGTTTAGAGTTATTTACCCACCACTACCACTCAATCTAAACTCTAGAGCAAAGCTGGTTCAATCAGGATTCAGGAGTAGAGAGCTGCTCGATCATGGCCATTGCCAAACACACCGTTATTCTCTGTGAGCCATTGAGTCACGGTTCAAAACTCGGTAGTGCACACCTGGTTCACGGCCGATACTAATAATACTTCTTCCCCGGCCTGTAGACTGAGTAAATAGTTAATTAATTAACTCCCTCGTTTAAAAAAAACCGTCGTCGATCGAACATATATATAATATATATATATAGTATGACAAGCGAATCTGAGCGCAAGGATTTATTCGATCTGTTACGATATGAGCAGTACTATGTGCTGAATGAACAAGAGGCTCAGGCTCCTATCTCAACCACCAGCGTACTCAATCAAATGCAACGCAAAACTAACCTGCTGCTGCCGTTATAACTGTATATGATGCCGACGACCGCGGCGTATCATGTCATGTGAGGCCTGCTGCTGATCATCTCTCGTGGCAAAGAATCGTATTTCGGTGTATCATCGATCAGCTGTGTGATGCGACGTGCACGATCACTCAATCAATATATGTGTGTAGTATGCGGCGTGCCAGAGTAATTAATTAGCGGGGAGATGAGCATGTTGCATTGGATGCTAATAACGACCTAATATTAGCTAGCAGGAAGATCCTCTTCTGGTTGATCAATGTGTCGTTGTCGCAACATTATGAACTGCTATATTTCAAAACCTTTATATACTACGGAATACAACGCTTTGCCGAGTGCTCGACGCTTTACCGAGTGCTCGGCGCTTTGCCGAGTACTTTTTGTCGGACACTCGGTAAAAAGTTGTTTCCGGTACTGATAAAGGATTGTTTGGAATAAAATGAAGAGACTAAAAAATAGTTTCTAGAAACCAAAAAAGTTTCTCCAGGTCTAGGGCAATGATACGATACTTGTTTCCCTTTTCTTTAGTGCTAGTACCAGAAGCTAGCTAATCAGAGGGAACAATTCCGTTTTTTAGTCAACAGTTCAGAGGCTCTAGGGCTGCCATCATCCATTGTATTCGATCAGAAATTTTGTGCACAAGATTCGTTAGAGAGAGAGAGGGAGAGATTATTAATATTTGTATTATCCAAAGACGTATATGAGATTCTTCATCACAATTCAGAAATAATTTTGCCTGAGTGTTGTCGAAGACTGCGATCTTAATCATGGATCTATATATCCTCCCTCACATAGTCACATGCACACCTGACATCTAACGTGGAATCATAATATATTAACATAGATCTAGCTACATGAAATCATTTACTCCCCTCTATTTCAATCTGTATCATTCTAACTTCCTTGAAGAGACTAGAAAATTGAAACGACTTTTAGTTTAAATTAAGCTACGATAGTATAATTCGCATGCATCCCTTATAATACAATATGCAGTCTAAATGTATGGAGCCATTTATAGATTCTTCTATATATACACATTATATGCAGTCTAAATCTATGCATGGAGCCAAGATGTTGCCTGAAAATTGGTTAGTATATATGGGAGATCTAATAAGAGACAGCCATGTTAGGACTAACTTAGGCTTACAAACTGACAGCGGACGTTTAATTGGCTACATTACATCGGGTGCTTAGGCTATTCCCAGTGGTGGGTGGTGATTTCATTTGAGTTTCATCTTTATTAAATATATTGCCATATTTATGAGCGCCGCTCTAGAGTGATAGATGCCGAGCAAGCACATGCGTATGTTGTTCCTTTCTCTCATCAGCCCCTTACAAGATTATAGAGAGCATCCAACTATTTAAGTTACGTTCCCTCTGTCTTTACTACCAAGATGGAGGCTAAATATTGTCATACACCTCTTGCGTGAATGGATCTTTGAGATTTTCTAAGAATTATTATAAAATTAAATGGGCTAAGCCCAAATAACTCTATCAGAATCCCTAATCACCACCATCATCGGAACATATATCAGCATATTCATCGATACATGGCGTATGATATTATCTCACATTAAGAGTCATAACGTGTATAAACACTCTTGTCTCCCGTGCTTCAACTTTCGATCCCGTAACTTACCTCGTTTAAACACTATAGAACAATCTTCGACGGTTGGCGTAGGTAGAGACTGACGCGAAGATCAATCGAGAGTTTATGGAAACCACAAAGTTCGCATGGGGAAGTTCACCTTTGACACCTTGAGATTCATCGCCAACACGCTCGGCAGCATTTTCATTTGTATGATAGGCTCGTCCTAGACAATCCTGCAATTCCGGCTCCGTGCGATCAAGACTATGTAGATTCAATCACCATCATGGTGACTAGGGTCTACGGATCACTCAGATCTCGTGACGTCAACTCGGACTCAGGTTCGACTCAGACTAAGACTGAAGGTGAAGGCGGACTTAGATTCTAGCTCCAACCCCAGCCTCGTCTCCGTGCGAAAGTAGACCTGGATTATATAGTATTGTAAGAAAGAAATTCATAACTATTACGGAGGCACTAACAGATACGGAAGCAATTTTCTCTTGGAGAAGATCATTAATTGGGCCTAGGTTAGCGGCGTTGAATGAATTGCGTTCACGTATCATGAACATTCAGTTATCACAAGAGGATGATACTTTTCAATGGAGCCTGACCCAATTCGGCCAGTTCTTGGTGAAATCTCACTATCAGGCTTTGATTAAGAATGAAGTACCTAATCTAAACAAAAGATTATGGGAATCAAAAGCTCTGCTTAAGATTAAAGTCTTATTGTGATACATTAGAAGAGAAGTAATCCTAACTAAGGACAACCTGGCCAAGCGCAATTGGCATGGAGACATATCTTGTTGCTTCTGTCATAAACCAAAGACAGTTATGCATCTGTTTTTTCGAATGTCGTTTCACTCGTATGGTTTGGGGTATAATTTATTTAGCCTTCGAGATACGTGCACCTTCTAGTGTCTCTAATATGTTTGGTAGCTTGTTAGAGGGGCTTAATCATAATAATAGAAACATTGTCTTGTTAGGAGCGGCAAGTATCTGTTAGGCTCTTTGGCTAACCAGAAATGATTTTGTTTTTGAGAAAAAAACGACATTTTCCCCGTTGCAGGTTATGCATGCCACTTCCCACTGCTCCGTACATGGGCGGTGCTATGGAGGGTGGATCAGTAAGCTACAGTTGTGCAGGCTACGTGTTTCTTGGCACAGATGGCTAAGGACTGTTTTCTCAGGATCATGGGTGTCGATCTAGTCGTCGGATTGGTTGTCACTAGAGAGTGTGTGCTACTTTTGTTTAGGTTGTGTGCTCCTTGATGAGCAGAGGCCGGAAGAGATTTCAATTCTTTGTATCAACTTGATGCGACACTTTGAAATTAATGAAGCCTTCCTTCTAAAAAAATGTGTTGATTGATTTGTTGTGTTTATGCATGGATGCTGTCCACCATTCCTCGATCAAATAAAATGGTCATTAGTTTGTGGAATTCCGGTCAGCACAAACGCTTATCCGTAGTCAGAATTAGATTGAGGATGCATTGAAGGAACAGTATGACCTTTTGAACTAACTTTGCCATGTATGCCGATTTGGTGGTGAACTCTGCTGAAGCAGTCCACTTCCATGTAAACCAGCCGTCCTGATCAGTTAACTGCATCTCCTGGATCAGATCGATCCCAGAGTCTGTCCGCGTGCCTGTTGCTTCCCCATGTGGCTATTAAGCTCAAATTTTTGCCGTATTCAAAAATCTAATTTAAACCCCGACAACACCAGGAAAATATAACGATTTCCAAGATTTATTGGTGATTGACATTATGATCTCTACAAATAAGTGGTTCGAAAAAATGGCACATCGATTTGCCAATCCCATGAGAACATATACCGTCTGATTGGTTGGGTGGACGCACGTGGCCGAGCCCGTGCGAGCTGGGCGCGCTGGAAACGGGATGTCGTCTACGTATCTGCGCATGCAGTGAGGGAAGTCGATTCTAGCTTGCGCATGTGCGCATGCAGTGAGGGAAGTCGATTCTAGCTTGCGCATGCAGCTGCCGGTGCAGCTTTGTCTCCGTGAACACATGTAACCAAACAGAGGCCGCCGCTTGGTCAACGCATCCGGAGAGTCCAGCTTATGGTACACAGCTTATGGTACACAGGAAACCAATCAGGCGCATAATGAAGCAAATGGAGATTAATCAGCTGAATGGTTCACAAGGCCCCTCTTAGTGCTTGTTTGGTAGTAAGTGTAATAAAAAGGATTAAGGGTGTTTGGATCTTTCACTATTTAAAACTAAATAGTGAGGAATTCTAACACCTTCAATCTTCTCCATTATCTTTACTCCTAAATAAGCCCTTATATTATGGGTGTGTTTGGGTGCATTAGATGCTAGTTAGAAATATTAAATATAATTTAATTACACAGATGAGAACTAAACGATAGGACGAATCTATTAAATCTAATTAATTTATAATTTATTTATATGATGATATAGTAAACATTTGCTAAAAATAGATTAATTAGCTTAATAAACTTGTCTCGCCATTTAATATTCAGTTGTACAATTAGTTTTATATTTAGACTATATCTAATTGTTGAGCTCTAAAAAGAGCGGTGCGGACGGTCCGGCCCCGAGGCCGGACGGTCCGCGGTCCGAACAGTCCGCGGTGGTGGCGCGGACGGTCCGCGCGTGCGCAGAGTCTGTTAGGGTTCCTAGTTTCTCGCGAGATTTGTTACCTAAAACCGCGGGATTAACTCGGAAATCAGTTTGAAGCGGATCCAGACCTCCCCTTTATATAGATGAAGGGCTACGGCCGATTGAACCCCCAACAATCGATCAAATCCAGTTTATTACTCGTTTTTACCTTATGCATTAGGAGTAGTTCTAGTCTAGTTCTAGTTTAGCCCTAGTTTAGTATTCCAATCCCCTAATTATCCGCCTCTCCTCGACTCTACGTCGATTAGAGGAGTCTAGGTCGGCCTGCCTGTCACACCCGGTTTTAAGGAACAAAGCCGGGTGCATCTCATACACGCGCCGAAGAAGACAACATATATAATAACAGAGTGTATAGAGATAAATGTCATAAAACATCAGAGTATTTATTACATAGCGGAAGACTTAATACAAAATAAAAGAATAAACATAAAACGAACTAAGGATCGTTGGCGCCAATGTCAACTGAGAAACGCCACCTAGTTCAGATCATACTCCTCGCCTCGTGGCTCCTCCTGAACCACCTGCTCTTCTCCTGTGGGGGGGGGGGGGGGTGTGAGACAGCAAGAGTGAGCTCACATACGTTCATAGCTCAATAAGTCGTGGGAAATAATGTGGCATGAACTCACCAAGGGTGGGAGTTCATGAATTGTAAGGCTGATCAATGAAATAAAGGCTGAAGCTGAGCATTGCTTTTATAAGTTGGTCAAAATTTTATTAGCAATTACTAAGTGTAAGTAAATACCAAACCATAGTAATAATAAGTAAAAGTAATAATGAAATAATCCCAAATGCAATGAAATGACAAATTAAGTTTAAGTTCCATAAATTAATCATGTGAGTGTCCGAGCCGCTCATGACCGTGAGCACGACTAGTATACCAGTTTTACACTCTGCAGAGGTTGCGCATCTTTACCCACAAGTCGTGTTACCCATTTGCCACGGAGTTGATCAGACCTCATACACCTTTACCAAGGAAGCGAGGCAGGGTACCACTACGAGGCCTTTACAAAGTTCCACTAGCTTCAGACTACCCGCTACAGTTTATAGGAAGCTCCAGTGCAGGGTTCTTGTCCGACCGCCATCGCAGCAAAATCAACCCAAGGACCTCCCTACACTGACCACTCCCCTACTGCCCTTGCCCCTTTCGGGTAAGGTAGCCCTCCACTAGCTTTCCTAGTTAATCAGCCAAGGGCGTCCCATTAAACCCTTGTGGTAGCACTGTTTTCCCGAGTGGTTCTCCATGTTCCCATTAACATAATGATCTTAACATGAACATTAAAGAATAAAACAGATAATAAAAAGTATAACAATGAGTGATGAATATCTCTATACCCAAATCCACATAAAGCAATAGCATGAACTACCCAAAACTTTAGTAGTAAAACCAGTGGTGAAACAAGGTATAAAGATAGTCAAAATCTAGGGTATCCTATTGGGTCCCATCAAAATTAACCTATGCAGATCATTATGAATAATAAGAACATGAATGGGTAAAAGAAGTGATCAAGGGCACAACTTGCCTTCAATGAGCTCCTGCTCAGCTACTTCTACTTGTTGAGCCTCAGATTCCACAGTGGCTTGCTCGTCTACTCGCATCAACACAATACATACATAACATAGCATAAATTAACATCACATCAAACATGCTAATAGAATATACAGTAATAAACTAGACACTAAAATGAGATCGTAGGAACTGGAATCATTAAATTTGGAGTTATATATTTTAAGATATGAATTTCTGAAGCTTTTATGTACTTAATACAAGATTGAGTGCTAGATAAATTTTAATGTGTCTTTTATGTAAAAACAGAGGCACAAATGGATAGACAATAATATTATGAAAATTTAGGAACTGGAATGGACCAATTTGGAGTTCATATGAATTTTCTACAAATTAAACAAGTTTCTGCAATTAATTTAATACTAAAAATCTATTTCTAATTTAATTTCCCTAGTTTTCCTGTTCTCTGGACTGGGCCTCAAATATAGAGAAGTGCAGGGGGCTAAACCAAAGTTTTCCCATGACTCAGGCCACTGACGCAAGGATGGCGGGTTGATTTATAAAGGTTCCAGGGGCTCTTATGTTATTCTGCCATGGCGAAGGGGTATCGGTCGAGCACGGCCATCCGATTAGAAGCGGACGGCACCGATTGGATCAGGCGCATACCGATCCTGTGAGTAAACCAAACTGTCCGATCGGAGATCTGCGGCCCGGATTTTATGACCGTACCCCCGTCCAACTCCATGTCCGCCCATGATCCCCACGTCCCGCTAGACGTCGAGAGTCCCTCGGTCCCGGACGACGACGAGGAACACAGGCTAATGGCGGTGGCGGCAATCCCATGCCTAAGAAGGTAGCGCGCTGGTCGTATGGCTCAGAGTCTAGCGCATGGATAGAGGGAAGCGAGGGATAGACGTAGTAGGTAGATATACGCGCGGTCGAAGTCCACGTCTCGCACGAACTCCCCAGGATTTTCCGGCCGGGCGGAGGGTGCTCCCCGAGTGAATCTCGGAGGGTCGTTGCAAGGGAAGGGGAAAGCCCTGTCAAGCGTACCCCACCCGACAGCGGCGTGAGGAGACCGGGTGCGCGGCGCGCGATGATGCGTCTGTCTGCCCCGGGCCCACATGGCAGCGAGACAAAGGGCGCACGCCCATTATGTGTCATTGCCGATTGGGGCCCGCACGTCGGCGCAGGGTTACAGCGGTAGCGGTCAAGTAGGCCGTGCGGGGGACGAGGTGTACTGGGCCACGAATTCGGTTTTGGCCCAGAACGGTCCGGTAAGATTTCTTTTATATTTTCTTTTCCTTTTCTTTCTCTTTTAATTTCTAGAATTCAAATTTGAATCCATTTTAAATGTGAACTTATATTCATTTTGAATGTACAAATTGAACCCAAAAGTATGGATGGTTTAACTAATTTTTTTATATATTTCTTTATTTTTGTGTATAACTATTTTTCTTTCTCTTCTCTAAACTCCAATTTGCAAATTAGGGTTAAATCTCCAAATTTGGATTTTAATGTATTTCTTTTTACACTATTTTTATATTGTCACAAAATGCACACAAAATGAAGTCCAGCATGATGCATGATTTAGTGGCATATCTTTTATTAATTACTTACTTTTAACTGAAGTGTTCACACGAGATAAATATTGAGCTCATCTCTATTTCCATTTTACACTTTTGGGTATTACAAATCCTACCCCCCCTTAAAAATAATCTCGTCCTCGAGATTTAGGAAGAACTAAGGAAAAGATGGGGGAAGTCTATGCGAAGCTCTTCTTCCCTTTCCTAAGTGGCTTCATCTTCACCGTGGTGACTCCGTTGAACTTTGCACATCTTTATAACCTTATTTCTCGTAACTCGAGTCAAAGTATCCAGAATCTTGATGGGGTACTCAGCATAAGTCAAATCCTCTTGAACACTAAGGTCCACCATTGGTAGTTGCTCCTCAGGTACCCTGAGGCACTTCTTTAGCTGAGACACATGAAATACTTCATGTACATCTGACAGGTGATCGGGTAGCTTCAGTTGATATGCAACTTCTCCCACTCGCTTTAAGATCAAGCAAGGTCCAATAAAGCGAGGGGATGACTTTCCTTTAACTTTAAATCTCCTCATACCCCGGAGTGGTGACACCTTCTAATAGACACGATCACCCTCCTTAAATTCCAGTAGCCTTCTCCTATTATCAGCATAGCTCTTTTGCCTGGATTGTGCAATCCTCAAATTTTCTCTTATCATTCGAACTTGTTCTTCTGCCTCTTGAATAAGCTCAGGTCCAAAGAACTGTCTTTCACCAGTTTGATCCCAATACAGTGGTGTCCTGCATTTTCTGCCATATAGAGCCTCGAATGGTGACATCTTCAAACTGGCCTGGTGGCTATTATTATAAGAAAACTCAGCATAGGGTAAGCTCTTTTCCCAACTACCACCATGCTTGAGAGCACAAGCTCTTAACATATCTTCCAGCACTTGATTAGTTCTCTCTGTCTGTCCATCAGTCTGGGGATGGTAGGCTGAGCTAAAATTCAACTTTGTATCCAAGCTCTCATGCAACTTCTTCCAAAATCGAGAAGTAAACTGCGATCCTCGATCAGACATGATCTTCTTAGGTACTCCATGTAAACAAACTATTCGAGTCATATACAATTCTGCTAGCTTGGCTCCCGTATAATTAGTCCTCACAGGTATGAAATGAGCCACTTTGGTCAATCTGTCCACAATTACCCAAATAGAGTCGTACCCAGCAGGGGTGCAGGGTAGTCCAACAATGAAATCCATACCAATTTCTTTCCATTTCCACTCGGGTATCTTCAATGGGTGCAATAATCCAGCTGGTCTTTGATGTTCGGCTTTAACTCTTTGACACACATCACACTTAGCCACATGAGCAGCCACATCTCTTTTCAGTCCATACCACCAATACTTTTGCTTCAAATCCTGATACATCTTAGTGCTTCCAGGGTGGATAGAATAATCAGAATCATGAGCTTCTTTCAATATTGTCTCACGAAGGCTTTCAATATCAGGAACACACATTCTGTCCTTGAACCATTTAGTGCCTTGCTCATTGAAAGTCGCCTAGAGGGGGGGGGGGTGAATAGGGCGAAACTGAAATTCTCAAAAATAAACACAACTACAAGCTGGGTTAGCGTTAGTAATATAATAGAGTCCGCGAGAGAGGGTGCAAAACAAATCGCAAGCAAATAAAGAGTGAGACACGTGGATTTGTTTTACCGAGGTTCGGTTCTCGCAAACCTACTCCCCGTTGAGGAGGCCACAAAGGCCGGGTCTCTTTCAACCCTTATCCTCTCTCAAACGGTCCCTCGGACCGAGTGAGCTTTCTCTTCTCAATCACTTGGAACACAAAGTTCCCACAAGGACCACCACAAGATTGGTGTCTCTTGCCTCAATTACAAGTGAGTTTGATCGCAAGAAAGAATCAAGAAAGAAGAAAGCAATCCAAGCGCAAGAGCTCAAAAGAACACAAGCAAATCTCTCTCTCTAATCACTAGAGCGTTATGTGGAATTTGGAGAGGATTTGATCTCTTTGGTGTGTCTAGAATTGAATGCTAGAGCTCTTGTAAGTAGTTGAGAAGTGGAAAACTTGGATGCAATGAATGGTGGGTGGTTGGGGGTATTTATAGCCCCAACCACCAAACTAGCCGTTTGGTGAGGCTGTCTGTTCGATGGTGCACCGGATAGTCCGGTGCACACCGGACATGTCCGGTGCGACAGTCACGTCACCAAAAGCCATTGGGTTCGACCGTTGGAGCTCTGTCTTCTGGGCCCGCCTGGATGTCCGGTGGCGCACCGGACATGAACTGTAGAGTGTCCGGTGCGCTAGCATGGGCGTGCCTGACCTCTGCGCGCGCTGGCGCGCATTTAATGCGCCGCAGGTAGCCGTTGGTGCCAGAAGTAGCCGTTGCCCCGCTGTTACACCGGACAGTCCGGTGAACACCGGACAGTCCGGTGAATTATAGCGGAGCAGCTGAGATGAATTCCCGAGGCTGGCGAGTTCCTGAGGCCGCTCTTCCTTGGAGCATCGGACATGTCCGGTGTACACCGGACAGTCCGGTGAATTATAGCGGAGTCGCCTCTGGAATTTCCCGAGAGTGAAGAGTTCAGCCTCGAAGTGACTCTGGTGCACCGGACAGTCCGGTGCGCCAGACCAGAGGTGCCTTCGGTTGTTCCTTTGCTCTTTTGTTGAACCCAATACTTGGTCCTTTTATTGGCTAAGTGTGAACCTTTGGCACCTGTATAACTTATACACTAGAGCAAACTTGTTAGTTCAAAGATTTGTGTTGGGCAATTCAACCACCAAAATTAATTAGGGACTAGGTGTAAGCCTAATTCCCTTTCAATCTCCCCCTTTTTGGTGATTGATGCCAACACAAACCAAAGCAAATATAAAAGTGCATAATTGAACTAGTTTGCATGATGTAAGTGCAAAGGTTGCTTGGAATTGAGCCAATAAATGTTACATACTAGATGTGCATGGATTGTTTCTTTATTTTTAACATTTTGGACCACGCTTGCACCACATGTTTTGTTTTTGCAATTTTTTTTGTAAATCCTTTTCAAAGTTCTTTTGCAAATAGTCAAAGGTAAATGAATAAGATTTTGCGAAGCATTTTCAAGATTTGAAATTTTCTCCCCCTGTTTCAAATGCTTTTCCTTTGACTAAAAACAAACTCCCCCTCAATCAATTCTCCTCTTAGTGTTCAAGAGGGTTTTAAGATATCAAGTTTTGAAAATACTACTTGCTCCCCCTTTAGAACACAAAGAGATACCAATTTGAAATTTACAAATTGAAAATCATTAATTTTAAAAATTAGGGTGGTGGTGCGGTCCTTTTGCTTTGGGCCAATACTTTCTCCCCCTTTGGCATGAATCGCCAAAAACGGATGCTTGGAATGAAATATAGGCCCTTTCCTAACTACTTTCTCCCCTTTGGCAAATAAAACATATGAGTGAAGATTATACCAAAGATGGAGAGTGATGCAGAGCAACGGCGAAGGATGAGTAGTAGAGTGGAGTGGAAGCCTTTGTTTTCGCCGAAGACTCCAATTCCCTTTCAATATACCTATGACTTGGTTTGAAATACACTTGAAAACACATTAGTCATAGCATATATCAAAGAGACATGATCAAAGGTATACTTAAGAGCTATGTGTGCAAGTTAGCAAAAGAAATTTCTCGAATCAAGAATATTGAGCTCATGTCTAAGTTTGGTAAAAGATTGTTCATCAAGTGGCTTGGTAAATATATCGGCTAATTGATCTTTAGTGTTAATGTATGCAATCTCGATATCCCCCTTTTGTTGGTGATCCCTAAGAAAATGATACCGAATGGCTATGTGTTTAGTGCGGCTATGCTCAACGGGATTATCCGCCATGCGGATTGCACTCTCATTATCACATAGAAGAGGAACTTTGGTTAATTTGTAACCATAGTCCCGCAGGGTTTGCCTCATCCATAGCAATTGCGCGCAACAATGGCCTGCGGCAATGTACTCGGCTTCGGCGATAGAAAGAGCGACCGAATTTTGCTTCTTTGAAGCCCAAGACACCAAGGATCTTCCCAAGAACTAGCAAGTCCCCGATGTTCTCTTTCTATCAATTTTACACCCCGCCCAATCGGCATCCGAATAACCAATCAAATCAAATGTGGATCCCCGAGGGTGAGAGCACCTAGAGGGGGGGGGGGTGAATAGGTGATCCTGTAACACTTCAAAAAAACTTAAGCCACAAAACTTGGTTACTTGTTAGCACAGTAATATGCCAAGTGGCTAGAGAAGGATCTCAACACAACCCAATAACCAAGAGATATCAATCACAGAGATGGCACAGTGGTTATCCCGTGGTTCGGCCAAGACCAACGCTTGCCTACTCCACGTTGTGGCGTCCCAACGGACGAGGGTTGCAATCAACCCCTCTCAAGCGGTCCAAAGACCAACTTGAATACCACGGTGTTGCTTTGCTTCTCTTAATCCCGTTTGCGAGGAATCTCCACAGCTTGGAGCCTCTCGCCCTTACACAAGATGTTCACGAAGAATCACAGAGCAAGAGAGGGATTAGCAACTCACACACGACACAAAGATCACAACGAATACGCACACGCAAAACCCAGACTTGAGCTCAAGAGACTAACACACTAGAACAGAGCTCAAATCACTAGAATGTCAAACAAGTGCGCGAGAATGAAGTGTGAGTGATCAATGATGCTCAAAGGATGCTTGGTGTTCTCCTCCATGCGCCTAGGGGTCCCTTTTATAGCCCCAAGGCAGCTAGGAGCCGTTGAGCACAAGTTTGGAAAGCCATTCTTGCCTTCTGTCATCGGGGGCACCGGACAGTCCGGTGCACACCGGACACTGTCCGGTGCCCGATTTCCTTCCTTAAACAGCGAAGCCGACCGTTGGCAGCCTGAGAGCCGTTGACGCACCGGACATGTCCGGTGCACACCGGACAGTCCGGTGCCGTCTTTTAGCCGTTGGCTCGGCCACGTGTCCCGCGCAGATTGCGCGGCCGACCGTTGGCCCGGCCGACCGGTGGCTCACCGGACAGTCCGGTGCACACCGGACAGTCCGGTGAATTTTAGCCGTACGTCGCCGGTGAATTCCCGAGAGCGGCCACTTCGCTCAAGCCAGCCTGGTATATGGAGAACAAGTACAAAATCAAATCAAATAAGAAATCAAAATTGTTTTGATTCAATTTTGACATATATGGATCACTCTATGCCACCACTTGGTTTGTTTTTGCAAATCAAACTCAAATTCCTATCTCTAAGTCAAGACCACTTGTAGAGACATAAAGAGAGGTTTTCCAAAGTGTAGGAAACGGGTGACGCCTAAGAGGGGGGGGTGAATTAGGACTTCTAAAACTTTTACTAAACTAGGCCACAATTAAATCCCTAGAGCAAAACCTATGCAAATAATCAAAAACTAGAATGTGCAAACTAGGTTTTGTCTAAGTGTTGCTATCTCTACCGCAAAAGGCTAAGTTTCAATCTATACTAAATAAGTATGACTACAAGATTGAAACTTAAATGCTTAATATAAATGCGGAATGTAAAGAGCTAAGTAGAGAAGCAAACTCTCGTGGATGACGCCGGTATTTTTACCGAGGTATCCGGAACCACGCAAGGTCCCGACTAATCCTCGTTGGTGCCCCTACGCAAAGGGAAGCCCACGCGAGGGCCAAGCACCACGGTCGAGTAACTCCGTAGAGAGCCGCGGGCCTTCTCCACGCGCAAGTGGTGCTCCGCTTCTGGCTCCTCTCGGACGCTCCCCACCGTCTCCACTATCGAGCTTCCGGCCGAAACGCCGCGGGCCTCGTTCCCTCCGGTACACGGTGGCGGCCGTGACACAAACGCGGTTGTCACGGTCTCGCAAGACTCTCGCCCCACTCGGTACAATTACAACGACTCACGCAAGAGCCGAGGGGTTGTGTGGTTTTACAAAACTCACTCAACTAACTAGGGTTCACCTAGAGCAAGCGCTAAAGCGGTCTAACTAACCTAAGCACTTCGCAAAGCACCTACGCTAATCACCGAGTGATTCTATTAAGCACTTGGGTGTTTGAGCTCTTGGAAATATGCACTATGTGTCTTGGTATGTTGCTTGGGCTCTCACACTTGAGAATGGCCGGTTGGGGTGGTATTTATAGCCTCCACACCCCAAACTAGCCGTTGGACAGAAAGCAGCAGCTTTCTGTCGTCGGGTGCACCGGACAGTCCGGTGCACCACCGGACATCTACTGTGCAGTGTCCGGTGCACGCCACGTCAGCCGACCGTTGGCATCTGTAGCAGTCGACCGTTGGATCCGACCGTTGCCTTCTGCCCGTTGGCACACCGGACAGTCCGGTGCACACCGGACAGTCCGGTGCTACAGCCAGAGAGCGCCTGTCTGTGGCCTCTCTGCGCAGACTGTCCGGTGCCTCACCGGACAGTCCGGTGCACACCGGACACCGAGGTCCGATGCGCCACCAGGCGCTGGCTGACAGCCCTCGTCTTGGATTTCTTCGCTGATTTCTTCGGGCTTCTTTGTTCTTGAATATTGGACTCCTATGCATCTTTTTATGTCTTCTTTTTGAGGTGTTGCATCCTCATTGCCTTGGTCCAATTCTCTTCGCATCCTGTGAACTACAAACACAGACACTAGAAAACTTATTAGTTCACAGATTGTGTTGTTCATCAAACACCAAAACTCAATTAGCCAAATGGCCCGGGGTCCATTTTCCTTACAATCTCCCCCTTTTTGGTGATTGATGACAACACAACCAAAGCAAGCAAATAATACAAGTATTTGAGTGAAAATATGCAATCTACTTGCTAAGATGTATGATTGTCCCCACAATGTGAAATTATGGACTTAAGCCTCCCCCTAACTCCATAATTCACATACTTCCTATTTTTGGACCAAAGAACCAAAACCACTTAAAAAACCATTTGTAGATAAAATTTTAAATTGGTGGTGTTTGGTGTTTGATATAGTTTTCATTGCTTTGGTCCCTAAACTTCTCCCCCTTTGGCATCAACCACCGAAAAGGAAGACATTAAAAGCATGTAGGAAGTAAATAAAAGCTTGCCCTCATCAAGAAATGTATCAAATGATATCACTAGAAGGATATTAAATTAAACTATGTGAATGATACCACTTGAAGGGGTCCTCAAAAGATTACTCCCCCTAAATGAGTTGTCTCCTTTAGAAAGAGTTTTTCTCCCCCTTTAGAGATGAAGAAATACTCCCCTTGACAGAGATCCTCTACTTAGGAAAAAGCAGGTGAAAATTTGAGGTGCAAGACATGATTTGAAAAGACTAACTTCCCTTATGCATAGGTAACAGAATATGAGTTATCTACTTATGCATTTTTGCAACATGGAAGCATATGATATGAAATATAGTCTAATCAAATATTGGAGAAGACATGTAAATGATACTGAATGTAGTCTCAAAAGATACCAATTGAAAGTCAATGGTGAGCTTGAGAGACATAAGAGTTCTTGGAGATTTTGCAGTGGAAGATTGTTGTCTTTCTCCGGGGACTTCATTTTCCTTACAATGAGACTATCACATGAAATAGACTTGAAAAGGTGTTAGTCTCAAAGTGTTAGATTATAGAGTAACCTCCCCCTAAAGGTATGCATACAAGTTTTGAATACTTGTAGGAGACATGCCCTTTGATTTGATATCAAGAGGGGCAAATTATCCATAATCCAAACTTTGGCACATATAAGTTAAATGATACACTTTGTAGAAATCAAAATTTTCAATTGATGCATCATTTACTATGGAGTGATATAAAAGCTATGTGCCGTGCTTTAACTAAACATTTTAAGCCATGTAGGTTTGCTTAAGTATATGAATTAAAAACAAGCGATCCTACCATATGATTTACCTAGTATGCATGATTTTAAACAAAAGTACATAACAAATGTAATACTAGGCAAGAAAGGTAAACTAGATAAAAGATAAATAGATACGCATATCTAAAGACGAAGAAGACAATAAAGCTAGTTACCTTAGTCATGGGTGGGAAATTTGGGTCCAAAATTTTCACTAACCCACTTGGCAATAAGCTTGATCCAATATGATGTATCCCATGATATACATCCCAACTTTGCCAAGTCTCCAAATTTCCCGTAGACCTTTGGTCCACTCACTTCCCTTTCGGGATCCAAACCTTCTTGGTGCTTTTCATGGTTGAAATTATCTCCTTTGGCACCCAGATGCGTTTGGCCCCCTCTCCTTTGTTGGCTTGCTTGTTGGCCTTGATTGCTATCACCTTTCCGTTCTTTTTCTTCTTGATCAAATATGGTGTAGCATCCTTTTTGTTCACCTTTTTGATGTAGGTGTTGGAGATTTTGCTTGATGGCTTTTGCTTGAGCTTTTGCCTTTGTTTATCCCCGGTCATCGCCTTGCATTGGAAAGACTTGTGGCCTTCCTTGTGGCATAGCCTACAAATCACAGTTTCTCCCTCTACAGGCTTGTTCAATCCCGCAGTGGTGTTATCCTGTGGAGGTCGGATTTGTTTGGCTTTGCCTTTCTTGTCATACAAAGCCTTGCCAAGGCGAGCCACTTCTTGCTTTAGTTGTTCATTTTCCTTTGCAACCTCATCCGTACATGTCTCTACAACAATATTCTCAACAACGACTTGGTTGCAGGGGTTAGAATCATCAATTAAATCAAAGCAGGAAGTAGAAGCATCTTTCTTAATTATTTTAGGTATTTCAACTAAAGATGCTGCTGGGGTGCTACCAATGTTTTCTAGCTTAGTAGTTAGCTCATTATTGTGTATGCTAAGAATTTCCATTTTCTCTAGCAAATTTTCAATAGCTTCTTGGGAGCTAGCTAACTTAGCCTTAAGTTTTTCATTCTTTTTAATAAGGCTATCATCAGTAGCAGTGGATGGAGCACTAGATTCTAATAGCTCAATTTTAGTTGATAGCTCACTATTTAAGTTTGCAAAAGTTTCAAATTTTTCTAGCAAACCTTTGTAATCATTTTGAGAGCTAACCAACTTATTTTTCAAAGTTTTAAGTTGAGCTTTTTGCTTAGTGCAAACATCCTGGAAAAATTTTACGGCTTCCGCAAGCTCTTCTAGAGAGGCCTTTCCCTCGCCTTCATCATCACTACTACTTTCATCACTAGAGGATGGAATGCTTTTGTTACCTCTTGCCATAAGGCATTTGTGTGATGACCGTGATGATCGTGACGAGGACCGGTGGCTGCGCGTCCTTGGAGGTTCATCTTCACTTGAAGAATCATCCCAAGTTCTAACACTTGTGAGCGCCTTGCCTTTGCTCCTCTCCTTTTTGGGTTTGGCCATATTTGGACAGTTGTCCCTGAAGTGGCCCTTCTCCCCACATGCGAAGCATCCTCTCTTCCTTTGCTTTTTCCTGTCAATGTTAAAGAGAAGATCCTCGACCTGCAGGGGCACACCCATTAGATTAATCTTGCGGATCATCCTCATTACCTTTCCGACGCGTCGGATTGTTTCTTCGTCCTCGGAGGATGATGTGCATGGTTGATTATCTTCATCATCATCACTTTCTTCTTCTTCTTCTTCCTCTTCTTCGCTTGAGGAACTTGGAGTGGGAGCCTTCTTTTTGCCCTTCCTTTCATCACATGCAAAAGCATATGGTCTTGAGGAAGTTGGCTCCTCTCCCCGACTCATTTTTCGCGACATCTCAAAGGCCGCGATTTTTCCAATCACAATGGTCGGGGTCATGTTGCTCAAATCCTCCATATTGTGAAGGATGGTGATGATGCTCCCATATCTTTGTTGTGGTAGCAGGGAGATAATCTTCCTCACAATGTCCGCATCACCTAGCTTATTAATGCCAATAGAATTGAGCTCATTGATAATTAGATTCAAACGAGAATACATGTCTCTAACAAGCTCATCATCTTTCATGGCAAAAGAATTATACTCATTTAAGACTAGGCAATGTTTTTGCTCACGGACATTGGATGTGCCGTCATGGAGCTCATGCAATTTTAGCCAAATCTCATTAGCAGTTTTCAGGGTAAATACTTGATTGAAAATATCCATGCTAAGAGATTCATACAAGCAATTTTTGGCTCTAGCATTTAAATGGATTTCTTTTTCCTCACTCGTGGTGAGTTTCTCGGGATTCTTGAGGGGTTTCATCCCGTCACGAGTGACTCTCCAAACACCTAGATCAACGGCCTCTAGGTAACAAGCCATTCTAGCACTATAATATGGGAAGTTAGTGCCGTCAAAGTGTGGTGGCCTATGGGTATCCATCCCTTCCTCTAAAAAGCGTCGGCTCTTTTAGCGATGAAGCTAAAGCGTTTCAAATGAGCCAAACCAGGCTCTGATACCACTTGTAGGAAACGGATGACGCCTAAGAGGGGGGGGGGTGAATTAGGACTTCTAAAACTTTTACTAAACTAGGCCACAATTAAATCCCTAGAGCAAAACCTATGCAAATAATCAAAACTAGAATGTGCAAACTAGGTTTTGTCTAAGTGTTGCTATCTCTACCGCAAAAGGCTAAGTTTCAATCTATACTAAATAAGTATGACTACAAGATTAAAACTTAAATGCTTAATATAAATGCGGAATGTAAAGAGCTAAGTAGAGAAGCAAACTCTCGTGGATGACGCCGGTATTTTTACCGAGGTATCCGGAACCACGCAAGGTCCCGACTAATCCTCGTTGGTGCCCCTACGCAAAGGGAAGCCCACGCGAGGGCCAAGCACCACGGTCGAGTAACTCCGTAGAGAGCCGCGGGCCTTCTCCACGCGCAAGTGGTGCTCCGCTTCCGGCTCCTCTCGGACGCTCCCCGCCGTCTCCACTATCGAGCTTCCGGCCGAAACGCCGCGGGCCTCGTTCCCTCCGGTACACGGTGGCGGCCGTGACACAAACGCGGTTGTCACGGTCTCGCAAGACTCTCGCCCCACTCGGTACAATTACAACGACTCACGCAAGAGCCGAGGGGTTGTGTGGTTTTACAAAACTCACTCAACTAACTAGGGTTCACCTAGAGCAAGCGCTAAAGCGGTCTAACTAACCTAAGCACTTCGCAAAGCACCTACGCTAATCACCGAGTGATTCTATTAAGCACTTGGGTGTTTGAGCTCTTGGAAATATGCACTATGTGTCTTGGTATGTTGCTTGGGCTCTCACACTTGAGAATGGCCGGTTGGGGTGGTATTTATAGCCTCCACACCCCAAACTAGCCGTTGGACAGAAAGCAGCAACTTTCTGTCGTCGGGTGCACCGGACAGTCCGGTGCACCACCGGACATCTACTGTGCAGTGTCCGGTGCACGCCACGTCAGCCGACCGTTGGCATCTGTAGCAGTCGACCGTTGGATCCGACCGTTGCCTTCTGCCCGTTGGCACACCGGACAGTCCGGTGCACACCGGACAGTCCGGTGCTACAGCCAGAGAGCGCCTGTCTGTGGCCTCTCTGCGCAGACTGTCCGGTGCCTCACCGGACAGTCCGGTGCACACCGGACACCAATGTCCGGTGCGCCACCAGGCGCTGGCTGACAGCCCTCGTCTTGGATTTCTTCGCTGATTTCTTCGGGCTTCTTTGTTCTTGAATATTGGACTCCTATGCATCTTTTTATGTCTTCTTTTTGAGGTGTTGCATCCTCATTGCCTTGGTCCAATTCTCTTCGCATCCTGTGAACTACAAACACAGACACTAGAAAACTTATTAGTTCACGGATTGTGTTGTTCATCAAACACCAAAACTCAATTAGCCAAATGGCCCGGGGTCCATTTTCCTTACAATCTCCCCCTTTTTGGTGATTGATGACAACACAACCAAAGCAAGCAAATAATACAAGTATTTGAGTGAAAATATGCAATCTACTTGCTAAGATGTATGATTGTCCCCACAATGTGAAATTATGGACTTAAGCCTCCCCCTAACTCCATAATTCACATACTTCCTATTTTTGGACCAAAGAACCAAAACCACTTAAAAAACCATTTGTAGATAAAATTTTAAATTGGTGGTGTTTGGTGTTTGATATAGTTTTCATTGCTTTGGTCCCTAAACTTCTCCCCCTTTGGCATCAACCACCGAAAAGGAAGACATTAAAAGCATGTAGGAAGTAAATAAAAGCTTGCCCTCATCAAGAAATGTATCAAATGATATCACTAGAAGGATATTAAATTAAACTATGTGAATGATACCACTTGAAGGGGTCCTCAAAAGATTACTCCCCCTAAATGAGTTGTCTCCTTTAGAAAGAGTTTTTCTCCCCCTTTAGAGATGAAGAAATACTCCCCTTGACAGAGATCCTCTACTTAGGAAAAAGCAGGTGAAAATTTGAGGTGCAAGACATGATTTGAAAAGACTAACTTCCCTTATGCATAGGTAACAGAATATGAGTTATCTACTTATGCATTTTTGCAACATGGAAGCATATGATATGAAATATAGTCTAATCAAATATTGGAGAAGACATGTAAATGATACTGAATGTAGTCTCAAAAGATACCAATTGAAAGTCAATGGTGAGCTTGAGAGACATAAGAGTTCTTGGAGATTTTGCAGTGGAAGATTGTTGTCTTTCTCCGGGGACTTCATTTTCCTTACAATGAGACTATCACATGAAATAGACTTGAAAAGGTGTTAGTCTCAAAGTGTTAGATTATAGAGTAACCTCCCCCTAAAGGTATGCATACAAGTTTTGAATACTTGTAGGAGACATGCCCTTTGATTTGATATCAAGAGGGGCAAATTATCCATAATCCAAACTTTGGCACATATAAGTTAAATGATACACTTTGTAGAAATCAAAATTTTCAATTGATGCATCATTTACTATGGAGTGATATAAAAGCTATGTGCCGTGCTTTAACTAAACATTTTAAGCCATGTAGGTTTGCTTAAGTATATGAATTAAAAACAAGCGATCCTACCATATGATTTACCTAGTATGCATGATTTTAAACAAAAGTACATAACAAATGTAATACTAGGCAAGAAAGGTAAACTAGATAAAAGATAAATAGATACGCATATCTAAAGACGAAGAAGACAATAAAGCTAGTTACCTTAGTCATGGGTGGGAAATTTGGGTCCAAAATTTTCACTAACCCACTTGGCAATAAGCTTGATCCAATATGATGTATCCCATGATATACATCCCAACTTTGCCAAGTCTCCAAATTTCCCGTAGACCTTTGGTCCACTCACTTCCCTTTCGGGATCCAAACCTTCTTGGTGCTTTTCATGGTTGAAATTATCTCCTTTGGCACCCAGATGCGTTTGGCCCCCTCTCCTTTGTTGGCTTGCTTGTTGGCCTTGATTGCTATCACCTTTCCGTTCTTTTTCTTCTTGATCAAATATGGTGTAGCATCCTTTTTGTTCACCTTTTTGATGTAGGTGTTGGAGATTTTGCTTGATGGCTTTTGCTTGAGCTTTTGCCTTTGTTTATCCCCGGTCATCACCTTGCATTGGAAAGACTTGTGGCCTTCCTTGTGGCATAGCCTACAAATCACAGTTTCTCCCTCTACAGGCTTGTTCAATCCCGCAGTGGTGTTATCCTGTGGAGGTCGGATTTGTTTGGCTTTGCCTTTTTTGTCATACAAAGCCTTGCCAAGGCGAGCCACTTCTTGCTTTAGTTGTTCATTTTCCTTTGCAACCTCATCCGTACATGTCTCTACAACAATATTCTCAACAACGACTTGGTTGCAGGGGTTAGAATCATCAATTAAATCAAAGCAGGAAGTAGAAGCGTCTTTCTTAATTATTTCAGGTATTTCAACTAAAGATGCTGCTGGGGTGCTACCAATGTTTTCTAGCTTAGTAGTTAGCTCATTATTGTGTATGCTAAGAATTTCCATTTTCTCTAGCAAATTTTCAATAGCTTCTTGGGAGCTAGCTAACTTAGCCTTAAGTTTTTCATTCTTTTTAATAAGGCTATCATCGGTAGCAGTGGATGGAGCACTAGATTCTAATAGCTCAATTTTAGTTGATAGCTCACTATTTAAGTTTGCAAAAGTTTCAAATTTTTCTAGCAAACCTTTGTAATCATTTTGAGAGCTAACCAACTTATTTTTCAAAGTTTTAAGTTGAGCTTTTTGCTTAGTGCAAACATCCTGGAAAAATTTTACGGCTTCCGCAAGCTCTTCTAGAGAGGCCTTTCCCTCGCCTTCATCATCACTACTACTTTCATCACTAGAGGATGGAATGCTTTTGTTACCTCTTGCCATAAGGCATTTGTGTGATGACCGTGATGATCGTGACGAGGACCGGTGGCTGCGCGTCCTTAGAGGTTCATCTTCACTTGAAGAATCATCCCAAGTTCTAACACTTGTGAGCGCCTTGCCTTTGCTCCTCTCCTTTTTGGGTTTGGCCATATTTGGACAGTTGTCCCTGAAGTGGCCCTTCTCCCCACATGCGAAGCATCCTCTCTTCCTTTGCTTTTTCCTGTCAATGTTAAAGAGAAGATCCTCGACCTGCAGGGGCACACCCATTAGATTAATCTTGCGGATCATCCTCATTACCTTTCCGACGCGTCGGATTGTTTCTTCGTCCTCGGAGGATGATGTGCATGGTTGATTATCTTCATCATCATCACTTTCTTCTTCTTCTTCCTCTTCTTCGCTTGAGGAACTTGGAGTGGGAGCCTTCTTTTTGCCCTTCCTTTCATCACATGCAAAAGCATATGGTCTTGAGGAAGTTGGCTCCTCTCCCCGACTCATTTTTCGCGACATCTCAAAGGCCGCGATTTTTCCAATCACAATGGTCGGGGTCATGTTGCTCAAATCCTCCATATTGTGAAGGATGGTGATGATGCTCCCATATCTTTGTTGTGGTAGCAGGGAGATAATCTTCCTCACAATGTCCGCATCACCTAGCTTATTAATGCCAATAGAATTGAGCTCATTGATAATTAGATTCAAACGAGAATACATGTCTCTAACAAGCTCATCATCTTTCATGGCAAAAGAATTATACTCATTTAAGACTAGGCAATGTTTTTGCTCACGGACATTGGATGTGCCGTCACGGAGCTCATGCAATTTTAGCCAAATCTCATTAGCAGTTTTTAGGGTAAATACTTGATTGAAAATATCCATGCTAAGAGATTCATACAAGCAATTTTTGGCTCTAGCATTTAAATGGATTTCTTTTTCCTCACTCGTGGTGGGTTTCTCGGGATTCTTGAGGGGTTTCATCCCGTCACGAGTGACTCTCCAAACACCTAGATCAACGGCCTCTAGGTAACAAGCCATTCTAGCACTATAATATGGGAAGTTAGTGCCGTCAAAGTGTGGTGGCCTATGGGTATCCATCCCTTCCTCTAAAAAGCGTCGACTCTTTTAGCGGTGAAGCTAAAGCGTTTCAAATGAGCCAAACCAGGCTCTGATACCACTTGTAGGAAACGGATGACGCCTAAGAGGGGGGGGTGAATTAGGACTTCTAAAACTTTTACTAAACTAGGCCACAATTAAATCCCTAGAGCAAAACCTATGCAAATAATCAAAACTAGAATGTGCAAACTAGGTTTTGTCTAAGTGTTGCTATCTCTACCGCAAAAGGCTAAGTTTCAATCTATACTAAATAAGTATGACTACAAGATTGAAACTTAAATGCTTAATATAAATGCGGAATGTAAAGAGCTAAGTAGAGAAGCAAACTCTCGTGGATGACGCCGGTATTTTTACCGAGGTATCCGGAACCACGCAAGGTCCCGACTAATCCTCGTTGGTGCCCCTACGCAAAGGGAAGCCCACACGAGGGCCAAGCACCACGGTCGAGTAACTCCGTAGAGAGCCGCGGGCCTTCTCCACGCGCAAGTGGTGCTCCGCTTCCGGCTCCTCTCGGACGCTCCCCGCCGTCTCCACTATCGAGCTTCCGGCCGAAACGCCGCGGGCCTCGTTCCCTCCGGTACACGGTGGCGGCCGTGACACAAACGCGGTTGTCACGGTCTCGCAAGACTCTCGCCCCACTCGGTACAATTACAACGACTCACGCAAGAGCCGAGGGGTTGTGTGGTTTTACAAAACTCACTCAACTAACTAGGGTTCACCTAGAGCAAGCGCTAAAGCGGTCTAACTAACCTAAGCACTTCGCAAAGCACCTACGCTAATCACTGAGTGATTCTATTAAGCACTTGGGTGTTTGAGCTCTTGGAAATATGCACTATGTGTCTTGGTATGTTGCTTGGGCTCTCACACTTGAGAATGGCCGGTTGGGGTGGTATTTATAGCCTCCACACCCCAAACTAGCCGTTGGACAGAAAGCAGCAGCTTTCTGTCGTCGGGTGCACCGGACAGTCCGGTGCACCACCGGACATCTACTGTGCAGTGTCTGGTGCACGCCACGTCAGCCGACCGTTGGCGTCTGTAGCAGTCGACCGTTGGATCCGACCGTTGCCTTCTGCCCGTTGGCACACCGGACAGTCCGGTGCACACCGGACAGTCCGGTGCTACAGCCAGAGAGCGACTGTGTGTGGCCTCTCTGCGCAGACTGTCCGGTGCCTCACCGGACAGTCCGGTGCACACCGGACACCGATGTCCGGTGCGCCACCAGGCGCTGGCTGACAGCCCTCGTCTTGGATTTCTTCGCTGATTTCTTCGGGCTTCTTTGTTCTTGAATATTGGACTCCTATGCATCTTTTTATGTCTTCTTTTTGAGGTGTTGCATCCTCATTGCCTTGGTCCAATTCTCTTCGCATCCTATGAACTACAAACACAGACACTAGAAAACTTATTAGTTCACAGATTGTGTTGTTCATCAAACACCAAAACTCAATTAGCCAAATGGCCCGGGGTCCATTTTCCTTACACAAAGAAATTTGATCAAGGATTTCAAAAACTCCCCCTTTTTCCCATAATCAACACTTCTCCCCACAAGAGGCCAACTTTTGACATAAGAGACAATAAAAGAGTTTTGACAAACCAAAAGCTCTAATCTACTATTTTCAAAATTTCTCAAGTGGTAGCTGATCCATTTATCGCTTTGGCCTTTATTTTCTCCCCCTTTGGCATCAAGCACCAAAACGGGATCAATCTTGGCCCTTTAACCCCATTGCCTCACCAAAATCTTCAAATAAGAACACAAAGGCAATAAGAGTATGAAGATGAACTTGGAAAAGTTACTCTTTTCATCGGAGTGCAGTGGAAGTCTTGCATGGTCCAAGTCCACCTTTTCCCTTTCAATTTTCCTTAGAGACTAAAACAACGAAACTCAAGTACATGGTTAGTCTCAAAGGGTCAAGTTGTAGCACAGCTCCCCCTAAATATGTGCATTACTTGCAAACAGGACTTGTGAGGTCCAGGGAGTGTTTGTACAACTGGAGCACCACAATAAGCAACAAAATGCAGAATGAACATGATCAAAGGCATAAACACATGTATGCTACATTTCAATCCAAGTTCCGCGAATCTAAGATATTGAGCTCACTACGCAGCCTGCAAAAGGTCTTCTCATCTAGAGGCTTGGTAAAGATATCGGCTAGCTGGTTCTCGGTGCTAACATGAAACACTTCGATATCTCCCTTTTGCTGGTGGTCTCTCAAAAAGTGATGCCGGATGTCAATGTGCTTTGTGCGGCTGTGCTCAACAGGATTTTCCGCTATTCGGATAGCACTCTCATTGTCACATAGGAGTGGGACTTTGCTCAGATTGTAGCCAAAGTCCCTGAGGGTTTGCCTCATCCAAAGTAGTTGCGCACAACACTGTCCTGCGGCAACGTACTCGGCCTCAGCGGTGGATAGGGCAACGGAGGTTTGTTTCTTAGAGTTCCATGACACCAGGGACCTTCCTAAGAATTGGCACGTCCCTGATGTACTCTTCCTTTCGACCTTACATCCAGCATAGTCGGAATCTGAGTACCCAATCAAGTCAAAGTTAGACCCCTTTGGATACCAGATCCCGAAGCAAGGCGTAGCGACTAAATATCGAAGAATTCGCTTCACAGCCACTAAGTGACACTCCTTCGGATCGGATTGAAATCTAGCACACATGCATACGCTAAGCATAATATCCGGTCTACTAGCACATAAATAAAGCAAAGAACCTATCATGGACCGGTATGCTTTTTGATCAACGGACTTACCTCCTTTGTTAAGGTCGGTGTGTCCGTCGGTTCCCATCGGCGTCTGTAACACCCTAAAGTTCAATTTTGTGAAGACAAGGAAAATTTCTCAAAAAGTTTAAATCAAAACACCTTTCCTTAAAGATAATCATAATTTAGAAGTTTCTAGTCCCGAAATGAATATGTTAAAAATATATAATTAAAGATACTTAGATAATCTAAATTGCCTTTGGATTAGGTTATACAGAAGAATTATGATTAAACTATTTCTTAATATATAAAGTCTACAATATAAATTTGATTTCCCTAGAATTAATAAGGTATGGATTATTCTCTACTATATGATTAAAAGCTTGTCTAAAAGAACTGAAATGAATAAAGAAATATATAAAATATGTTTTTGCACATTATGCTGAAGTTCTATATGTGTACCAAATTAAGGGTTTGAACTTTAAACTTGTGTTGATTTGAAATTCAAATGGAAAGGAAAATAGAAAAGGAAAAATAGAAAGAAAAAGGAAAAAGAATAAAACCTGCTGTTGGGCCGCAACCACACAATTCGGCCCAGCCAAACTTAACACCCGCGCGGCCCAGGTTTCTCTCCCGCGCGCGCCCCCGTCATCTTCTCGCTGACGCGTGGGGCCCACAGACCAGTCTCTCACGCGCTTGCGCCTTGACTGGCTCGTGCGCCGACAGGTGGGGCCCGCGAGTCAGCCAGTGCACTCTTGCGGGCGCGTCGCGTTTCTCTGGCGGGTGGGGCCCCCTCGTTAGTCGACCGGGGCTCTTCTGGCTTGCCCTCATCTTATCGCCGCCAGGTGGGCCCGCTCGGACAGCTCGTTCTCCTACCTCCAACAAACCGCGACTTCTTCTCCGCTTCCACCGCTGGCCGGATTGTTCTCGCTGGCCGTTCTCCTCACCTCGGACCCTATCGCCGTGCTATAAAACCCAACGCCACCCTTCCTGCTCCTTCATCCACCCGTGAGCCGCCACCATCGGCGTGTGGAAGACAAGAGTTGTTTCCTCACCAATTCCGCGCCGTCACCGCGGGATCTCACCGTGGCTGCGGTATCGACCTCAAAGACCCATTCCGGGGATCGGCGTCGGGCCACGAAGCGCTTGGTGTCGTCGGTGGGCGGCGAGGAACCTCGTGCTCACCAGAATTCCATACCGTCGTCGTGACTTCCGCCGTGCGCCGTGGGCAAGCCTCCTGGTGACCTAATCCCCGGTATTGTTCCCACCTCTGTGCTCGCCATCTTCCCCTCTCGGTGTAGTAGCGATCAATTTCTATATGGAGGCGGTTTTCATCGGATTGCGTGCTCGCCGGCGAACCGGCCGCCGTGAATGGGCGGCGCTGCCGTCGCTCGTTGGGCGAATTGGGGGAGACGGCCGCGGGCTGTTGGATCTAGCATGTGCGGCTCAGATTAGAATTGAATACCCCTTCGCGTTGGAGTTGATCCTGGCCGTTGGCACCAGATCGTAAGCATCACGTTGGATCGCGATTAATTGAATCTGGACCCTCGATTTTGAATCCAGCGGCCGGGAGCGCATACCGCTTCGCGGTGGGCTCTGTCTAATCTGATCCGTTGGGATCGGATCGGACGGCTAAGATCATCCGATACCCCTTCGGCCCTGGTCGTTTTTCTAATGAGCCCCTGGACTTTGCAGAAAACAACCCGCCGTCCTCGCTCACTGTTCGTTGAGTCGGGGAAAACTTACGCTGTGGCCCCTGAGTTTCTTTTTATTTGACGCGCAGTCCAGATAACAGAGAAATAAGATTATTAATATTAAAAAATTGATTTTTAGTATAAAAATAAATCTTAAAACTTGTATAATTCATATTTAATTCATTTTAACTCCAAATTGAGTCATTCCAGTTGCAATAATTTTGTTATAATATTGCCTATCAACTAGTAACACTTTTTAGCCATGAAACTTGAAGTGAAATTGTTCATTTGAATTAATCTGTTCTAGGTGCTTAATAACTTCAGAAATTCATAACTAAATAACTATAACTCCAAATTTAGTGATTCTTGTTCCTACGATCTCGTAGCAACGCGTAGATTATTATTATTCAGTTTGTACTTATGTTTGGTGTAATGTTAATTTTGCCTATACAATGTTTGTTTGTATTGCTACGACTAGAGCGAGGTCACGTGTCATCTGAAGAGCAAGTTGGTACCTGGATTCTCAAGGCCCAGGCAAGTTGTGCCCTTGATCACTTCTTTTTACCCACTCATGTTCTAATTAATCATAATGATCTGCATAGGTTAATTTTGATGGGACCCAATAGGTTACCCTAGTTTGTCTATCTTTATACCTTGTTTACCACTGAACTTTTTGGGTAGTACTTGCTAGTGCTTTATGTGGTTTTGGGTATGAAGGTATATTATTCATGATCACACTTTTATTATATGTTTATTATTACTGTTCATGATAAGATCATTATGTTAATTGGAACATGGAGCGACCACCCGGGAAAACAGTGCTACCACAAGGGAGGAATGGGACCCCTTGGCTGATTAATTAGGAAAGCTAGTGGAAGACTACCTTACCCGAAAGGGGCAAGGGCAGTAGGGGAGTGGTCAGTGTAGGGAGGCCCTCGGGAGGATTTTGCTGCGATGGCGGTCCTGCAAGGGATTCCTGCATTGGAACTTCCTATAAACTGTAGCGGGTTTTCGGAAGCTAGTGGAACTTTGTAAAGGCCTCGTAGTGGATCCCTAGCCATTCACCTCGGTAGTGTCTAAGGGCCTTGCAAACCCTGGCGACATGGGATACACGACTTGTGGGTAAAGATGCGCAACCTCTGCAGAGTGTAAAACTAGTATACTAGCCGTGCTCACGGTCAAGAGCGGCTCGGACCCTCACATGATTAAATTATGGAACTTAAACTCAATTTGTCATATGCATTGCATCGCAGGTGAAGTTGTTACTTTTGTTCTACTATTTAATTGGGCTGGTATTTACTTATACTTAGTAACTGCTAATAAAATTTTGACCAACTTTAAAAGCAGTGCTCAGCTCTAACCATCTTCTTTGGTAAGCCTTACACTTCACGTGAGCTCCCACCTTTGGCGAGTTCATGCACATCATTCCCCACAACTTGTTGAGCGATGAACGTATGTGAGCTCACTCTTGCTGTCTCACACACACCACAGGTCAAGAGCAGGTACCGCAGGATGAGGCGCTTGGAGGATGCTGCGATGTGTTCGTGAGAGGTCTAGGTCGTCGTCTCCCAGTCAATTTTGGGTTGCTGGACCGTTGTCTCCTTATAATGTAATTATTTATTTTGTATAGAACTCCTGTTATATATAAAGATGTGACATTCGATCCTGTGCCATGAATCATCATATGTGTGAGACTTGGTCCCAGCACACCTGGTGATTATGTTAGCGCCCGGGTTTTGGACCCCTAAAATCCGGGTGTTACAGCGTCTTTGCGGGCTTGGCGTCCTTCATCCCAAACCTCTTTAGCAAATCTTGTGTGTACTTTGTTTGGGAGATGAAGGTGTCGTCCTTGAGTTGCTTCACTTGGAACCCAAGGAAGTAGGTCAACTCGCCCATCATCGACATCTCGAATTTCTGCGTCATCACCCTGCTAAACTCTTCACAAGACTTTTGGTTAGTAGAACCAAATATTATGTCGTCGACATAAATTTGGCACACAAAAAGATCACCATCGCAAGTCTTAGTAAAAAGAGTTGGATCGGCTTTCCCAACCTTGAAAGCATTAGCAATTAAAAAGTCTCTAAGGCATTCATACCATGCTCTTGGGGCTTGCTTAAGTCCATAGAGCGCCTTAGAGAGCTTACACACGTGGTCGGGGTACCGTTCATCCTCGAAGCCAGGGGGCTGCTCCACGTACACCTCCTCCTTGATCGGCCCGTTGAGGAAAGCGCTCTTCACATCCATTTGGTACAACCTGAAAGAATGGTGAGCGGCATATGCTAGCAAGATACGAATTGATTCTAGCCTAGCCACAGGAGCAAAAGTCTCCTCAAAGTCCAAACCTGCGACTTGGGCATAACCTTTTGCCACAAGTCGAGCCTTGTTCCTCGTCACCACCCCGTGCTCGTCCTGTTTGTTGCGGAACACCCACTTGGTTCCCACAACATTTTGCTTGGGACGAGGCACCAGTGTCCAAACTTCGTTGCGCTTGAAGTTGTTGAGTTCCTCCTGCATGGCCAACACCCAGTCTGGATCTAGCAAGGCCTCTTCTACCCTGAAAGGCTCAATAGAAGAGACAAAAGAGTAATGCTCACAAAAATTAACTAATCTTGAGCGAGTAGTTACTCCCTTGCTAATATCACCCAATATCTGGTCGACGAGATGATCCCTTTGAATTGTCGCTCGAACTTGGGTTGGAGGTGCCTGAGGTGCTTCTTCCTCTTGAACATCCTGTGCTCCCCCTTGATCATGTGCCTCCACTTGAGGTACCTGTTCGACATCTTGGCTTGGGGGATGCACCATAGTTGAGGAAGACGGTTGATCTTGCTCCAAATGTTCCTGAGGCCGTACATCTCCAATCGCCATGGTGCGTATCGCGGCTGTTGGAACGTCTTCTTCATCTACATCATCAAGATCAACAACTTGCTCTCTTGGAGAGCCATTAGTCTCATCAAATACAACGTCGCTAGAGACTTCAACCAAACCCGATGATTTGTGGAAGACCCTATACGCCTTTGTATTTGAATCATAACCTAATAAAAATCCTTCTACGGCTTTGGGAGCAAATTTGGAATTCCTACCCTTCTTCACTAGAATGTAGCATTTACTCCCAAAAACACGAAAATACAATACATTAGGTTTGTTACCGGTTAGCAGCTCATACGACGTCTTCTTGAGGAGGCGGTGAAGGTAGACCCTGTTGATGGCGTGGCAAGCCGTGTTCACGGCTTCCGACCAAAAGCACTCGGGGGTCTTGAATTCTCCAAGCATAGTCCTCGCCATATCTATGAGCGTCCTGTTCTTCCTCTCTACCACACCATTTTGCTGAGGTGTGTAGGGAGCGGAGAACTCGTGCTTGATCCCCTCCTCCTCAAGAAACTCCTCCACTTGAAGGTTCTTGAATTCGGACCCGTTGTCGCTCCTTATCTTCTTCACCTTGAGCTCAAACTCATTTTGAGCTCTCCTTAGGAAGCGCTTGAGGGTCCCTTGGGTTTCAGACTTATCCTGCAAAAAGAACACCCAAGTGAAGCGGGAAAAGTCATCAACGATAACTAGACCATACTTACTTCCTCCTATGCTCAGATAGGCGACGGGTCCGAAGAGGTCCATATGTAGCAGCTCCAGGGGTCTTGATGTTGTCATCACATTTTTGGTGTGATGAGAGCCTCCCACTTGTTTCCCTGCTTGACAAGCTGCACAAGGTCTATCTTTTTCGAAATGAACATTGGTTAGACCTATCACGTGTTCTCCCTTTAGAAGCTTGTGGAGGTTCTTCATCCCCACATGTGAGAGCACCTAGAGGGGGGGGGGGTGAATAGGTGATCCTGTAAAAACTTCAAACTTAAGCCACAAAAACTTGTTAAGTGTTAGCACGATTATTGCCAAGTGGCTAAGGTGACGTCTCAACAAAACACAATACCACAAAAGATCAAGACAGAGGTGACACAGTGGTTTATCCCGTGGTTCGGCCAAGCCAATGCTTGCCTACTTCCACGTTGTGGCGTCCCAACGGACGAGGGTTGCAATCAACCCCTCTCAAGCGGTCCAAAGACCCACTTGAATACCATGGTGTTTTGTTTTTCTCTTCTTATCCCTTTCGCAAGGAATCTCCACAAATTGGAGTCTCTTGCCCTTACAAGTATATGATCACAAAGAAAGCACAGAGTAAGGGAGGGAAGCAACACACACAAATCCACAGCAAAAGCGCACACACACGGCCAAGAAACGAGCTCACAAGACTATCTCAGAGTTCTCACTTAGAACAGAGCTCGAATCACTTAGAAACACAAACGAATGCGCAGAGACTTAGTGTGGATGATCAAGAATGCTCAAGAGTTGCTTATGTCTATCCTCCATGCGCCTAGGGGCTCCTTTTATAGCCCCAAGGCAGCTAGGAGCCGTTGAGAGCAAATCCGGAAGGCCATCCTTGCCTTCTGTCGTCGGGGCACCGGACAGTCCGGTGCACACCGGACAGTGTCCGGTGCCCGATTTGTTTCCATATCTGGCGCTTCCGACCGTTGCAGACCGGCTGAGATCTGAGAGCCGTTGGCGCACCGGACATGTCCGGTGCACACCGGACATGTCCGGTGCACACCGGACAGTCCGGTGCCGTCTTCCGACCGTTGGCTCCGCCACGTGTCCCGCGCAGATTGCGCGGCCGACCGTTGGCCCGGCCGACCGTTGGCTCACCGGACAGTCCGGTGCACACCGGACAGTCCGGTGAATTTTAGCCGTACGCCGCCGGCCAATTTCCCGAGAGCAGCTAGTTTGCGCCGAGTCAGTCTGGCGCACCGGACACTGTCCGGTGCACACCGGACTGTCCGGTGCTCCAGACCGAGCTGGAACTTGGCTGCACACAGCCAAGACATTCTTCCCTCTTCTCTCTTCTTCTACTATCTGTTTCTAACACTTAGACAAATACATTAGTACACAAAACCAATGTACTAAGGCTTAGAAACGTACCTTTATCTCATGATTTGCACCTTGTTCATCCATGTACATAAATTCACAATTAAGCACATGTGTTGGCACTCAATCACCAAAATACTTAGAAATGGCCCAAGGGCACATTTCCCTTTCAATCTCCCCCTTTTTGGTGATTTATGCCAACACAACATAAAGCAACTAGAACAAGTGCAAACTCACTTCAAATAAAATAAATTTAAGTTTTATTCAATTTTGGCATATATGGATCATCCTTTGCCACCACTTGGTATGTTTTTGCAGATCAAACTCAAATCTCTATCTCTAAATCAAACACACATGTTGAAGCATAAAGAGAGTCATTCCAAAAGAGATTGATCAAAGATTTCAAAAACTCCCCCTTTTTCCCATAAACAATACTTCTCCCCACAAGAAGCCAACTTTTGACAAGAGAGACAACCTAAGAATTTTGACAAACCAAAAACTCTATTCTACTATTTTCAAAATCTCTCAAGTGGTAGCTGATCCATTTATTGCTTTGGCCTTTATTTTCTCCCCCTTTGGCATCAAGCACCAAAACGGGATCAATTGTGGCCCTTTAACCCCATTGCCTCACCAAAATCTTCAATTAAGAGCAAATGGCAATAAGAGTTCATGAGATGGACTTGGAATGAGTTACCCTCTCATCGGAGTGCAGTGGAAGTCTTGCATGATCCAAGTCCACCTTTTCCCTTTCAATTCTCCTTTGAGACTAAATCAAACAAACTCAAACATATGGTTAGTCTCAAAGGGTCAAGTTGTAACACATCTCCCCCTAAACATGTGCATCACTTTGCAACGGACTTGTGAGGTCCAGGGAGTGTTTGAACAACTTGAGCACCATAATAAGCAACAAAATGCAGAATGAACATGATCAAAGGCATGAATACATGTATGCTACAATTCAATCCAAGTTCCGCGAATCTAAGACATTTAGCTCACTACGCAGCCTGCAAACGGTCTTCTCATCTAAAGGCTTGGTAAAGATATCGGCTAGCTGGTTCTCGGTGCTAACATAAAACACTTCGATATCTCCCTTTTGCTGGTGGTCTCTCAAAAAGTGATGCCGGATGTCTATGTGCTTTGTGCGGCTGTGCTCAACAGGATTTTCCGCTATTCGGATAGCACTCTCATTATCACATAGGAGTGGGACTTTGCTCAGATTGTAGCCAAAGTCCCTGAGGGTTTGCCTCATCCAAAGTAGTTGCGCGCAACACTGTCCTGCGGCAACATACTCGGCCTCAGCGGTGGATAGGGCAACGGATGTTTGTTTCTTAGAGTTCCATGACACTAGGGACCTTCCTAAGAATTGGCACGTCCCCGATGTACTCTTCCTATCGACCTTACATCCAGCATAGTCGGAATCTGAATATCCAATTAAGTCAAAGGTAGACCCCTTTGGATACCAGATCCCGAAGCAAGGCGTAGCGACCAAATATCTAAAGATTCGCTTCACCGCCACTAAGTGGCACTCCTTAGGATCAGATTGAAATCTAGCACACATGCATACGCTAAGCATAATATCCGGTCTACTAGCACATAAGTAAAGTAATGACCCTATCATTGACCGGTATGCTTTTTGATCAACGGACTTACCTCCTTTGTTGAGGTCGGTGTGTCCGTCGGTTCCCATCGGCGTCTTTGCGGGCTTGGCGTCCTTCATCCCAAACCTCTTTAGCAGATCTTGCGTGTACTTCGTTTGGGAGATGAAGGTGCCGTCCTTGAGTTGCTTCACTTGGAACCCAAGGAAGTAGTTCAACTCGCCCATCATAGACATCTCGAATTTCTACGTCATCACCCTGCTAAACTCTTCACAAGACTTTTGGTTAGTAGAACCAAATATTATGTCATCGACATAAATTTGGCATACAAACAAATCACCATCACATGTCTTTGTAAAAAGAGTTGGATCGGCTTTCCCAACCTTGAAAGCATTAGCAAGTAAGAAATCTCTAAGGCATTCATACCATGCTCTTGGGGCTTGCTTAAGTCCATAGAGCGCCTTAGAGAGCTTACATACATGGTCGGGGTACCGCTCATCCTCGAAGCCAGGGGGTTGCTCCACGTACACCTCCTCCTTTATTGGCCCGTTGAGGAAAGCGCTCTTCACATCCATTTGGTACAACCTGAAAGAATGGTGAGCGGCATATGCTAGCAAGATACGAATGGACTCTAGCCTAGCCACAGGAGCAAAAGTCTCCTCAAAGTCCAAACCTGCGACTTGGGCATAACCTTTTGCCACAAGTCGAGCCTTGTTCCTCGTCACCACCCCGTGCTCGTCCTGTTTGTTGCGAAAAACCCACTTGGTTCCCACAACATTTTGCTTTGGACGAGGCACCAGCGTCCAAACTTCATTGCGCTTGAAGTTATTGAGTTCCTCCTGCATGGCCAACACCCAATCCGGATCTAGCAAGGCCTCCTCTACCCTGAAAGGCTCAATAGAGGAGACAAAAGAGTAATGTTCACAAAAATTAACTAGTCGAGACCGAGTAGTTACTCCCTTGCTAATGTCACCCAGAATTTGGTCGACGGGATGATCCCTTTGAATCATCGCTCGAACTTGGGTTGGAGGTGCCGGTTGCGCTTCTTCCTTCATCACATTATTATCTTGTGCTCCCCCTTGATCACACGCCTCCTTTTGATTAACATGTTCATCGTCTTGAGTTGGGGGATGCACCGTTGAGGAAGAAGGTTGATCTCGTTCATCTTGTTCCTGTGGCCGAACGTCTCCAATCGCCATGGTTCGTATAGCGGCCGTTGGAACATCTTCTTCATCTACATCATCACAATCAACAACTTGCTCTCTTGGAGAGCCATTAGTCTCATCAAATACAACGTCGCTAGAGACTTCAACCAAACCCGATGATTTGTTGAAGACCCTATACGCCTTTGTATTTGAATCATAACCTAATAAAAACCCTTCTACAGCTTTGGGAGCAAACTTAGAATTTCTACCCTTCTTCACTAGAATGTAGCACTTGCTCCCAAAAACACGAAAGTAAGATACATTGGGTTTGTTACCGGTTAGTAGCTCATATGACGTCTTCTTGAGGAGGCGGTGAAGGTAGACCCTGTTGATGGCGTGGCAAGCCGTGTTCACGGCTTCCGACCAAAAGCACTCGGGGGTCTTGAACTCTCCAAGCATCGTCCTCGCCATATCGATTAGCGTCCTGTTCTTCCTCTCTACCACACCATTTTGCTGTGGTGTGTAGGGAGCGGAGAACTCGTGCTTGATCCCTTCCTCCTCAAGAAACTCATCCACTTGAAGGTTCTTGAACTCGAACCCGTTGTCGCTCCTTATCTTCTTCACCTTGAGCTCAAACTCATTTTGAGCTCTCCTGAGGAAGCGCTTGAGGGTCCCTTGGGTTTCAGACTTATCCTGCAAAAAGAATACCCAAGTGAAGCGGGAAAAGTCATCAACAATAACTAAACCATACTTACTCCCTCCTATGCTTAGATAGGCGACGGGTCCGAAGAGGTCCATATGCAGCAGCTCCAGAGGTCTTGATGTGGTCATCACATTCTTGCTGTGATGTGCTCCTCCCACCTGTTTACCTGCCTGACAAGCTGCACAAGGTCTATCTTTTTCGAAATGCACATTTGTTAGACCTATCACGTGTTCTCCCTTTAGAAGCTTGTGGAGGTTCTTCATCCCCACATGTGCTAAGCGGCGATGCCACAGCCAGCCCATGCAAGTCTTAGCCATTAAGCATGCATCTAGACCGGCCTCTTCTTTTGCAAAATCAACTAAATAGAGCTTGCCGTCTAGTATACCCTTAAAAGCTAGTGAACCATCACATCTTCTAAAGACAGACACATCTACATTTGTAAATAAACAATTATATCCCATTTGACATAATTGACTAACAGATAGCAAATTATATCCAAGACTCTCCACTAAGAATACATTTGAGATAGAATGCTCATTGGAAATTGCAATTTTACCTAACCCTTTTACCTTGCCTTGATTCCCATCACCGAATATAATTGAATCTTGGGAATCCTTATTCTTGACGTAGGAGGTGAACATCTTCTTCTCCCCCGTCATATGGTTTGTGCATCCGCTGTCGATAATCCAGCTTGATCCCCCGGATGCATAAACCTGCAAGGCAAATTTAGGCTTGGGTCTTAGGTACCCAACTCATGTTGGGTCCTGCAAGGTTAGCACAAATATCTTTAGGGACCCAAATGCAAGATTTATCTCCCTTGCATCTAGCCCCTAATTTCCTAGCAACTACCTTCTTACCCTTTCTACAAATAGCAAAGGGAGTATTGCAAGCATAATAAATGGTAGAAGGTTCATTCACTACTTTCCTAGGAGCATGAATAACATTCTTTCTAGGCACATGAGCAATATTTCTCCTAGGCATATGTACAACATTTCTTCTACACATATCCCTATCATGCTTATAAGAGGAACTAGAAGCAAACATGGCATGAGAATCATAGACATGTGAAACAAAATCATTATAAGTATTTCTAGCATTTCTCCTATCATTATACATAAAGGCATGGTTCTTTTTCGCACTACTAGCCATAGGGGCCTTCCCCTTCTCCTTGACGAAGATGGGAGCCTTATGGCTTGTTAAGTTCTTGGCTTCCTTCTTGAAGCCAAGCCCATCCTTAATTGAGGGATGTCTTCCTATTGTATAGGCATCCCTTGCAAATTTTAACTTGTCAAATTCACTTTTGCTAGTCTTAAGTTGTGCATTAAGACTAGCCAATTCATCACTTAGTTTGGAAATTGAAGCTAAGTGTTCACTACAGGCATTAACATCAAAATCCTTACACCTAGTGCAAATTGTAACATTTTCAACACAGGAATTTGATTTACTAGCTACTTCTAATTTAGCACTTAAATCATTATTAATACCTTGTAGAGTAGAAATGGTTTCATGACAGGTAGATAGTTCATAAGAAAGCATTTCATTTCTTTTTACTTCTAAAGCATATGATTTTTGTGCCTCTACAAATTTATCATGTTCATCATACAATAAGTCCTCTTGCTTTTCTAAAAGCCTATTCTTCTCATTCAATGCATCAATCAATTCATTGATTTTATCTATCTTAGATCTATCTAAGCCCTTGAACAAGCAAGAATAATCTATGTCATCATCATCACTAGACTCACTATCACTAGAAGAAGCATAAGTGGAGTCTTGAGTACTTACCTTCTTCTCTCTTGCCATAAGACAAGTGAGACGCTCGTTGGGGAAGAGAGCCGATTTGTTGAAGGCAGTGGCGGCGAGTCCTTCATTGTCGGAGTCGGAGGAGGAGCAATCCGAGTCCCACTCCTTTCCTAGATGCGCCTCGCCCTTTGCCTTCTTGTATGCCTTCTTCTTCTCCCTCTTGTTCCCCTTTTCCTGGTCACTTTCATTATCGGGACAGTTAGCAATAAAGTGACCAAGCTTACCGCATTTGAAGCACGAGCGCTTTCCTTTTGTCTTGGTCTTGCTTGGCTGCCCCTTGCGACCATTTAGCGCCGTCTTGAATCTCTTGATGATGAGAGCCATCTCTTCATCATTGAGTCCGGCAGCCTCAATCTGTGCCACCTTGCTAGGTAGCGCCTCCTTGCTTCGTGTTGCCTTGAGAGCAAGGGGTTGCGGCTCGTTGATCGGACCATTCAAGGCGTCGTCCACATACCTCTGAAAGGGAAATGAGCCCTTGGGCCATTTCTAAGGATTTTGGTGATTTAGTGCTCAACACAGGTACCTATTTGTAAATTGGAACAAGGTGCAAATCATGAAGTAAAGGTATGTTTCTAAGCCTTAGTACATTGGTTTTGTGGACTAACATGTTTGTCTAAGTGTTAGAAACAGCATGAAGAAATAGAGAAAAGGGGAGAGAATGACTTGGCTGTGTGCAGCCAAGTCCCTGCTCGGTCTGGAGCACCGGACTGTCCGGTGTGCACCGGACAGTGTCCGGTGCGCCAGGCCTCCTCGGCGCGAACTGGCCGCTCTCGGGAATTCGCCGACGGCGTACGGCTATAATTCACCGGACTGTCCGGTGTACACCGGACTGTCCGGTGAGCCAACGGTCGGCCAGGGCCAACGGTCGGCCGCGCAATCCGCGCGAGACACGTGGCCGAGCCAACGGTCGGGAAGGAACACCGGACTGTCCGGTGTGCACCGGACATGTCCGGTGCGCCAACTAAGCGCAGATCTGGAGCAGCCAGCAACGGTCAGAAGTGCTGTTTTTGGAAACAAATCGGGCACCGGACAGTGTCCGGTGTGCACCGGACTGTCCGGTGCGCCACGAGACAGAAGGCAAAGATGGCCTTCCAGATTTGTTCCCAACGGCTCCTAGCTGCCTTGGGGCTATAAAAGGGACCCCTTGGCGCATGGAGGAAGCATCTAAGCATTTCTTGAGCACTCTTGATCACTCACACATCAATCTTGCGCACTTGTTTGACATTCTAGTGATTTGAGCTCTGTTCTAGTGTGTTAGCCTCTTGAGCTCAAGTCTGGGTTTTGTGTGTGCGTATTCGCTGTGATCTTTGTGTTGTGTGTGAGTTGCTAATCCCTCCCTTACTCCGTGATTCTTTGTGAACATCTCTTGTAAGGGCGAGAGGCTCCAAGTTGTGGAGATTCCTCGCAAACGGGATTGAGATAAGAACAACAAAACACCGTGGTATTCAAGTGGGTCTTTGGACCGCTTGAGAGGGGTTGATTGCAACCCTCGTCCGTTGGGACGCCACAACGTGGAAGTAGGCAAGCATTGGCTTGGCCGAACCACGGGATAAACCACCGTGTCCTTCTGTGCTTGATTCTTGTGATATTGTGTTTTGTTGAAGACTTCACCTTAGCCACTTGGCATTAACTGTGCTAACACTTAACAAGTTTTTGTGGCTTAAGTTTGAAGTTTTTACAGGATCACCTATTCACCCCCCCCTCTAGGTGCTCTCAATTGGTATCGGAGCCGTTCTATTCACAAAGGGACTAACCGCCCGAATAGATGGATCCTAAGGGGAAGGGTATAGTGATCAACGACAAAGAGAAGGAGACCTTCGTCAACGAGCCGAAGGACGACAAGCCTACCGACTCCGGCTCGGGTCAAAGACGAAAGGAAGGGAAGAAGAAGAAGACCAGGCGCATTAAGGAGATCATTTACTACGACAGCGACGAGTCTACTTCTTCCCAAAAGGATGAGGACCACAACGACTACGAGAGGAGAAAACCGGTTAACTCGAACTTTTCCTTTGATTACTCTCGTATTCCGCAAAGTTCACATTCTCATTTACTCTCCATTCCACTTGGCAAGCCCCCACACTTTGATGGAGAGGACTACGGATTTTGGAGTCACAAAATGCGTAGTCACCTATTCTCTCTCCATCCTAGTATATGGGAGATTGTAGAGAGTGGAATGCACTTTGATAGTTCGGATAGTCCTATGTTCATTAATGAACAAATCCATAAAAATGCACAAGCTACTACTGTTCTTCTAGCTTCCTTGTGCAGGGATGAATACCATAAGGTGAGCGGCTTGGACAACGCCAAGCAAATCTGGGACACCCTCAAGATTTCTCATGAGGGGAACGACGTCACCTTACTCACCAAGATGGAGTTGGTGGAGGGCGAGCTTGGACGGTTTGCGATGATAAGGGGCGAGGAGCCAACGCAAACGTACAACCGGCTCAAGACCCTTATCAACAAGATAAGAAGCTACGGGAGCACGCGATGGACGGACCACGACGTCGTCCGCCTAATGCTCAGGTCTTTTACCGTACTTGATCCTCATCTCGTGAACAATATTCGTGAGAATCCCAGGTACACGATGATGACGCCCGAGGAAGTGCTTGGAAAATTCGTAAGCGGGCGGATGATGATCAAGGAGGCAAGATACGTCGACGAGGCGTTGAACGGTCCGATCAACGAGCCGCAACCCCTTGCTCTCAAGGCAACACGAAGCAAGGAGGCGCTACCTAGCAAGGTGGCACAGATTGAGGCGGCCGGCCTTAATGATGAAGAGATGGCTCTCATCATTAAAAGATTCAAGACGGTACTTAAAGGTCACAAGGGACAACCAAGCAAGACCAAAGCCAAAGGGAAGCGCTCATGCTTCAAATGCGGTAAGCTTGGTCATTTCATTGCTAACTGTCCCGATAATGAAAGTGACCAGGAAAAGGGGAACAAAAGAGAGAAAAAGAAACAATACAAGAAGGCAAAGGGCGAGGCGCATCTAGGAAAGGAGTGGGACTCGGATTGCTCCTCCTCCGACTCCGACAACGAAGGACTCGCCGCCACTGCCTTCAACAAATCAGCTCTCTTCCCCAACGAGCGTCTCACTTGCCTTATGGCAAGGGAGAAGAAGGTGAGTATTCAAGACTCCACTTATATTTCTTCTAGTGATAGTGAGTCTAGTGATGATGATATAGATTATTCTTGCTTGTTCAAGGGCTTAGATAGATCTAAGATAGATAAAATCAATGAATTGATTGATGCATTGAATGAAAAGGATAGGCTTTTAGAAAAGCAAGAAGATTTACTGTATGATGAACATGATAAGTTTGTAGAGGCACAAAAATCATATGCTTTAGAAGTAAAAAGAAATGAAATGCTTTCTAGTGAAATATCTTCCTGTCATGAAACCATTTCTACCTTAAGAAATGTTAATATTGATTTAAGTGCTAAACTAGAAGTAGCTAGTAAATCAAATTCTTGTGTTGAACATGTTGAAATTTGTACTAGGTGTAAGGATTTTGATGTTAATGCTTGTAGTGAACACCTAGTTCTAATTTCCAAATTAAATGATGAAGTGGCTAGTCTTAATACCCAACTTAAGACTAGCAAGAATGAAGTTGACAAAATAAAATTTGCAAGGGATGCCTACACGGTTGGTAGACACCCCTCAATTAAGGATGGGCTTGGCTTCAAGAGAGAAGCCAAGAACTTAACAAGCCATAAGGCTCCCGTCTTCGTCAAGGAGAAAGGGAAGGCCCCTATGGCAAATAGTGCTAAAAAGAACCATGCTTTCTTATACCATGATAGGAGACATGCTAGAAATGTTCATAATGATTTTGATTCACATGTTTATGATTCTCATGCCATGTTTGCCTCTAGTTCCTCTTATAAGCATGATAGGAGGAATGTTGTATATATGCCTAGGAGAAATATTGCTCATGTGCCTAGAAAGAATGTTATTCATGCTCCTAGAAAATTAGTGAATGAACCTTCTACCATTTATTATGCTTGTAATGCTCCCTTTGCTATTTGTAGAAAGGGAAAGAAGGTTGTTGCTAGGAAATTAGGGGCTAGATGCAAGGGAGATAAAACTTGCATCTGGGTCCCTAAGAATATTTGTGCTAACCTTGCAGGACCCAACATGAGTTGGGTACCTAAGACCCAAGCCTAAATTTGCCTTGCAGGTTTATGCATCCGGGGGTTCAAGCTGGATTATCGACAGCGGATGCACAAACCATATGACGGGGGAGAAGAAGATGTTCACCTCCTACGTCAAAAGTAAAGATTCCCAAGATTCAATTATATTCGGTGACGGGAATCAAGGCAAGGTAAAAGGGCTAGGTAAAATTGCAATTTCTAATGAGCATTCTATATCAAATGTATTCTTAGTGGAGAGTCTTGGATATAACTTGCTATCTGTTAGTCAATTATGTCAAATGGGATATAATTGCTTATTTACGAATGTAGATGTGTCTGTCTTTAGAAGATGTGATGGTTCACTAGCTTTTAAGGGTGTACTAGACGGCAAGCTTTATTTAGTTGATTTTGCAAAAGAAGAGGCCGGTCTAGATGCATGCTTAATGGCTAAGACTTGCATGGGCTGGCTGTGGCATCGCCGCTTAGCACATGTGGGGATGAAGAACCTCCACAAGCTTCTAAAGGGGAAACACGTAATAGGTCTAACAAATGTGCATTTCGAAAAGGATAGACCTTGTGCAGCTTGTCAAGCAGGGAAACAGGTGGGAGGAGCACATCACAGCAAGAACGTGATGACCACGTCAAGACCCCTGGAGCTGCTACACATGGATCTCTTCGGACCCGTCGCCTATCTAAGCATAGGAGGGAGTAAGTATGGTTTAGTTGTTGTTGATGACTTTTCCCGCTTCACTTGGGTATTCTTTTTGCAGGATAAGTCTGAAACCCAAGGAACCCTCAAGCGCTTCCTCAGGAGAGCTCAAAATGAGTTTGAGCTCAAGGTGAAGAAGATAAGGAGCGACAACGGGTCCGAGTTCAAGAACCTTCAAGTGGAGGAGTTTCTTGAGGAGGAAGGGATCAAGCACGAGTTCTCCGCTCCCTACACACCACAGCAAAATGGTGTGGTAGAGAGGAAGAACAGGACGCTAATCGATATGGCGAGGACGATGCTTGGAGAGTTCAAGACCCCCGAGTGTTTTTGGTCGGAAGCCGTGAACACGGCTTGCCACGCCATCAACAGGGTCTACCTTCATCGACTCCTCAAGAAGACTTCGTATGAGCTACTAACCGGTAACAAACCCAATGTATCTTATTTTCGTGTATTTGGGAGCAAATGCTACATTCTAGTGAAGAAGGGTAGAAATTCTAAGTTTGCTCCCAAAGCTGTAGAAGGGTTTTTATTAGGTTATGATTCAAATACAAAGGCGTATAGGGTCTTCAACAAATCATCGGGTTTGGTTGAAGTCTCTAGCGACGTTGTATTTGATGAGACTAATGGCTCTCCAAGAGAGCAAGTTGTTGATTGTGATGATGTAGATGAAGAAGATGTTCCGACGGCCGCTATACGAACCATGGCGATTGGAGACATTCGGCCACAGGAACAGGATGAACGTGATCAACCTTCTTCCTCAACTACGGTGCATCCCCCACCTCAAGACGATGAACAGGTTCATCAAAAGGAGGCGTGTGATCAAGGGGGAGCACAAGACGATCAAGTGATGGAGGAAGAAGCGCAACCGGCACCTCCAACCCAAGTTCGAGCGATGATTCAAAGGGATCATCCCGTCGACCAAATTCTGGGTGACATTAGCAAGGGAGTAACTACTCGATCTCGATTAGTTAATTTTTGTGAGCATTACTCTTTTGTCTCCTCTATTGAGCCTTTCAGGGTAGAGGAGGCCTTGCTAGATCCGGATTGGGTGTTGGCCATGCAGGAGGAACTCAATAACTTCAAGCGCAACGAAGTTTGGACACTGGTGCCTCGTCCCAAGCAAAATGTTGTGGGAACCAAGTGGGTGTTCCGCAACAAACAGGACGAGCACGGGGTGGTGACGAGGAACAAGGCTCGACTTGTGGCAAAAGGTTATGCCCAAGTCGCAGGTTTGGACTTTGAGGAGACTTTTGCTCCTGTGGCTAGGCTAGAGTCCATTCGTATCTTGCTAGCATATGCCGCTCACCATTCTTTCAGGTTGTACCAAATGGATGTGAAGAGCGCGTTCCTCAACGGGCCAATAAAGGAGGAAGTGTACGTGGAGCAACCCCCTGGCTTCGAGGATGAGCGGTACCCCGACCACGTGTGTAAGCTCTCTAAGGCGCTCTATGGACTTAAACAAGCCCCAAGAGCATGGTATGAATGCCTTAGAGATTTCTTACTTGCTAATGCTTTCAAGGTTGGGAAAGCCGATCCAACTCTTTTTACAAAGACATGTGATGGTGATTTGTTTGTGTGCCAAATTTATGTCGATGACATAATATTTGGTTCTACTAATCAAAAGTCTTGTGAAGAGTTTAGCAGGGTGATGACGCAGAAATTCGAGATGTCAATGATGGGCGAGTTGAACTACTTCCTTGGGTTCCAAGTGAAGCAACTCAAGGACGGCACCTTCATCTCCCAAACGAAGTACACGCAAGATCTGCTGAAGCGGTTTGGGATGAAGGACGCCAAGCCCGCAAAGACTCCGATGGGAACCGACGGACACACCGACCTCAACAAAGGAGGTAAGTCCGTTGATCAAAAAGCATACCGGTCAATGATAGGGTCTTTACTTTATTTATGTGCTAGTAGACCGGATATTATGCTTAGCGTATGCATGTGTGCTAGATTTCAATCCGATCCTAAGGAGTGTCACTTAGTGGCTGTGAAGCGAATCCTTAGATATTTAGTTGCTACGCCTTGCTTCGGGATCTGGTATCCAAAGGGGTCTAACTTTGACTTGATTGGGTACTCAGATTCCGACTATGCTGGATGTAAGGTCGATAGGAAGAGTACATCGGGGACGTGCCAATTCTTAGGAAGGTCCCTGGTGTCATGGAATTCTAAGAAACAAACCTCCGTTGCCCTATCCACCGCTGAGGCCGAGTACGTTGCCGCAGGACAGTGTTGTGCGCAACTACTTTGGATGAGGCAAACCCTCAGGGACTTTGGCTACAATCTGAGCAAAGTCCCACTCCTATGTGATAATGAGAGTGCTATCCGAATAGCGGAAAATCCCGTTGAGCACAGCCGCACAAAGCACATAGACATCCGGCATCACTTTTTGAGAGACCACCAGCAAAAGGGAGATATCGAAGTGTTTTATGTTAGCACCGAGAACCAGCTAGCCGATATCTTTACCAAGCCTTTAGATGAGAAGACCTTTTGCAGGCTGCGTAGTGAGCTAAATGTCTTAGATTCGCGGAACTTGGATTGAATTATAGCATACATGTATTCATGCTTTTGATCATGTTCCCTTCTGCATATTGTTGCTTATTATGGTGCTCAAGTTGTACAAACACTCCCTGGACCTCACAAGTCCGTTGCAATGTGATGCACATGTTTAGGGGGAGATGTGTTACAACTTGACCCTTTGAGACTAACCATATGTTTGAGTTTGCTTGTGTTAGTCACAAAGGAGAATTGAAAGGGAAAAGGTGGACTTGGACCATGAAAGACTTCCACTGCACTCCGATGAGGGGTAACTTATTCCAAGTTCATCTCATGAACTATTATTGCCATTTGCTCTTAATTGAAGATTTTGGTGAGGCAATGGGGTTATAGGGCCACAATTGATCCCGTTTTGGTGCTTGATGCCAAAGGGGGAGAAAATTAAGGCCAAAGCAATAAATGGATCAGCTACCACTTGAGAGATTTTGAAAATAGTAGAATAGAGCGTTTGGTTTGTCAAAACTCTTTTGATGTCTCTCTTGTCAAAAGTTGGCTTCTTGTGGGGAGAAGTATTGATTATGGGAAAAAGGGGGAGTTTTTGAAATTCTTGATCAATCTCTTTTTGAATGACTCTCTTTATGCTTAAACATGTGTGTTTAACTTAGAGATAGAGATTTGTGTTTGATTTGCAAAAACAAACCAAGTGGTGGCAAAGGATGATCCATATATGCCAAAATTGAATAACACCTAAATTTATGTTATTTGAATTGAGTTTGCACTTGTTCTAGTGGCTTTATGAAGTGTTGGCATAAATCACCAAAAAGGGGGAGATTGAAAGGGAAATGAGCCCTTGGGCCATTTCTAAGGATTTTGGTGATTTAGTGCTCAACACAGGTACCTATTTGTAAATTGGAACAAGGTGCAAATCATGAAGTAAAGGTATGTTTCTAAGCCTTAGTACATTGGTTTTGTGGACTAACATGTTTGTCTAAGTGTTAGAAACAGCATGAAGAAATAGAGAAAAGGGGAGAGAATGACTTGGCTGTGTGCAGCCAAGTCCCTGCTCGGTCTGGAGCACCGGACTGTCCGGTGTGCACCGGACAGTGTCCGGTGCGCCAGGCCTCCTCGGCGCGAACTGGCCGCTCTCGGGAATTCGCCGACGGCGTACGGCTATAATTCACCGGACTGTCCGGTGTACACCGGACTGTCCGGTGAGCCAACGGTCGGCCAGGGCCAACGGTCGGCCGCGCAATCCGCGCGAGACACGTGGCCGAGCCAACGGTCGGGAAGGAACACCGGACTGTCCGGTGTGCACCGGACATGTCCGGTGCGCCAACTAAGCGCAGATCTGGAGCAGCCAGCAACGGTCAGAAGTGCTGTTTTTGGAAACAAATCGGGCACCGGACAGTGTCCGGTGTGCACCGGACTGTCCGGTGCGCCACGAGACAGAAGGCAAAGATGGCCTTCCAGATTTGTTCCCAACGGCTCCTAGCTGCCTTGGGGCTATAAAAGGGACCCCTTGGCGCATGGAGGAAGCATCTAAGCATTTCTTGAGCACTCTTGATCACTCACACATCAATCTTGCGCACTTGTTTGACATTCTAGTGATTTGAGCTCTGTTCTAGTGTGTTAGCCTCTTGAGCTCAAGTCTGGGTTTTGTGTGTGCGTATTCGCTGTGATCTTTGTGTTGTGTGTGAGTTGCTAATCCCTCCCTTACTCCGTGATTCTTTGTGAACATCTCTTGTAAGGGCGAGAGGCTCCAAGTTGTGGAGATTCCTCGCAAACGGGATTGAGATAAGAACAACAAAACACCGTGGTATTCAAGTGGGTCTTTGGACCGCTTGAGAGGGGTTGATTGCAACCCTCGTCCGTTGGGACGCCACAACGTGGAAGTAGGCAAGCATTGGCTTGGCCGAACCACGGGATAAACCACCGTGTCCTTCTGTGCTTGATTCTTGTGATATTGTGTTTTGTTGAAGACTTCACCTTAGCCACTTGGCATTAACTGTGCTAACACTTAACAAGTTTTTGTGGCTTAAGTTTGAAGTTTTTACAGGATCACCTATTCACCCCCCCCTCTAGGTGCTCTCAACCTCGCCTCCTTGATCATCATTCGCCCGCTAACAAATTTCCCAAGAACTTCTTCGGGCGACATCTTGGTGTACCTGGGATTTTCACGTATATTGTTTACCAAATGAGGATCAAGAACGGTAAATGACCTTAGCATTAGGCGGACGACGTCGTGGTCCGTCCATCGCGTGCTCCCGTAGCTTCTTATCTTGTTGATAAGGGTCTTGAGCCGGTTGTATGTTTGCGTCGGCTCCTCGCCCCTTATCATTGCGAACCATCCAAGCTCGCCCTCCACCAACTCCATCTTGGTGAGTAAGGTGACGTCGTTCCCCTCATGAGAAATCTTGAGGGTGTCCTAGATTTGCTTGGCGTTATCCAAGCCGCTCACCTTATGGTATTCATCCCTGCACAAAGAAGCTAGAAGAACAGTAGTAGCCTGTGCATTCTTATGAATTTGTTCATTAATGAACATGGGACTATCCGAACTATCAAAATGCATTCCACTCTCTACAATCTCCCAAATACTAGGATGGAGAGAGAATAGGTGACTACGCATTTTGTGGCTCCAAAATCCGTAGTCCTCTCCATCAAAGTGTGGGGGCTTGCCGAGTGGAATGGAGAGCAAATGTGAATGTGAACTTTGCGGAATACGAGAGTAGTCAAAAGAAAAGTTCGAATTAACCGATTTCTTCCTCTCGTAGTCGCTGTGGTCATCCTTTTGGGAGGAAGTAGACTCATCGCTGTCGTAGTAGACGATCTCCTTGATGCGCCTTGTCTTCTTCTTCCTCCCTTCCTTCCGTCTATGGCCCGAGCCGGAGTCGGTAGGCTTGTCGTCCTTCGGCTCGTTGACGAAAGTCTCCTTCTCTTTGTCGTTGATCACTATACCCTTCCCCTTAGGATCCATCTATTCGGGCGGTTAGTCCCTTTGTGAATAGAACGGCTCTGATACCAATTGAGAGCACCTAGAGGGGGGCTGAATAGGTGATCCTGTAAAAACTTCAAACTTAAGCCACAAAAACTTGTTAAGTGTTAGCACGATTATTGCCAAGTGGCTAAGGTGACGTCTCAACAAAACACAATACCACAAAAGATCAAGACAGAGGTGACACAGTGGTTTATCCCGTGGTTCGGCCAAGCCAATGCTTGCCTACTTCCACGTTGTGGCGTCCCAACGGACGAGGGTTGCAATCAACCCCTCTCAAGCGGTCCAAAGACCCACTTGAATACCATGGTGTTTTGTTTTTCTCTTCTTATCCCTTTCGCAAGGAATCTCCACAAATTGGAGTCTCTTGCCCTTACAAGTATATGATCACAAAGAAAGCACAGAGTAAGGGAGGGAAGCAACACACACAAATCCACAGCAAAAGCGCACACACACGGCCAAGAAACGAGCTCACAAGACTATCTCAGAGTTCTCACTTAGAACAGAGCTCGAATCACTTAGAAACACAAACGAATGCGCAGAGACTTAGTGTGGATGATCAAGAATGCTCAAGAGTTGCTTATGTCTATCCTCCATGCGCCTAGGGGCTCCTTTTATAGCCCCAAGGCAGCTAGGAGCCGTTGAGAGCAAATCCGGAAGGCCATCCTTGCCTTCTGTCGTCGGGGGCACCGGACAGTCCGGTGCACACCGGACAGTGTCCGGTGCCCGATTTGTTTCCATATCTGGCGCTTCCGACCGTTGCAGACCGGCTGAGATCTGAGAGCCGTTGGCGCACCGGACATGTCCGGTGCACACCGGACAGTCCGGTGCCGTCTTCCGACCGTTGGCTCCGCCACGTGTCCCGCGCAGATTGCGCGGCCGACCGTTGGCCCGGCCGACCGTTGGCTCACCGGACAGTCCGGTGCACACCGGACAGTCCGGTGAATTTTAGCCGTACGCCGCCGGCCAATTTCCCGAGAGCAGCTAGTTTGCGCCGAGTCAGTCTGGCGCACCGGACACTGTCCGGTGCACACCGGACTGTCCGGTGCTCCAGACCGAGCTGGAACTTGGCTGCACACAGCCAAGACATTCTTCCCTCTTCTCTCTTCTTCTACTATCTGTTTCTAACACTTAGACAAATACATTAGTACACAAAACCAATGTACTAAGGCTTAGAAACGTACCTTTATCTCATGATTTGCACCTTGTTCATCCATGTACATAAATTCACAATTAAGCACATGTGTTGGCACTCAATCACCAAAATACTTAGAAATGGCCCAAGGGCACATTTCCCTTTCAACATGTGCTAAGCGGCGATGCCACAGCCAGCCCATGCAAGTCTTAGCCATTAAGCATGCATCTAGACCGGCCTCTTCTTTTGCAAAATCAACTAAGTAAAGCTTGCCGTCTAGTACACCCTTAAAAGCTAGTGAACCATCACATCTTCTAAAGACAGACACATCTACATTTGTAAACAAACAGTTATATCCCATATTGCATAATTGACTAACAGATAGCAAATTATATCCAAGAGACTCTACTAAAAACACATTAGAGATAGAGTGCTCATTTGAGATTGCAATTTTACCTAACCCTTTTACCTTGCCTTGATTCCCATCACCGAATATTATTGAATCTTGGGAATCTTTATTCTTGACGTAGGAGGTGAACATCTTCTTCTCCCCCGTCATATGGTTTGTGCATCCGCTGTCAATAATCCAGCTTGAACCCCCGGATGCATAAACCTGCAAGGCAAATTTAGGCTTGGGTCTTAGGTACCCAACTCATGTTGAGTCCTGCAAGGTTAGCACAAATATCCTTAGGGACCCAAATGCAAGTTTTATCTCCCTTGCATCTTGCCCCTAATTTTCTAGCAACTATCTTCCTATCCTTTCTACAAATAGCAAAAGAAGCATTTAAAGCATGATATATTGTAGAAGGTTCATTAACTTTCCTAGGAACATTAACGACATTTCTCCTAGGCATATTATGAATAACATTTCTCCTACCAACATTCCTATCATGCACATAAGAAGAACTAGAAGCAACCATGGCATGAGAATCAAAGGCATTATATACATTACAACTCCTATAAGCATTTCTAGGTTGTCTTCTATCATAGTACATAAAGGCATGGTTCTTTTGCACACTACTAGCCATAGGGGCCTTCCCTTTCTCCTTGGCGGAGATGGGAGCCTTATGGCTTGTCAAGTTCTTGGCTTCCCTCTTGTAGCCAAGTCCATCCTTAATTGAGGGGTGTCTACCAATCGTGTAGGCATCCCTTGCAAATTTTAGCTTGTCAAATTCATTCTTGCTAGTCTTAAGTTGGGCATTAAGACTAGCTAATTCATCATTTAATTTGGAAATTGAAACTAAATGATCACTACAAGCATCAATGTCAAAATCTTTACACCTATTACAAGTTTCAACAATTTCTACACAAGAATTAGATTTACTAGCTACTTCTAGTTTAGCATTTAAATCATCATTAAAACTTTTTAACTTAGCAATAGTTTCATGACAAGAAGATAATTCACTAGAGAGCATTTCATTCCTCTTAATTTCTAGAGCAAGAGATTTCTGTGCTTCTACAAATTTGTCATGTTCTTCATACAACAAATCCTCTTGTTTTTCTAAAAGCATATTCTTGTCATTCAAGGCATCAATTAATTCATTAATTTTGTCTACCTTGGTTCTATCTAATCCCTTGAATAAGCATGAGTAATCTATCTCATCATCATCACTAGACTCGTCTTCACTCGAAGAAGCATAAGTACTAGTATGAGTGCTTACTTTCTTCTCTCTTGCCATGAGGCAAGTGTGACGCTCGTTGGGGAAGAGGGATGACTTGTTGAAGGCGGTGGCGGCGAGTCCTTCATTGTCAGAGTCGAAGGAGGAACAATCCAAATCCCACTCCTTTCCGATATGTGCCTCGCCCTTGGCCTTCTTGTAATGCTTCTTTTTCTCCCTCTTGTTCCCTTGGTCCTGATCACTATCATTGTCGGGACAGTTAGCAATAAAATGACCAAGCTTACCGCATTTGAAGCATGAGCGCTTCCCCTTGGCTTTGGTCTTGCTTGGCTGCCCCTTGCGACCTTTAAGCGCCGTCTTGAAGCGCTTAATGATGAGGGCCATCTCCTCATCATTGAGTCCGGCCGCCTCAACTTGTGCCACCTTGCTTGGTAGCGCCTCCTTGCTCCTTGTTGCCTTGAGAGCAATGGGTTGAGGCTCATGACTAGGACCGTTCAACGCGTCGTCCACGTATCTTGCCTCCTTGATCATCATTCGCCCGCTTACGAACTTCCCAAGAACTTCTTCGGGCGACATCTTGGTGTACCTGGGATTTTCACGTATATTGTTCACCAAATGAGGATCAAGAACGGTAAATGACCTTAGCATTAGGCGGACGACGTCGTGGTCCGTCCATCGCGTACTCCCGTAGCTCCTTATTTTGTTGATAAGGGTCTTGAGCCGGTTGTATGTTTGTGTCGGCTCCTCGCCCCTTATCATCGCGAATCGTCCAAGCTCGCCCTCCACCAACTCCATTTTGGTGAGCAAGGTGACGTCGTTTCCCTCATGAGAGATCTTGAGGGTGTCCCAGATCTGCTTGGCATTGTCCAAGCCGCTCACCTTGTGATACTCGTCCCTGCACAAAGAGGCTAGCAACACAGTAGTAGCTTGTGCATTTTTATGAATCTGTTCATTAATAAACACAGGGCTATCCGAGCTATCAAATTTCATTCCACTTTCCACAATCTCCCAAATGCTTGGATGGAGAGAAAACAGGTGAGTACGCATTTTGTGGCTCCAAAATCCATAATCCTCTCCATCAAAGTGAGGGGGCTTGCCAAGTGGAATGGGGAGCAATTGAGCATTTGAACTATGCGGGATGCGCGAATAATCGAAAGAAAAGTTTGAGTTAACCGTCTTTCGTCTATCGTAGTCGTCGTCGTCCTTTTGGGAGGAGGAAGATTCGTCGCTGTCGTAGTAGACAATTTCCTTGATGCGCCTTGTCTTCTTCTTCCTCCCGTCTTTTCTTTTGTGGCCCGAGCCTGAGTCGGTGGGCCTGTCATCATTGGGCTCGTTGACGAAGGACTCCTTCTCCTTGTCGTTGATCACCATCCCCTTGCCTTTAGGATCCATCTCTTCAGGCGGTTAGTCCCTTTCTTGAAGAGAACGGCTCCGATACCAATTGAGAGCACCTAGAGGGGGGGGGTGAATAGGTGATCCTGTAACACTTCAAAAAAACTTAAGCCACAAAACTTGGTTACTTGTTAGCACAGTAATATGCCAAGTGGCTAGAGAAGGATCTCAACACAACCCAATAACCAAGAGATATCAATCACAGAGATGGCACAGTGGTTATCCCGTGGTTCGGCCAAGACCAACGCTTGCCTACTCCACGTTGTGGCGTCCCAACGGACGAGGGTTGCAATCAACCCCTCTCAAGCGGTCCAAAGACCAACTTGAATACCACGGTGTTGCTTTGCTTCTCTTAATCCCGTTTGCGAGGAATCTCCACAGCTTGGAGCCTCTCGCCCTTACACAAGATGTTCACGAAGAATCACAGAGCAAGGGAGGGATTAGCAACTCACACACGACACAAAGATCACAGCGAATACGCACATGCAAAACCCAGACTTGAGCTCAAGAGACTAACACACTAGAACGGAGCTCAAATCAGTAGAATGTCAAACAAGTGCGCGAGAATGAAGTGTGAGTGATCAATGATGCTCAAAGGATGCTTGGTGTTCTCCTCCATGCGCCTAGGGGTCCCTTTTATAGCCCCAAGGCAGCTAAGAGCCGTTGAGCACAAGTTTGGAAAGCCATTCTTGCCTTCTGTCATCGGGGGCACCGGACAGTCCGGTGCACACCGGACACTGTCCGGTGCCCGATTTCCTTCCTTAAAGAGCGAAGCCGACCGTTGGCAGCCTGAGAGCCGTTGGCGCACCGGACATGTCCGGTGCACACCGGACAGTCCGGTGCCGTCTTTTAGCCGTTGGCTCGGCCACGTGTCCCGCGCAGATTGCGCGGCCGACCGTTGGCCCGGCCGACCGTTGGCTCACCGGACAGTCCGGTGCACACCGGACAGTCCGGTGAATTTTAGCCGTACGTCGCCGGTGAATTCCCGAGAGCGGCCACTTCGCTCAAGCCAGCCTGGCGCACCGGACACTGTCCGGTGCACCACCGGACAGTCCGGTGCTTGCAGACTCAGCAGATTCTTGGCTGCTCGAGCCAAGACATTTCCAATTGGATTTTTCCTGTTTCCAGCACTTAGACACAATACATTAGTCCATAAAACAATGTACTAAGTCTTAGAAACATACCTTAATTCTTGATTTGTACCTTGTCCACCTTTTTACACTTAGGCACTTGTGTTGGACACTAAATCACCAAAATACTTAGAAATGGCCCAAGGGTACATTTCCCTTTCAGAGGGTACCAAAGCCCAAACTTAGGAGTATAAGCCAAATATCTCAAGATTTGTTTTACGGCCGTAAGGTGAGATTCCTTAGGGTCGGATTAGAATCTTGCACACATGCAAACGGAAAGCATAATGTCCGGTCAAGATGCACATAAATAAAGCAATGAACCAATCATCGACCGGTATACCTTTTGATCGACAGATTTACCTCCCGTGTCGAGGTCGAGATGTGTAACACCCAAATGTGTACATCATATGATAAGAGGTTATTCCCTTGAATATTTTGTCTCTATTTAATGGAGCATGTGAACACCACATTTAAAAACAAATAATTAATAAAAGACATACCACAAAATTTTGCATCATGCTGGTTTTTCACTCTTGTGTGCACTTTGTGACAAAATAAATAAATATAATAATGTGAAAAGAGATATACTAAAGGCCAAAGTGGAACTTAAGATGTAAAAAAAAAAAGAAAATTCTAGAAATTGGAAAATAAAAGAAATTCTTGAATCTAGAAAAGAGAAGAAAATGGTGTGGATAAAAATAAGTAAATAATAATATTGTAGAAGTTATATTTACTGGAAAATTTGAAGTTCAAAACATAAGTGAATTGGAAATTGGATTTGAATTTGGATTCACACACAAATTTGGAAGTTTAAAGGAAAAACAAAAATGAAATAAAACAGAAAATAAAAGAAAAAGGAGAACTGCTCTAACTGGGCTCGCAAGCGCTTTTCGGCCCACCTGGGAAACCCTCTGCGCGGCCCATTTCCCCAACCTCCCCTGCAGCCATTCACCGCGCCAGCCGTTGCCGTTCACTCCACGCGCGGCCACTTACCAGTGGGACCCACTTGTCGGGTTCGCCTTCTTCGCTGTAACAGAACGCCGATCTCGCGCACACCAGAAACTCCGCTTTGACCGCGCCCACCTCGCAGGGGGAAGCTCTCCGGGGACCTCGGGGTCGCGTAACCGTCGCGCTCCTGCGCGCCTTAAAGCCTCCGTTCCCATCGCCGGAACCCTTGACCGCCTCTCCGTTCCCTGGAGCGCAAACGCGCCGCCGCCAGGATAGAGCTCAGTCCGCCGCGCGCCAAGACTCGCTAGCCGTCGACTTGCCCTCCGTGTTGCGCGCGGGATTCACCTCCGTGATCTCCTGAAGCCAGCGCAAGGATCACCCGGGATTATCTTCGTCCCTGGAGCATTGAATCGCTCGTCGACGTCGTACCGGATCGAGGAACCGCGCCTTCACGTCGTCGGGATCACCCTCGCGACAATAGACCGGTATGAAGCCACCTCGATTTCCGCCTACCTCTTCTTGACGTGTAGTACCTAGCTGGTGGGAAGCCGACCGGTCTAATCGCGTCAATTGCTCACCGGAGATGGGCGTGTGGGCAGATCCGCACCGCGACGTGGCCAGTCATCGTCGCGCCGTCTCCGCCGGGGAATCCTCGTCCATCATGCTCGCTTCGTTCTTCTCTACGGGAAATGCTAGCCGCATCGGGTAGAATGCATGGGACCGCCACGATCGAGGGTCGCCGGCGTTTGCGCCGCCGCGGGCGCTCGGTGTTGCCGGGCGGCTGGTTGGGAGGAAGGAGGGATGCCGTGCGCCGTTGATCGCAAGATGAACGGCTGGGATCAAACAGCGCGTAAGGTTTTGCCGTATTGGGTCATGACCGTAGATTGGGGATCCGATGGTGGGGATCGGATCTGGGCTTCATTAAATCGAGGCCGTCGATCATGGATCGGGTGGACGCGCTCGCGTGTCAGTTTGCCCCGGTCGCGACCTATTCCTGGCCTTTGGATCTGATCTGGACGGCCTAAAATCTCCCATACCCCTTCGTCGAGCACTCTTACATAAGAAACCTTGTGAAATGGTGAAATCAACCCGCCGTCCTGCGCTGTGGGGCTCTGTGTCTTAGGGATTTTTACGCGCCAGCCCCTGCGCTTTCTGGAATTTGAGGCCCAATCCAGAGAACTTTGAAAATCAGAAATTAATATCAGAAATTAATTTTTAGTGCATAAATAAATGTTAAAACTTGTTTAATTCATAGTAAATGCATATGAACTCCAAATTGGTCCATTCCAGTTCCTAAATTTTTGTAATAATATTGTCTACCCATTAGTGCCTCTGTTATGACATGACAAACACATTAAAATTATTCTTTCACTTAATCTTGTATTAAATGCATAAAACCTTAGAAAATCCATAACCTAAAATATATAACTCCAAATTTAGTGATTCCAATTCCTGTGATCTTATTTTAATGTCTAGTTTATTACTGTATATTCTATTTGCATGTTTGGTGTGATGTTAATTTTATCTATACCATGCTTGCTTGTATTGCTACGACTAGCGCGAGGACACGTGTCATCTGAAAAGCAAGTTGGTACCTGGAATCTCAAGTGCCAGGCAAGTTGTGCCCTTGATCACTTCTTTTTACCCATTCATGTTCTTATTATTCATAATGATCTGCATAGGATAATTTTGCTGGGACCCAATAGGACGCCCTAGATTTTGACTATCTTTATACCTTGCTTCACCACTGGTTTTACTACTAAAGTTTTGGGTAGTACATGCTATTGCTTTATGTGGATTTGGGTATAGAGATATTCATCACTCATTGTTATACTATTTATTGTTATCTGTTTTATTATTCCTTGTTCATGTTAAGATCATTATGTTAATGGGAACATGGAGAACCACCCGGGAAAACAGTGCTACCACAAGGGTTTAATGGGACGCCCTTGGCTGATTAACTAGGAAAGCTAGGGGAGGGCTACCTTACCCGAAAGGGGCAAGGGCAGTAGGGGAGAGGTCAGTGTAGGGAGGTCCCTGGTTGATTTTGCTGCGATGGCGGTCAGTCAGGAACCCTGCACTGGATCTTCCTATAAACTGTAGCGGGTAGTCTGAAGCTAGTGGAACTTTGTAAAGGCCTCGTAGTGTTACCCTGCCTCGCCTCCTCGGTAGAGGTGTATGGGATTGGCCATCTCTTGGCAGATGGGTAACATGACTTGTGGGTAAAGATGCGCAACCTCTGCAGAGTGTAAAACTGGTATACTAGCCGTGCTCACGGTCATGAGCGGCTCGGACACTCACATGATTAAATTATGGAACTTAAACTTAATTTGTCATTTCATTGCATTTGGGATTATTTTTTTATTACTACTTTTACTTATTATTACTATGGTTTGGTATTTACTTACACTTAGTAATTGCTAATAAAATTTGACCAACTTATAAAAGCAATGCTCAGCTTCCGCCTTTATGTCATTGATCAGCCTTACACTTCATGAACTCCCACCTTTGGTGAGTTCATGCCACATTATTCCCCACGACTTGTTGAGCTATGAACGTATGTGAGCTCACTCTTGCTGTCTCACACCCCCCCCCCACAGGAGAAGAACAGGTGGTTCAGGAGGAGCCACGAGGCGAGGAGTTTGATCTGATCTAGGTGGCGTTTCTCAGTCGACATTGGCGCCGACGATCCTTAGTTCGTTTTATATTCATTATTTTATTTTGTAATAAGTCTTCCGCTATGTAATAAATACTCTGATGTTTTATGACATTTATCTCTATACACTCTGTTATTATATATGTTGTCTTCTTTGGCGCATGTATGAGATGCACCCGGCTTTGTCCTTTAAAACCGGGTGTTACAGAAGTGGTATCGGAGCAAATGTTGACTGTAGGACGAAACCTAGATAGAAATGGACAAAACCCTTCCCTACTTACCTTACTCTGATTCTCTCTATACTTATCTTGATCATGTCTCACCTTCTACTGTTCTACTCTGATCATTCTTACCTTTTCTAATCTAAGACAAGATGGATTTCACACCTTGGAATCCCTACCCCTATGACAATTTAAGAGATAGGAGGCCTAAGACCAAATCAAAACTATTTTCTCTATTAAAAATATTGGTTGATTGTTCTGATGATCAATGCCTAATTTGCTTCTTTGATTGATTGAAATATTATATATGGACATTTTAGCATGTACCACTATAAGGTACTATATTAGCTTTAGTAGGTGACACACTAATCTACTTAGCTAATAAGTCCCCCAAAGTAACATGATTGTAATTACTGCCTTGTCTACTGCTCTTTCTTACCTTATGTATCTAACTCAGATGGTCAATACCAGGAAAGGAAAGATTATCACGCAACAGCAAACAAAAATGAATCCTCCAAATCCTTCACCTGTTGAAATCGATCAAGTGGTTGCAGCCCAAAGGCTGGTAATACAGCAATTGACAGACATGATGACCGAAATGCAAAACCAGATAAGACAAGAACGCGAGGAAATACGTCAGGCCCGTCTGGAGATACATCAAGAAATAAGGCAATCACGGTTGGAGAGACAACGACAAGAGCAACCACCATCTCCACCACCACCAGCTCCACCAAGCTACATAAACATATATGTAAATTACTACTATTTGTAGGATCTACAGGTTCTTTTAGTTAGTATTCGGTATGATACTATTTTAGGAGGAATAAAAAGGTCTATTTGATCCCATGTGTTGCTAATAAAATTATGCGTCATGCTGAGATTTTGGTTTGGGCATATGTGTTGGACAATATGAGAAAACCCATGAGAGTAATTACACCTAAAGGGCCTGTTGTGGCGAATCAAATGACACGTAGATTGACATTGACCATTATGGGTAGAGAATTTGGAGTTACTGCTATAATATTGGAGCCAAGCAGTGTAGATCTGATCCTTGGTATGTCACGGATAAGAAAGGTGAAGACAGTTTATACACTGTGCTAAAGGAACCGTAGGACTCACCAGTTCTAAAGGACAAAGTTTTGAAGTTGAAGTTGCAGTAACTACCACCCTCAGACTAGCGGCATTCTTAGTAGATGAGAAGTTTTTGGGTGACAACATCCGGGTGGTTAAGGATTTTTTCGGAATGTCTTTCTAGAAGAGTTACCAGGGATGCCACCAGATAGGGAAGTTGAGTTTGTTATTGATCTCTTACGTGGAACTGCTCCTATTTCTAAACGGCCATATAGGATGTCTGTGGAAGAGTTAAAAGAACTCAAGAAGCACTTACGGAGTTGCAAGAGGCTGAGTACATTCGTCCGAGTCTTCACCTTGGAGAGCACCAGATTTGTTTGTACAAAAGAAAGATGGATCGCAAGGGATGTGCGTGGATGATAGGTCCCTTAATGATGTCACTGTGAAAAACAAGTTTCTGTTACCCCGCATTAAGGATTTATTCGGATGAGAGGAGCCAGGGTATTCTCGAAGATTGACCTCCGATCGGGATACCATCAAGATGAAGATTGGACCATCAGATATTCCTAAGACGGCTTTCTCGACTCGATATGGGTTATATGAGTTCATCGTTATGTCGTTTGGATTAACTAATGCACCAGCTTGTTTTATGGATTTGATGAATAAAATGCTTTTGGAGTATTTGGACAGATTCGTCGTGGTGTTCATCGACGATATTCTTATCTATTCTAAGAATGAGAGTGACCATGAAGAACATCTAAGGTTGGTGCTACAGAAGTTACAAGATAATCAACCCTACGCTAAGTTTAGCAAGTGCGAGTTTTGGATTGGTGAGGGGCCATTTCTTGGACATATCATTTCTAATGGAGGGATATCAGTGGATCCTGCTAAAGTCAAGGAGATAGTGGTGTGGAGCATACCCACTACGGTTACGGAGGACCGAAGTTTCTTGGGACTTGCAGGATATTATTGGAGATTTATTGAAGGATTTTCTAAGATTGCTAAGCTTATGACCTCGCTTCTGGAGAAGGGAAAAGAGTTTAACTGGAACGAGAAGTACCAAGATGTATCAGGATTTAAAGCAGAAGTGCTGGTAATATGGACTGGAGAGAGATATGGCTGCACATGTGGTTATGTGCGATGTGTGCCAAAGAGTTAAGACCGATCACCAAAGACTAACTGGACTATTACACCCACCAAAGATGTCCAAGTGGAAGTAAGAAGAGATTGATATGGATTTCATTACTGGATTGCCTCGCACCTAGAAAGGATATGATTCTATATGGGTTATCGTGGATAGACTGACCCAAGTGGCTCATTTCATTCTGGTCAAGACTACTTATAAGGGATCTCAATTGGAGAGTATATATGGCTCGGATTGTGTCTCTACACGGTGTACCAAAGAAGATCGTTTCGGATAGAGGATCAAAGTTTACCTCCAGATTTTGGAAAAGTTTTCATGAGAATATGGATACGAAGTTGAATTTTAGCACAACCTACCATCCTCAGACTGATGGACAGACTAAAAGGACTAACCAAGTATTGGAAGAGATGTTGAGAGCTTGTGCCCTTCAGCATGGAGGTAGTTGGGACAAGAGTCTACCTTATGCTGAGTTCTCATATAATAATAGTTGCCAGACCAGTCTGAAGATGTCACCGTTTGAGACACTGTATGGCAGGAAGTTCAGGACTCCTCTATATTGGAATCAGACTAGAGGAAGGCAGTTCTTTGGGCCTGAACTAATTCAAGAAGCAGAAGAACAAGTCCGTATAATCCGAGAGAATTTGAGGGTAGCTCAGACCCGGAGAAAGAGCTACGCTGGTAATAGAAGAAAACCACTGGAGTTGAGGAAGGTGATTATGTGTACCTCAAGGTGTCACCACTTCGTGGAATGAGGAGATTCAAAGTCAAGGGCAAATTGTCCCCTCGCTATATTGGACCATTCTTGATCTTTAGGAGAGTTGGAGAGATGGCATACCAACTTGAGTTACCTGCCAGTCTATCAGATGTGCATAATGTGTTCCACGTGTCTCAACTTAAGAAGTGTCTCTGTGTTCCCGAGGAACAGTTACCAATGGAAGAGCTCAGTGTTCAAGGTGATTTGACTTACACGGAGTACCCGATCAAGATTTTGGATACTTTGACTCGAGTTACAAGAAATAAGGTGATAAAGATGTGCAAAGTCCAATGGAGTCACCACGGTGAAGATGAAGCAACTTGGGAAAGAGAAGAAGAGCTTCGCATAGATTTTCCCCACCTTTTCTCTAGTTCTTCTTAAATCTCGAGGATGAGATTATTTTTAAGGGGGGTAGGATTTGTAACACCCAAATGTGTACATCATATGATAAGAGGTTATTCCCTTGAATATTTTGTCTCTATTTAATGGAGCATGTGAACACCACATTTAAAAACAAATAATTAATAAAAGACATACCACAAAATTTTGCATCATGCTGGTTTTTCACTCTTGTGTGCACTTTGTGACAAAATAAATAAATATAATAATGTGAAAAGAGATATACTAAAGGCCAAAGTGGAACTTAAGATGTAAAAAAAATTCTAGAAATTGGAAAATAAAAGAAATTCTTGAATCTAGAAAAGAGAAGAAAATGGTGTGGATAAAAATAAGTAAATAATAATATTGTAGAAGTTATATTTACTGGAAAATTTGAAGTTCAAAACATAAGTGAATTGGAAATTGGATTTGAATTTGGATTCACACACAAAAATGGAAGTTTAAAGGAAAAACAAAAATGAAATAAAACAGAAAATAAAAGAAAAAGGAGAACTACTCTAACTGGGCTCGCAAGCGCTTTTCGGCCCACCTGGGAAACCCTCTGCGCGGCCCATTTCCCCAACCTCCCCTGCAGCCATTCACCGCGCCAGCCGTTGCCGTTCACTCCACGCGCGGCCACTTACCAGTGGGACCCACTTGTCGGGTTCGCCTTCTTCGCTGTAACAGAACGCCGATCTCGCGCACACCAGAAACTCCGCTTTGACCGCGCCCACCTCGCAGGGGGAAGCTCTCCGGGGACCTCGGGGTCGCGTAACCGTCGCGCTCCTGCGCGCCTTAAAGCCTCCGTTCCCATCGCCGGAACCCTTGACCGCCTCTCCGTTCCCTGGAGCGCAAACGCGCCGCCGCCAGGATAGAGCTCAGTCCGCCGCGCGCCAAGACTCGCTAGCCGTCGACTTGCCCTCCGTGTTGCGCGCGGGATTCACCTCCGTGATCTCCTGAAGCCAGCGCAAGGATCACCCGGGATTATCTTCGTCCCTGGAGCATTGAATCGCTCGTCGACGTCGTACCGGATCGAGGAACCGCGCCTTCACGTCGTCGGGATCACCCTCGCGACAATAGACCGGTATGAAGCCACCTCGATTTCCGCCTACCTCTTCTTGACGTGTAGTACCTAGCTGGTGGGAAGCCGACCGGTCTAATCGCGTCAATTGCTCACCGGAGATGGGCGTGTGGGCAGATCCGCACCGCGATGTGGCCAGTCATCGTCGCGCCGTCTCCGCCGGGGAATCCTCGTCCATCATGCTCGCTTCGTTCTTCTCTACGGGAAACGCTAGCCGCATCGGGTAGAATGCATGGGACCGCCACGATCGAGGGTCGCCGGCGTTTGCGCCGCCGCGGGCGCTCGGTGTTGCCGGGCGGCTGGTTGGGAGGAAGGAGGGATGCCGTGCGCCGTTGATCGCAAGATGAACGGCTGGGATCAAACAGCGCGTAAGGTTTTGCCGTATTGGGTCATGACCGTAGATTGGGGATCCGATGGTGGGGATCGGATCTGGGCTTCATTAAATCGAGGCCGTCGATCATGGATCGGGTGGACGCGCTCGCGTGTCAGTTTGCCCCGGTCGCGACCTATTCCTGGCCTTTGGATCTGATCTGGACGGCCTAAAATCTCCCATACCCCTTCGTCGAGCACTCTTACATAAGAAACCTTGTGAAATGGTGAAATCAACCCGCCGTCCTGCGCTGTGGGGCTCTGTGTCTTAGGGATTTTTACGCGCCAGCCCCTGCGCTTTCTGGAATTTGAGGCCCAATCCAGAGAACTTTGAAAATCAGAAATTAATATCAGAAATTAATTTTTAGTGCATAAATAAATGTTAAAACTTGTTTAATTCATAGTAAATGCATATGAACTCCAAATTGGTCCATTCCAGTTCCTAAATTTTTGTAATAATATTGTCTACCCATTAGTGCCTCTGTTATGACATGACAAACACATTAAAATTATTCTTTCACTTAATCTTGTATTAAATGCATAAAACCTTAGAAAATCCATAACCTAAAATATATAACTCCAAATTTAGTGATTCCAATTCCTGTGATCTTATTTTAATGTCTAGTTTATTACTGTATATTCTATTTGCATGTTTGGTGTGATGTTAATTTTATCTATACCATGCTTGCTTGTATTGCTACGACTAGCGCGAGGACACGTGTCATCTGAAAAGCAAGTTGGTACCTGGAATCTCAAGTGCCAGGCAAGTTGTGCCCTTGATCACTTCTTTTTACCCATTCATGTTCTTATTATTCATAATGATCTGCATAGGATAATTTTGCTGGGACCCAATAGGACGCCCTAGATTTTGACTATCTTTATACCTTGCTTCACCACTGGTTTTACTACTAAAGTTTTGGGTAGTACATGCTATTGCTTTATGTGGATTTGGGTATAGAGATATTCATCACTCATTGTTATACTATTTATTGTTATCTGTTTTATTATTCCTTGTTCATGTTAAGATCATTATGTTAATGGGAACATGGAGAACCACCCGGGAAAACAGTGCTACCACAAGGGTTTAATGGGACGCCCTTGGCTGATTAACTAGGAAAGCTAGGGGAGGGCTACCTTACCCGAAAGGGGCAAGGGCAGTAGGGGAGAGGTCAGTGTAGGGAGGTCCCTGGTTGATTTTGCTGTGATGGCGGTCAGTCAGGAACCCTGCACTGGATCTTCCTATAAACTGTAGCGGGTAGTCTGAAGCTAGTGGAACTTTGTAAAGGCCTCGTAGTGTTACCCTGCCTCGCCTCCTCGGTAGAGGTGTATGGGATTGGCCATCTCTTGGCAGATGGGTAACATGACTTGTGGGTAAAGATGCGCAACCTCTGCAGAGTGTAAAACTGGTATACTAGCCGTGCTCACGGTCATGAGCGGCTCGGACACTCACATGATTAAATTATGGAACTTAAACTTAATTTGTCATTTCATTGCATTTGGGATTATTTTTTTATTACTACTTTTACTTATTATTACTATGGTTTGGTATTTACTTACACTTAGTAATTGCTAATAAAATTTGACCAACTTATAAAAGCAATGCTCAGCTTCCGCCTTTATGTCATTGATCAGCCTTACACTTCATGAACTCCCACCTTTGGTGAGTTCATGCCACATTATTCCCCACGACTTGTTGAGCTATGAACGTATGTGAGCTCACTCTTGCTGTCTCACACCCCCCCCACAGGAGAAGAACAGGTGGTTCAGGAGGAGCCACGAGGCGAGGAGTTTGATCTGATCTAGGTGGTGTTTCTCAGTCGACATTGGCGCCGACGATCCTTAGTTCGTTTTATATTCATTATTTTATTTTGTAATAAGTCTTCCGCTATGTAATAAATACTCTGATGTTTTATGACATTTATCTCTATACACTCTGTTATTATATATGTTGTCTTCTTTGGCGCATGTATGAGATGCACCCGGCTTTGTCCTTTAAAACCGGGTGTTACAAGATGCCCATTGGTTCCCATGGGTGTCTTGATGGGCTTGGCATCCTTCATTCCAAACTTGGTTAGAATGTCTTGAGTGTACTTCGTTTGGCTAATGAAGGTGCCCTCTTGGAGTTGCTTGACTTGGAATCGTAGAAAATACTTCAACTCCCCCATCATTGACATCTCGAATTTTTGTGTCATGATCCTACTAAATTCTTCACATGTAGATTCGTTAGTAGACCCAAATATAATATCATCAACATAAATTCGGCATACAAACAAATCATTGTCAAGAGTTTTAGTGAATAAAGTAGGATCGGCCTTGCCGACTTTGAAGCCATTTGCAATAAGGAAATCTCTAAGGCATTCATACCATGCTCTTGGGGCTTGCTTGAGCCCATAAAGCGCCTTAGAGAGCTTATAGACATGATTAGGATACTCACTATCTTCAAAGCCGGGAGGTTGCTCAACATAGACCTCCTCCTTGATTGGTCCATTGAGGAAGGCACTCTTCACGTCCATTTGGTAAAGCTTGAAGCCATGGTAAGTAGCATAGGCTAATAATATACGAATTGACTCGAGCCTAGCTACGGGTGCATAGGTTTCACCAAAATCCAAACCTTCGACTTGTGAATACCCCTTGGCCACGAGTCGAGCTTTGTTCCTTGTCACCACACCATGCTCGTCTTGTTTGTTGCGGAAGACCCACTTGGTTCCTACAACATTTTGGTTAGGACGTGGAACCAAATGACATACCTCGTTCCTCATGAAGTTGTTGAGCTCCTCTTGCATCGCCATCATCCAATCCGAATCTTGGAGTGCTTCCTCTACCCTGTGTGGCTCAATAGAGGAAACAAAAGAGTAATGCTCACAAAAATGTGCAACCCGAGATCGAGTGGTTACCCCCTTATGAATGTCGCCGAGGATGGTGTCGACGGGGTGATCTCGTTGGATTGCTTGGTGGACTCTTGGGTGTGGCGGCCTTGGTTGTTCATCCTCCTTGTCTTGATTATTTGCATCTCCCCCTTGATCATTGTCGTCATCTTGAGATGGCTCATTTCTTTGATCTTCTTCTTCATCAACTTGAGCCTCGTCCTCATTTTGGGTTGGTGGAGATGCTTGCGTGGAGGAGGATGGTTGATCTTGTGCACTTGGAGGCTCTTCGGATTCCTTAGGGCACACATCCCCAATGGACATGTTCCTTAGCGCGATGCATGAAGCCTGTTCTTCACCTATCTCATCAAGATCAACTTGCTCTACTTGAGAGTCGTTAGTCTCATCAAACACAACGTCACAAGAAACTTCAACTAGTCCTGAGGACTTGTTAAAGACTCTATATGCCCTTGTGTTTGAATCATGTCCTAGTAAAAAGCCTTCTACAGTTTTAGGAGCAAATTTAGATTTTCTACCTCTTTTAACAAGAATAAAGCATTTGCTACCAAAAACTCTAAAATATGAAATATTGGGCTTTTTACCGGTGAGGAGTTCATAGGATGTCTTCTTGAGGATTCGGTGTAGATATAACCGGTTGATGGCGTAGCAGGCGGTGTTGACCGCTTCGGCCCAAAACCGATCCGGTGTCTTGTATTCATCAAGCATGGTTCTTGCCATGTCCAATAGAGTTCGATTCTTCCTCTCCACTACACCATTTTGTTGTGGGGTGTAGGGAGAAGAGAACTCATGCTTGATGCCCTCTTCCTCAAGAAAGCCTTCTATTTGTGAGTTCTTGAACTCCGTCCTGTTGTCGCTTCTAATTTTCTTGATCCTTAAGCCGAACTTATTTTGAGCCCGTCTCAAGAATCCCTTTAAGGTTTCTTGGGTATGGGATTTTTCCTGCAAAAAGAACACCCAAGTGAAGCGAGAATAATCATCCACTATTACAAGACAATACTTACTCTCGCCGATGCTTATGTAAGCAATCAGGCCGAATAGATCCATGTGGAGTAGCTCAAGTGGCCTGTCGGTCGTCATGATGTTCTTGTGTGGATGTTGAGTGCCAACTTGCTTTCCTGCTTGGCATGCGCTACAAATCCTGTCTTTCTCAAAATGAACATTTGTTAGTCCTAAAATGTGCTCTCCCTTTAGAAGCTTATGAAGATTCTTCATTCCAACATGGGCTAGTCGGCGGTGCCAGAGCCAACCCATGTTAGTCTTAGCAATTAAGCATGTGTCGAGTTCAGCTCTATCAAAATCTACCAAGTATAGCTGACCCTCTAACACACCCTTAAATGCTATTGAATCATCACTTCTTCTAAAGACAGTGACACCTACATCAGTAAAGAGACAGTTGTAGCCCATTTGACATAATTGAGATACAGAAAGCAAATTGTAATCTAAAGAATCTACAAGAAAAACATTGGAAATAGTGTGGTCAGGTGATATAGCAATTTTACCCAATCCTTTGACCAAACCTTGATTTCCATCCCCGAATGTGATAGCTCGTTGGGGATCTTGGTTTTTCTCATATGAGGAGAACATCTTCTTCTCCCCTGTCATGTGGTTTGTGCACCCGCTATCGAGTATCCAACTTGAGCCCCCGGATGCATAAACCTACAAAACAATTTTAGTTCTTGATTTTAGGTACCCAAACGGTCTTGGGTCCTTTGGCATTAGAAACAAGAACTTTGGGTACCCAAACACAAGTCTTGGAGCCCTTGTGTTTGCCCCCAACAAACTTGGCAACTACCTTGCCGGATTTGTTAGTCAAAACATAAGATGCATCAAAAGTCTTAAATGAAATGCTATGATCATTTGATGCATTAGGAGTTTTCTTCTTAGGCAACTTGGCACGGGTTGGTTGCCTAGAGCTAGATGTCTCACCCATATACATAAAAGCATGATTAGGGCCAGAGTGAGACTTCCTAGAATGAATTCTCCTAATTTTGCTCTCGGGATAACCGGCAGGGTACAAAATGTAACCCTCGTTATCCTGAGGCATGGGAGCCTTGCCCTTAACAAAGTTAGACAAATTTTTAGGAGGGGCATTAAGTTTGACATTGTCTTCCCTTTGGAAACCAATGCCATCCTTGATGCCAGGGCGTCTCCCATTATAGAGCATACTTCTAGCAAATTTAAATTTTTCATTTTCTAAGTTATGCTCGGCAATTTTAGCATCTAATATTGCTATATGATCATTTTGTTGTTTAATTAAAGTCATATGATCATGAATAGCATCAACATCAATATCTCTACATCTAGTACAAATAGACACATGCTCAATAGTAGATGTAGAGGGTTTGCAAGAATTAAGTTCAACAATCTTAGCACGCAAAATATCATTGTTATCTCTAAGATTGGAAATTGTAACATTGCAAACATCTAATTCTTTAGCCTTAGCAATCAAATTTTCATTTTCTACTCTAAGGCTAGCAAGAGAACTATTCAATTCATCAATCCTAGCAAGTAAATCAACATTATCATCTCTAGGGTTGGAAATTGAATCAATACAAACATGAGAATCAAACTTAGCAATTAATCTAGCATTTTCATTTCTAAGGTTGTCAATAGTCTCATGGCAAGTGCTTAGCTCACTAGACAATTTTTCACATTTTTCAACTTGTAGAGCATAAGCATTTTTGACCTTAACATGCTTTTTGTTTTCCTTAATAAGGAAGTCCTCTTGAGAGTCCAAGAGATCATCCTTCTCATGAATAGCACTAATCAACTCATTTAATTTTTCCTTTTGTTGCATGTTTAGGTCGGCAAAAAGGGTACGCAAATTATTTTCCTCATCACTAGCATTATCATCACTAGAGGATTCATATTTAGTGGAGGATTTAGATTTAACCTTCTTCCTTTTGCCGTCCTTTGCCATGAGGCACTTGTGGCCGACGTTGGGGAAGAGGAGTCCCTTGGTGACGGCGATGTTGGCGGCGTCCTCGTCGTCGTCGGAGGAGTCGGTGGAGCTCTCGTCGGAGTTCCACTCACGGCATACGTGGGCATCGCCGCCCTTCTTCTTGTGGTACCTCTTCTTTTCTCTCCTCTTGCCCTTCTTGTCGTTATCCCTGTCACTATCACTTGACAATGGACATTTAGCAATAAAGTGACCGGGCTTACCACACTTGTAGCAAACCTTCTTGGAACGGGATTTGTAATCCTTCCCCTTCCGTTGCTTGAGGATTTGGCGAAAGCTTTTAATGATTAAAGCCATCTCCTCATTGTCGAGCTTGGAGGCGTCAATTGGTTGTCTACTCGGTGTAGACTCCTCCTTCTTCTCCTCCGTCGCCTTAAATGCCACCGGTTGTGCTTCGGACGTGGAGGGTTCGTCAAGCTCGTTGATCTTCTTTGAGCCTTTAATCATACATTCAAAGCTCACAAAATTCCCGATTACTTCCTCGGGGGTCATTAGTGTATATCTTGGGTTACCATGAATTAATTGCACTTGAGTAGGGTTAAGGAAAATAAGTGATCTCAAAATAACCTTAACCACCTCGTGGTCATCCCATTTCTTGCTCCCGAGGTTGCGCACTTGATTCACCAAGGTTTTGAGCCGGTTGTACATATCTTGTGGCTCCTCCCCTTGGCGAAGACAGAAGCGACCGAGCTCCCCCTCGATCGTTTCCTGCTTGGTGATCTTGGTGAGTTCATCACCCTCGTGCGCGGTCTTGAGTAGGTCCCAAATCTCCTTTGCATTCTTCAACCCTTGCACCTTGTTGTATTCCTCCTTGCTTAGAGAGGCGAGGAGTATGGTTGTAGCTTGAGAGTTGAAGTGCTCGATTTGGGCCACTTCGTCCGTATCATAGTCTTCATCCCCTACGGATGGTACCTGTGCTCCAAACTCAACAACATTCCATATACTTTTGTGGAGTGAGGTTAGATGAAATTTCATTAAATCACTCCACCTAGCATAATCTTCGCCATCAAAGGTTGGTGGTTTGCCTAATGGAACGGAAAGTAATGGAGTAGGTCTAGATGTACGAGGATAGTGTAAGGGGATCTTACTAAACTTCTTGCGCTCTTGGCGCTTAGAAGTTACGGACGGCGCGTCGGAGTCGGAGGTCGATGTTGATGAAGTATCGGTCTCGTAGTAGACCACTTTCCTCATCCTCTTTTTCTTGTCCCCACTCCGATGCGGCTTGTGGGAAGAGGATTTTTCCTTCTTCTCTTTGTGGTGAGAAGAAGAAGATCTTTTCTCCTTCCGTTTGGAGGAGTCCTTCTTCCTCTCCTTCCTCTTGGTGCGGGACTCTTCCGATGAAGTGCTCCCGTGGCTTGTAGTGGGCTTGTCGCCGGTCTCCATCTCCCTCTTGTTGTGATCTCCCGACATCACTTCGAGCGGTTAGGCTCTAATGAAGCACCGGGCTCTGATACCAATTGAAAGTCGCCTAGAGGGGGGTGAATAGGGCAAAACTGAAATTCTCAAAAATAAACACAACTACAAGTCGGGTTAGCGTTAGTAATATAATAGAGTCCGCGAGAGAGGGTGCAAAACAAATCGCAAGCAAATAAAGAGTGAGACACGTGGATTTGTTTTACCGAGGTTCGGTTCTCGCAAACCTACTCCCTGTTGAGGAGGCCACAAAGGCCGGGTCTCTTTGAACCCTTACCCTCTCTCAAATGGTCCCTCGGACCGAGTGAGCTTTCTCTTCTCAATCACTTGGAACACAAAGTTCCCACAAGGACCACCACAAGATTGGTGTCTCTTGCCTCAATTACAAGTGAGTTTGATCGCAAGAAAGAATCAAGAAATAAGAAAGCAATCCAAGCGCAAGAGCTCGAAAGAACACAAGCAAATCTCTCTCTAATCACTAGAGCGTTGTGTGGAATTTGGAGAGGATTTGATCTCTTTGGTGTGTCTAGAATTGAATGCTAGAGCTCTTGTAAGTAGTTGAGAAGTGGAAAACTTGGATGCAATGAATGGTGGGTGGTTGGGGGTATTTATAGCCCCAACCACCAAACTAGCCGTTTGGTGAGGCTGTCTGTTCGATGGTGCACCGGACAGTCCGGTGCACACCGGACATGTCCGGTGCGACAGCCACGTCACCAAAAGCCGTTGGGTTCGACCGTTGGAGCTCAGTCTTCTGGGCCCGCCTGGATGTCCGGTGGCGCACCGGACATGAAATGTAGAGTGTCCGGTGCGCCAGCATGGGCGTGCCTGACCTCTGCGCGCGCTGGCGCGCATTTAATGCGCCGTAGGTAGCCGTTGGCGCCAGAAGTAGCCGTTGCCCCGCTGTTACACCGGACAGTCCGGTGAATTATAGCGGAGCAGCTGAGATGAATTCCCGAGGCTGGCGAGTTCCTAAGGCCGCTCTTCCTTGGAGCACCGGACATGTCCGGTGTACACCGGACAGTCCGGTGAATTATAGCGGAGTCGCCTCTGGAATTTCCCGAGAGTGAAGAGTTCAGCCTCGAAGTGACTCTGGTGCACCGGACATGTCCGGTGGCACACCGGACAGTCCGGTGCGCCAGACCAGAGGTGCCTTCGGTTGTTCCTTTGCTCTTTTGTTGAACCCAATACTTGGTCCTTTTATTGGCTAAGTGTGAACCTTTGGCACCTGTATAACTTATACACTAGAGCAAACTAGTTAGTGCAAAGATTTGTGTTGGGCAATTCAACCACCAAAATTAATTAGGGACTAGGTGTAAGCCTAATTCCCTTTCACTCATCCTCCGTGAATTCCGGAACTCGACCTTCCGTAATTAGATCCTTAATCTCTTGAATTTTAGCATCTCCAACCTGACCTTTACGAATCTCTTGCTCCAAGGTAGGTTCCAATTCAATGGTAACTCCTTCAGTGTGAGTAACAATTCCCAAATTGAGTCTCTCAAAGTCTTTTGCTAATTCATCAGGTAGCTAGACGACAAAAACGGAGTGAACATGCTCTTTCCGACTCAAGGCATCTGCAACCAAATTTGCCTTGCCCGGGTGATAGTGAATCTCCAAATCATAATCCTTAATAAGCTCCAACCAACGGCGTTGCCTAAGGTTGAGATCCTTCTAAGTGAATATGTACTTCAAGCTCTTATGATCCGTGTATACTTGGCACTTAGTTCCCATAATGTAGTGTCTCCAAATTTTAAGTGCATGCACCACGGCAGCCAGTTCCAAGTCATGAGTGGGGTAGTTCAATTCATGTTTCCACAACTGACGAGATGCATAGGCGATCACGTGTCCTTCTTGCATAAGCACACATCCCAATCCTTGGCCACATGCATCACAATAAATATCAAATCCTTTCTGTAAGTCTGGCATAACCAACACTGGAGGTGACATCAATCTCTCCTTCAATTGATCAAAACTGTCTTGGCATTTCTCATCCCACTTAAATTCCCTTCCTTTCTCCAGAAGCGATGTCATAGGCTTGGCTATCTTAGAAAATCCTTCAATAAATCTCCGCTAATATCCTGCGAGTCCCAAGAAACTCCGAATCTCGGTAACTGTAGTGGGCACTCTCCACTCCATTATCTCCTTCACCTTAGCAGGATCCACTGCTATTCCCCCATTAGAAATAATATGTCCAAGGAATGGCACCTTATCAACCCAAAACTCGCATTTACTGACCTTGGCATAGAGTTGATTATCTCTTAGCTTCTGTAGCACCAACCTGAGATGTTCTTCATGATCACTTTCACTCCTAGAATAGATAAGAAAATCGTCGATGAAAACCACGACGAATCTGTCCAAATCATGAACACCTCATTCTTCAGATCCATAAAATAGGCTGGTGTATTGGTTAGTCCAAATGACATAACAGTGAACTCATATAATCCATATCGAGTCGAGAAAGCCGTCTTAGGAATATCCGATGGTCTAATCTTCATCTGATGGTATCCCGATCGGGGATCAATCTTCGAGAATACCCTGGCTCCTCTCATCTGATCAAACAAATCCTCAATACAGGGTAATGGGTACTTGTTCTTCACCGTGACATCATTAAGTGATCTATAGTCCACACACATCCTTTGGGATCCATCCTTCTTCTGTACAAATAGAACCGGTGCTCCCCAAGGTGAGGAACTCGGACGAATGTAACCAGCCTCTTGTAACTTCGTTAACTGCTTCTTAAGCTCCTTCAGTTCTTCTACCGACATCCTGTATGGTCGCTTAGATATAGGGGCAGTTCCAGGTAATAGATCAATAACAAACTCAACTTCCCTATCTAATGGCATCCCTGGTAACTCATCTAGAAAGACATCCGGAAAATCTCTAACCGCACGGATGTTGTCACCAACAAACTTCCCATCTACTAAGAATGACGCTAGTCTGGTGGCGGTAGTTACTGCAATTCCAACTTCAAATCTTTCTCCTTTGGAACTGGTGAGTTCTATGGTTCCTTTAGCACAGTGTATAAACTGCCTTTGCCTTTCTTAACCATGACATACCAAGGATTACGTCTATAGTGCTCTCTTCTACGTCCATGCCTTCCTCCACTCACTGCGACAATCGACCGGGCACTTCGGACTCTAACCCGTACCCAATCTCCATCCACACCCCCAAAACCCATTTGCGTCACTAATCGCACAGGTTAGCGAGTTCGGAAGAGCCTGCGCGATGGCGCGGCAATGAAGACGCGCAGTAACTCGTAACAGAGGTTTTCTTTTCTTCGAATACAGATTAGCGGTGAGCGCGGGGTAGTACTCACCAGAATCTTAGGTGAGGTTGAAGCCGCCCGCGACGCATCTATGGTTGCGTCACGCACCACCAGGGACTTGGCGTCGGCGACTTCTTGCAGACGAGCATCCCCGGTGAAGCCGACCGTACCCCCGTCCAACTCCATGTCCGCCCATGATCCCCACGTCCCGCTAGACGTCGAGAGTCCCTCGGTCCCGGACGACGACGAGGAACACAGGCTAATGGCGGCGGCGGCAATCCCATGCCTAAGAAGGTAGCGCGCTGGTCGTATGGCTCAGAGTCTAGCGCATGGATAGAGGGAAGCGAGGGATAGACGTAGTAGGTAGATATATGCGCGGTCGAAGTCCACGTCTCGCACGAACTCCCCAGTATTTTCCGGCCGGGCGGAGGGTGCTCCCCGAGTGAATCTCGGAGGGTCGTTGCAAGGGAAGGGGAAAGCCCTGTCAAGCGTACCCCACCCGACAGCGGCGTGAGGAGACCGGGTGCGCGGCGCGCGATGATGCGTCTGTCTGCCCCGGGCCCACATGGCAGCGAGACAAAGGGCACACGCCCATTATGTGTCATTGCCGATTGGGGCCCGCATGTCGGCGCAGGGTTACAGCGGCAGCGGTCAAGCAGGCCGTGCGGGGGACGAGGTGTACTGGGCCACGAATTCGGTTTTGGCCCAGAACGGTCCGGTAAGATTTCTTTTATATTTTATTTTCCTTTTCTTTCTCTTTTAATTTCTAGAATTCAAATTTGAATCCATTTTAAATGTGAACTTATATTCATTTTGAATGTACAAATTGAACCCAAAAGTATGGATGGTTTAACTAATTTTTTTAATATATTTCTTTATTTTTGTGTATAACTATTTTTCTTTCTCTTCTCTAAACTCCAATTTGCAAATTAGGGTTAAATCTCCAAATTTGGATTTTAATGTATTTGTTTTTACACTATTTTTATATTGTCACAAAATGCATACAAAATGAAGTCCAGCATGATGCATGATTTAGTGGCATATCTTTTATTAATTACTTACTTTTAACTGAAGTGTTCACACGAGATAAATATTGAGCTCATCTCTATTTCCATTTTACACTTTTGGGTATTACACTGCTCGAGCCTAGACAACTCCTAGGATCTCTCCTCCTCGACGGGGTCCCTCCCGGGAGCGAGATCCAGGCGCCGTCGGCGATCCTCCGCCGCCCCTGCGCACGCGCGGACCGTCCGGCCCCAGGGCGCGGACCGTCCGGCCGTCAGGCACGGAACCTTTGCCCCTGCGCCAGGTCGCGGACCGTCTGACCCTGTGCCGCGGACCGTCCGCGCCTGACCAGAGAGCACCTCCGCCTCACGCCAGGTCGCGGACCGTCCGGCCCTGTGCCGCGGACCGTCCGCGCCTGGCCAGAGAGCACCACCGCTGGTTCTTGTTGAGTGTTTAGCGCTCCGAAAAGACGTCAACATACTTTTTGGCGACTCCGCTGGGGACTAGGTGTCTAGATCTGCTAAAAATCGGCTCATAAATGGCCGGTTCTAAGGATCACACCAAGATCTCCACTACCAACATCATCAAGCCGGCCATGGAGGCGCTTCCGGCTGATGACCAAAGGCCCTTTGAAGACCTCGTAATGCGCGATGAGAAGGAGGTGATGCGGCAATGGAACGAACAACGCGACAAGGAAGAGGCGGAACTGCTGCATAAACTCTCCGAACGGCGCAAGGAGGCGGCGGACAAGTACTTGTCACACTTCACGGTAGATCGCCACCAGAAGATCGTCCGTCAAGGGGAGATCGATATGGAATCTCTCCTACCTCCACTTCAGGGCCCCGCTGTAAGTACTCCAGACCTATCTCTTACGACTCTCATGGATCAAAGAGGAGATCAGTTAAAGCAATATGTAGATGAATCTATTAAAATGCATTTACGTGCATACGAGAAATCAGCTGCTCCTAACTTTCCATCGCGAGAGTCTAATACAGTGCCACCCACGTCAAACACATCGGCTATAAACGGGACACCCTTGACCCAGCCATCATATGGTATGCCGATGCACGCTTTCGTGTCACCATCACAGCCGCAACCACTAGGCACGCGGCAGGTACTGGACGTGACCGGACCGTCCGAGCATCATCTCAGACAGTCCGGTTATACCGCGGACCGTCCGGTGTATTTCGCCGGACCGTCCAACCAGATGCAGGCCCGCACACAAAACACTCAGGTCGCACCGTACATGGCCGGACCATCAGGGTACAACCCTGAACACTTTGGCCCCATCACGGACCGTCCGGTGCATCACGCCGGACCGTCCAGATATGTTGTGGACCGTCCTCCATCTTACGCCGGACCGTCCGGATATGGCATGAACCGGCCGACGTATTACGCTGGACCATCCGACTCCACACGAGTCCATGCGTAGACTACCCAAGTCACGCCATATATGGCCGATCCGTCCGGGTACAGCCCTGGACCATTCGGCCCGATCATGGACCGTCCAATTCTTTATGACAGACAGTCTGGGTATGAGACTACCCACGTAGCAGCATATACGACTGGACAATCCGGATATACCTTCGGACCATTTGGCCAGGTCGCGGACCATCTGGCTTCTTATGTCGGACCGTCCGGATATGCACACGCAGAGCCGAGAGCTGCGCAATACGCATAGTTCCCACATTCATCGCAGCAACATTATGGTGCCCCACCGGCAACACATTATAATCATGCCATACCACCTCATGGACATAGGGCTGAATACTATTCGGCCACAAGAGAGCTTGAGAGGTATAGGGCAGGAGCTGGTGACATTAATAGGACACCTAGCACACACCTCAAACATCCCTGGGAGGAAAGCCGACAGAGTGATGTCAGGCAACCTGAGATTTCCACCCACAAACTCAATGGATGGTCGCCAGATATGGCGGAGAGGATCAGAGACGAGGTAGCCGGGATGTTCAGGGACAAACTCGGTGTTAGTGTGTCAGGTACAGGGCAATCGTATCGGAAGCCTTATAGCCACCGATTCGACACCGTGTCATATCCACAGGGAACTAGAATACCAGACTTCTCTAAGTTTTCTGGTGAAGGTGGGAAAAGCACACATGAACATATAAGCCAATTCATAGCACACTTGGGAGAATTGGCTGATGGGGAAGCCTACCGCGTTCGTTTATTCTCGTTGTCCCTTACTGATACTGCATTTGCATGGTAAGCAGCTTTGCCACCAAACTCTATTAACTCTTGGGAAGAATTAGAGCAGAAATTTCATGAACACTTCTTCTCAGGAGAACATGAGTTAGAATTGGCTGACTTAGCTTCAGTCCGACAGGGGCCTGAAGAATCGGTTAATGACTATATTCGGAGATTCCGGGACACTAGAAACCGATGCTTTCAGATTCATGTCGCAGAAAAACAACTGACAGGGCTAGCTTTCAATGGGTTGCGACCCTACTTAAAAGAAAAATTAGATGGCACTCAATTCTTTTCGCTAGTGCACTTACACCAGCGGGCTATGACCTGTGAAAGCCGAAGTAAGGAAACATCAAAATCGGCTAGCCATAAGATGCATCTAGTGGGATACGATAATTCGGACGATGAATCCACGGATGTATACACCGCCGAACTGGTTTGGCCAGGACAGGCTAAACCTTCAGCGTGTTCTGCTTTACAGTCGATTCGAAAGAATCGATAAGAAGAAGTTAAGTTTACCTTTAATGTTGCCAAATGCGATAAAATATTTGACGAGTTACTGAAAAACGGCAACATTAAATTAACTCATACTATTCCTCCTCCTGATAAATTAAAGAGGCGTGCCTATTGTAAGTGGCATAATTCCTTTTCTCATGCCACTAATGATTGTAATGTTTTTCGTCGACAGATACAATCGGCCATAAATGAGGGTCGATTGGCTTTTCAGGAGATGCAAGTAGACACACAACCCTTTCCTGTTAATACAATAGAACTCACACGCAAAAAGGTCTTGGTTCGGCCCGAAATGGCCGATAAAGGCAAAGGCAAGGGCATCGTCATCAACAATCCTCGCATGTCAGATATATCACAAAAGGAGATTGCTCGAAAGGCTTCGGACGAGAAGGCTAAAAGGTCCGAAGACGCTGGGGGCAGGCACAGTTAATGAACCAAACACATCATCCTAGCCCCAGCATCGTAGATGGTCCGGCACCTACGTGCGGACAATTCGGTGCTCAGACAAACGGTCCGGCTAACTTAGCTGGACAGTCCACCTATGACCAAAGGCGTCAACCTCTACACAAAGTAAGGAAAAAGACGCAAGGTCAAAGCACATATAATCGGCTGATTAAAGCCGATCCTACTTTTGATCAGTTGCTCTCCAAAAATACTAGCAAAAAGACTGTTCCACGTGATCGGTCAACAAAGAAACCCCGGTCACCTGCTAAAATAAAACGGTCAAACAAAACGACCCGAAAGGCGACACAACAAGCATCGCCTATTCATTCTATGAGACCAGGGTACTTTCCACCTATTTACTCATCGTTGGTATATTATCCTGTTCAAACATGGAATGGCACGATGATGAATCCATGGTACATGTATAGTCCCTTCATCTATCCAGACTAGGGGGCACCTCCATTCTATTCCTTTTGATCCATTGATCAAATGGTCATGGCCGAGAAAGATACAATCCGAAACGGCCTTTATATTGGTGCTTTATTGAATAATCTCCATATCGAAAAGCCGGTGACCTACATCAGGTTTAGTTCATATGCTTTTGGTTCGTCAACCTTCACCAAAAGGCAGAGAGGCATATGTTGAGCTCTAAAAAGAGCAGTGCGGACGGTCCGGCCTCGGGCCGGACGGTCCGCGGTCCGGACAGTCCGCGGTGGTGGCGCGGACGGTCCGCGCGTGCGCAGAGTCTGTTAGGGTTCCTAGTTTCTCGCGGGATTTGTTACCTAAAACCGCGGGATTAACTCGGAAATCAGTTTGAAGCGGATCCAGACCTCCCCTTTATATAGATGAAGGGCTACGACCGATTGAACCCCCAACAATCGATCAAATCCAGTTTATTACTCGTTTTTACCTTATGCATTAGGAGTAGTTCTAGTCTAGTTCTAGTTTCGCCCTAGTTTAGTATTCCAATCCCCTAATTCTCCGCCTCTCCTCGACTCTACGTCGATTAGAGGAGTCTAGGTCGGCCTGCCCGAGCCTAGACAACTCCTAGGATCTCTCCTCCCCGACGGGGTCCCTCCCGGGAGCGAGATCCAGGCGCCGCCGGCGATCCTCCGCCGCCCCTGCGCACGTGCGGACTGTCCGGCCCCAGGGCGCGAACCGTCCGGCCGTCAGGCAGGGAACCTTTGCCCCTGCGCCAGGTCGCGGACCGTCCGGCCCTGTGCCGCGGACCGTCCGCGCCTGACCAGAGAGCACCTCCACCTCACGCCAGGTCGCGGACCGTCCGACCCTGTGCCGCGGACCGTCCGCGCCTGGCCAGAGAGCACCGCCGCTGGTTCTTGTTGAGTGTTTAGCGCTCCGAAAAGGCGTCAACACTAATACTTGTAATAAGCAATGGAACATCGATGTGACAGACTAAACTTTGGTGTTTAGTTTCTAAAACCAAACATTCCCTAACTTTGGTTACCTAACTTAATTGAATCACCCATGAGAACAATCCCATCAAAGACAGCTTTTGAATCCAAACATCACATATGACTGGTCTTCGAGTAGCCCTCCTGAAAGGAATCGGAAGTAAAATTCAGATCGTTCTCCTTTCTCGTCAGTCAACTCTCTAGAGATTCGAAAGCATGGTAGACATGTCAACCTGTCATCGCTCACGCCAAGCCGTCTACAGTTCAAAGAACTCTAGTCTAGAAATTAGAAAGCATGGTATGCAAGTCAAAGTAAATGGCAAGCTGCACAGTTTCAATATGTCCCAGACACGAAGTTTCAACACGCTTGAGCAGCCTGGAGAGTAGTAGTAGTATCAATTTTAATATCAGCAAATACAATATAGTATGAGATTCTGAATGGATATGGCTGCGACAAATCTGTTTTCATGGGGCTTACAACATATGGACATAGCCCCAGAAGGAACATGTATGGGAAGCAATCACTCCCCCATCATACATTTGTACTTACAACACCCATTTGTGCGATCCAAGATTGTCGTAAGAAAGAACTCGAAAGGGGAAAACAGAAACAAACCATGCACAGGAGGCCTCCTTTGTCTCCGATCTCCCCGCTTTGGTCTCCTCCATTGTGACCCCACCACTTATATATCTCCTCTATTGGTCACACTTCATAGTTAAATTAGTTTAGGTCACGCTCCGCCGCTAGTAACCATTATGATCTTCTGCCAGATAGTTTGCTGCCAAAGTCACCATCTCGAACATCTGACAAAAATCAGAATGAAGATGGAACCGCTGTTTCTTGGGCCTTGGTTCCCTTAGGCCTCCACATGGTCCGGGCCTTCACTATGGTCGGACCTGATTCAAGGCTCAGCACATGCTCACAGTGCAAGGTTGTTTCTCCAGACTCAATGTTGCAATCCTCATGGACAGAGGTGTGTGACTGCAGCACACTATCGCGGACACACTCCCTTTTGTAATCCAGCACAATGCTGGCCAGCTCATGATTCTCAAAAATTGAAATCGGTGCACTCTGAGGCAAAGATAAAAGTAAGGTTAATTGCAAATGTGGGCAAAGTCTTTGTATACAAGGCACTTATTAATATGCTAATCTGTCTCATATTTTTTGGATTCTATCTGATCCAGTTTTGGTTTAGAATCAGTTGACCAAATAGCAGAGCTAACCCCACCCCCAACACACACACATTAATACAGGGAAGAAGAGCTGCCAATTGATGAAGCAGGAAGGAAAACCAAATGACAACTGCCTCCAAACATGTAGCCAAAAATAAGTGAATTATGGACCAGCCAACATGTAGCCAAAAATAAGTGAATGACGGACCAGCCAACAACACGCGGCATATCATCAATCAAGCAAATATAAGCATTATCTCTACCCCATCTTATTTCTGTGTAGTTTAGAGCAAAGAAAGACTAAGTTGATTTGTACACAGGCTGCTCTTGCACAAAAGCAACACAAGTCAGTGACATTGTTAGGTGCCTAGGTGGCCAACCAAATATACTAAAATCTCAGAGATGTATTCCTTGTCCAACTTGTGCATTTGTTGTCATGAATAAGTTAAAAAAGATACCTCCTAAATAAACAATATATATCATGAGATGAGCCATTGTATTTGCTAATCTGAGGAATAAATAAGTGGGCACCTAATCATTATCAATGGCAGAAATAAGCACCCCCCCCCACCCCCACCCAACCAGGGACCCACATTCCAATGGCCATTATCTTCTGCAGGCAGATGGGCACTGGGCAACAGATATACAGGATAGAGAAGTTATTGATTTCTGTTTGCATATGATTATCAGTTGCATAAAAGAGACCAAGATGGAAGACCCAACATAACACTAGGCGGCCTTAGAGAGGGATAGAAGACAATTTGAACAAATGATTCTTGTTACAGTACTTGAGTGTGGAATAAAATAGTTCAAATAAAGCACAAGTACTAAAATAGCTGGTCATGAATGTGCTGAATAAAGCACAAGTACTAAAATAAAGCACAAGTAATAAAATATTTCAATCTCTAAATAAGAAATGCTGAAGAAATGAAGAGTATAATAAAGTTTTGCATATCATCATAAAGAAAATTACCTCAAGAATCCAGGCAATGTATTTAACATTATTGACATGCTGATTTATATCAAGATCAGCCCAACGAGGCTGCATAAAACAGACCACAAAATATATAAAACAGCAAAGAAAAAATAACTATACGAACAGACTAGCAATCTAATCTAAATATTAACTCAGTTACTTACAGTCAGGCCTGTCCTCACATATTTAGCTGCAGAAGTGCTTTGACCCTCTGGCAGTTTTGGAAGCTTGCGGTTGTCTTCATCAACAATAGCAGAACGCTCAACAAAGTATGGCTCTATTTCAGTCCGCACTTCATCTGGAATTCTTGCAAGCTTTCTAGTGAGTTTGTTCATCATAACCCATTTACTGCACAAAGACACAAATTAGAAAATAAAATGCAACAAGATATCTGTAAGTTATACTCGGACTTTGAGCAGAGAAACTATAAATGCAGGGTCAATTGTAACATGGCAGTTGGTAGAAATAAATGGCTAATAAAATTGATTAATGATATAGATATGAGTGTGGCAGAGATTTGAACCTTGTCGCCTTCAGTATTGTGTGGCCTGTCATAGAATCACGTATATGCCAATCCCTACGCATTCCATTTTTACCATTAGCACTAACCCATGTATTTACTTCAACAGTATCACCCCTACAGCAGAATAGAGGAGCGACTTAGAAAGCATAACAGTAGAACCCAGATGATGAGGGATCAACCTTCAGTTCAAAGAAGGTAAAACGTTCTAGTATATGTTAGTTACCATAGGAAATGTATCAAGACTTCAAGAGGTTCAATGAGTGTATGTGTCAATAATAGATGTCTACAAACTGCCCAGTGACATACAACTATATAGGCTCCTTATGCTAAAAAAACTATATAGGCTCCTCCAACAAGTTATTGTCAAACAGTTCAAAAAACACTGGGGAACTTTCCTTTCACATTTATTGCCGAACAACTGAAACCCTCATTCAACTAATCACACAATACCCAGCTCTGAGAAAATAAGTCATAATCATTAGTCATTCTATGTCTCCACAAATAGCCACATGGGTGCAACTTATTTCAAGCTCAAATCACGATAAGAAAACTGAAACAAGATCATGTGATGCTGCAAACCATACCAGCATGGATAACGCTCGACGATAGCCTGCATCTGGCTAACCACCCAGAACAAGTTCCGTTTACTCATCTCTGGTGTGGAGCCAAATCCATCACCTAGCAGCCCAGCGGTCTTCACATGATTAAGTGCCGTTTCCTGGATCAAATCCAAACTTTTTCATAGTCCAATCATCAGCCACAACAATCTCACACCTCAAATGTAACAAATCCTTACCTGCAAATGGTTCATCATTGTCTCTATAGATGCCGTCCTATCAGCCCCAATCTCATAGGACCTAATGGAGAAGTTCTGCCTGAACATGAGCCCATCATGTATGATCCGGCCAAACCCAAAAGTGTCAGTGAGCATGTCAGGCCGCCTGGGCTTCCAGTCAAGCATCGTCCACTGCTTCTCGGCGGCCAAGAAGATGGTCGTGATGGCAGCAAGGAGCATGCTCCAGTCGGGAAGCTGGTTGTAGAAAGTCCTCGGCACCGACGAAGGTACAGTTACGGTCTCGTGCTCCAGATCCGCCACCGCAGACTTGCCACCGTTCACCTTGGGGACGGCAGCGTGGGCGCGCGTCTTGCCCGCCCTCAAGGCATTAGACGAGGCTCCCGGCTTGGCCGCAACGCCGCGGACATCCAGGCTCTCTGGGCGCTCCCCAAGGCCGTTCTTAGGAGCGGCCGGCGCCGGCGACCCTGGAAAGAAGGGCGAGGCCGCGATGGAGGCGGCCATAGGAAAGTACCCCGCGCCAAATCAAATCGAATGGCACCAGTCTGAATCCTGGGATCTCAACCTGATTCAGCACGAGAACAGCAATTAGCATCAACAGAAACCACAAAATCAAACAAAAAAATACTCGTTAACACAATTCAAGCAACACAAAGAAAGCAAGATCTACTACACAGTAAATGCGCATCACGGGTACAAAGTACAAACAACAAATGACCAGCCAGAGCTTCGAGGAAGTACGGGTACAAAACGACGGTCAAACCAGCCCGCTCAAATACTGCAAACATGAGAAGAAATAAACGCATACGAAAAATGAGAATAAAAACTCACCCAAGACTACAAGGACGAGAAGGAGGCCAAGAAAAGAAGCTGCAGGAATCCCAAATCTAGCGGCGAAACGAGAAGAAAGAGGGGCGCAGGTTTTCCTGAAACTCGAGATCCAACCGGGGCAAAGGATCCTGGATTCCCGCGATTCACCCCAGCTGTCAGGGCCCGTACGTTAGCCGGCCGAACAGCGAAGCGTCCAGAAATAGCTACTCCTGCAGCTGATCCGGTGGAATAGCCACATGGCGGCCGTGCGCAGGCAATCCGACCAGGAATAGACTCAACCCCGCTATGAACCTATGATGAAGGGACAGGGAATGCGGGCGGGGGGCGCACAAGGGAACGAACCTTCCGCGGACGGCGGCGGCGAGGGCGAGGGCGAGGGCAAAGGGGGCTTGCTGTTGGTGCCTCTGCTTCTTCCGTCGGGTGCGCTTCACCACACGGCCATTGGCGGCGCGCCGATGAGGGAGGGAGGGAGAGGGTTCTGGCGGATGTGGTGGGGGACTGGTGGTGTTTGGCGGCTTCGGGCAGCTGCGGCGGGGGCGGGGCCGGGGGCGGTCGTCGTTGGCTCGTTGCCCACCGCGACCTTTTAAAACACTAGATCAGGTGGCGCCCTTTCGGGCGCCCTATCCAACATAGTAAAAACATAAATAAACAATTATACATATTATATTTAAATTAAATAGAGGATGATTAAATCTCCAATCTAGATAAACTGAGCATAAACCACATTAAAGTTACAGCATCACATCTAATGGTGTATCACATCTAAACACATACCACACCTAAAGTTGCATGCGCTCTATTAACCATTTTTTAAAAACCATTGAATAGCAGCAATCACACGAAGATCTAGAAAAAACAAAGATACCGTATACAGTAAGATATAAGACAACAGACAACCAACAACACCATAAAATCATTAAGTCTCTAGCGGTTCACCAACAAGACCGCAACTGCATTTTCAGTTTTGCTCTCTAAAATACAAGGGATGATTTTTCAATTTTTTAAAGGAGATGTTACATGACAAGAACCCAAAATAGCCGCCGATCATCATAGATCCTTTGCATCCTTTTTGCGAGCACAAAAGCAAGATGTCCTCTATTTTGCAGCTATGCATCATCCTTTTCCAATCTGCAATCAAAGGTTATTAGGAACAATTAACAGCTAACATGCATCATGCCATCTAGAAGTAGGTTTAGATGTGGCACCAACAGAAGCAATGCCAATGTAATCATGCATCGGAAAATAGCATTAGCTAGTGCATTATAAAAGAATTCACATGAAGAGATTTTATTTTATTAGCAAGAACAACTTATATATATTATGCAGTGGTTCTATTAAACCAGGCAAAATAAGAATTTTGCTGAACCAAAAGCCTTTAATACGAAAAGAAAGAGACGTACAACACCGACTCATACGAAGGGATGGCTGTAGATCCAAAAGTTAAATATTCTAAACTCACAGGGAAGTTACATCCATTGCCCCAAAAGGCAAACATGGAAGTAAAAGCCATAGTGAGGTATACAGGAAACACATGATACAGAATCCGTTGCATTCTCAATCGTCTACTCAAAATTTATCATAGAGCAAATTCTTTAGATCGAGTACCTTCTCAAGCTGCAGATGAGGCCAAAAGAATAAAAACCATTATTTTTATCACCAAAAAAGCAATGTATTTAGAACACAGGGATATATTAGCATGGTTGTGGTCCCTTTAATTGCTCTGAATTCTGAACATCATAATCAGGTTTGGACTCAAAATTTTTGTAGCCATAGCCATACCAAACTAAAGATGCACTATTTCCAAAAATATCGTGATAAACAGTACATAATTCAGTACCATGGAAGCCATTACGTTGCAACAACGAAACTTGCATTGGCTACAGATAGTGACGAACGCCTCGCGGGGCGACTCTGAGAAGCAGCACCGGCTGCAGCGCCGATCTAGCTCCTACTCCAGGTACGCGTTGACGGGGTGGAGCAGCTGCGCGCGTAGGGACTCCATCGACGGTGGCATGGGGAACAGCAGGGTAGGCGCTGTGTGTGTGGAGAGGGCGCAACGATGGGGAAGGAGACAGCGCGGCGTCCCTGGCCTGGCTGCGGCATGGCGAAGGCAGAGGGGAGGGGCGCGGCCGTAGAGGATGCGGAGAGGGGCGGCGCGCGGTCGAGGAGAAAGCAGCACGAGGAGAGACACTCGGGAGGGAGAGAGAGAGGACGCGGTGCAGAGAAACGATGGGAGGGACCAAATGTCGAAATCCATATTCCGCCCATGGTATTTGGCTTCTGCCCACAGAGACTTCTCAAAACCGGGGTTGCTGCGAAGTGCGAACACGCCCGTGGGCCGTGTACGCGACGTGTCGAACGCTGGTACCCGATCGTACCCGGAAACGCGGGGAGGGGCTTGAAATCTTGTGTCTTTTAAGACTTTAGATGGAGTCTGGGGAGACGGCAAATGTTCCTTTTTAGATCTGGAAGAGAAAGAAATACTGTCAGAAAACTTTTTATCCGAGAGTCTGTTTGGCACTAATGTTTTTTTTAAAATTATAGTTTTATAATACTACTTTGTAATTGTTATAACAATACTATAGGTTTACCAGCTCTAAGAATATATAATTCTAAAAACATTATTTAGATACAACGTTGTAAAACATGATATTTATGTAAAAACTAACCATGACATAAAAATTTTAGATTGGAGGGCAGTTTCTAATACTCGAAAAATATCATAGTATATAGAATACTATGGTTTTTAAAAACATAATTTTTATGAAAGCAAACAAACACTTTATAAATATAGAATACTCTAGTTTATTCCATTACCATACACTACAGTAAACGCCAAAATTTCCGACGGCTAAAACCGTCGGACATAAGACTTGGACCGTCGGGGATAAGCTATTTCCGACGGCATTAGCTTATCTCCGACGGTTTTAAGCCGTCGTGGATAACGCGTCGGAAATAGCGTTATATCCGACGGCCGCCGTCGGACATACACTATGTCCGACGGCCCTATCGAGCCGTCGGACATAAGGCCGCGTAACCGTTTTACCCGTCGCCTGGGCCCACAGCTGTTATGTCCGACGGTTTAAAGCCGTCGGATATAACATACAGCTTATCTCCGACGGTTTTAAGCCGTCGGACATAAGGTCTATGTTATGTCCGACGGCCTACACTAAGCCGTCGGACATAACATTTTTCAGAAATTGCACAAAAATCTGAAATTTAAAAAATCTGACATTTGCAAATACAAAACAGATTTCATACACATATACACATTCACATTAACAAATATACTCACATAAGTATACACATTCACAAATATAATCACATAAGCATTCACATTCACAAAATTTAACATAACGACATAGTTCCAAATGGTTGCAACAAGTGTTTACATAAACATAGTTGTCCAAACTCCAAAATGAACATTATTCGACGGATAGGCTTTCACATGAAAGGTTGCAACAAGTGTTTTACATCATTATCACTCATATCCATCGCCACCTCCTCCGGCTGGACTATGCGTGCTGAAAAGATTGTTCACCCACGAATGTGTTGGGTCGTCCTGACCAGACCCATCTCCAGGTGCGGCAACTGAAGCGGGTGGTGTCTGAAATCCCTATAACACAAGCACATGAAATAGTAACCACTCAATTGTTCATTTAAACACATAAGACATCTATGAACATGTCACACACGCATATGTGTACATACCATAGGGAATTGTGACGGAGGCGGAGGCGGTGGTGGAGGCGCCAACATTGGCATTGGCAGTGCAAACTCCGGAGGCGGCATCCCATATGTCGGCATCGGGACGCCCGCTTGTTGGGCTAGTTGCTACAAATTATATACAAGTTATTGTTGAGCTAATAAGATACACATCAAGTGTTTTGCAAAATAAGCTACAAAATGTTACTTCAGCTTACCGAGAGAAGAGCTTGATTTTGGGCCTGGAGGTTTGCATAATACTCGTCCCTCTTCTTCTGGTACTCGGCTTGTTGCCTCTGGTACTCAGATTGTTGCCTCTGGTACTCCAATTGTTCCCTCAAGACTGATTGATGGTACTCTGCCTGTTGACGCAACACTGCCATCTCTATGTCGTGGGCGGATGATCGTGAACGGGACGACTGTGAAGACGACGATGTGGACTGTCGTCCACGGCGTCTTAGCTCTCTGGAATCAATCGTAGAATCAAAAATACCCAACCTACAAGAGTGAACCATGCACTTAGTATAGTAACTCATGCCTCAGTTGAATCGCAAGCATATGATGCCAATTTTGTAATCCAAATTAAATAATCTCACCGTCCGTGGGCTTGTCCTCCTCCGCTAGCATATGCTGCCTGAGGGTCGATTGGCTGGCTCCTCCAATCGTACTCCTGCCCATGACGTTGAACCATCTCCTCCCCATACGAAGCCTGGAGGCAAACAATATCAAATATAAGTGCATAACCCCTATATATGCCCTTGCAAACAATATCAAACACATAATAGAGTATCAAAAACTCACTAGACGGTCGGTGGCCGTCTGAGTGCATAACACATCAGGATTCTGAGGATCAGAACCCCTATGCCCTTGCATGTACACCTCCACATCCGTGGGCGTACGACCGGATTTGACTTCCTGTACATAAAAGTTACAATGACACATTTCTATGTAATTCAAAAGTTACAACAAACTGTGACTTACCATTCGCTTAGCCAAGCGCACATGACCATCACCACCGTAGTTGTGGAACGACTCGGTCCCACGGTTTCCCCTGTTCCTTTCGGAAATGGCACGAAACTCAGGGGAAGCCCACCATCTGCACAATGCCCGATAACCCTCCGATCGGGTGGCCATCCACGGCACCGACACCTACATGAAATTTTTTAAATAAAGCAAGCAAATACATGGCTTCGTGCGATTTGAGAGGCAAGAACCTGTTTACCTCTAGGTATTGCTCCTCCGTCAAGTAAATTGATGACCACTCGGCCTTGGTATTTGGCATCGGTCGATCATCAGCATTTGCTCTGTACCATGCCTTTATAGCCTGAATTCGTGCATAGTACATTGCATCTGCAACGACATCGTTCGCGTTATACTCAAACACGTAACGAGCGTTCATATCATATGATCCATCGTCCGGCAACTTGTACCGTTTCTGCAAAAAAAATTAGTGTTATCATAAAAGCAAACATGTATGGAATAACTAAAATAGTATAAATAATTCATACCCAGAATGCATCCCAAACTAGTGCCTGTGTGTTGCCAAACGTTCTACAGACACCATAGCGATAATGCTCCCAAGTGGTGGCGGGGACAGACTCGCCAGTAGGCAAAGTCACAACACCAGGCCAGTGCAGACGAACAAGATTACCAAGCACCATGTTCACCTGCCTGTAGTGTCCTGTGCCTGTGAACGAGTCGTCGATCCAAGACCTGGAAATAGTATACACAATGTGGAAATTAAAACATAACTTTCAATAACATTTAAGCAAAGACATGTCACTCACTTTCCACTAGGCTTTATCAAAACCCGAGATTCGGGTGGAAGCTCTGGAGGTGGTCCAACAAAATGCAGCTTCCTCATTCTCCTAACTCGAGAAGTTCCAGACCCAGCTGCGGAATCTCCACCAGCCCCAGAATCCCCAGCATCGTCTCCAGCATCATCTCCACCATCATCTCCACCATCATCTTCAACATCATCTCTTGCATGATCCTCTACCACTGGTTCCTCAATTTCAGCATCCTATGAAACAAATACCGTACATCATACAATATTAAGTAACTCAAATAATGTAATTTATCAACTAACTTACATCTTGTGGAGGCAAATGTTCTGCCAGCGCTCTCCGTCTGCTCATGGTAGAACCTGAGCCCTGAAAAACTGAATCCTCACCCCTCGAGCTGCTCCTCGAGCTACTCCTCGTCCCAAGCAAACTACGAGCAAAAGACTTCATTTTCTTTGACATCCTATTTTAACAACAACATGTTAGTACATAAATCGACAATAAAATATGCAACAAAATCATAAAATATGAAATAAAATAATAAAATATGCAATAAAATCATGTTCCATACTCGTCAATCGTAATCGTAATCAAAATCAGGATCTAGTTGCTTTCGTCGATTTAATGGACGCCAAGTAGCTTTCTTCTTTCTCGTCACTCGTTTTCGTTTTGGAGGAACCTCTACATCATTTTGATCACCTAATAAAGATTCTTCCAACATTTCAGTTTGAACATTAAACGTGCTTGTAAGTTCTTCGTCTTGGAAAATCTCAGCAGCCCCCACTTCGTGCTCGATTTGACTTTCAACATAACCAGCATCACCAGGAGCATATAGTCGTTCACGAGGATTAACTTTGTACACTACCCTCCAATCAACCAAACCCTTTTTCTTAGATGGATATGTCATATAATACACCTGCTCGCATTGGTGGGCAAGGATTATAGTGTCGTGGCCTTTTAATTTGTCGTTGTGTTTGACTTCCACCATGCCATATTGATTTTCTCGCGTTGAGTTTGGAGAAAACCAATCACAATCAAAGAACACCACTTTGAGTTGTTTATCTCCAAAAAACTTGTACTCGATTATATCATTAATGACTCCATAATAATTAGTCACCTTCCCTTCATCATCGACAGCTCTAGTTACAACTCCCGAATTTGTCGTGGCTGCTAGAGGATGATCATCTTCGAACCTTGTGGAACGGAATCTAAAACCATTGACATCATACCGACCATAACATCTGCCAGTTACTGCTCCTAGGGATAATTGTCGAAGGTCCGGGTGTATATTGTCATTTTTATCTACATAATCTCGAAACCAACACAAGAAATTAAGTCCCCCATCTTTTCCCTCTCGACGAATCTGGTCACGTTCACAGCCAGAGATGCAATTTTGAGAATCAAATTCCCTGTTAGTACAAGGAAACAAACATTTTAGTCTCACAACAAAAATTCTAGCGGCAATGACTAAAATAAAGTTTACACTTACAGGAGAAACTGACTCATCTCTTCCATGTTGTTATACATGTAGAGTAAAGCAGTCTTCCATTCGTCGTTGGTGAAACAGTATGTTGTGCTGGGTCCTACAGTTTTGCCCCTCCATTGAAAAATTTCAATATCACTGATAGGGGGCTCGTCGACATGATACCGCAACGTATGGGCATTGACATTGTGTTCCTCTGCAAAGTACAGGCCCGTGAACGATGCTATCTCTTTATATTTGAATTCTTCAGCGATGCACCCTTCAACTCGTCTCTTATTACCAACCATTGCACGTAGCTTCTTTAGTGTCCTTTCGATGTGATACATCCATCTATATTGCACAGGACCTCCTACCTTAGCTTCGTATGGTAGGTGAACAAGTAGATGTTGCATCGGATTGAAGAAACCTGGTGGAAATAGTTTTTCAAGTTTGCATACCAAAATCGGTATTTGTTGCTCAAGCTTCTCCATCATCTCTTTCTTTATTTCTTTGGCACAAAGATGTCTATAAAAGTAGCTTAGCTCCGCTAATGCTTTCCATACATCATTTTTTACAAAACCACGAAACATAACAGGAAGGAGTCTTTCCATTATTATGTGGTAGTCATGACTCTTCAACCCAGAAAACTTGCCCGTCTTCAAATTCACAGACCTTCTAAAGCCCGCGGCGTAACCATCTGGGAACTTTAAGTTTTTCAACCATTTCATCAATTGTTTCTTCCTTTTAGGTTTAATACTGAAAGGAGCACGTGGCTTCTTCTGATTCTCTCCTATCTCCATAGTTGGTCTTCTACAGATTAAGGCCAAGTCTTTCCTTGCCTTAGGGTTGTCTTTTGTTTTGTCAGTGATATTCATGCAAGTGCTGATAATGCTTTCACCCATATTTCGTTCCTGGTGCATGACATCAATGTTATGCATTAGAATCAAGGCTTTCATATAAGGGAGTTCCCATAGACCACATTTGTGAGTCCAATTATGCTCGGTTCCATAACCTTCAAAACGATTTCCATGTTCGTTTAGTTTCAAATCATTAAGTCTCGCGAGAATCTCTGGACCACTTAGACGCTTGGGTGGTCCCCTCGTCACAATCGTGTCCTTTTTAAAAGCGTTCCTATCGAACCTGAACGGGTGATCCTCTGGCAAAAAACATCTATGGCAATCGAAGTAACATATCTTTCCACCAAACTTTAGTCGAAAGCATGAAGTGTCTTCAACGCATATCGGACATGTCAAAATCCCATGACAACTCCATCCAGCAAAGATACCATAAGCCATAAAATCATGAATAGACCATAAAAACGCGGCTCTCAGGTTGAACTTCTGTTTCTTGTAACAATCGTACGCCTCGACTCCTGCCCACAAAATTTTCAATTCTTCAATCAGGGGCCTCATCATCACATCGATCTTTGTTCCAGGATGATCCGGACCAGGTATTACAAGACACAAGAAAATAAATTCATATTTCATGCAAAGAGCTGGTGGAAGGTTGTATGGAACAGCAAAGACGGGCCAACATGAGTACGACGTTGCAGTTAGATTGAATGGCGAGAAACCATCTGTTGCCAAACCGAAGCGAACATTCCTCACTTCATCAGCAAAGCTGGAATCAAAAGCATCTAGTGCCTTCCATGCATCTGTATCAGCTGGGTGCACCATGACATTTCGATTCTCACGTACCCCTTCTTTGTGCCACCTCATGTGTCTGGCTGTATTCTTGGAGATGAACAAACGTTTCAACCGAGGTATAAGAGGCATGTAACGAAGCTGCTTACGTGCAATCTTCGTAGTCACGGTCAAACCATCGTCGTTTTCAACCTCAACGAATCTACGCTCACCACATACAGTACACTCCTTCTCACCTGCGGTCTCCTTCCAGAAAAGCATACAATTATTTTCACAGACATCGATTTTTTCGTAGTCCATACCGAGGCCAGATAACAGCTTTTTAGACTGATACATGTCCTTTGGCATCTTGTGATTCTCCGGAAGTACATCACTGATCAAGTTCAAAAGTTCCTTGTAACAGTTGTTTGAGAATGCAAACTTAGACTTAATAGCCATAAGTCGAGTCACAAATACAAGGACGGTCACTTTTGTGTGCTCATGCAATGGCTCTTCGGCAGCTTTAAGGAGCTCGAAGAACTTCTGAACCTCAGGTGTAGCTGGATCCTCAAACTCGGTGGGTTGACCGGGGTTCTCCGAATCGACGATTAGAAGCTCATGGCGTACATCGTCAAGCATCTCTTCCATCCTATCGTAGTCCTCCTCTTCATGTGACTGAACTTCCGATACAGTACGAGGAGGTGGGTCCTCACCGTGGTGCACCCACACCTCATAGCCTGGCATATAACCGTTCTTGCAAATATGTATAGACATAGTCCTCCTGTCAAGGAAATTAATGTTCCGACACTTGCTACAAGGGCACCTAACATCGGTTCCAGTCTCTGACCGAGCAAAAGCATGGTCGAGAAAAGCATCAGTCTTGGCAACCCACTCACTTGATAGAGCACCTCTTTTCTTCCAACCTTCATACATCCATCGACGATTCTCCTCCATACTAGATACGAGACGTTAACTTAATTAGATAAGTAATGCACTGCACGGACCATCCGTTTTTACGAAGAAATCACGCCCCTACATCTGTAGGAAAGGATAGGTCCTAAACCCACCCAGGAGTGACCGACGAGGCCGTGTTTATGACAAGACATGTGGTCGTGCGAAATTTCGGCAGCATAACCCCGCTGTTCTCCAATCGCACGCCTAAAAATGGTGCAATTGGAGAACAGAGAGGTTATGCTGCCGAAACTAAGCAGGAGCACATGCTTTTGTCATAAACACGGACTCTGTCGGTCACCCCGAGGCTGTCCAATAAAGGGACAATTCCGGCCCAACATACCTCACATGCGTCGCTTGTAAGGTGTGTTGGGCCGAAACGGGTGACGCCTAGGTTTCGTTTGTTCACACTACGATACAATATGATTAACTATAATCATCGTGTATTATTAAATAATTAAACTAATAAACCAAAATACAATATTACATACGAAATAACATTGTTATAAATGACAAATCATATAAAATGACCTTATTTCCGAGGGCATAATAATTACCCTCGGAAATTAAAAATTTAAATTATCTAAAGTACCACTAAATAAACTAAAACAGGCTATTTTAATTACGTAATCAAATTTTGGCCGTCGGATATAACAAACTAAACAATCAAATGCATTCATACATACATTTCTAATCAAATACATTAATACAAACATACAATTCTAATCAAATACATTAATACAAGCATACAATTTTAATAAACGAAATTGCTAATTAAGTATACTCACTTTGCGGGTGTGGAGAGCCGGCCGGCGATGGGCGCACGGGCGGGCGGCGGGCGCAGGGGCCGTTGGCCGGAGCACGGGGCGGCGGCGGTGGCACAAGCGTGGCGGCCGGAGCACGAGCGTGGCGGTGGCCGGCGACGAGCTCGGGGCGGTGGCGGCCGGACAAGGGGCGGCGGTGGCCGGAGCTCGTGGCGGCGGCTGCCGGAGCTCGTGGCTGCGGGCGCGATGGCGACCGGGCGGGCCGGCGACGAGCGTGGCGGCGACGAGCGTGGAGACGGACGGCGGCGGCGGGAGACAGAGAAACGGTGAAAACTGAAGGCGCGCGGGTCGGATCCGCGCGTTAAAAAGACTTATGTCCGACGGCTCGGTACGAGGCCGTCGGACATAAGCTTACGTCCGACGGCCAGGGGGCGGGCCGTCGGACATAAGGTTATGTCCGACGGTCAGACTGACAGCCGTCGGCTGTTTCCTGTTATTTACGACGGCCACTGTTGACCGTCGGACATACCCTTATGTCCGACGGTTGTCTACGGGGCCGTCGGACATAATGCGGCCGTTGGAGTTTCTACGTTTTACTGTAGTGATAGTATTGCCTATGAACAAGGCACATATTTTAGTTTCAAATAATATATAAAAAAAGTAGTGATTTCTTTGTGCCGGAGAATTTGTTAGCCTTCATATAGTCAAATATCCCAATAAGGACCCTTCGCTTTAAAAAAAAAGGATTGGAGTCGATTGAGATGAATTAAATCACTTCGTATTCAAATTTAAATAAAAAATAATTTAATCTTCTTCGGTCCTTCTCGATCCACTCCTATTCTAACAAGGCCTAAACGAGCATAACGAGCCTGGTGAGTGAATATTAGAGCCGCTGCAAATCTGCAATGCATCTCCGCTTGGAGCCTAGATTGAGGGCCGAAGCCACGGCTCCAACAATCGAAGTCTGAAACCAACATTTAAATATGCAACTGAAGAGGTTTATATATAAAAAAAAGTAAAGAAAATAAAAAACCAAGGAACTTGCTTTATCAAAGTAGTAAAAAATACAGATAAAAAAAACTGTATAAAAGTGTGAATCAACAGAAGTCCTCACAGTCGTCGCTAGCTCTCACTTCGCCGTGCATGTGCTGCCGCGGCGCAAGTACAACACTTGCATGGGGGCCGGTGCGTGCCTCTGGCTTGGACACTGGACAGTTGGACTTGAAGGCTGAACCAGCGGTTGTCCTTGTCCGGCACTCTATCGTGCCGGTAAATGTAGCCCTCATCACCGGGAAACCGACGGCGAGAATTGAAGTGGTTCAGTTGGACATCTCTTTCCCCCCGATCGTCCAAGCAATCGCCCGTTTCGCCGTCGGCGATAGTTAGGTATAAGCAGGCCTCGAAAGAACAGTTGGGATCGGGGACGATGGTAGCCAATGACATCTGTCGAGTCTTCTCGACAGCCAGCGGACACTGCGATGCCCTGCGATATATATATATATATATATATATATATATATATATATATATATATATATATATATATATATATATATATATATATATATATATATATATATATATATATATATTTACCCGACCACCTACCGATCAGGTGTGCAGACCGCACCAGACCTTTTTTTGCTTACTGTACCTAATTGTTTACGCCAAATTATAATACGAGTTATGCTGATGTGTGTATCAGTTTATGCAAATATAGTCTGCTCACGATCTGAGTATCCGGGCTCAGCCTAAGCGCAAATTTGGTTCAGCCCAACCAACATGCCAATCGAAAACCACCCCTTACCCCTAAAACTTCGCCTCAATTTGTGGGAAAAACTTCTCCCCTCACCCTACACCTCACCATAGCCGAGATCCAGATTTGCCCCCATCTACTATCACCTCAAGAAACCAGCCACGAGGCCCCTGCTCCGGCCGTCAAGGCCTAGGCGGAGGCAGAAGCGACGACGACCCCTTCTCCGTTGGTGCCCACCAACCTACCCCGGCGCGAGGAGCAGCTCCACTAGATGGTCCTACACATGATCCGGTGGCGGCCATGGACGACACGCTTGGAGAACTCGACCCGCCTACTCTCGCCCACCCTCGACGCGCTGCTGGTCCACGGTGTCATCCCCGAGGCCGCATCCGCGGGACACGCCGACCTCGCGCTCCAGTTCTTTCGTCCTGATGACTGACGTAACCAGGTTTAATAAGGCCGAGCGACCTCTCCAAAGGCAATCGCTTCCTCAACCTTTCAGTCAATGTGATCTATATTTTCTTTTCTAATTTCATTTTTGTTTCTCTAATTTCATTTCCCCTTGAAGTTATTTTGCATATTCATGACTGTTTGTACTAGGGTTTGTATATCCATGGCTGCTATTGTAGTTTTGTATTTTTAGATTAATATAACCTGCCACAGGTCTAGATCAAATCAATTTTGTGGCTGAGTGCACCCACCACCACCGATACTTGGATTAATGGCATAAACACTTAATTAACAGGTACTTCCACTATTCTCTTGTTAGCCTGTTTGATTGTTCCAGTGGATTTGTTTGGCAAATTGAACAGGGATTTGTTTGGCTTCCAAATGGTTTGTTAGTCCTAAAATAGTTAGAATCACATTCAACTGTGCTAGAGATAATTGTTAGGATTTCTTGGCAAGCGAGGACGGAGTTTGATAGTTTTAATAAAATTCCTTTTGACTTCATGATATGTTTTGAAGATCAAAACTTATACAAATTCGTAACAGCTGATAGTGATCCCTTTTCTGATTTCTGCATATGCTGACTGAACTGCGCATAAAACAGGGCATCAAGATGATCCTTTCAGTAATAGGCCTTTTTAGGTAGTAAAGGAAACGTTTGTGCTCTGGTTTCTGCAAGAGGCTTGCACATAAACATTTTTTATTGCAGTCTAGGCTCCAACCTTTGGTTGATAAACACTCTCACCATAAGTAATGAAGGAATAAGAATAAATGATGGGAAATACAAGAATTTAAAAATGAATAAATGATGTGACATGTTATAGGAGAGTAGCATGAGCTAAGTGAATGCATAACTCTACTATTATATTATATCATTTCTCTCAATCCATGTATTTTAACTGGTGAATCATTTAGGTTTCTGTTTAATTTACTTATGCTTGTTCTGACGTGTCTTTATGCTTTATACAGGCTTACACAGACCTGTTTTAACAAGAGCTGGGCAGCGATGCTTCCATTTTGGACCACGACCTAGCTAAAGGCTAATGGTTCCAAATGTCTGAAGTACCAAAAACAGGGCTAGCTCCTCGTTTTTTGTCATGTCAAAAAACGTGTATGATTGCAACAATATTGGCAAAATACCGTTATACTTTATATTTTGATATACTGTGAACAAAACAAGTGCCCTCTGAGACCATCGTAATTTATGCATTTTCAAACTAAATTTTACGACATTTCTTGTTGTGTTTTATGCTTCCATTAAAAACAGTCTTACTGCGTTTTACGCCAAATTTATGACACTTTTTGATGCGTTTTACAACAATCTCTTACGAAGTGAGATTGTGCGCGTGTTTTACACTAAATTTTGTACTCATTTACGCTGTTTTAGCTTACGTTTTACGCTGAAATCATTCGAGCCAGAACTCGCGCACGATCGGTTGCGCGCGATTTTCACACCGTAATTTTGGGCCCCGTTTGCTGTTACAAAACAGATATAGGATTTACGCTGTTTTAGATCATGTTTTACGCTGGAATCCGCCCGAGACAGAACCCGCGCACGATGAGCTGCACGTAGGGATGGATTCAGATGTATGGAGATCCGAATTATTCGTATTCGATTTTAATATGGATGTTAAATAGACATATCCGAATTCGTTTTTTTCTCTATCCGGTTTAAGATTCGTATTCGACAACATTCGACAAAACCGTGAAATATCCGATACTATTCGTATCCGAAAGGAAAATGTATTCAATTACTAATTACTAATTACAAGTGATTTTAAACTTTAAACAATGTACTAAAAACTGAAGTACACCATTTAAAATGTTAAAAATATTTATATCATAAATAAATGATTGTGTTAAAATTACATTACTAGTGATATACAATGATAAATTTTAATTAATATTAAAATGTCTAATTTTGAATACATTAGATTATTGGAGTTTTTAGAGTCCAAACTACAAATATACTTAATATACAAAAAAATTATATTTAGAGTCCAAAATATAAATATACGAGGTATAAATAATTTATTTAAAAAGATATTCAACTAAGTTTAAACTAAACAATGTATATGTACTATTGTTCATAATTTTCTTGTAATATGATTTTTATCAACTATAAATCCATCGATAAAACAAATTAATACTTGTTATGATGCTATGTTCCAAATCAAGTAAGTATCCGAATGTAAATCCGAATTCGAAGTATCCGTTTGTATTCGTATCCGATAGTATTCGCATTCGTATTTGAATAAAAATGTGGTAAATAGTGACATTCGGATTCGTTTCCATGCGTATCCGATTCGAATCCATCCCTAGCTGCACGCAAATTTTCACGCCGTAATTTTGGGCCCCATTTGCTGTTACAAAACAGATATATGATTTACGCTAAATTTCGTACTCATTTACGTTGCTTTAGCTCATGTTTTACGTTGGAATCCGCCCGAGCCAGAACCCGTGCACGATCGACTGCACGTGATTTCACGCCGTAATTTTGGGCCCCGTTTGCTATTACAAAACAGATATAGGATTTACGCTAAATTTCGTACTCATTTACGCTGTTTTAGCTCATGTTTTACACTAGAATCCGCCCGAGCCAGAACCCACGCACGATCGGCTGCATGCGATTTTCACGCCGTAATTTTGGGCCTCGTTTGCTGTTACAAAACAGATATATGATTTACGCTAAATTTAGTACTCATTTACGCTGTTTTAGCTCACGTTTTACGCTGGAATCCGCTCGAGCTAGAACCAGCACACGATCGGGTGTGCGTGGGTATATCTGACTGGGGCTTCCCATACAAATGGAAGCACAGGGCTTCCATTACCTCTCTCTCTCTCTCTCTCTATATATATATATATATATGGTAAGGCTATTGAGAGCTCTGATCTTCCAAACATATTACTCCTGCACTATTCGACCAGACTAGTCCTAGTCGCGCTCCACCGACCAGACCAGCCTGGCCGCCTCCACTCCACGCACATCCCTGCATACGCGCCTTTTGTTTCCATTTGCATACACAATAAAATTGGACGGCATGCACACAAATTTAGAAGATTGATTGACATGCATAGAAATAAAAAATCTAATTTAAATGTTTTATTCTTTCCATAAATATATGATCTCTATAACAGCCATGCAACTAATCTCATTAGAAACATTTTACGATATATACTGATACTAATTATGCTACACATTTTAGTTATTTATGCAATATTGTAGAACCCATAAAAAATTATTTTTACATGTTGCATGTGCACAAATTTAAGATGGCAAGAATGTGTGTTGAGAGGAAATGGATTAACATGCATAGAAACAAAAAATCTGATTTAAATGCTTTATTTCTTCCATAAATATTGGATCTCTATAAACAGTAATGCAGCTAGGCTCGTTAGAACTAGTTTATGATATATATTGATATTAATTATATTACACGGTGTAGATATTTATGCAGTGTGGTACACCGCGTAAAAAATCAGTCTACTAATGCATGCACACAAATTTAGGATGACAAAGATTGTGTGTTGAAAAGAAATAAATTGGTATGTATGGAAACCAAAAAAATCCGATTTAAATGGTTAATTTCGTCCATAAAAATAGGATCTCTGCAACAACCATGCAGTTAGGCTCATTGTTACCAGATTATGATATATACTAATACTAATTATGCTATACGGTGTAGATATTTATGTAGTGTGGTACACTGTGTAGAAAAATATATTTCCTGCTACATACGCACAAATTTAGTATGGTAAGAATGTGTGTTGAAAGAAAAATGGAATGGCATGCATAGAAACAAAAAAATCTGATTTAAATACCTTATTTTGTACATAAAAATAGAATCCCTACAACAGTCATGCAGTTAGACTAGTTACAAACAGTTTATGATATATTTGATACTATATATGCTAAACGGTGAAGATATTTATGCATTACGGTACACTACTTAAAAGTTGGCAAACGGGTCACTGTTTGGACGCATCTCGACGTTCGATCGTAAAAAACTTCAGTTTTGAGTGTAAAACCTCTCAGTTTTGATCGCAAATACCGACCTAACGTAAATGTTAGAAACCCCATATACACGCTGCTTTAGGTAACGAGATAATGCATACAAATCTATAAATGTTTGCGTAAAATATGAATAGAAATATCATAAACAAACAATAGATAGAGGGTAGCCATTGACTGAAATATATGTAGTAAACACCTATTAACGTTGGCATAAATATGTATACAGAGTAGCATAAAAACATGTCGTCGCTCACGCCCTAAGAGAGCCGTCGACCGTGGCACGCGCCTCTGGGATCCGACGCTGCTCGCGCCTAGGGAGACCGCCGTCGTAGCTCACCTCTAGGGAAGTCCACTGCCGCTGATCCCATCTCAGTTGCGTTGCCTGTGACGGCGATGCGTCCGTCCGCCAGCCACGCACTCGTCGTCCGCCCGCCGTGGACCCCTTCTGTCCACATCGGAACCGCCCTATCGCGCGTCAGCCAGAGCCACGCCTATCCGCGCTGGATCCCACCAGACCCGCGCGCTCGCATGTCGGCCATCGTCATCGTGGTCCGCCCCCGTCGGATCAGCCCGCCCATGCGCGTTGGTTCCGTCGTCGCGCAACCGTTGCAGCTGCCGCAGCCCCATGGCGCCCCAGGGAATCGCGAGATCGAGCGCGCGCGGATGGGACCAGCAGCGGCAGCAGGTTCCTGCATGGTTGCCAAGCCATGCCGACGGCAGCCGCCGGCCCAGCGACGCATGCGCTGGATCCACCGGCCCACAAGGTCGTCGTCGCGCGTTCGGCCCGCACCGCTCGCGCTGGATCCGCCCACCCGCAACCGCTGCCGCGCTGAAACCCTAATTCGTGGTGGTCTTCGATAGCTTTTCTAGACGACTCGAAGCCTGGTCTGTTTGAGGTGGTGCGACTGAACCGAAAGATGGCATTGGGTCATGGCTTCCTGTCACTCTTTGGTAACCCAATGCTCATAATATATATATATATATATATATATATATTAGGGCATATATATTAGAAATCCTGGGCTTCCTCTAGTTAGAGTAAGCCCAGGCCGACCACCCCTGCGACCTGGTCCCACCCAGCGCGTCCACTTCACCCACTCGCCAAGCCAGGCTGTCGGGTGCGTCCCCCACCCTACGTCTGTGCATAAAAAAATAGGAAGGCATGCATGAGTCAAACACGTTTCCCTGCATGCGCGTAAATTTAAAATAGATATGTGAATATTTCTATTTTTAAATGCTTGATTTTCTCCATAAATATAGGATCGCTGCAACAGACATGCAGCTAAACTCTTCAGGACCAATTTATGATATATACTCATACTAATTATACTACACAATATAGATATTTATGCAATTCAGTACACTTTACATGCTGCATGCACAAAATTAGGATGACAAAAAAGTATGATGAAAGAAAATGGATTGACATGTATGAAAAAAATCGTATTTAATGCTTTATTTTCTCCATAAATATAGGATCGCTCCAACAGCCATGTAGTTAGGCTCGTCAGGATCAATTTATGATATATACTAATACTAATTATACTACGCGGTGTAATATTTATGCAAATCGGTACACGGTGTAAAAATCTGTTACCTGCTGCATGCGAACAAAATTAGGATGACAAAAATGTACAATGAAAGGAAATATAATGGCTTGCATAGAAACAAAAAATCGTATTTAATGCTTTATTTTCTCCATAAATATAGGATCGCCCAACAGCCATGCAACTAGGCTCGTTAGAACCAGTTTATAATATAAACTTATACAAATTATGTTATATGGTGTAGGTATTTATTCAATGTTGTACACTGCGTAAAAAAATCTGGCATGTGGTTCACCGATGGACGCATCTTCAGGTTCGAGCGTAAAAATCTTAAGTTTTGAGCATAAAACCACTCGGTTATAAGCGTAAATATCGAGACAATGTGAGAGATTGATATCTCTGGTGGGTTGTATTCACGATCCTATTTTTATGGCAGTTCGGAAAAATGTGGGAGTTGCATCCATGAGGTTTCTATTTTTATGTGGATCCAAAAATAATGGTAGATTGTTGGAGTTTTCATTGCATGCACGGAAATTTTAGATGATATTTTCGTTTCCACTGCACGCATGCAAAAAATAGGATGACATGGTTCACGCAGAGCCCTGGGCTTCCAATAACTAGATGAAGCCTTGGTTAGACGGTGCAATCCGGTCGAGCCGGACCATGTCCGGGTTGCTATAAAAACATCCCCACGACGCCAGGGATTAGGTTTTAGCGGCGGTGGTGGTTCTCTCGGGCGCACGAGCGACGACGATCCTAGGGGCCAGCGGCGATGCCGCCCCGAGGTGGGTGACCGACGGCGGCGCTCCACTAGGAACGAGTGACAGATTTTTTACCAGGAACGAGCTATAAAAACACCCCCACGCTCGAATCTGGAGATGCGTCCACCAGTGAACCACATGACTGATTTTTTACGTATTGTACAACATTGTATAAATACCTACACCGTGTAACATAATTTGTATAAGTATATATCATAAACTGGTTCTAACGAGTCTAGTTACATGGCTGTTGGAGCGATCCTATATTTATGGAGGAAATAAAACATTAAATACGATTTTTTGTTTCCATGCATGCCAATCTATTTCTTTTGATCGTACATTTTTGTCATCCTAATTTTGTGCGCATGCAGCAGGTAACAGATTTTTACGCAGTGTACCAAATTGCATAAATATCTACACTGTGTAGCATAATTAGTATCAATATATATTATAAACTGATCCCGACGAGCCTAGCTATATGGTTGTTGCAGCGATTCTATATTTATGGAGGAAATAAAACATTAAATACGATTTTTTATTTCCATACATGTCAATCCATTTCTTTTCATCATACATTTTTGTCATTCTAATTTTATGCATGCAACATGTAACCGATTTTTACGTAGTGTAGTGAATTGAATAAATATCTACACTATGTAGCATAATTAGTATTAGTATATATCATAAATTGGTCCTGACGAGTCTACCTGCACGTCAGTTGCAGCGATCCTATATTTATGGAGGAAATCAAACTTTTAAAATTAGAAATTGCCACATATCTCTATCCTATATTTACGCGCATGTAGAAAAGTGTGTTTGACTCATACATGCATTTCTATTTTTTGCATGCACATACTGTCGGTGTTTTGGGTCCGACCGCACACCTGGGGTTGCCCCTCGAGGTGTCTTTTAGGAGCAGGGTGGTGTCGCCGACTGTAGCAAAATGGTTCGTGCCAGATGCACGAGAGGCTAGAGACAATGTTTACAGGTTCGGGCCGCTTAGAGATGCGTAACACCCTACGTCCTGGCGAAGATGCTTCGTGTAATGAGTTACAAGGTGATTCTCTAGAGCGAGGATGTGGAAAGTTTAGGTAGATGGCTGGATAGTGTGTTCGATCGTTCTGAAGGGGTGCCCCCTGGGCCTTATATATTCGGCCGTGGGGCGATACATGTGGATATGATAACAACGTGCGCCTAAAAGATAGTGAACTGTTCGAGTCTATCTCCCTATGATTCAGCCGACTTATCCTCGCCTGGTTCTACTGCATGATGCTCCAGCGCGGGAAAGTCGGATCTTCTGTTGTGATTTCTCGCTCAACGCTATGGGGCCTATCTGGACTTGCGTCGATCCGGCTTTACATCGGTTTGCCTTGCTGATTGTCCTCTCCTCCGGGCCCACGAAGAAATGACCTTACGATTTATCGGGCCCTTGGGCCTTTCGTGAGGTCTTTTACTCTGCTAGTGGACCCGGGGGATATCTGTCCCCCACAAGCCCCCGATCTTTGGGTTGATTTTGAGATAATCGGCCCAAAGATCCTAGGCCCAACTTGCAGGTTATCCTTACAACAAGAAATGCTTCTCGGGCAATCTGGTGAAGATGATTTCTTACTGTCTTCTTCTGCTTTTCTTCACTCGAAATCTGTGGTTCTGCCTCACATCTGTGTCTTAGAAATCGGCTTATCATTTCGCAAGACCTTGAATTTCATTGGGTGCACCAGGGGTGCACCCAATGGGTGTAGCCTCCGAGCTTCGAGTAGATTTTAGAAGATAATCTACTCGAAGGTCTTCATCAAAAATCGTTTTTGTTTTCTTCTCGTGTTCTGATTGAGGTCCAGTCTTGTCTTTTAATCTCGTCTTATGCCTTAGAAGTCGGCACTACCTTGGCTTGAAATGGTGATCCACCCAATGGGTGTAGCCCCCGAGCTTTGAGTGGATTTTTGAAAACAATCCTCTCAAAGGTCTTTCCCTCGTGTCCTTTTACCGAGAGCCATACTTTCTCTCCTTTTTCATTTTTCGGATGCCTTAGAAGTCGGCATTATGTTATCCATATTATGCTTTAGAGGTCAGCATTATGTCATCACTATTTTGCATCTGAGGTCAGCATGTATTTTGTCTTTTGCAGCCGAGTTCGAGATCTGCTCATATCTCGCTAAGTGGTGCAATTTATTTGCTCTGTGACTGATTGGACATTTGATGGACGTTCCCTGGCTAGTCTTCACGTCGCTTCCATCGGTCCGATTTTGTACTTCACCGGCTATATTTGGCTTTCCTCTGATCCTTACTGATATCTCATTTTTGTCTTGGGGTGTTCATTGCACGCCCTGCACGGATGTGACAGTTTTTTTGAAAAATATACTGATAATTCCTGGGCGTCCCCCCCAATGGGTGTGGGTAAGAGACGGCTTGGTACGCTGAGTGTTTTAACCGGCTGCTTCTGAGTAGTAATGTGATGTGACGGCGGGTGTAATCATATCTTCTGTGTTGTTTGACTGGAGTCCCAATGGGTGTTGCATTGCGTGAAACGGCGTCAGCCGCGCGTCTTCAGACGGGTTGAAGTGTGTATTGAATGCTTCGCGACTGTTCAGTGACCACGGTTGGAGGTGAGCGGTTGCCTTCTTTTCCTATAAATAGTGCCTTTGCCTGCCTGGTTTTTTCACATCTCTCGTTGTTCTCCATTGCCTGCTTTCTTTCTTCTACCTGCATTTCCACCATGGGCAAGAAACGCAAGCGCGAGCCAACTCCTCCGTCTGAGGATTTTGGTGACTCGGAGTATTCAGAGGAGGAGTTCTCCTCTGAATCCGAGGGGTCTCCGGCTCTCATCCCTCTGCGTGAGTCGTCTGATGATTCGGACGACTCCCAGGGGCTCGCGGCGGAGGTCTGGACTTACATCCGGGCCGTCGAGCGTTCCGGGCTCGCGGGCTCGGATGAGTCGGAGGACTCCTCAGACGAGGAGGACTCGTCCGAGGAGGATGGTGGCGACGGTGGCGAGGGCGACGACGACGACGACGACGACGACGACGGAGGCGGTGGCGGCGACGACGACGGTGACTGCGGCGGCAGGGGCAGCAACAGCGGCGGGGGCGGCAGCAGCGGCGGCAGGGGCAGCGGTGGCAGCAGCAGGGGCGGCAACAAGGCCAGTGGCTAGATGCCACTGGTTTTTAAATATTAGTATAGATTAGAAGTAGTATAATGTAGTAATATTAGTAATGTAAAGTAGTATAGTGTAGCGTAGTTGTAGTAGTAGTAGTAGCAGTAGTAGTTGTAGCAATAGGGAAGTTATCAACTCATAATGAGTTGATTTGTAAGTATGAAAACTCCCTTAATGAAGAACAGTTTCGTCCCTTCTGTGCAGATTTGGAGCCCTTAATCAACTAAATTGTCAATTATGATCAACGCAGAGTTTTTGAGTCCTTCCTCCTTTGGGATAGTAACTGAATAACTCGGGCATCATGCCGACGTTTCGCGATGGCCGAGCTATTATTGTCACCATTTGCACTTTTAAGACAGCGTCCGAGTGATTACGAAACTGTTTCAGCGACGGAATGACTGAAGGCTGCATCGGCGTTTTAGAGGTAGCTGCCGAGCGAATGAAGACATCATCGACGCTTTAGAGATAGCTGCCGAGTGACCGAAGACATTATCGGCGCTTTAGAGATAGCTGCCGAGTGACCGAAGACATTGGTGATAACGTCAGCGTCTTAGAAATGACAGCCGAGTTAAAACGGGCCGCGTCGGCCACTTTTGAGGATAATGGCCGAGTGATGATGTGGTACATTAGGGTTTTAGAGGTAACCGCTGAGTGACTAGATGGGAGCCGACTCCTCCGACTCATCCGAGTGATGATGTGGCACACCGGTGTTTTAGAAGTAACCGCCGGGTGCTGACTGGGCGCTTTTGGAAACGGCATCCAGCTCAGGAATATCCTGTTTATACAGCGCTTTCAGCCGCCTCTGCTTTCCGTGCCCTAGTTCTTGTTTTCCTGCCTCCAAATTCTCTCTGCAATTCAGCTCTCGCTCTGTTCGCCAGTAGATTCGAGATGGCGCCCAAGAGAAAAGCTTCGAGTTCATCTGTAGCAGTAATTCCCCCTATCGACCGCAACAGCCAATTGCCTTTCGCGGGTAACCACATGTCCGTTGTCTCCGAGTCTAATCTCCTCCACCTCGTGTCCATCGGGGTTCTTCCCCCGAGGGAGCTTTGTTCTTGGCGAATTTGTCATGGGGTCACTGTCCCGACGGAGGATACTCATGAATCCGTGATTTACGTTCCCTTTCTTCTCCGCGGTCTCGCTCTCCCCGTTTCACCTTTCTTCCGCGGCCTCCTTGATTTTTATCACCTTAACTTGACCCACCTGAATCCCAATTCTATTCTTCAAATTTCTATTTATGTTCATTTGTGCGAAGCTTTCCTGGGTGTGCTGCCACATTTTGGGTTGTGGAAGTATTTGTATCACTGCCGTCCTGGAATGGCCGGGGGTCAACATCAGCTGGTTGGGGGTGCTAGTTTGGAGATGCGCCGTGGGAGAAAGACTGAGTATCTTGAAATTCCACTTAAAGACAGCATCAAGGGATGGCGCTTGGAATGGTTTATTGTTGAGAACCATGGAAATTCCCTCCCTACACGGTCGGGAAGACAGCCGAACGTTCGTACTCCGAGCTGGACTGAGTCTTCCACAGATCAGGAGGTAGCTGAAGCGAAGGCTTTGCTAGCTGAAGTTGGTCTGCTGAAAGAAAAGGGCCTGACTGCTGAAGCTGTGGTTGCCGATTTTGTTTTCAAAAATGTTCAGCCGTTAAAGGACAGAGCATACCCAGCTTATCTGTACAGAGGCTTAGCTGATCCGACTCGGGTTACCAACAGGAGAATTCCCTCTGTAGACTTAGTGAACCGACTTGAGATGATCCTTAGAGGCAAAGTATCAAATATTGGCGCCCTAGTGGCATATTCAGCATGGAACCTGCCTTCTCCCAAGACCTTCACTTTTTTTGTGTCGAATCCACCTGTTACTGATGACGGTTTGGGCCTTAGAGTGCGACCCTCTGCCGAAGAGGTTAACACATTGGTTGCTTCGCTCGGGGAAATTCCTGACGACGAACGGCAAGTCTACTTTGAGGTGCCCTTGGATCCTAGTGATGCAGAAATAAGTGCTATGCTTGATTTTCTGGCTGAGGACTCCCCTGATGCTGCTCCTGCTGGGACATTGGTGGTGGCGCCTCTTTCAGAAGCTAGTATAACTTTGGATGTTCAGAAGCCTGCCAGTGCTCGCTCAAGATGCCCTTGCCGAGCCAATCAACCTGGTCCTTCTGCAGATGAGCAGAAAAAGAAAAAGAGACGTCTCCGGCAAGTGTCTAGTTTGGATCGGGGTGCTGGTCCCTCGGCTCCTGCTACTGAGGAGGTTCCCATGCCTGATTTCACTGACGCCGACCCCAATGGGTGTGCTCCATCTGCTGCTGATCCCAATGGGTGTGCTGCTTATGTTGTTGATGAAAATGACAAGGACAAAGAAGATGAGGTCCCTCTGACCCGGAAGAACAGTCGACGGTATATTGCCAGTGGGGAGAGTAGTGGGGTTCCTTCTCCTGCTTTGTCAGCCCTCGTTGGCTTATAGGAGTTATCTCTGGCCAATTTTGATCAGACCCTAGAGGATATGGTTCCAGAAGACCTTTTGTTAGAGCCAGCGGACGACGGTGTGATGGAGGTTTGTGCCGACGTGCTCGATGCTGGGTTGAGGTCATCCCCCGCCTCATCGACCTTAGAGCGTGGTCTTGAGGGCCAGGAGACTGATTTGGATCATCTCGGTCCCACGAAAGCAACTGAGGGGCCTTTAGCCTTAGAGGTGGCCATTGCAGAGAACTCGGCTCTCAAGGATGGTGTTGACGCTTACCCAGCCCCCGAGGGTGTTGCCGAGGGTGACTCGGCTCGGGTGGAAAGTGCAAGCCACTGTCTAGCCCCTGAGGGTACTGCCGGAGATGATCCGGCTCAAGTGGGTAATGAAAACTATGACCCAGCCCCCGAGGGTGTCCCAGCAAGGTCCCCCTCTTGTACTTCCATGGACGTTCATGCGGGATCGCCCCCGCACTCTGGCTGTGTGGTGGTCGCCCAAGCTTCGAACCAGGGAGTCGCTTTGGAGGGCAGCGTCCCCGCTGGCCAAGTCTTGAGCCCTGTTGATGGCACTGAGTTGGTTTCTGCTGGCTTGTTGCCAACTGCTTCGGGTGGTGACCTTACGCCAGGCCATCAATTGATCTCTCATGATCTGGGAGCCCCTTCGTTCTTTTCCAATCTTCAGGTTTTGTAATATATCTTGTCTTGACTTTCGCGCTGTGTGAACTGCTGTCATTACACTCATCTGTTCTTTTTATCAGGCTTTGGTAGACGAAATGGCTAGTCAGCTGAGGTTGCAGGGTGCTTCTGTTCCAGAAGGAGCTTTGTCTCTTGCACGTTGGAATCCGGTGATACTTCAACAACGTGTTTCTGACTTGGAGGTGACCAACGCTGGTTAGTGCCTCTCTGCTTCTCTTTGTTCTGCATTACTGAACTGCTTTATATCCTGATCCTTTTTGTTTGATTTTTTCCTGCTAGATATGACTCAGCAAATTCCCACTCTTGAAGAAAAACATTCCCGAGATCTAGCTGAGCTGGTCCAGCGGTGCTCTGACTTTGAAGAAAAGTATTCTCAAAGCCAGACCGAACTAGCTCAGGTTTCTGCTGCCTTAGATGACGCCAATACACTGAGCTCTTCTCTGCGCACTCAGCTTGATTCTGAAAAGGTGACTTGTGAAGCTGAACCTTGCATTGTTGTGTTCCTATTGTTTGTTTGATGTTTGAAAGGAGTTGATTCTTGTTTGTAGGAAGAGAAACGTGCCCTTGCTGCATCTCGCGATAATCTTGACAGACTGTATCGTGATTCTAGCAACTCGCTGACCATCCTGGAGAGGAGTCATCGTTTTTCCATGGAGGAGTTGGATAATCTTCGCTATAGACTGCAAGAATCCACAGACGACGTGATCCGTCTTTGACAGTTGATATCGGCTAAGGATGCTACTATCAAAGAACTTCGTGCTTCCAAGAAATCCATCACGCAGGAGCTAGAAAACGCTCGATTAGCTGCCAAGGTTGCTGAACAAACTTCCACTACTCTGAGAGCCCAGCGCGACAGGGCCATGGATAAGGCCATACGAGCGGGACGAATCTTGATGAGGAGACCTGGTGTAGTTGTTCCTGAAGACATAAGGGCTGATGTGAATGCTGCGCCTGATTCCTCAAGTCACCCTTCCTCGTCGGTGGCTCCTGAGAAAGACATCACGAAATAGAGAAATGTTTCGCGTGCTTTGAGCGCGCGGTTAGCACGATCATATATTCTTTAGAGGACACCAGTTTAACATTTGAATGATATTGCTATTCTCCTACTGTTTTAGAGTTCAACTGTGCATAAATTTGTAGCAGTAAAAAGGCTGTGTAATGGTTTTTGAGACTTGTTTGCGGGATATAGAAGTCATCCCTCAAGTTTCGTAAGCGCGAGTATGTCGCATTGCCTTAAGTCGTTGCCAACTTAAGCCGATTGCTTCGTCAGTAGGGCATAGTGGTCACCCCGAGCTATGTAAGCGTGAGCGTGTCGCATCGTCTTAAGTCTTTGCCGACTTAAGCCGATTGCTCCGTTAGCAGGGCATAGTGGTCACCCCGAGTTATGTAAGCGTGAGCATGTTGCACCGTCTTAAGTCTTTGCCGACTTAAGCCGATTGCTCCGTTAGCAGGGCATAGTGGTCACCCCGAGTTATGTAAGCGTGAGCATGTTGCATCGTCTTAAGTCTTTGCCGACTTAAGGCGATTGCTCCGTTAGCAGGGCATAGTGGTCACCCCGAGTTATGTAAGAGTGCTAGTCAATCATGAACAAATTGAGTATCTTTGAAGTCTTCTTTATTGATGACATATCTCCCGTTTTACAGAGTACATTGTTGTCCCGATAGCTTTTGAAATTCAGCTAGGGGTAAAACTTTCTGAGGTGTTCTATATTCTATGAGTTCCCAACTTCTGTGCCGTCTATCTGAGTTAGACGATATGATCCCGGCCGAGTGATTTCTGCTACTATGAATGGTCCTTCCCATAAGGGCGATAACTTGTGTCGTCCCTCCCCCGTTAGAATTCGGCGGAGGACGAGATCTCCCACTGAGAAGGATCGTTGTCGCACAACCTTGGCGTGGTAGCGTCTCAGAGTCTGCTGGTACCATGCTAATTGAATTACTGCATTCAGCCGTTCTTCTTCGAGTACATCAATGTCCTCCAGCCTAGTAGCTTCGGCTTCTGCTATGCTTTCAAAGACCAATCTTGGCGCCCCGAACTTGAGATCAGCGGGTAATACTGCCTCTGACCCATAAACCATGAAGAAAGGAGTATTTCCATGTAGAGCTCGGTTGGCTGAATTCTTAAGCTCCAAATGACGTAGGGCAATTCCCTTATCCACTTCCCTGCGAACTTCTCATTCTTTTCGAAGACCCTTTTCCTGAGTGCTTCCAGTATCATCCCGTTGGCTCGCTCAACCTGCCCGTTGGCCCTCGGGTGCGCTACCGAAGCATACTTGATCTGAATGCCTTTTTGCTCGCAGAAATCGAAGAATTCTGAACTTGTGAAATTGGATCCCAAGTCAGTTATAATGTTGTTTGGTATTCCGAATCTGAATATTATGTCTTGTATGAATTCCACGGCCTTGGCTGAGGTTAAGGAAGCAATGGGTTTGAATTCTATCCATTTGGTGAAGTTGTCGATTGCTACCAGTACATGAGTGTACCCTCCTTGAGCTTTCTTGAAAAGTCCAATCATATCCAGTCCCCAGCATGCGAAGGGCCAAGTTACTGGTATGGTCTGCAATTTCTGTGCTGGTAAATGTTGTTGCTTTGACAAGTACTGGCAGGTTTCGCACCTCTAAACTAACTCAGCTGCATCGTTTTTCGCTGTTGGCCAATAAAATCCTGACCTGAAGACCTTCCCGACTAGTGTCTTGGATGCCGCGTGTATTCCACATTGCCCGGCATGGACCTCATCTAGAAGTTGTTTCCCAGTGGATGAGAGAATGCACTTCATGAAGACGCCCGATGCACCCCTTCTGTATAATGTTTCTCCAATGAGTGTGTAGTGGGTTGACTGTCTGGCGATGCGTTCGGCTGCATTTTTGTCATCTGGTTCCTCTTCATTCTTTATATATCTGATGATCGGCCTTCTCCAGTCATCAGGGTCTGACCCGGGTTGACCCATGACATTACATTCTTCTGCTTGATCTGTTAAGATGCTTGGTCATGGTATTTCTTGCACGAAGACTCCGGGTGGGACCTGAGTTTGGCTGGATCCTAACTTGGACAATACATCAGCTGCCGTGTTTCGATCTCTCTCCACATGATGAAATTCTAGACCTTCAAACTTATCTTCTAGTTTCCGGACGGCGGTGCAGTATTTTCCCATCGAATCATTCGAACAGTCCCATTCTTTGTTTATTTGACTTATGACCACCAGAGAATCTCCGTATACCATTAATCTCTTGATGCCCAATGATATGGCGATGTTTAGTCCATGGACCAGGGCTTCATACTCGGCTGCATTGTTAGAGGCTGGAAATAACAGTTGGAGGGCATATTTGAGGTGTTCGCCTCCGGGCGCGATGAAGAGAATTCCTGCACCTGCTCCCTGCAGCTTCAGCGAGCCATCAAAATACATCTTCCATACTTCTGCAGTTTCCGGGCTCTCTGGTATTTGTTGTTCAGTCCATTCTGAGACGAAGTCTACCAATGCTTGAGACTTAATGGCAGTAGGAGGTCGAAATTCGATGTCATGAGACCCCAGTTCACAGGCCCACTTGGCTATTCGGCCAATGGCTTCCTTGTTGTGGAGGATATCCCCTATCGGAAAACTGGTGACTACTATGACTTTGTGGTCATCAAAGTAGTGACGCAGCTTGCGGGCAGTTAGAAGTACTGCATATAATAGCTTCTGCACTTGAGGATACTTTTTCTTCGAGGGTCCCAGAACTTCACTGATGAAGTAAACGGGGTGTTGCACAGGGTAGGCACACTACACGACGGTTCACTTACAGCGACCTACGGTTGGTTGCTAAAACGGCCTTCAGCGACCTACGGTTGGTCGCTAAAAACTTTTAGCGACCCATAAGGATGGTCGCTGTAAGTGCCGTCGCTAAAGACTTTAGCGGCCGACATCTTTTTAGCGACCGACCGTCCGTTGCTAATATTGTATATTTAGCGACCAACCGTGGGTTACTGTACTATAGATTTAGCAACCAACCGTAAGTCGTCATATTATACATTTAGCAACCAACAGAAAGTCACCCTTTTACAGTTGTTATTAATAATAATATACATTTAATTAAGCACCACAAATCACAGATTTTTATACATAAATCATAGACATACACAGTTAATCAGTATACCACAGTCATAGATCCATCACATAAACACAAAAGCACCACAATTATATATTCACAAAAGCATCACAATTATAATACCATTCACAACTATATCATTTACAGATAGCTAGCTAGACCATTCACAAAAGCTCCAGAGATGATCAGTCACAATAAGTTCTAGTTTACAATGAACAATTTAAAATTAAGCAACAATTTAATAGTATTGTCTCAGCAATTCATTGTACTCCCCAGTTTGCTGGCTTGAGCTCAAATTTCCATCAGCATCTGCTGTGAGCGTTTTAGCCTCTGAAACATGTGTCTCTTTGCCTAGATCAGTTTCCTGAAGAGGAGCATGCTCAACTGTCTGTCTGTCGTCAGAGGGCTGTTGTTGCTCAACTGTCTGTGTGTTGTCACAGTTGACATCTTCCTGTATACATGAAATGAATTAGAAATATCATAGGAATGACTAAATCAATCATGTGTTTGTGATTACCATGCCTTATTTACATGGACACAAAGATACTACATAGTTCAAAAAATATAGCTCAAGCAGGAACACTCGCAATTTTTGCCAGTGTATTGTGTTGTTTTGGACTTTTCTATAAACATGATATAAAGTGAAAAAAAAACCTGAAAAATCAACAATGCGTTTCTGATTCTCGTATCATAATAAAATCAACCAACATGTAGTTTCTAGTTAGATATCTTATCACAAGCAAGAATACTTTTGGACCTTATGTACACATTTAGGGAAGGTACATTGGATCCATCTAATAAGAAAGTAAAAACTATTAATCACAACGCCCATACTGATACTGGTACAATGAAATGAACTACATAGGTAACTTTGTTTAAATGAGATAGTTATTGAAACACGTTCCAAACAGTTGTTCCAGTTCCGAGCTCCACGTTGGGTGCCTTCTTTATTTTCTACAACCAAGAAACGAATCAGTTAAAAAATATGGCTCAAAGAGAGCAACAGTAATATCAGAGATCAGTATTACCGCTTCAAGTAAACTTTCGACTGAGAATCAGGTAAATCATAAATAAACAACCTAAATTACTACCTCAATATGGTTTATTAAATGTTGAACAACTTACATTCACTGAAGATAGGTACAAATGATGACCCTAAGAAATAGAGAACACATGCTTACCTTCGCGAGCTGCTGAACCTGGCCATATGCCCACAATACAAAGAGACCAAGAAGGGCAATTCCAAGGATGACGAGGAACACAGACTCAACACTGAAAAAGGTCAGGCACCTCGATGATGAGCTGAGGGTTGAAGGAGACGCGCGCGAGCGAAGGCAGGACCCCGCCGAGCGCGCCGGGGCGGAGGTAGACGAGCGAGTTGACGGCGAGCAGCGCGACCGTGACGGGCGGGCGGGAGGCCCCCGCGTGGCCGTACTCGATGATCACCTGCAGAGCCAGCAGGGGCAGCATCCCCCGCGATGCCTCCAGGCCGAAGCGGCGCCGCCGGGCGCTGCTCATGCCGGACTCCATCTCCGGAACGGCAGAACCGAAGCCACGGCTGAACTACCGGCTTCCTATCGCCTTGCGGGGCCGGGGCTTGCGATAGCGGCAAGGGAAGCCAGATTGAGCATGGACCTGGGCGCGGTCGGTGCAGGCGCGTCGGGGGAGGGCGGCTCGGCCGCTGCTGCTCGGTCGGGGAGAGGAGCGAGGCGAGGGAAGGGAGGAGAGAGGTGAGGGGAGAGAGAATAGGGAAGGGAGAGATAGAGGCGGCAGCGGCTGGGAGAGAAGCCAGCGAGCGCGCGTTGCTAGGGTTAGGTAGATGGGCCCCTAGTGGGCCTTAAGGTTAGGGAGGGTTTTTTTTCTTCGAAATGTATTTTTAAATTACTCAAAAATTCATAAAAAATTTATCAAATAAATAATAAACATTTGAATAAATTATTACGAATGCAAATAAATAATAAATATTTGAATAAAAATTTATTACCCTATTTATCGTAATAACTAAATTCATTATTTTAGTTGATGGCTTTTATAGTGTTACAACAATAATGTTTACTTGTTTTAATTAATTTTTAGTCACTAACATCTACATGTACGTTCAGGCTATAAGATTTGATAGTGATCCTTACTCTATAGCGACCCACCGCTAGTCCTCGACGACATCTATAGCGACCAACCATAAGTTGTTAAATTTCTAGACTTTTAGCGACCAACCGACCGTTGGTACAAAAGGATTTAGCGACTGACCGTCGGCCTCTAACCTTTAGCAACCAACAGTTGGTACCTAATAAGGGTCGCTAAAGATCAACCGTCGTGTAGTGGCATGTCCTTCTTCCGCTCGCTCGACTACCAACGCGGTGCTTACCACGTGAGTCGTGCAAGAGATATATAGCAACAGATCTTCAGCCGGTTGAGTTGACGTGGCTCGCCGAGGTGGTTTCAGTACTGGTGGGGTTGTCAAGAATTTTTTTCAGTGCGTCCAAGGCTTCCTGCGCTTCTGAAGTCCACTGAAACTTGTCCACTTTCTTGAGCAGCTTGTAGAATGGTAAACCTTTTTCTCCTAACCTGGATATAAATCTGCTCAGAGCGGCCATACATCCGGTAAGTCGTTGAACCTTCTTTTGTGATCGTGGAGCTTCCATTTTCATGATAGCTTCAATCTTTTCTGGGTTAGCTTCAATTCCCCGGTGGCTGACAATAAATCCGAGTAGCTTCCCCGCTGGTACCCCGAAGACACATTTTTCGGGATTAAGCTTCCATCGGTACCGCCGTAGACTGTTGAAAACCAGCTGCAAGTCTTCGATAAAGTTTTCCGAGTTCTCCGTTTTGATTACCACATCGTCTACGTAGGCTTCCACACGCTTGCCCCAGTGATCTGCTAAGCATGTTTGGATGGCTCTCTGATAAGTCGCTCCAGCGTTCTTGAGGCCGAACGACATGGAGGTATAACAGAAAGCACCAAACGGAGTGATGAACGCCGTTTTTTCCTCGTCTTCCTTTGCCAAGCTGATCTGATGGTATCCAGAATAGCAATCCAGAAAAGATAGCACAGAACATCCAGCGGTGGAGTCTACCACCTGATCTATCTTTGGGAGCCCGAAGGGATCCTTCAGACAATGTTTGTTGAGATCAGTATAGTCGACGCACATGCGCCAATCCACTTTATTCTTTTTGAGTACAAGAACAGGGTTGGCTAACCACTCGGGATGTAACACTTCTCTAATGAACCCATCCGCGACCAAGCGGGCCAGCTCAGCGCGAATGGCCTCTCTCTTGTCGGGCGTGAAACGACGTAGTTTTTGCCGGATTGGCCTTGCTTGGGGGTAGACCTTCAGTTTGTGCTCGGCCAGTTCTCTCGGGACTCCCGGCATATCCGCAGGTTGCCATGCGAATACGTCTCGGTTGTCTTGCAGAAACCGGACGAGCGCGCTTTCCTATTTATTATCCAGGCTAGAGCTGATGATGGCAGTTTTGCGTTCATCAGCAAATCCTAGATTGATCCTTTTAGTTTCTTCAGTCGGCCGCATAGAGGTCGCGGCTTGAGCTTCATTCGCCGGTGCTGTGTGGTCATCCTCAGGCTTAGAGTTTGCCTGGGTTGAAGAAGTCGCCGACGGTTTGGTGGTGAGGGCTGCCTGGATGGCCACTCGGAAACATTCTGCGGCGCCTTGGAGGTCAGCACACACAGTTATCATTCCTTGCGGTCCCGGCATCTTCAATATCATATACGTGTAATGCGGAATGGCCATGAATTTTGCCAGTCCCGGCCTCCCGATGATGGCGTTGTACCCGCAGTCGAAGTTTGCCACTTCAAACCTCAGGAACTCGGTTCTGTAGTTTTCCGGAGTCCCGAAGGTGACGGGCATGTAGATGTGGCCCAGCGGGTATTCTCCCTCAGTTGGCACGATGCCAAAGAAGGGAGTGTCTGACTCATGGAGTTCTTTGAGGTGAACTCCCAAGCCTCGGAGTGTCCGGGGGAAGGTGACGTTGATGCTGCTCCCCCCGTCCACTAACACCTTCTTCACCTTGCTCTCTCGGATCACCGGATCGACGAGGAGCGGGTATTTGCCCAAATGGTCGAAGTTGAGCCACTGATCCGCCCGAGTGAAGGTGATCGAGTGCTCCGACCACCGGTATGGGGCGGGAGGGCCGGTGGTCGCCACCAATATCTGGCGATCGTTGAGCTTTTGTTGTCTTCTGTTCTCCTGTGATCCGTGTCCACCGAAGATGACATTGACCTCCCTGTCAACGCGCGGGAAGGCTCCTCCTCCTCCCTCCTCCTGCTGCTGGGGTTGTCGTGGTTCTTCTGGTCCTCCCCGCGGCGGAGGAGGAGGTAAGGGTTGGAAGGGTCGGTCGTGCCCAACGGAATGCTTGAAATCCCGGCAGTTTCGAAGAGTGTGGCACATGTCCTTGTGGTATGGGCACTGGGCGTCGAGGATGTCGTCTAGCGTGCGCTCGCCTCCGCGAGGTCCTCCTCGGGCGCGAGAGGCAGGTGGTCCGGCGGCGTGTACCTCTTCGCGCGGTCTCTTCTCCCAGCGTTTGTCAGGTTGCTGTTTCGCGTCGCGTCGTGGTGCTGCCGGTGCGGGCTTTGCTCCTCCGATGAGGTCCTGGGCTCGCTCGTCGGCGGTGATGTAGAGGTCGGCTTCTCGGAACAGCTCCTCGGAGGTAGTTGGTGCCTTCTGTAATATGGCTCGGACGAAGGCCGAGTCATTGGATCCTCTATAGAAGTCCTCGATCACGGCCGCCTCCGTGACCTCAGGGATACGATTTCTCATGGTCTGGAACCTTTTGAGGTACGATCGGAGAGTTTCATCCCCACGGCGCTTGATGGATTTGAGGTCCCATGGTTGCGCCGGTTTGTCGAAGAGGGACTGAAAATTGGTAGTGAAACGTCGGCTGAAGTCGCTCTAGTCGTCGATGCAGTGTCGAGGTAGATGTCGTAGCCATTGCAGTGCGTCTTGCCCGAGGACAATGGGTAAGTACGCAGTCATCACGTCCTCGGATGCTCCGGCGGCTCGAGCGGCGGTGGTGTAGACGGCCAGCCAGCCTCCTGGGTCCTGCTTAGGTTCATATTTATTGACATTGGATACCTTGAAGTTAGGGGGCCATTGAATGGCCCTAAGGCGTGGAGTAAGGGCAGACACTCCACATGTGTCCTCCTGTCGTCGGGGATGATGTCTGTCCCGAGGAGGGGAGTAGTTGTTGTGGTTCCTCGACCGTCCCCGGGCAGTTCCGCCAGTCGAGGCCGTCGTTGATTCGGCTCTGGTGGCTTGACTCCGAGTGGGGATGCCATGATCCCTGTCGTATTCCTCCCGGCGGCGTATCTCGTTCTCATGCCGTCGTTCGCGCGAAGCGTTGATAGAACTCCGCGCGTCTCGGCGACTGTTGATGGCGTGTCGCAAGTCGTTCGGCAGGTGAGCGAGAGGTAGAAGATGGTTGGCTGCCTGGGTGAGCAGGCGTCGATAGCCCTCGGCGTCTGGAGTCCGAGGGAGTCCGTCAGCTATCCGAGCTAGCACTCCTCCGACTTCACTCGGCGTGTTCATGGCTCGGGCGAAGTCGGGGTTCAGGTTACGGCCGAATAGTGGATTTTCCCGGCGCTGCCTCGCGTCTTGCTCGGCTTGTTCCTGAGCTCGTCGATGATCACGTCGTCGGGAGTTCCTTCGTTCCCTGAAGACGCGTTCTTCCGGAGTTTCTCCCATCTCTGAGACCTCGTCTCGCGAGACAGGCTGCTCCGGATACCGTTCCCCGGCTTGGTGATGTCTCCGGATGTTTCGGCGCCGATTTCTTCGTCGACGGGATTCCCGCTGAGGTGGTTCCTCCCTAGGCGCGGTCGGCTCGTCGTCAGAGACGGGAGGCGAATCCACTCTTCCGATGAAGAGAACGTCGGGGTAGAATGGCGTGGCTGTCGTGGCGATCTTCTTTCGGAGAGCTGAGGGTAATGCTTCCCCGGTATTTTCGGAGTTCGTTGGAGGAGGCTTCCTTCCCGGCGGATCTGCAACGCGGTGTAGAATTCCCTTTTCGTCGGCTATGGATGAGATCGTTCCAAAGCAGAACATGGATCTAGGATGGAAGGTGATCCTGCTGTTGATGGTGACGGCCATTGAGCTAGCTTAGATCGTTGACACCCCCCTACCTGGCGCGCCAGCTGTCGGTGTTTTGGGTCCGACCGCACACCTGGGGTTGCCCCTCGAGGTGTCTTTTAGGAGCAGGGTGGTGTCGCCGACTGTAGCAAAATGGTTCGTGCCAGATGCACGAGAGGCTAGAGACAATGTTTACAGGTTTGGGCCGCTTAGAGATGCGTAACACCCTACGTCCTGGCGAAGATGCTTCGTGTAATGAGTTACAAGGTGATTCTCTAGAGCGAGGATGTGGAAAGTTTAGGTAGATGGCTGGATAGTGTGTTCGATCGTTCTGAAGGGGTGCCCCCTGGGCCTTATATATTCGGCCGTGGGGCGATACATGTGGATATGATAACAACGTGCGCCTAAAAGATAGTGAACTGTTCGAGTCTATCTCCCTATGATTCAGCCGACTTATCCTCGCCTGGTTCTACTGCATGATGCTCCAGCGCGGGGAAGTCGGATCTTCTGTTGTGATTTCTCGCTCAACGCTATGGGGCCTATCTAGACTTGCGTCGATCCGGCTTTACATCGGTTTGCCTTGCTAATTGTCCTCTCCTCCGGGCCCATGAAGAAATGACCTTACGATTTATCGGGCCCTTGGGCCTTTCGTGAGGTCTTTTACTCTGCTAGTGGACCCGGGGGATATCTGTCCCCCACACATACGGGCTGGACCAGGTTGCAGGGGTGGTCGGTCTTGACTCCCAGGGCTCCTAATATATATATATATATATATATATATATATATATATATATATATATATATATATATATATATATATATATACTAATAACTAGGTTAGTGCCCGTGCGTTGCAACGAGAACATATAATAACATGCCGCCATTTGCCTCAGGCCACCATGCCATGGCCAGCCAACATAGGTCACGCAGCTCGCCGCAGACCTTTCCGCGTCCGAGCTCTTGCACACCGTCTCCACAGTCGATTGCCCATCATCCGCGACTGCTTGACGGGGGGAGCGGGACATGGGATCCGGGCTACGCGTGCCGTATAGGGTTTTGGATCGGAATAGGGGATGTGGAACGGGGGTCCCGAGCGGGTGTGCGTGGGGGAGAGAGTGTGCGCATCGGACGAGAGAGACTCTAAGGCGTATTAGACGGTTGAGATCGTCAGAAGGCAGAACAAAGCAGAGGCTGGCTACCCCTTAGCCTTAATAAGTAGTAATAAATGTAGGATCTCACTTATCTCCCACACAAAGTTTTTTTGGTTCTTGTGTCTAAACCAACTACGAGTTTACAGCATGCTTTTCCTCTCTCTTCTCTATTCTGTCCTCCACCTCCGCATTTATCCTGCTTTTACCCTCTTATTATACTTGCTTAAATAGCTTCACCGACAGGGTCATCGAAGGCTTGAAGCAACTGTCAACGCACAAGCCGAGCAAGATTGAAGACCCCGATCCCGGCCTTGCTTGCAAGTTAAAGGATACAACTGCACTATACTCCCCCCAGATCCTAAAACACGTCTTTAAAGCATCCTTCCTATCATACCAAGGTAAATTTATAGGGTTTCACCAACCTCTATTATATGGGTACCAGCCGTACTGAAAGTCGCCTAGAGGGGGGTGAATAGGCGGAATCTGAAAATTATAAACTTATACACAACTACAAGCCGGGTTAGCGTTAGAAATATAATTGAGTCCGAAAGAGAGGGTGAAAACAAATCACAAGCAAGATGCGGAGTGAGACGTGGTGATTTGTTTTACCGAGGTTCGGTTCTTGCAAACCTACTCCCCGTTGAGGTGGTCACAAAGACCGGGTCTCTTTCAACCCTTTCCCTCTCTCAAACGGTCACCTAGACCGAGTGAGCTTCTCTTCTCAATCAATCGGGACACTAAGTCCCCACAAGGACCACCACACAATTGGTGTCTCTTGCCTTGCTTACAATTGAGTTGGGAACAACAATGAAAGAAGAAGAAAAGCGATCCAAGCACAAGAACTCAAATGAACACAAATATTACTCTCTCTAGTCACTATTTGATTGGAATGAACTTTGGACTTGGGAGAGGATTTGATCTCTTGTTTGTGTCTTGGAATGAAGTCTAGAGATCTTGTATTGAATGCAATGGCTAAAAACTTTGATGCCTTGAAGTGTTGGTGGTTGGGGGTATTTATAGCCCCAACCACCAAAGTGGCTGTTGGGGAGGCTGTCTGTCGTATGGCACACCGGACAGTCCGGTGCGCCACCGGACACTGTCCAGTGCGCCAGCCACGTCACCCAACCGTTAGGGTTCGACTGTTGGAGCTCTGACAAGTGGGGCCACCGGACAGTCCGGTGGTGCACCGGATAGTCACTGTTCACTGTCCGGTGCGCCTTCTGGCGCCTGCTCTGACTTCTGCGCGCACAGGCGCACACTGTTTACTTTCACTGTTCATTTGCAGACGACCGTTGGCGCGAAGTAGTCGTTGCTCCGCTGGCACACCGAACAGTCCGGTGCTACACCGGACGGTCCGGTGAATTATAGCGGAGCGGCTTCCCCAAATTCCTGAAGCTCGCAAGTTTGATTTGATCCTCCCTGGTGCACCGGACACTATCCGGTGGCACACCAGACAGTCCGGTGCGCCAGACTAGGGCTGCCTTCGGTTTAACTTTGCTCCTTTGTTTTGAACCCTTTCTTTTGACTTTGTATTGGTTTGTTGTGAACCTTTGGCACCTGTAGAACTCATAATCTAAAACAAACTAGTTAGTCCAATAATTTGTGTTGGGCAATTCAACCACCAAAATTTATATAGGAAAAGGTTTTACCCTATTTCCCTTTCAATCTCCCCCTTTTTGGTGATTGATGCCAACACAAACCAAAGCAAATATAGAGGTGCAGAATTGAACTAGTTTGCATAAGGTAAGTGCAAAGGTTGCTTGGAATTGAAACCAATATAATTATTTCAATAGATATGCATGGATTGTTTTCTCCTTTTTTAAAATTTTGGACCACATTTGCACCATGGGTTTTGTTTTTGCAAATCCTTTGTAAAATTATTTTCAAAACATTTTGCAAATAGTCAAAGCTACATGAATAAGATTGAAAGAAGCATTTTCAAGATTTGAAATTTTCTCCCCCTGTTTCAAATGCTTTTTCTTTGACTTAAACAAAACTCCCCCTGAATAAAATTCTCCTCTTAGTGTTCAAAAGGGTTTTACAAGTTTTTGAAGATGCTAGAACTTTCTCCCCCTTTTGAATACAGTAAGATAGCAATTTGAACACTTCATTTTTAAAATCCGGTGGTGGTGCGGTCCTTTTGCTTTGGGCTCATACTTTCTCCCCCTTTGGCATGAATCGCCAAAAACAGATACTTGTGAGTGAAATATAAGCCCTTTTACTTTCTCCCCAATGGCAAATAAATAGAGATGAGTGAAGATTATACCAAGGTGGAGAATGATGCGGAATACCGGTAAGTACCAATGGAGTTGAGTGGAAGCGTCGTCTTTGCCGAATACTCCATTTCCCTTTCAATTCTATGACTAAGCATAAGATTACACTTGAAAACACATTAGTCATAGACATAAAAGAGATATGATCAAAGGTATATAAATGAGCTATGTGTGCAAAGAATCAATCAAAATTTCTAGAATCAAGAATATTTAGCTCATTCCTAAGTTTGGTAAAGGTTTTCTCATCTAGTGGCTTGGTAAAGATATCGGCCAATTGATCTTTGGTGTTTATATAGGCTATCTTGATATCCCCGTTTTGTTGGTGATCTCTCAAAAAGTGATACCGAATGGCTATGTGCTTAGTGCGGCTGTGCTCAACGGGATTATCCACCATGCGGATTGCACTCTCATTATCACATAGGAGAGGGACTTTGCTAAATTTGTAGCCATAGTCCCTAAGGGTTTGCCTCATCCAAAGCAATTGCGCGCAACAATGGCCTGTGGCAATGTACTCGGCTTCGGTGGTAGAAAGAGCTACTGAGTTTTGTTTCTTTGAAGCCCAAGACACTAAGGATCTCCCCAGAAACTGACAAGTCCCTGATGTGCTCTTCCTATCAATTTTACACCCTGCCCAATCAGCATCGAAATATCCTAATAAATCAAAAGAGGATCCCTTGGGGTACCAAAGACCAAACTTAGGTGTATGAACTAAATATCTCAAGATTCACTTCACGGCCCTAAGGTGAACTTCCTTAGGGTCGGCTTGGAACCTTGCACACATGCATACAGAAAGCATAATGTATGGTCGAGATGCATATAAATAAAGTAGAGATCCTATCATCGACCGGTATACCTTTTGATCTACGGATTTACCTCCTGTGTCGAGGTCGAGATGCCCATTGGTTCCCATGGGTGTCTTGATGGGCTTGGCATCCTTCATTCCAAACTCGGTGAGTATATCTTGAATGTACTTGGTTTGGCTGATGAAGGTGCCCTCTTGGAGTTGCTTGACTTGAAATCCTAAGAAATACTTCAACTCCCCCATCATAGACATCTCGAATTTTTGAATCATGATCCTACTAAACTCTTCACAAATAGATTTGTTAGTAGACCCAAATATGATATCATCAACATAAATTTGGCATACAAACAAATCATTTTCAATTGTTTTAGTAAAGAGAGTAGGATCAGCCTTACCGACTTTGAAGCCATTAGTGATAAGGAAGTCTCTTAGGCATTCATACCATGCTCTTGGGGCTTGCTTGAGCCCATAAAGTGCCTTAGAGAGTTTATATACATGGTTAGGATACTCACTATCTTCAAAGCTGGGAGGTTGCTCAAAGACCTCTTCCTTGATTGGTCCATTGAGGAAGGCACTCTTCACGTCCATTTGGTAAAGCTTAAAGCCATGGTAAGTAGCATAGGCAAGTAATATGCGAATTGACTCAAGCCTAGCTACGGGTGCGTAGGTTTCACCAAAGTCCAAACCTTCGACTTGTGAATACCCCTTGGCCACAAGTCGGGCTTTGTTCCTTGTCACCACACCATGCTCATCTTGCTTGTTGCGGAAGACCCACTTGGTTCCTACAACATTTTGGTTAGGACGTGGAACTAAATGCCATACCTCATTCCTTGTGAAGTTGTTGAGCTCCTCTTGCATCGCCAACACCCAATCCGAATCTTTAAGTGCGTCCTCTACCTTGTGTGGCTCAATAGAGGAAACAAAAGAGTAATGTTCACAAAAATGAGCAACACGAGATCAAGTGGTTGCCCCCTTATGAATATCTCCTAGGATGGTGTTCACGGGGTGATCTCGTTGGATTGCTTGGTGGACTCTTGGGTGTGGCGGCCTTGCATCTTGTTCATCTTCATTGTCTTGATCATGGGCATCTCCCCCTTGATCATTGCCCTCATCTTGAGGTGGCTCATATTCTTGATCTTCTCCTTCATCATCTTGAGCCTCATCCTCATCTTGAGTTGGTGGAGATGCTTGCATGGAGGAAGATGGTTGATCTTGTGCTTGTGGAGACTCTTCTGATTCCTTAGGACACACATCCCCAATGGACATATTTCTTAGCGCGACGCACGGAGCCTCTTCATCATCTAGCTCATCAAGATCAACTTGCTCTACTTGAGAGCCGTTAGTCTCATCAAACATAATGTCACATGAGACTTCAACTAGTCCAGTGGACTTGTTAAAGACTCTATATGCCCTTGTGTTTGAGTCATAACCATGTAAAAAGCCTTCTAAAGCCTTAGGAGCAAATTTAGATTTTCTACCTCTTTTAACAAGAATAAAACATTTGCTACCAAAGACTCTAAAATATGAAACATTAGGCTTTTTACCGGTGAGGAGTTCATATGATGTCTTCTTGAGGATTCGGTGTAGATATAACCGGTTGATGGCGTAGCAAGTGGTGTTGACCGCCTCGGCCCAAAACCGATCCGAAGTCTTGTACTCATCAAGCATAGTCCTCGCCATGTCCAATAGAGTTCTATTCTTCCTCTCCACTACACCATTTTATTGTGGCGTGTAGGGGGAAGAGAACTCATGCTTGATTCCCTCCTCCTCAAGGAAGCCATCAATTTGAGAATTTTTGAACTCCGTTCCGTTGTCGCTTCTTATTTTCTTGATCCTCAAGCCGAACTCATTTTGAGCCCGTCTCAAGAATCCTTTCAAAGTCTCTTGGGTTTGAGATTTTTCCTGTAAAAAGAATACCCAAGTGAAGCGAGAATAATCATCCACAATAACTAGACAGTACTTACTCCCGCCGATGCTTATGTAAGCTATCGGGCCGAATAAATCCATGTGGAGTAGCTCCAATGGCCTGTCAGTCGTCATGATGTTCTTGTGTGGATGATGAACACCAACTTGCTTCCCTGCTTGACATGCGCTACAAATCCTGTCTTTCTCAAAGTGAACATTGGTTAGTCCCAAAATGTGCTCTCCCTTTAGAAGCTTGTGAAGATTCTTTATCCCAACATGGGCTAGTCGGCGGTGCCAGAGCCAACCCATGTTAGTCTTAGCAATTAAGCAAGTATCGAGTTCAGCTCTATTGAAATCAACTAAGTATAGCTGACCCTCTAATACTCCTTAAAAGCTACTGAATCATCACTTCTTCTAAAGACAGTAACACCTGTATCTGTAAAAAGATAGTTGTAACCCATTTTGCATAATTGAGAAATAGAAAGCAAGTTGTAATCTAAAGAATCTACAAGAAAAACATTGGAAATAGAATGGTCAGGTGATATAGACAATTTTACCCAATCCTTTGACCAAACCTTGATTTCTATCCCCGAATGTGATAGCTCTTTGGGGATCTTGGTTTTTCTCGTACGAGGAGAACATCTTTTTCTCCCTAGTCATGTGGTTTGTGCACCCGCTGTCGATGATCCAACTTGAGCTCCCGGATGCATAAACCTACAAAACAAATTTAGGCCTTGTTCTTAGGTACCCAAACGGTCTTGGGTCCTTTGACATTAGAAACAAGCACCTTGGGTACCCAAACACAAGTCTTTGATCCCTTGTGTTTGCCGCCAACATATTTGGCAACTACCTTGCCTGATTTGTTAGTAAGCACATATGAAGCATCAAAAGTCTTGAATGAAATGTTAGGTTCATTTGATGCAGTAGGAGTTTTCTTCTTAGGCATTTTAACATGTGTAGAATGCCTAGAGCTAGAAGCCTCATTCTTATAAATAAAAGCATGGTGAGAATGAGTCTTCTTTGCATGAATTCTCCTAATCTTATCCTCAGGATAACCAGCAGAATATAAAATATAGCCCTCATCATCATGAGGCATGGGAGCCTTGCCCTTGACAAAATTAGATAATTTTTTAGGAGAGGCATTAAGCTTGACATTGTCCCCCTGTTGGAAGCCAATGCCATCCTTAATGTCAGGGCGTCTCCCACTATAAAGCATGCTACGAGCAAACTTAAATTTCTTATTTTCTAGTTCATGCTCGGTAATTTTAGCATCTAATTTAGCTATATGATCATTTTGTTGTTTAATCATAGCAAGGTGATCATGAATAGCGTCAATGTTAATATCTCTACATCTAGTACAAATAGAAACATGATCAACGCTAGATGTAGAGGGTTTGCAATCATTTAATTCAACAATCTTAACATGTAAAATAGCATTCTCATCTCTAAGATTGGAAATAGAAGCATTGCAAACATCTAAGTCTTTAGCCTTAGCAATTAATTTTTCATTCTCATTCCTAAGGCTAGCAAGAGAGGCATTCAATTTATCAATTTTAGCAATCAAATTAACATTATCATTTCTAAGATTGGTAATTGAATCATCACATACATTAGATTTCTCAACCTTAACAATTAAATTGGCATTCTCAATTCTAAGGTTAGAAATTGTGTCATGGTAAGTGCTAAGCTCACTAGTTAATTGTTCATTTTTCTCTACCTCCTGAGCATAAGCATTTTTAGTCTTAACATGCTTTTTATTTTCCTTAATAAGGAAATCCTCTTGGCTATTCAAGAGTTCATCCTTCTCATGAATAGCACTAATTAATTCATTCAATTTCTCTTTTTGTTGCATGTTAAGATTGGCAAAAAGAGTAAGCAAGTTATCCTCATCATCACTAGAATTATCCTCATCACTAGAGGTTGCATACTTAGTGGAGGATCTTGATTTTACCTTCTTCTTCTTTCCGTCCTTTGCCATGAGGCACTTGTGGCCGATGTTGGGGAAGAGAAGTCCTTTGTTGACGGCGATATTGGTGGCGTCCTCCTCGTCGGAGGAGTCGGTGGAGCTCTCGTCGGAGTCCCACTCCCGGCACACATGGGCATCGCTGCCCTTCTTCTTATAATATCTCTTCTTCTCCTTCTTCCCCCTCTTGTCGTTATCCCTGTCACTATCACTAGATAAAGGACATTTAGCAATAAAATGACTGGGCTTACCACATTTGTAGCAAACCTTCTTGGAGCGGGACTTGTAGTCTTTCCCCCTTCTTTGCTTGAGGATTTGGTGGAAGCTCTTGATGATGAGCACCATCTCCTCATTGTCAAGCTTGGAGGCGTTGATGGGGACCCTACTTGGTGTAGAGTCTTCTTTCTTCTCCTCCGTCGCCTTGAATGCGACGGGTTGTGCCTCGGGTACGGAGGAGGCGCCTTGCTCGATGTTTTTCTTTGAGCCTTTGATCATCAATTCAAAGCTCACAAATTTTCCTATTACTTCCTCGGGAGACATTAGTTTATATCTTGGATCACCACGAATTAATTGAACTTGAGTAGGGTTAAGAAATACGAGTGATCTAAGAATAACCTTGACCATCTCATGGTCATCCCATTTGGTGCTCCCAAGGTTGCGCACTTGATTTACCAAGGTCTTTAGCCGGTTGTACATGGCTTGCGGGTCTTCTCCTTGGTTGAGCATGAAACGACCGAGCTCCCCCTCGATCGTCTCCCTCTTGGTGATCTTGGTCACCTCGTCTCCTTCTTGCGCGGTTTTGAGCACATCCCAAATCTCCTTGGTGCTCTTCAACCCTTGCACCTTGTTATACTCCTCTCGACTTAGAGAGGCGAGGAGTATAGTGGTAGCTTGGGAGTTGAAGTGTCGGATTTGGGCAACCTTGTCCGAGTCATAGTCTTCATCCCCTACGGATGATACCTGCACTCCAAACTCAACAACATCCCAAATACTAGTGTGGAGTGAGGTTAGGTGATGCCTCATTTTATCACTCCACATATTATAATCTTCACCGTCAAAAACTGGTGGTTTGCCTAATGGAACGGAAAGTAATGGAGTACATTTAGAAATACGAGGGTAGCGTAGGGGGATCTTACTAAACTTCTTGCGCTCATGGCGCTTAGAAGTTACGGACGGCGTGTCAGAGCCGGAGGTGGATGGCGACGAAGAATCGGTCTCGTAGTAGACCACCTTCTTCATCTTCTTTTTCTTGTTGTAGGAGTGTGATTCTCCCTTTCCTTTGGAGCCGGACTCGCTTGATGGAGCCTTCCCGAGGCTTGTAGCGGGCTTCTCGCCGGTCACCATCTCCTTCTTGGCAATGATATCCCGACATCACTTCGAGCGGTTAGGCTCTAATGAAGCACCAGACTCTGATACCAATTGAAAGTCGCCTAGAGGGGGGGTGAATAGGCGGAATCTGAAAATTATAAACTTATGCACAACTACAAGTCAGGGTTAGCGTTAGAAATATAATTAAGTCCGAAAGAGAGGGCGAAAACAAATCACAAGCAAGATGAGGAGTGAGACACGGTGATTTGTTTTACCGAGGTTTGGTTCTTGCAAACCTACTCCCCGTTGAGGTGGTCACAAAGACCGGGTCTCTTTCAACCCTTTCTCTCTCTCAAACGGTCACTTAGACCGAGTGAGCTTCTCTTCTCAATCAATCGGGACACTAAGTCCCCACAAGGACCACCACACAATTGGTGTCCCTTGCCTTGCTTATAATTGAGTTGGGAACAAGAAAGAAAGAAGAAGAAAAGCGATCCAAGCACAAGAACTCAAATGAACACAAATGTTACTCTCTCTAGTCACTATTTGATTGGAATGAACTTTGGACTTGGGACAGGATTTGATCTCTTGTTTGTGTCTTGGAATGAAGTCTAGAGCTCTTGTATTGAATGCAATGGCTGAAAACTTGGATGCCTTGAAGTGTTGGTGGTTGGGGATATTTATAGTCCCAACCACCAAAGTGGTCGTTGGGGAGGCTGTCTGTCGTATGGCGCACCGGACAGTCCGGTGCGCCACCGGACACTGTCCGGTGCGCCAGCCACGTCACCCAACCGTTAGGGTTCGACCATTGGAGCTCTGACAAGTGGGGCCATCAGACAGTCCGGTGGTGCACCGGACAGTCACTGTTCACTGTCCGGTGCGCCTTCTGGCGCCTGCTCTGACTTCTGCGCGTGCAGGCGCGCACTGTTTACTTTCACTATTCATTTGCAGACGACCGTTGACGCGAAGTAGCCGTTGCTCCACTGGCACACCGGACAGTCCGGTGAATTATAGCGGAGCAGCTTCCCCAAATTCCCGAAGCTGGCAAGTTTGATTTGATCCTCCCTGGTGCACCAGACACTGTCCGGTGGCACACCAGACAGTCCGGTGCGCCAGACCAGGGCTGCCTTCAGTTTAACTTTGCTCCTTTGTTTTGAACCCTTTCTTTTGACTTTGTATTGGTTTGTTGTGAACCTTTGGCACCTGTAGAACTCATAATGTAGAACAAACTAGTTAGTCCAATAATTTGTGTTGGGCAATTCAACCACCAAAATTTATATAGGAAAATGTTTGACCCTATTTCCCTTTCATGTACAAACCCGAATGCCTGATCCCTTTTATTCAAGTCGATGTACCTGTAGGCATCACGCGGCAATGGCCCAGGCGGCCAGGCCCAGGAGCTGTGTGTCGAGTGCTGATCTGACCACCGTCATAACGCTAACCAAAACCGCTGTTATAATATTACTGTTGGCCAATCAATCATGATTCGAAGTTGTCGATGTGGTCAGCTTCATGATAAGATGCCGGCGCTGGGGACAACAACAACTAGCAGCGGATGCAGGAGAGCGTTGGTCGAATCGAAGCTGCTGCTACTCGTATCTCGCATGATTTGATTCAACATCCTGATGGAACAGGAGAACCAAACCAACTGCCAGATTGTTATAAAACAGAAGTAGATGCATATTAAAGCTGAATTCCTTCAGAACAGAGCAGATATTTTACAACTGCATACAAGAATGTTTCCATCTTATTATTGTTTCCAGTAGCACCCGTAGTGATCTACAAACAGCATCACTAATGCACACACGCAAGCACGCCGACATGTACAAGATCAATCCATCATCATCCTAGTTCATCACACAAGACAGCCGAAGCAGATGGTGAACCGATGCAGGGGAATTGGATTTGGTTATACTTATAGCACATAGAAGTAGGAGCACATACATGCAGCTGAGGTTGATGTGCCAGCGAGCGTCACGTCCGTGGGAACACGCCAAGCATCTTCCCCTTGTCGAGTCGCGTCTCCACACGGGGCGCGGACGGGTCCAGCAGCTGCACCGCGTTCACCACGCCGCACTTGTCCATAGTTTGCACATCAAGGCATAGGCTTTCCTCAAATACTGGGTTGCGCCCAGCACGGCTGATCACCTTGGTTGAGCACAAAATATCAGGGCTGCCCGTGAGGCATAACTTTGCATACACATCCTGCTTGTGATAGACACAAACATTGTGGATGTCGCGTGCCTGGTGTACAAACACATCTAAGTAGCCGACACATTTGTTTTTTCTGTTAGTGTCAGCAACAGAGTTGGTGGCCCTCCGAGTGATAATTTCAGTGTTTAGCAACTGTGGCTCGGCCACAAGGCCAGTTTGGTAAGTAGCCGCCATCACTGGTGTGCTAAGTATTTTGCTACATACCATGCTTGGACAAATAACACAGCCTATAGCCTCGTAAGAAAAAAATAATGATGGAAAGTTTAGCCTAGGTCAAACTGATAGTCATAGATCTATTTCAGTACTTAGCTAAAATGATCGGATCTACATCTTCGGGATCACAATTTTCAGAGCACAATTATGTAAGATTGAAATGTAGGGCAGCTGCTAGCTCTAGATTTAAAGTAAATAGCTGAACCAGACATAAGCATACGTTGGGCCCTGGCTTGTCTGTAATTAGGAAACTAAGTTTTAGGTATTGGGCTAAGATCTGGAGGAATTGCAACTGAAAGATCTCAGGCAAACGTGAGGGCTAACAAACTTGGGACGGAGAACAGAAGCAGTATCCAGTGTGAAAAAACGTAAGAGCCTGCACGATTTGACAATTTGCATCTTTACCGATAGCCTAGATTCATGACTGCCATAGATCGGAGAGTGCGTTCCAGCGAAAACGCATTTGGTACATCTAATTGGAACACACTGTGAGCCCCAATACTTGAACCAACAAAGAAGTGTGGTCTGATAACTCACTCGGTCACATGGAAGTGCAAACGGGAAAGGAAGCAAATGGTGCGGGGGTACTAATAGCTAGGCATGTACCATAATGTCAAACTCGAGTCGGTGAACAAAGAACTGTGGTCCTAGCTCCTCGGCTCGCGCTGATCAGAAACCCTATCCGTACCGAAAACAAATCTTTCTGGCCGGAAGATACCGAGGATCATTACCGGGAGATGGCGGTAGTTACCTTCTTCGCTGGGGATTAACGGGGTGAAGTGAGGTGACTCCCCCACCTATGGAAGGATTTTGCCGGGAAGCGTTGTTGGCTGATGCGAGAGCGAGACGGGAACGAGACGGGAGGGGAAAGGCAAGATATAAAAAGGAAGCGCGGCCGCTGTGGCCTGCGCCGCCGGGGTGCCGCCGGCGCAGGTGGCCAGCAGCGTTGCCACCCCGCCGCGCGACAACCTCGGAGGCCACCAGTCCCTGCAGGCACCCGCACGTGCCGGTGGCCACCATCTGCTTCCGGCACCGTCGAGACTGCGCCACGGCCAGCAGCACCGACACGGGGAACCGCGTCTCCACATCGGGCGTGGACGGGCAGCTGCACCGCGTTCACCCTATCGCGCTCGTCCTTCCGGAACGCCTTGTGGCACCCGCCCGACGCGCCCAGGACCACCGCCAGCGCGCGCCGCGGCGTCGCGCTCACCCGCGGGCTTGGCCTCCAGCATCCACACCAGCCGCGAGACGGCGTCCGCGACCACGGCCTCCTGCCGCAGGCCGGCTTGCCCGCGTTGCCGTAAAGCTCCGCGAGCGCCGGGGCGGCCTCGGCGCGGGTGGCGAACCAGTCGCTGCCCAGCGCGGCGGACGCGTGCGCGAAGACTGCCTGCGTGAAGTCTCTAGGGTTTTTCATTTCAAGTTCTAGATGGGCCTTATAGAATTTAATTGATAGATGGGCCTCATATGGTAACCAAATAACTCAGCCCACGCAGGCTACCGCGGCGCAAATATAATGTACCATATCGGCCAGCCAAAGGTTGCGGTAGTAACTTATAAACCATCCTGCTATAGAGGAAGCAGTTAGCTCGTGTAATCAGCTCTTGGTATTATCAACTTGTGTTGAATTTTTGCGCGCCGTGGACCCAGCGTGCGGATGGGGCGGAGTGAGGGCGCGGCTAGCGTGTGGCGATGGAGGATCCAGATTGAACAAAGACAGACCTGACACTGTGTCGCCGGAGCAGTCAGTCGGCCGGCGGAGCGCGCAGTTATGCCGAAAAGCAACGGGTACCGGCAGCGCGCACACTGTGTCGCCGGAGCAGTCAGTCGGCCGGCGGAGCGCGCAGTTATGCCGAAAAGCAACGGGTACCGGCAGCGCGCACACTGTGTCGCCGGAGCAGTCAGTCGGCCGGGCGACGGAGCGCGCAGTTATGCCGAAAAGCAACGGGTACCGGCAGCGCGCCTACTAGGAGGTCCAGCCGGCGGCCAGGGCCGACCAATCATTAAGGGCCAGTTTGGCGGTGGAGGAATCGTAATCCTAGATGACCCGGTGCGTGAACTTTTTTAATTTTTTATTATTTCACCTCTGCCTAATAAAGATAACCACATGTTGCCAGCATTGCTGTTATGAATGTTTTCCAGTACTTTTTTTTTGACGATCTGGAACCAAAAACTATAGTATCGCTACTCCACAATGAGACATCTGTACCGGTTCGGAACTAACTACAGTAATGGATTCTCAACCGGTACTTGTCATCCAGGACTAAAGGCTGGTCCTCTTTAGAACTGGATCTAAACTATAATCGAAACTAAAAGTTAGTACAGTGGCATTATCAATGTCTTTACATTTTGACATGTACCTACACTTTAAAAATATGTACTAATGCTGAAAATCAACGTAGGTATCACAACAGAGTTTATGATATACATATATAAAACCAACAAAGTCTATAACAAACATTACTTCATAGTTCACAACTAAGAGTTGATCATCACTTTGTAGTTCACAACTCTGAGTTGAGTTCGTAATCACTATTCGCGTGATTGGTTGGGGGCAGCCTAGCCTCCTGGCTCATGAGGGCCTGCATCTGTTCGAACGCGCACGCCTCGCTTCCCAGCCCATGCAGCCAAATGTGCGGTTTTAGACCTGGCCTGCACCCACGCATGCAGACGGTTTTAGACCTGGCCTGCACCCACGTATGCAGACTCGAGAGGGTGTCGTGCAGGTTACCAATCAAGCGCACACCCACTATCAACGCATCAGGCGGTTCTGGATGTGGCTAACCGAGCAACCAATCAGCCGCTATATTGTTCATAACATTCAACACACCAACACAACATCATCCAACCAAGCATCAACAACAGATAAAAAATAGTCTTTTGCTTCGGAGTCTTCTAATGTCATGAGTATCCGAAGATGCTCTCAATCTTCTTTAAGTAATTTAAGACTAAGATGAAGTACTTTCAGCAAATTCGCTTCGGATTAAAGCCATCTGTTCGGACAGTTGCAGCTGCAATCCATAGAGACAAATCACTGTAGTAATAGTAGAAGTCGTTTTAGATTAAAGCCAAGCAAATAGTTTGTTTAACTCAGAAACCACAACTCTTAAGTCTTCGAAGTACACTTCTCCCTGTTTATTGGACCACCAGCATTTTATGTAAAATGCAGTAGGCCGGGTGGGCCTTTTTTTCACGTACACCACCACCATTTACGTAAAATGTAGGAGGCCAGATGGGCCATAATGGTAGCCCCTGTGGCCATGCAGAGCCAAGAAGCCCATTAGGAATCAGCTGTCGTGCATGCATTCAGCCAGGCGATAGAGCCCGGCTCGGCCAATCTGCTCCAAGCAGGCCGTCCAGACTCCAGACACACATCAGGAGAGGGAGCGCGTATGTAGCATGCAGATGGAAGCCCACTAGGCGTCCGCCGACCAGCACAGTCCACACATGATACTGCAGCTAGCTACGTGCGTACTTGCGTTATGTAGTGTGTACATGATGTGTTGTACCATGGAATCTTTTAAAAAAAAACTAGAGCAAAAACATGCTAGTTGTACCATGTAATCTTAAAAAACAATTGTAAAAACATGCTAGCAGTACCACAACGTTGTACAAAAATAATAATAATAGCAAACTGAATTCTTAGAACAACTACAACTAGTGACACCTCTCTAGCCACACCATATTGTTTCACACCCTTTTGAAGGAAGATGTTCCTTAGATGGTGCTTCTATTTAATTGTAGTCCTCCTTTGGAACAAAGAAAAAGTGAAGGAATTTTGAAGGATTAAAATCATATAGAAATTTTTTCCTATGTGGACCTTTTGGAACAAATGATTGAGTTCCTACAAATCCTATAAAATTCATATGGAATGGGCCATTGCAGTGAGATTTTGTAGGATTTCTAACATGAGGTCCATGTCGGTGTTTTGGGTCCGACCGCACACCCGGGGTTGCCTCTCAAGGTGTTTTTTAGGAGTAGGACGATGTTGCCGACTGTAGCTCGATGGTTCGTGCAGGGCGCACGAGAAATTGTGAACAATGATGTACAAGTTCGGGCCGCTTAGAGATGCGTAACACCCTACGTCCTGGCGGGAATGTTTTATGTGGCGGATTACAAGGGAACTCTCTAGTGTAAGGAACATAGAGAGTTAAGGTGGATGGCTGAGTAGTGAGATCGATCGTTCTGAAGGGGTGCCCCCTAGGCCTTATATATTCGACCGTAGGGCATTACATGTGGTTATGATAACGACATGCGCCTAAATGATAGTGAACCAATTGAATCTATCTTCCTATAGTTTCGTTGACCCCTTCCCGCTTGGTTCTGTTGTACGGGGTTCCGGCGCGGGAAGGTCGGGTCACTGTTGTGATTACTTGCTCGAAGTCATCGGGTCGTCTGGGCTCGCACTGATCCGGCCTTACATCAATCTGCTTCACTGGTCGTTCCTCCCCAGGCCCACGAAGGGATGATCTTACAATTTATTGGGCCCTTGGGCCTTTCGTGAGGTCTTTTATCCTTCCAGTGGACCTGGGGGATATCTGTCCCCCACAGTCCAACCTCTTGGAAAAATTCCTATGGAATTGCAAATGTCATACAACTCTAAAATCCTACATTTTCATATTCCTATATTTTACCAATCCTGCATTCCAAAAGATCACGATCTCGTGCCCTAGAGGCTTTTAAGGCCTGTCCGTTCATATTGTGCGAGACCAGAGATCTTAGGCACCTAGGGGATAACTGAGAGCCCCGAGCTACTAACCATGTGTTTGGTTGACGATGCACCCTTGGATCCTTAAAGCATCATTTGTTTGGTTCATACATCCAACGATACAAGTTGAACGCATGCAGAAAAGGGTGCCTATCTTCAAATTAAAAGATTTAATCATCGACTGGTACCATATTTGTGTTCCTAAGATTTTTGTGAATAAAAGGAGACCACTCATGCTATATAATAGTTGAAGATTTATTTGTGTACTCTTCTCTAATACACATATCAGTGCAAGCAATCAAACACAATCTATGCGACTATGCGAGTCTGCATGGGGTCTGTAAGGAAAATGGACCCCGGGCCATTTGGCTTAATAGATTTTGGTGTTTGATGATTAACACAACCTGTGAACTAATGTATTTTCCAAGTGTTTGTGTGTTGTAGTCCACAGGATGCAAAGTGGATTGGACTGAGGCTCTGAGGATGCAACACCTCAAAAAAGACATTATAATACCCATATAAGACATTACAAAGTCATATTGAAGACAATTTATATATGCTAAGAGTCCAACACATCAAGAAGTAGAAGTGAGATACAAAGATGCAAAACAAAAGTGAACTTGACAAAGTTGAGAGGAATGGCTGATTGAATTGGAAGTGTTTCACAAAATCAAATCTACTAAAACTGACATGGCTTCAACTCTGAGATGTAGATAATTTTATAAGCTTTCCAAAAAGTCCAAGATCATCAAAATCGGAGTTCGGAGCTAAAAGTTATGGCCACAATACGAAGTCAGAATTGCTGAAAAAACAAGAGCAACATATGGGATGTCCGGTGCACACCGGACTGTACGGTGTGCCAAATTTGCTCAAACTGGTACGGCTTCAACTCTGGGATATAGAGAATTTCATAAGCTTTCCAAAAAGTACAAGATCATCGAAATCGGAGTTCGGAGCTAAAAGTTACGACCAAAATACGACAAGCGGACATGGGCTGTCCGGTGTACACCGGACTGTCCGGTGCGCCATGTCCGGTGCGCCATCTTCGGAAGCTCAAACGGCTACTTTTAACGGCTAGTACACGTGGCATGTCCGGTGCACCACCGGACAGTCCGGTGCACCCGTCCGGTGCGCCGCAGAAAGCTGTAGAACTGCTTTCCAACGGCTATATTTGAGTTGGGGCCTATATATACTTCACCCAACCGGCCATTTGGAGGTGTGGGAGCCCAAGCAACATACCAAGGCATATTGTAGACATTTCCAAGTGCTCAAACACCCAAGTGCTTAATAGAATCACTCGGTGATTAGCGTAGGTGCTTTGCGAAGTGCTTAGGTTAGTTAGACCGCTTTAGCGCTTGCTCCAGGTGAACCCTAGATTGTTGAGTGAGTTTAGATAAACCTCACAACCCCTCGGCTCTTGCGTGAGCCATTGTAATTGTACCAAGTGGGGCGAGAGTCTTGCGAGACCGTGACAACCGCGTTTGTGTCACGTCCGCCACCGTGTACCGGAGCGAACGAGGCCCGCGGCGTTTCGGCCGGAAGCTCGATAGTGGAGACGGCGGGGAGCGTCCGAGAGGAGCCGGAAGCGGAGCACCACTTGCGTGTGGAGAAGGCCCACGGCTCTCTACGGAGTTACTCGACCGAGGTGCTTGGCCCTCGCGTGGGCTTCCCTTCGCGTAGGGGCACCAACGAGGATTAGTCGGGACCTTGCACGGTTCTGGATACCTCGGTAAAAATACCGACGTCATCCACGAGAGTTTGCTTCTCTACTTTGCTCTTTAAGTTTCCGCATTTATATTAAGCATTTAAGTTTCAATCTTGTATTCATACATATCTAGTGTAGATTGAAACTTAGCCTTTGCGGTAGAGATAGCAACACTTAGACAAAACCTAGTTTGCACATTCTAGTTTGACTATTTGCATAGGTTTTGTTCTAGGGATTTAATTGTGGCCTAGTTTAGCGAAAGTTTTAGAAGTCCTAATTCACCCCCCTCTTAGGCGTCACCCGTTTCCTACAGGGTCTATACAAACAACCAAACAAATATGTCTTACATGAGCTCAACCTAGTGCTGCTCGTCCTGGCTTGGCTCGGACATCCTGGTTGGGCAAGTACGACAACTAATCAAATAGTAAGTGTCCAGTATGGAGTACATCGGAACCTCGGGCACCTAAATCTTTCATGGGTGCCCCGGGGCTTGCATGGATGGTCCAAGGACTTAAATCTTTTATAAGGGTCTTGGGGCACGAGGGGCCCAAAGAACTTAGGTTGTTCAGGTTAATTAGGGACGTATCGGAGCCCTGAAGTCCTTGAGGCTTAATTCATCCTTGCGGACGAACATTATGCGTGAATGCCCTAGGGCCCGGATCTCGATATCTTTAGCGGTTCTTAATAAGATTTAATGGTGTAGATGGCATCCCTTCTAAGTGTCCTGAAGTCAAGTTGCTTGGAGAGTTAAGCCCCTGCCATGGCTAGGGCCAGGATAGGCCCAACCGCCCAAGGCATGGGGCCTAGAAGCGTTGGTTGTCGTACCTGAGCTTATAGGACATCTTATATATGGCCTTTAATTTCCTAGACTTTGATATACCTAATAAAGAGATTATATCATTATGAAATAGATTTCCGTTAATACTTTATCTAAATTTATCTGTGTGAGGTCTTCTTTTCAAGAATTTATTACCATAAACACAACGATATAATTATATTTTAATTTAGATGCTTAGTTCGTGAAACATCGACGAAGCTAGAAAATTTTTTAGAAAAGGCGGCTGAACTAAACTGCTACAATATATGAGCTCCTCCCACATTATATTATGTATATTCACTACCGAAATTCGGCTCTTTGCCAAGTGTCAAATGATTTACTGAGTATTTCACTACACCAAAATCATACACTTCCTACGGTTTTTTAACTTTCTATAGCTTTTATAAAAAACCGTAGGAAATACATAACTTCCGAGAGGCAACTGGTACCTCTAGGAAATAAACATAACTTCCTACAGTTTTTTATAAAAGCTGTCAGAAGTTAAAAAACCGTAGGAACTTAACTAACTTCCTACGACCTCCTCTAGAAAGTTAGCCGCCCAGATAACTTCCTACGGCCTCCTCTAGGAAGTTAGCTTTGAGCTGTTGACCAGTCAACCGAAAACATAACTTCCTACGGCTGGCTCTAGGAAGTTAGCTAGGCAGCTAACTTCATACGGCCTCCTCTAGGAAGTTAGGATTCATCTGTTGACCGGTCAAACGAAAATCTAACTTCCTACAGCCGGCTGTAGGAAGTTAATTAACTTTCTAGAGGCAAAGCATAAACTCTAGGAAGTTACCTAACTTCCTACGGCTTTACTCTAGGAAGTTATGTTTTTAGCTTTTACCTCCCTCTTCTCTCACCTTTCACAAAATATCTAATTCTCATCATGCCCGCGCGCCATTCTTTCCTTTACAGCCGCGCCGCCGCCGGCCCTGCTGCCCCCGACACGCTCCGCCCCGGCCGCCGCCGACCGCGCCCGCCGTCCCGGCCCCGAGGAGCCGCCGCCGCCCCAGCTCGCCCGACCGGCCCACAACCGAGCCGCCGCCGCGAACGCCGTTCCGGCCCCGAGGAGCGCCCCCCGTCTGCGTCCGCCCCCGAGGAGGCGCCGCCCGCCTGCGTCCGCCCCCGAGGAGCCCGTCCCGGCAGCGCCCGCCACCGGCAGCTCCCACCCCGCGGCCGTCTCTCCCACCCCCGGCAGCGCCCGTCCACGAGGAGCTCGCCCCGGCAGCGCCCGCCCCCGGTAGTGCCTTGCGCACGGCCGCCCCGCCCCCCGTCGACCCCGCTCGTGTCGGCGCCCGCTGCGCAGCCACCGACTCCGCCGTGGACGTCCCCGACCCAAATCATCGATCCGCACCCGCTGCAACCGTCAGGTACCGTGTTTATACTTTTTTATTTTTTTATTCAATGTACTAACTTCCGAGAGTTTACTCAAATAATGTCGTAGGTAGTTAGGTTAATTAACTTGATTGGCTAACCGCTGCATATAGTTTAGCTATGCTAAACTCTTTTATCTTATGACTAAAATTAAGTTTATGTTTGATTAATAATATGGTGGGTGAGGACCTCCGATGAAAATTAATCTTGTATGTTATGGCTAAAATTAATCTTGTATGTTATGGCTAAAACTAATCTTGTATGTTATGGCTAAAATTAAGTTTATGTTTGATTAATAATATGATGGGTGAGGACCTTCGATGAAAATTAATCTTGTATGTTATGGCTAAAATTAATCTTGTATGTTATGGCTAAAATTAAGTTTATGTTTGATTAATAATATGATGGGTGAGGACCTTCGATGAAAATTAATCTTGTATGTTATGGCTAAAATTAATCTTGTATGTTATGGCTAAAATTAATCTTGTATGTTATGGCTAAAATTAAGTTTATGTTTGATTAATAATATGGTGGGTGAGGACCTTCGATGAAAATTAATCTTGTATGTTATGGCTAAAATTAATCTGATATGTTATGGCTAAAATTAATCTTTTATGTTATGGCTAAAATTAAGTTTATGTTTGATTAATAATATGGTGGGTGAGAACCTTCGATGAAAATTAATCTTGTATGTTATGACTAAAATTAATCTTGTATGTTATGGCTAAAATTAAGTTTATGTTTGATTAATAATATGGTGGCTAACCGCTGCATATAGTTAGGTTAATTAAGCTTATCATGAAAATTTATAAATCACGTGTTATTTTATTTTAGCATCAAATATGGTGGGTGAGGACCGTCAATGGATGTATGAAGGTTGGCGTATGAATCATCCCTCGATGGAGTGGATAAGAAAGACAGAGAATTTTATTGATCGTGCTTTTGCTTTGTCAAGAGGCACGGATGTGCGATGTCCATGTAGTATGTGTCGGGTTTGTAGATGCCAAGACAAGAGAACTCTGTCGGGGCACCTTTGCAAATATGGCTACATGCCTAACTATGAAGTCTGGGTGTATCACGGCGAGGAGTTTCCCCGTGAAAATGTGTTTGAAGCCCACAACAATGATGACGTGAAATATGATAGAATGGAAGAGATGCTTCAAGATTTAAGGGAGGATCCTGATTTTGTGTTTCCACCACATAGTAAGGAGCTACCTCCAGATGTTAAAAAGTTCTTTGACCTCCTTAAGGCTGTAGAAGAACCATTGCATGAACACACAAAAGTTTCCACCCTTGCTTTCGTGACTCGACTTATGGCTATTAAGTCTAAGTACGTGTTGGCACTTGCTCTCGGTCGCAAGGGGAGCCAACAAGGGTGAACAATGACGTCAACAGGGTTACGCGCAAGATGGCAATAACTCTGTTAATCTCTCCACACACGGGCACTGTGCGGGGGTATTTATAGGTACCTGAGCGCCCAGCGCCTTGTGATAAGGACGCATGTGCCCTCAGCTACCTAGGTTATCCCCAGAATATTCCCATAAAGCAGGGTTACAGACTGTAATTACAAGGATGCCTTTATAAATTAGGCCCGTAACACACGGCGGCCACGCAGGGCCCGTTACAATGGGCCGGATCGCACGTGGGCCTCTGAGCTGGGCGAGGCTGCACCGTGGGATGACGCCGTCGCAGGCCTTCGTCTGGTGCCGAAGTGAGCGAAGGGTGTCCCTGCTGGTTTTGTCTCTGCCAGACCAGCGACTGCAGCGAAGGCATCGAGCGAAGGGTGGCGTCTTTGCCTTTGCCCCAACATTTGCCCTCCGAGGGACCAGTTCGACAAAGTCACCTGGTGCCGAAGACGTCGCTAGATGGCGGAGACGTTGCCCTCGCTCGAAGTGGTGCCGCGGGGGTTTTTGACATGACCGTTGATTGACAGCGTACTGTTGGATTGCGGGTTTCCCGAAGCGCCGCGCCCTGTTGGATTGCGGGTTTCCCGAAGAGCCGCGCCCTGTCTATAAAAGGGGGCGGGGGTCGGTGCTTTTTGAAATTCACTTTCCGCACTCCGTGAAAACCCTAGCCGCCTTTATTCACCGTCTTGGTGCTCGTCTGCCCGCCGTGCTCTTGTTCGTCGGAGATCTGGCTCGAGTGAAGCAGACCGCCCGCCGCCACCGACGGTACGTAGCGATGCCAACTTCCTCTTCTTCCGCTGCCGCTACGCCGCCGGCCGACGCCTCGCTGCCGGCCGACGCCTCGCCGCCGGCCAACGCCTCGTCTGAGGAGACGCTGAGTAGTTTGATGGCGGCGGAGTTGCGCGTCGGCGATTCTGTGGAATTTGGCGTGTCGCGGATGTTGTCGGTCCGCGTGCAAGATATGCAGCGGTTGGGTTACTTCGGCGGCGGAGTACCTCGTGTCCCAGGGACGGAGGAAGTCCCCGAGCCAGAGGGCGAGTTGGTTGTGTTCGAGGCGTTCTTCGCCGCCGGTCTTCGCCTGCCTGCGCACCGATTTGTTGGCGAAGTCCTGCGCAGGTTTAACGTTCAGATACATCAGCTGACACCGAACGTCGTGGTGGCTCTGTCGAAGTACGTCTGGGCGACGACTTCGTACGGCGGACAGCCATCGGTCGAAGTCTTTGCGAAGTATTATTGCTTGCACTGGCAGAAGAGGATGATTGGAGATGAAGTTGCTCAGTTTGGATCCTGCACGTTTACGCCGAAGACCGGCAAGACCACGATGCAGGTAGTCGAGTTGGTTCCTTGCGCCCGCAACAAGTGGGGCAACTGGAATGAGTTTTGGTTTTACGTTGCTGAGGGTACCGTCGAAGACCGTGAGGGACTCCCCGTGTCCGAGATGTGTTCTCATTTTTACTCAGCGTACCCGCCCTTTGAGGTGGCGGAGGAGGATGTGGACGAAGGGGCCGTTCGGTGCGCCGCCGGCCTGAGCAGTGGGCGCGATTTGGTTGAAGAGTTTGTGGCGTACGGGGTATGGCCCTTGGCGCATGGCTGGGCGTTGGGCAAAGTGTGCCCTCGCCAGATGCCTTTCCACGGTGGGAGGGTGGTGCGAAGTTCCGCCTTCGCGCTGAATCTGCAAAGCCACGATCCGGCCGCCTTTGTGCGTGAGGCGGAGGATGGGGCGGTGCGGCTCGTTGGTCGTTACGTGCCGAGGACAGAGGGCCCGCGCAGCTGGGAAATCCGCGGGTCGAATGACCGTCTGAACAGGGTTTTCGAATTGAATCAACTGCCGTATGACGGCTATCCCGGTCAAGACGATGCGGACCGCCGTGGGAAGAAGCCGGTGGTGGAGACTAGAGACGACGCTGTGCCGGCGGCCGCCCCATCCTCTAAGAAGAGGAAACTAGGTACTGCCATGGGAGGGCTTGGGGTTTCCGATGGTTTTGCTAGAGAATTGATGAGGACATGCGCGGCCCCGGGGGGAAGGATGTCTTCGCCCGAGCTCCGGGAGTCTTCGGCTCGGATGCTGAGGGTTACCGGGGGTTGTTGGCCTAGGAATGTTCCTATCCCCCGCGCGGCTGGCGAGGACGTTTTTACATCTCGCATGGTTCGTGAATGGAGAGTTTTTCCTTACGGGCGGAATATCGCTGCTGTTGTGTCGGCAGTGATGGACAAGGATCGCCAGGGAGCTGCACAAAAGCGCCAGGCGGTTGTCAGGCTCGTTGAAGCCAGGCCGAAGAGGCAGCGGGGGGCTGGGAAAGCTGCGGCCCCCGGCGGAGGCAAGCCGCCGCTGGCGGCGAAGTCGGGCGTCCCTGCATCTAGCAAGGCGTCGGAGGCGGCGACAGGCACCGGAGGCTCCAAACCGACGAAGGCTGTGCCGCCGTCCAGCAGAGTGCCGGAGGTCGTGAAGGCGGCCCGAGCGTTGCCGTCGACAGGCAAGCGTGTCGCCGACTTCGCCACCGATATTAGTGTGGATGACTATCTTGGTGGTAAGTCGTTGGCTCTCTTTTTTTTATAATTTATTCGTTGATACGTCGCAGGGTCAGACGAAGGCCAACTTGCTATAGTTGCGCCTGCCGCGGCGACCACGACAGCTGCTGTAGTGCCGAAGGCGAAGGGCGGGGCACCTAGCGCCGGAGGCGAGGTGTCGGCCCTCGCGGCTGTCAGGGATGAGGCGAGCGCTGTGTCCCGCCGGCTGAAGGAGGTGAAGGAGGCACTAAGTCAGGTCCGTTGAGCTAGACTTCGGTGTGTTTTTTTTGCCGCGGTCTTATGTGTGTTTTGCAGGCGGCTGACTTCGTCGATCGCACAGCGTCGGGGGCGCTCACGGCAGGTGTGTCTGCCGAAGTCGAGAGACTTCGGACGCAACATGCTGACGCCGTCCGTGAGAAATCAGCCGCCGACAGCAAGTGCCGCAAGTTGGCGGATAAGGTGGCCGCACTGGAGAGGGAGAAGACTGACCTCCGGCGCCAACTTGCGGGGGAGAGGAGGGAGACCAACGAGGCCCTCGCCAATGAGCAGGCTGCGCAGGCGGAGGCCAAATTGGCGCGGGCGGAGGGCAATATTGCCAGGGAGCACGCCGAGCAGCTGCAGGAGCGGCTCACCGCCCTGGAGAGCCGCGCGGAGAGGGTCGAGGCCGCGTCGCGCACAGAGGCAGAGCGGACGCGCAAACAGCTTATGGATACATACCATGAGCTGGGCGCGCGGACCGGTGACTTCGAAGTGCCGGACCGAGAGCCCGGACTTCGCTGCCTAGACTGGGTGCAGGAGGAGTTGCAGGCACTCCCCACTGTCGTGGAGGGTTTATGTCGTATGCCTCCCTGATCACCTGCGAGGGGGCGACGAACGCGCTCTCCCGCGAAGGGTGCCGGCACTTCGAGGTCTTCGACCAAGCCGATGAAGATTTTGAGCGAGATATCTACAAGGTCGAGGACCCCATAGTGAAGGACTCCGCCAGAGCCATCTACGACCGGATGTGGGGTCCGCACGGTCGCGAGGTGGTCAGGGAGCGGGCCGAGACGGCGAGGGCTTAGGTAACGTTTGGCGTTTGTTTGGCGTTTGCTGGATGTGGGCTATGTGTGGGTTTGCTGAATTTGTGTGCTGTGTCTTAGGCGGCGCGTGGCGAGAGGGTGGATGACTTCAGGGCGTTGAACAGCGCGCTGCCTGACCCGGAGCCGATCCCGGCGGAGGCCGTGTCCGGGGCCGCCCTGGAGCCGCCCCCGGAGACCGCGGAAGGCGCTCCGGATGCCCCCGCAGCCGCTACGGCCGTCGGAGACCTTCCCCCTGAGACCGCCGAAGGCGCGCCAGATGCCTTCGCAGCCGCTGCGCCGAGTGCTGAGGATCCTGCGACGGTGGCGGCGGAGGCGACAGCGGAGGCGACGACGGAGGCAACGGCGGAGGCTCCTGCAATGGCTGGGTCTTCGCAGGTGGCGTAGTGGGTGTAGATAGTTGGGGAATTTTGGATGTGTTGCTGAATTTTGGTTGCTGCGCAGGTTCAAGATTTTGGGCCTGCGCACGCAACCGCCACTACTAAATTTTTGACGGCTTCGACCGTGGATGGTGGTAATAAATGTGATGGTTCTGCATCTGAGTTTTCTGATTTTGCTGACTCTGGGAGCTCGGTTGAGTGGACTGAGGAGTCGTCGGAGGAGGACTTGGACTACTTTGTGGCCTTGGATGTGGCTGCGGCGGAGGCTTCACCGCACGCTGCGGACGCGGAAGATGTGCCTGGTCCTAGCACCGGGCGCCGGCGACGAAGGGCGGTTGCGAAGCGCAGAGTGAGTGAAGCGGAGGGAGGTCGGCTTCGTGTGAGTAGGGCTGGCCGGCAGGAACTGTTGTCTTTGCCAGCCGCCGCAAGTACTGGTGAAGGGGAATTGCGAAGTCTTTTTGCAGGTGAGGAGCTTAGGATAATGTTATTTAATTATAGGGAGATGGGAATCATTCCTAAGGTTGAGCCGATGTAGAGTGTGGTGCCCTCGCTTGTACATGTGTAAAGGCTTGTATGATGAGGTTGTGTGCCCCTCACACTTGGCTATGCTTGCGAAGGCGTTATGTACTTGGTCTGGTGTGTTTTATTATGGTGTGCTGGTGCGCATATAGTCGGTCTTGGTGCAGGCGGTTTGGTGTTGTCGATTTTGCTTTTGTTGTGCTAGTCCGGCTGCCCCCTTAGGCGGCTTCTGCACGGATAGTCTTCGCGGTAGACTGAGGTTTTTCGCACTTGTTGTGCTAGTCCGGCTGCACCCTTAGGCGGCTTCTGCACGGATAGTCTTCGCGGTAGACTGAGGTTTTTTGCACTTGTTGTGCTAGTCCGGCTGCACCCTTAGGCGGCTTCTGCGCGGATAGTCTTCGCGGTAGACTGAGGTTTTTCGCACTTGTTGTGCTAGTCCGGCTGCACCCTTAGGCGACTTCTGCGCGGATAGTCTTCGCGGTAGACTTCGGTTTTTTTCGCACTTGTTGTGCTAGTCCGGCTGCACCCTTAGGCGACTTCTGCGCGGATAGTCTTCGCGGTAGACTTCGGTTTTTTCGAACTTGTTGTGCTAGTCCGGCTGCACCCTTAGGCGACTTCTGCGCGGATAGTCTTCGCGGTAGACTTCGGTTTTTCGCACTTGTTGTGCTAGTCCGGCTGCACCCTTAGGCGACTTCTGCGCAGATTTGTCGCACGCGAGGGTGGCTAGCGCTGAGCCTCGCGGTGACCTCGTGTTGGTCGAATATCGAAGACCGTCGTCGCGGTCTTTTTTCGACGCATGTTTTTGCGGGGGATTTTTCACTTGTATATTACATGGCTTCGCCTCGTTAAAAACCTCACCCCCCGGGAGGAAAAGAGTGCGGGCCAGAATAAAATTGTTTTTACAAAGTACAAGGGCGAATCGGCCCTGATGAGTCAAACAAAAAATTTGCGGAGGTTGTTAATATTCCAAGGGTGCTCCAGGTCTTCGCCGTTTGGCGTCGCGAGCCTGTAAGCGCTGGGGGAAGCTTTTGTCTTGACAATGAAGGGGCCCTCCCACTTGGGCTCTAGCTTGCCCCTGGACTCTGTCCGAGCTGTTCGGACGAGTACGAGGTCTCCTTCGCTGAACTCCCTCGGGATGACTGAGTGGTCGCGCCATGCTTTTGTCTGGGCTTGGTATTTGTTTAGTGCCTGTAAGGCGAAGACTCGGTCTCCGTCGATGAGATCCTTTGAAGTTGGCTCGTCCACGTCGGGGACGGCTGACGGAACCGTTCGTGGGGACCCATGTTTTATTTCTTGTGGGGTCATGGCCTCCGATCCGTATAGAAGGCGGAAAGGAGTGAACCCGGTCGCCCTGCACTCGGTCGTGTTTAGTGCCCAGACCGCCTCGGGTAATAATTCGGTCCATCTGCCCTTCTTTTCGTCGAGGAGCATCTTTTTGACGGCTGTGAAAATTTTTCCATTGGCGCGCTCCACAACTCCATTGGACTGCGGGTGATAAACTGAAGCGAAGGCAAGCTTGGTGCCAATGGAGAAACAAAAATCCTTGAAGTCTTGGCTGTCAAACTGCTTGCCGTTGTCAACTGTTAGTTCGGACGGTACTCCGAAGCGGCAGACAATGTTTTGCCAGAAGAATTTTTGGGCAGTCTTTGATGTTATTGTGGAAACAGCCCTTGCCTCGATCCATTTGGTGAAGTACTCGACAGCGACGAAGGCGAACTTAAGGTTCCCCTGAGCGGTGGGCAGGGGCCCGACAATGTCCAGGCCCCAGCGCTGGAGGGGCCATGTGTGGGCGATCAGCTTTGTATACTGCGAGGGGCTGCCTGACCGAGGAGAAAACTTCTGGCAGGCTTCGCAGGACCTTGTGACCCGATTTGCGGCGCAGATCATTGCGGGCCAGTAAAAGCCTTGGCGGATCACCTTGGCAGCTAGGGCCCTTGGCCCTGCGTGTGAGCCGCACGTGCCACTGTGGACTTCGCGTAGGATCTGGATGCCTTCGGTTTCTGTGACGCACTTAAGCATTGGCTGACTGACCCCTTTCTTGTAGAGTTGGCCTTCAATCAGGGCGAAGTCCCGGCTTCGATGTCTGAGGCGCTTGGCCTCGCTGATGTCGGTTGGATGATAGTACCCCTGTAGGAACAGGGTTATTGGTGCCCGCCAGTCTTCGGTCATGATTAGGTTGACTATGCGGTGGCCCTCGCTGTCATTAGTTATTTGGAGCCCTTCGGGGCTCCGGACGGCTGGCGTGCCGATGATGTGAAAGAATACGTCGGAGGGCAAGGACTCGCCCCTGGCGGCGGCCTTGGCCAATGCGTCGGCCTCTTCATTCTTGGCCCGATCCACTTGCTGGAGGGTGAATCCCTTGAATTGTCTCTCGAGACTTCGGATGTCCGCGAGGTATTGCATAAGTGCGGGGTCCTTTGCTGCATAGTCTTTCTCGACCTGGCCGACAACTACCTTGGAGTCTGTTTTGATGATGCAGGTGGTGACTCCGAGGGCCCTTAGCTTGCGGAGGCCGAGGACGACTGCTTCATATTCTGCTATATTATTAGTGCATCTGTCGGATTCCAGAGCGAAGCTGAGGCGTGCTGCATATCTGTGCTTGACCCCGGATGGTGAGGTGATGACTGCAGCGGCGCCTGCCCCCGCATGGCACCATGCGCCGTCGCAATGGATCGTCCAAACCTTTTCTGCGGACGGGTCTGGCTGTGTTATTGGCCCAGTCCAGTCGACGACGAAGTCTGCCAGGACTTGTGACTTGATGGCTGTCCTGGGCTCGAAGCTGATGTGGTAGCCGGATAGTTCGACTGCCCACTTGGCAATCCTCACCGATGCCTCCGGGTTTCTGAACAATTCGCCGAGTCCCCTGTCTGAGGTGACTCGGACCTTGAATGCTTCGAAGTAGTGGCGCAGTTTGCGCGAAGACATAACGACTGCGTAGGCAATCTTCTCCAGCTCTGTCATGTTGCACTTGGACGGTGTCAGTACTTCAGAGACATAGTAAACAGGGCACTGCCTGACCACACCCTCAACTGTCTGCTCCTGCACTAGCGCCGCGCTGACCGCATGCGGCGAAGCCGCGACGTAGAGCAATAGGGGGAGCGAGGAGTCAGGGCTTGTGAGGACGGCCAACTCTGACAGGTACTGTTTTAGTGAGGCGAAGGCCGCTGCCTGCTCCGGTCCCCAAGCGAAGTCTTTTGCACCGCGGAGTGTTTTGAGGAAGGGGAGACTTCGCTCAGCGGACCTGGAGATGAATCTGTTGAGAGCGGCCAATCTGCCTGTCAGGCGCTGGACGTCCCTGGCGGACTGCGGAGGCGTCATGTTTATGATAGCCTGGATCTTGGTTGGGTTGGCCTCGATGCCACGGTGTGATACCAGATAGCCCAATATTTTGCCTTGGCGAACGCCGAAGACGCACTTTTCCAGGTTTAGGCGGAGTCGTGCTTCTCGCATGTTCGCGAATGTCTCGGCGAGGTCGGCGAGATGGTCCTCCTTGCACTTGCTGGCGACGACGATGTCATCCACATATGTAAATATATTTCTGCCAACTTGCCCTTCGAGCACTGTTTTGGTGAGTCTGGAGAAGGTGGACCCGGCGTTCTTGAGTCCCTCCAGCATTCTGATGAAGCAATATGTGCCTAAGGGTGTTATGAAGCTGGTGCTAGCCTTGTCTTCCTCCTTCATGTATATCTGGTGGTAACCGGAGAAGCAGTCGAGGAGTGACATGACCTCGCATCCGGCCGCGCTATCGACTATTTTGTCGATCCGCGGCAACGGGAAATTGTCCTTTGGGCAGGCCTTGTTGAGACTGGTGAAGTCTATGCACATTCGCCACTTCCCGCTTTTTTTCTGCACCATTACAACATTGGAGAGCCACGTGGGGTAAGCCACTGGCTCGATGAATTTTGCCTCCAGGAGACGGTGCACCTCCGCCTTGGCGGCCTCTGTCTTTTCGTCGGACATTTTGCGAAGCCTCTGCTTTTTGGGTCGCACCGAATGGTCAATTCCCAAGCTGTGCTCAATTATGGATCGGCTGACTCCGACCAGGTCGAGGGCGGACCAGGCGAAGACATCTTTATTCTTGGACAGGCAGCAGAGGAGTTTCTCTTCTTCATGCGAGGTGAGGTCTTCGCTGATAGTGACTGTCTGCTTGGGCGTGGCCTGATCGAGGGGGACAGTCTTGGTCCCGTCTTGGCTCTGCAGCTGTGCCTTGTCGTGCTGTTTATCGGTTGGGCTGGCGGGCGCGGGGACCTCGCGCTAGGCCGTGAGGCAATGCACGTTTCTCTGACCGGGCACGAAGTCCCGCTCTATGTTGCGCGCCGTCTGCTGGTTGCCGTAGACCGTAATGACGCCCAACGGACCTGGTATCTTCATACATAGGTACAGTCCGTGAATAGCGGCTTCGAACTTATTGATGGAGCCTCGACCCATGATGGCATTGTATGGATATACCATGTCCACGATATCGAAAGTTAATTGCTCACTTCGGGCATTGAGTGCTACACCGAAGGAGAGGGGCAACTCTATTTTGCCGACGGGAAAGGTGCCCTTGCCGCCGAAGCCATACAACGGGTTGTCCGAAGGCTTGAGCAGGCTGTGGCTTATACCCATGCGATCGAAGGCGTGGAGGAAGATGATGTCCGCCTGACTGCCATTGTCGACTAGGACTTTGTGTAGGTCCCAGCCTGCCACGCTGCAATTGATAACCATAGCGTCGATGTGGGGGGCGCTGCGCAGGTCGACGTCTCGTGCGTCGAAGGTTAGCGGTATGTGGGACCACTTTGTCTGCACGACTGGGCCAGTGACGGCGACATGGTTGATGTTGCGGTAGTGGTCCCGCTTCTGCCGCTTGGTGTCGAAGTCAGTGCTGGACCCCCCAGTTATCATGTGAATGACTCCGCGATATGGTTGATCGGCGAAGTCTTCCTGCTTTGGGGCGTGGGGGATGTTTTGATGTTGCTGGTGTGGTGGTGGTGGGGGGGGGGAGGTACGATTTGTACTTCCTGATGGTGTTGGTAAGCGTGGTGTGGTGGATGCGGGGCGGGGGCGTGGATATATGGTGGAGGGGGTTGCTGGTAAGTATGTGCGACAACTCTGGGGTTGTCGGCTGGCTGCGCCCGTGCCATTCTGTCTCTGGTGGCCTTCGTTTCGGGGCAGTCTTTGGTTTGGTGGGCGCAGTCTTCGCCATGGAAGAGGCAGTAGAATCGGCGCGGCGGCTGCGCACGCCCTCGACCCCTACCACGAGTTCCATTTCCGCGGCCCTGGGGGATATTCCTGGCGACGAGGGGGGTCAGCAGCGGGGTGCTGGTTGGCGATGTTGTGCACTTGCTGCTGATTGCGGCCGTCTCGACCGGAGTCTGGCTGCGGAGTCCTCGTCCACGTGCGGCTGGACTGTGGAGCATCTTTGGGTTTCCGCTGCGACTCAACCTTGCGCTGGTGGAGCTCTTCGGATTTGACATATTTTTCAAAGAGCTGATATAGCTCCTGGAGGTTCTTGGGCGGATCTCTGATACAGTGGCTATAGAGGACGCCGACACGAAGGCCACTGATAGCGTAGTGGATAGCGATCTGATCATCGACTGAGGGCAGCTGTGACTTGAGTGTTAAAAATTTGCGGTAATACTCCCGCAGAGTCTCCTTTTCCAGCTGCTTGCAGAGCGAGAGCTCAGCCAAGGCGTCGGTGTCTAGGCGGTACCCTTGGAAGTTGAGCAGGAACTTGTCCCGGAGGCTTCTCCAGGAATCAATGGACAGCGGAGGCAACCTGGTGAACCAGGTGAGAGTCGGGCCCTCTAGGGCGATGATGAAAGACTTCGCCATTGTGGCGTCGTCCCCTCCGGAAGATGCAACGGCTACCTGATAACTCATTATGTATTGTGCTGGGTCGGTGCTGCCGTTGTACTTGGGATATGCCCCTGCCCGGAAGTTAGCTGGCCAAGGCGTCACTTGCAGGTGTGGCGCCAGGGGACTTCGCTCGTCGAGGTAGTTGACCCCTTGGAATGGCGCGGCGTGTGGGAAGGTGTGGTCACGCTGGGGGAAACGCGGGCCTTCCGGTTGTGCTCGCTGTTGTAGGGTGGTTCATGCTGCAGGCCGAGGTGGCCTTCGCGCGTGTCTTCCAGTTGTGCGCGCTGTTGGAGGGGTGGCTCCTGCTGCGGGCCAAGGTGGCCATCGCGCTGCATCAGAGCGATCTCCCGTTCGAGGTCCTGGGCCCTCTGCTCTTCGTCACGTATCATTTGCCGCACTTTGGCAAGTGCGGACACGCGCTGGCGCTTGGCCTCCAGTATCTCTTTCTGCCTCTGGAGATTGCGGTTCTTGAGGCGCAGGGCGCGCAGTTGTAGCTGTTCTTCCGCTGAGACGCCGAGGACTTCACCGTCCTCGGTGAGGTCCGCGCCCTCCAGCGGGGCGAAGCCTGGGGGTGGCTGTGATTGTCCTTCGGGGCCGCAGGTGCGGAGGGTGTCGTCTTCAGTGGCCCCTTGGTGGGTGGATTGGGTGAGGGCGAGGGCCTTGCCCTTTCTTGCGGCTAGCAGTGCTGCCTTCGCAGCCTCGTCAGCCTTCGGGTTAGCTCTCTTGGGTGCCATCGCGGGTGGTTTTCTCGTAGCACGAACGGTGGGCGCCAAATGTTGGCACTTGCTCTCGGTCGCAAGGGGAGCCAACAAGGGTGAACAATGACGTCAACAGGGTTACGCGCAAGATGGCAATAGCTCTGTTAATCTCTCCACACACGGGCACTGTGTGGGGGTATTTATAGGTACCTGAGCGCCCAGCGCCTTGTGATAAGGACGCATGTGCCCTCAGCTACCTAGGTTATCCCCAGAATATTCCCATAAAGTAGGGTTACAGACTGTAATTACAGGGATGCCTTTATAAATTAGGCCCGTAACACACGGCGGCCACGCAGGGCCCATTACAATGGGCCGGATCGCACGTGGGCCTCTGAGCTGGGCGAGGCTGCACCGTGGGATGACGCCGTCGCAGGCCTTCGTCTGGTGCCGAAGTGAGCAAAGGGTGTCCCTGCCCGTTTTGTCTCTGTCAGACCAGCGACTGCAGCGAAGGCATCGAGCGAAGGGTGGCGTCTTTGCCTTCGCCCCAACAGTACGTGTTCTCGAACAATTGTTACAACGAGCTCTTGATCTTAATCAGCGAAGTGTTTCCACTAAATCACAAGATGCCGAAAGACGTGTATCAATGCAGGAAACTGCTCTCTGGTCTAGGTATGGACTATCAAAAAATCGATGTTTGTCCAGATAATTGTATGCTTTTCTGGAAGGATCATCAGAATGATAAGAAGTGTCAGTGTGGCAAGTCGAGATATGTAGAAGTAAAAAACGATGATGGTGAAATGGTCACATCAACGATAGCTCAAAAGCAACTTCGTTACATGCCTCTTGCGCCTCGTCTTAAGCGTTTGTTTCTTTCGAGAAACACAGCTAGGCACATGAGATGGCACAAAGAACATGAACGAGAGGACACTCATGTGATGACACACCCATCTGACAGTGATGCGTGGAAGGCTCTAGATGACTTTGATCCAGAATTTGCTAGTGAAGCGAGAAATATTCGAATTGGGTTGGCAACAGATGGGTTTACACCTTTCAATACAAATGCGGCATCATATTCTTGTTGGCCTGTATTTGTTATTACATACAACCTTCCACCTCATCTGTGCATGAAATATGATTACATGTTTCTTTCCCTAATTATTCCTGGACCAGACCATCCTGGGAAAGGGCTGAATGTGATGATGCAACCCTTGATCGATGATCTCAAAAAGTTATGGGAAGGTGTTTAAGCATACAATTGCTACAAAAAGGAGAGATTCACACTCCGAGTTGCATATTTGTGGTCCATTCATGATTTCATGGCATACAGTTTATTTGCTCGATGGAGCTGTCATGGAATTCTAACATGTCCAATATGTGGCAAGGATACAGATTGTTTCCGCCTTGAGTTTGGGGGGAAGATCTGTTACTTTGATTGCCACAGATGCTTCTTACCCCAAACTCACCCGTATAGGTTCGAGGTTAACACCTTTAAGAAGGGCACTATCGTGACAAAGGGACCGCCCAGGCGTCTGAGCGGACTTGAGATTGAGGCTATGCTTAATAATTTGAAAGAGAAAGAAAGTGGTGATGGATACATCGGGTTTGGAACTGAGCATAACTGGACCCATAAATGTGGTTTATGGGAACTCCCTAATGTTAAGACATTGATTCTGATGCATAACATTGACGTTATGCATCAGGAACGTAATGTTGGTGAAAGCATTCTAAGTACTTGCATGAATCTGTGCGACAAAACAAAAGACAATATAAAGGCTAGAAAAGACTTAGCAAAACTTTGTAACCGACCAACCCAGGAACTCGACGAAAATGGACATGATAGCCATAGTTGATGGCATGAATGGCCTGAGGATGCAAGTGGATGGCCAAGAGATGGAGGGTCAGGAGTTGGGGGAGCTAGTGGGTCAAGGGAAGGAGAAGCTCGTGGTTTTGGAAGTGGGGGGGTTGGAGGGTCTTCACGGGTCCGGAAGCCGCGGAGAACTAGTTGGGCCCCCCTCCTAAAGAACCAGTTGATAGGGTTGAGATAATACCAACTGGAGATGGGTAAGAGTATCCTTGCTTTGTTCTTATGTCTTACACTATTACGCGACTACATTTTGTATTTGACAATTGTTCTTGTGCTGTTAGGGCTTGGGTGGATAGTAGTTTCACTGGCACAGGTCATCGAAGGCAAGTAAAGAAAGTGTTGGGCAACATATGTCGTATGAAATGGCCTGGACTGGTGATAGAGGATGGTAAGGAGGTCCCTATCACAAGATGGGATCAATATGCCCTTGCAATAAATGCGCAACATGGGAATGCACAAGCTGCAGTTTGGCACGACTTCTGGGTATGTTAAATTTTTTGTTAAGTTGTAATCTCGATAGGAATGCGGCAAGTTGTAATTTTTTGTTAAGCTATCATATTATTGATTTTGACTATGCTTCTTTCTTTAGAAACATTACAAGTTGCCTGAAGGAGATACTCATACGGAACACGCACACTCCGTGTTCCATAGGAATGCGGCAAGTGTTGTTGGGGATATGATGTACTATGCTCGAATCCAGGTGATTAGTCAAGCCATGTTTGGTAGTGAAGGGCGACGTCCAGAGAGTAAGAACGAGGCGACACAGTATGGACTCGATATGACTGAGCAACAATATCTTGAGGTAATGGATGTTTTTGCTTGTGTTGAAAAATTTCCATTGCTTCTAGATATTATAGTTACTTATAAATGAATTGTGTTCATGCAGCATTCGATTCCATGGATAGCTGCCAATGATGCTGCTTGGCATGCGTTATGTCGTTACTGGGCTTCGGCTGAATTCAAGGCAAAGTCTGTGCGACACAGTTCCAATCGTGGAACCGAGTCGTATCACAGGTATGGAGGTGATGATCACTTTCGTTTGGCAAAACGAATGGTAAGTACAGTTAAAGCCATTTTCGTTGATTGTAGTTGACTTGCTGTAATTTTTGGTTATAGTGTTTGTCAAATGTACATACAGGAAGCTAGCACTGGTGCAGTGCCCAGTGATGTTCAAATATACCTTAGGGGGCACAGAGGACCAGATCCTACAAATCCAGATGTGTTGTGCAGCCAAAAGGCAACAGATCGTGTGGTGAGTGTTTGGAAATGTTTGGTAGGTTCTGTTTATATGGATTTGTGTATGTAAGATTGCATTGTTCTTTTGTATGAGGCTGCATATGGCGAGGCGATGACTAGTCAGCACGGACCAGACTATGACTGGAGGACCTCACCTATTGATCCTCAGGCTGTGTATGCAAGTGGTGGAAAAGCTCATGGAAGGTGAGGACTCTACATATCTTATATTGTTTCATTGGTTGAGTGTAATACATGTATTCTTAATCCTGTCGTGATGTTACTTGTTTTGTAGGTACACAATGTTTGCTAACGTCATCGACTCGAGCCAGGTTAGGGTTCAGCGTGGAGGTTCATCGAGGTCTGCTGCTCGTAGCTCCCGTCGCTCCACTCAAGATCCAGCAGAAGTGGAGCAACTGCGAGAAGAACTTAGGCGACATCAGGATTACTTGAAGCAACAAGCTGCGCAACATGAATATTATGCTACACAGATTCAGCAACAGCAAACACTCATACAAGTAAGTTCAAAAGATAATAGCTTTCACTTTAAGATATGTATTGATTTAAAACGCTGATGTGAATGAGTTCGACAAATTTGTAGCAACTAGCACAGGCCGAAGGGATATATGTCCCGGTGCCCCCCCACCACCTCCCGTTCATTATCCTTGGTCTTCACCTCCACCTATACCTACATCTCCATCTACCGAACATCAGGTATGCATATTTATCATCATTTAGTTGTTGTTAGTTATATTTTGATGTAACTGAGCAAATGTCATTTGTACATGTATATTAGACCCCTCCAGCTACCTTGCTGACGCATGAACAAGAGGACGGGTTAGACTTTGTCGAAACCCTCTTGAATAGTGGAGGTATCGATGGTGATCGGCGACCGTGAGCTTCCATGTTATTGCGTTCTGATACTTGAGACTTTTATTATGAGTATGTATGAGATATTGTCTTTTATTAGTACTGGATGATGATATTTGTGAGACTTTTGTGATGATGAGACTATGGATGAGACTTTTGTGATGTAATAATTGATGAGATTATGGATTTAAATATTGTTATGTGATTGTGTGTGAGATGTTTTATGCGATAATCTGTTGTGCTATATAGCTGTTGATATATTTGTTATTTTGTGGAATGTGGTGTAAAATATAAACAACATTTGTAATGCTGGTCAAATTAACTTCCTAGAGGCTACAGAAAGCCGTAGGAAGTTAGCCAGCTTAACTTCCTAGAGGCTACAGTAAGCCGTAGGAAGTTACCCAGCTAACTTCCTAGAGGCTACAATGAGCCGTAGGAAGTTAGCTAGCTAACTTCCTAGGGGCTACAGTCAGCCGTAGGAAGTTAGCCAGCTAACTTCCTAGAGGCTACAGTAAGCCGTAGGAAGTTACTCGTAGGAAGTTAGCCAGCTGACGGCGCTGACGGCGTGAAACTACTAACTTCCGAGAATCTACTAACTTCCGAGAGGCTTAGCAAGCCGTAGGAAGTTAGCTAACTTCCTAGAACCCTCTAGGAAGTTAAGCTAACTTCCGACAAAAAATTTTCGAGAGCCAAACTTCCGACGGGATGGCTTAACTTCCGAGAGTTTCGCTAACTTCCTAGAGTTTAGGCCTAACTTCCTAGGGTTTAGGCTCTAGGAAGTTTACTATTTTGGTGTAGTGTTTTCTTTCAGGCACTCGGCAAAGAAGCTCTTTGACAAGTGCCAAGTAAAAAACCCTCGGTAAAAAAACACTCGGCAAAGAAACTCTTTGTCGAGTGTTTTATTTTGACACTCAGCAAATAGTTTCTTTACTGAGTGTTTTTTTGACACTAGGCAAAGAGCTTCTTTGCCGAGTGTTTTTTTTTCAACGTTAGACAAAGACAATTTAAAAATCATAATTTGAGGCAATAAATTAATTCAAATGAAAACATTTCAACTTCGAATCTGTATAACTCATCAAGATGTACAATTTATATTTTGATCATTTCTTCATATGACAAAATAAAAGTAATTTTGTTTATAAAACCTATATCTCTCTCTAGTTTATGAAACTACAAGAGAGATGTATATGATTTGTAAATAATGTTAGAACTATCATGTGAGATGAACAAATGACCAAAAAACCAAATTAAACTTTATAGATCTTGAGAAATTATATAATTTTCTAGTTGACAATTTTTTCATTTGAAGTTATCTTGTCAACGAAAACTACGTCTGAATTTTAAAAAAATTAAAATTTGAATTTTGAAAACGACCTCGAATGGAAAGACCAACAACATGAAAGTTGTGGGTCTTGAAAAGTTATGAAATTTTGTAGTTTACAATATTTTGGTTTGAAATCATCTTGTTATGCAAAACTATGTTTGAATTTTAAAATTTGAACTTTTCAAACTATCTCGGATGGAAAAACCACCAAAGTAAAAGTTGTATGTCTTGAAATATAATGGAACTTTGTAATTGACAAATTTTTTATTTAAAATCATCTTATCATAGAAAATTTTGTGTGAAGTTTTAAAATTTGAAATTCAAATTTTGTGAAGGGCCTCGAATGTAGAAATTATTAGAATGGAAGTTATAGATCTTGAAAAGTTATATAACTTTATAGTTGGCAATATTTTCAATTGAATTTATTTAGTGGCTTAAATAATCAAATTACTCTCGGTTTGTTATAATACATGAGGAATGTAAAAGTAATATAGACACAATTGATATAGTAGTGTTGTAGTAGAGGAGATTATGCGTGAGATAGAGGTTGAGAGTTCGAATCTCACCACCATTCACAAATACCATTCACAAAATATGTAAATTTGATTAAAAAACGTTGAAAATGATAGAATTCTTTGCCGATAAAATGTTTATCGAGTATAACATTCGACAAAGGATTTGCTAAGTACAGACACTCGACAAAGAAGACGAGACCCGTAAGGGCTTGTTCGGTTATTTTCAATCCATATGGATTGGAGGGGATTGATACGGATTGGAGGGGATTTTAATTTATTAGGGATTGAATCTCTCTCAATCCCCCTCAATCCATATGGATTGAGGTAGAACCGAACATAGCCTAATGATTTTAAATTATAGGGCTGACTACCGAGTTCGGGAGCGGACAAACACCGATGTCAGTATTTTGTATTGTACCGCATGCATGTCTATATGTCATGGGCAATAGTGGTTGCGGATATGCGCCTAGAGCACGATACAAAAACCTATTTCATAGTTGCCCAGTCAGCACGCCGAGCTGGTCAGCAGCACACAGCCCATTGATAGGCTTGGTACGTACGTACGAACTGGGGGTACAACGTGTTGACTTGTAATCCTACTACCACCATATCCCAACAACCAAAAGGGGCCAGCTAGCTTTTTTCACAAGGTTTTGTCGGCATTCATGGGACGTACGGAATGAAACTAACAGTTCCCCCCGAGTTTAACCAACTACACAAGAAAGCTGTTTTCTGTTGTATGGTCTCTCTCGGCGCCACATTGTCAAAACGTTGTTGCGGACGGCCTAATAACTGAGACGCTAGTAGCAAAAAAGCAGTTGCTCCTTCAGTTTCAACGTCAACACCAACACCAACTACACAAATCGCGGTCGACGATGCATGCATCGAAAGTCAACAGCTAGACCATACAAACTCTTCCGCGCGTACATGCATGTATGACGCAGCAGCGGGCTTAACTGCCACTCCTACATAGTAGGAGTACTAGACACGTACTGTACGTACCACTCACCAGTGCACTGCAGTCCAGCCGATCGATGGATCCGCATCACCCAACAAAAGCCGTACCAGCATGTGTCAGGTGATTGGCTCCGTACCGTAGTCCGTTGAAATGGTGGCAGAGTACGTACGTCGACGTCCGCTGTGTTAGTTCTGCTCTGCGCCCATATACAGTTAGTTGCACACAACTGCAGCTTTAAGGATGTTACGGAAAAAAGCCGAGTTGCTTTTGCAACAACCGTCCTTGTACAACTGCAGCTTTAAGGTTGTACTAGTGCATGCGATGTCATCCTTTCACCACCCACATGAAGAAATTTTTATTCATGTGAATCCAGTTGTACGCGTACACGCGTCAGTGCACTGTTTTCCGGCCCGTTAATTCCTGCTAGCTGCGTAGGAATTCATACAATCCTACGCCCCTACTAATTAAGGGTGTGTATTCTTCGCAATTTTTTTTCATTTCATTTGCCGTCTTATACTATCTGCAACGCTATCCTCTATATTTTCCACTCTATATACTGCACTATACAAACCACTATACCTAGATTTTACCCCCTACTTTTCTCCCTCCCGTAATAGTTTTGTCGGGTACCATAATTAGGGGTACCCCCAATGCTCCTAAACACGACCGAAAAACATCTTCAGAACAAACCATACACGACTGATAAAGCACGGTTCAAGTCAGGGCCACGTCTATAAAGGGACGCAACCTCATCCGAGCCCAGCCTCGGGTGGGAACAGTAGTCCCGGACGGATTCACGCCTCACCCGAGGGTCCCCTCAGTCAGCAGACACACCCTCGGCTCGCCCGAAGCCTAGCTCGGGCAGACTTTGTCGTGCAGCGACCTTGGCCAAATCGTCTTACCAGCCGACCGTATTGCATGCACATTTAATGCGGGGATCGCCTGACACCTTATCCTGACACGCGTGCCTCAGTCGGCAAGGACGAAGTGACCGCAGTCACTTCGCCCCTTTACTGACCGATCTGACAGGAGAACAACGTTGTTCGCCCCGCTCTGGCTACTGTGCCAACCACCAGCATAAAACTGAGTCACGATCTCCCACGAGTTTGGCCTCGGGCGCAACAGGGAGCTCTGCCTCGCCCGACCTCAGGCCTCGGCCTCAGCCTCGGTCTCGGAAGAAGATCTCCGCCTCGCCCGACCCCAGGCCTCGGCCTCAGCCTCGGCCTCGGGAGGAATCACCACCTCGCCCGAGCCCAGCCTCGGCCTCAGGAGAAGTCTCCGCCTCGCCCGACCTGGGCCTCGGACCAACTACGCTACATGGGATACATCATTACCCTACTCCTAGCTAGCTGCCTCAGGCAACGAAGGAACGAGACCGGTGTCCCCTCTAAGGTTACTCCGGTAACAGGTAATGATGGTTCCCCGCGTGCGCCCATGACGTCGGATTGCTCTCAACCTCCTACGGAAGCAAGACAACGTCAGCAGGATCCATGCCACACCGACAGCTGTGCTTCTACAGGGATCAAGGCACTTCTCTGACGAACACGTTAGTTCGTGTGCAGGGCTCAAGACACTTTCCCGCCAGCCACGTTAGCACAATGCTACACCCCATTGTACAATTGGACATCTCCTTGTATCTATAAAAGGGGATGTCCAGGGCCTTCCTAAGGCACGTTGTAGACAAAATGTAAAGAGGGAAGAGGGGTTCACGACCACGTGAAGACACGTTGACACCGTGGACAGGGGAGACACGTTGAGATAGAGACACACAGGGACTCTCTCTCTCTCGCCCTCGCTCCCTCGTGTGACGCTTGTAACCCCTACTACGAGCACCCCGGTGCGAGATAACATAAGCCACATTTCCTTCTTGTGTTCCATCTTGCATCAACGCATCTGGACAGGGGCACACAGCAACAAATTTACTGGTCGGTTGACGGTCCTCGCGGGTCCGAAACACCGACAGTTCGCGCGCCAGATAGGGGCTCGCTGCGTGTTAACGAACACTTTCCCGTTGAGTTCCAGATGGGTAGCCTCCAGCAGCCTCTTCAGCCGGGGACGGTGCTCCGCTTCGAGAGTCTCGAGTTCATGTCCCTTGGCGGCAGCTACGAAATGGTACTCCTCCCCTCGCAGCGCGACAGCAGCAACGGTCGTCGACTCGCCCGGCAGCAGCGAACTCGACGACGGCTTCCCACCGTGGCAGAAGAGGAACACTCGGGTTTGCCCCACCACCCTCCTCGCCGGAGGAGGAGGAGACGGGGCAACCGTGGCCATGCAGGAGGCGGCACCTCGTCGGCTGTCGAGCCAGAGCGAGTCGACGACGCCGGCACCCCTGCGGGGGCCATGTCGGGCGTTGTCCTCGCACCTGAGACAACGACGGGTGTCGCTTCCCCGCAACGTGCCAACCCCGAGCGGACTGATGACGCCAGCACCCTCGCAAAGGACTTGCTGGGCGTTAGCCTCGTACCTGAGATAACGGTGCAGTCCATCCCCAACGTGACTTCGCCACCGTCCATCGACCAAGAGGTACCGTCCGTTTTCTACCCTATCCCTTTTAGATTCAGCTTCGATCCACCAAGCGACCCCGCTTCGGTGAGCGCCTCCGCAAGGGCATACCCTGACCTTCCAGGGTACCATATGTGGTCAACTTGGGACCGACTGACGGCCGTCTTGAAAGGGAATTGGGCTAACACCTATTTCCTAAATGATTTTGGTGGTTGAATTGCCCAACACAAATAATTGGACTAACTAGTTTGCTCTAGATTATATATTCTATAGGTACCAAAGGTTCATCTACAACTATACTAAATCGACTGTCCGGAATACCGTAGATTATTCCGGACAGGAGAAGCTTTTTGGAAAAATAGGCCAAGCGCGGACCGTCCGGGCCCCTGCGGCGACGACAAGAAGGGGAGAAGAAAGGAAAAGAAGAAGTATTACAAGAAGAAGGGCGGCGATGCCCATGTTTGTCACGAGTGGGACTCCGACGAAAGCTCGAGCGACTCCTCCTCCGACGAGGACGCCACCAACATCGCCGTCACCAAGGGACTTCTCTTCCCCAACGTCGGCCACAAGTGTCTCATGGCAAAGGACGATAAGAAAAAGAAGGTAAAATCCAAATCCTCCACTAGATATGAGTCCTCTAGTGATGAAGAAAATGCTAGGGATGAGGAAGATAATTTGCGTACTCTTTTTGCAAACCTTAGCATTCAACAAAAAGAAAAATTAAATGAACTAGTGAGTGCTATCCATGAGAAGGATGATCTCTTGGATTCTCAAGAGGACTTCCTTATCAAGGAAAACAAAAAACATGTTAAGGTTAAAAATGCTTATGCTCTAGAAGTTGAGAAAAGTGAAAAATTATCTAGTGAGCTAAGCACTTGCCATGAGACTATAGACAACCTTAGAAGTGAGAATGCCAAATTGTTAGCTAAGGTTGATTCTATTGCTTGTAATGTTTCAATTTCCAATTCTAGAAATGATAATGATGATTTGCTTACTAAAATTGAAGAATTGAACATTACCCTTGCTAGCCTTAGGAATGAAAATGAAAATTTGCTTGTTAAGGCTAAAGAATTAGATGTTTGCAATGTTACAATTTCCAATCTTAGAGACAATAATGATATACTACATGCTAAGATTGTTGAACTTAAATCTTGCAAAACATCTACATCTACCGTTGAGCACACTACTATTTGCACTAGATGTAGAGATGTTGATATTGATGCTATACATGATCATATGGCTTTAATTAAACAACAAAATGATCATATAGCAAAACTAGATACTAAAATTGCCGAGCATGAACTTGAAAATGAAAAATTTAAATTTGCTCGTAGTATGCTTTATAATGGGAGACGCCCTGGCATCAAGGATGGCATTGGCTTCCAAAAGGGGGACAATGTCAAACTTAATGCCCCTCCTAAGAAATTGTCTAATTTTATTAAGGGCAAGGCTCCCATGCCTCAGGATAACGAGGGTTACATTTTATACCCTGCCGGCTATCCTGAGAGCAAAATTAGGAGAATTCACTCTAGGAAGTCTCACTCTAGCCCTAATCATGCTTTTATGTATAAGGGTGAGACATCTAGTTCTAGGCAACCAACCCGTGCTAAGTTGCCTAAGAAGAAAACTCCTAATGCATCAAATGAACATAGCATTTCATTTAAAACTTTTGATGCATCATATGTTTTAACTAACAAATCCGGCAAGGTAGTTGCCAAGTTTGTTGGGGGCAAACACAAGGGAACAAAGACTTGTGTTTGGGTACCCAAAGTTCTTGTATCTAATGCCAAAGGACCCAAAACAGTTTGGGTACCTAAAACAAAGAACTAAACTTGTTTTGTAGGTTTATGCATCCGGAGGCTCAAGTTGGATCATTGATAGCGGGTGCACAAACCACATGACCGGGGAGAAAAAGATGTTCTCCTCCAATGAGAAAAACCAAGATCCCCAACGAGCTATCACATTCGGGGATGGAAACCAAGGTTTGGTCAAAGGATTGGGTAAAATTGCTATATCACCTGACCATTCCATTTCCAATGTTTTTCTTGTAGATTCTTTAGATTACAATTTGCTTTCTATATCTCAATTATGTCAAATGGGCTACAACTGTCTATTTACTGATGTAGGTGTCACTGTCTTTAGAAGAAGTGATGATTCAATAGCATTTAAGGGAGTATTAGAGGGTCAGCTATATTTGGTAGACTTTGATAGAGCTGAACTCGATACTTGCTTAATTACTAAGACTAACATGGGTTGGCTATGGCACCGCCGACTAGCCCATGTTGGGATGAAGAATCTTCACAAGCTTCTAAAGGGAGAGCACATTTTAGGACTAACAAATGTTCATTTTGAGAAAGACAGAATTTGTAGCGCATGCCAAGCAGGAAAGCAAGTTGGCACTCATCATCCACACAAGAACATCATGACGACCGACATGCCGCTTGAGCTACTCCACATGGATCTATTCGACCCGATAGCTTACATAAGCATCGGCGGGAGTAAGTATTGTCTAGTAATTGTGGATGATTATTCTCGCTTCACTTGGGTATTCTTTTTAAAGGAAAAATCTCATACCCAAGAGACCTTAAAGGGATTCTTGAGACGGGCTCAAAATGAGTTTGGCTTAAGGATCAAGAAAATAAGAAGCGACAACGGGACAGAGTTCAAGAACTCTCAAATTGAAGGCTTCCTTGAGGAGGAGGGCATCAAGCATGAGTTTTCTTCTCCCTACACCCCACAACAAAATGGTGTAGTGGAGAGGAAGAATAGAACTCTATTGGACATGGCAAGAACCATGCTTGATGAATACAAGACATCTGATCGGTTTTGGGCGGAGGCGGTGAACACCGCTTGCTACGCCATCAACCGGTTATATCTACACTGAATCCTCAAGAAGACATCATACGAACTCCTAACCGGTAAAAAGCCCAACATTTCATATTTTAGAGTCTTCGGTAGCAAATGCTTGATACTTATTAAAAGAGGTAGAAAATCTAAATTTGCTCCTAAGATTGTAGAAGACTTTTTACTAGGATATGATTCAAACACAAGGGCATATAGAGTCTTTAACAAGTCCTCTGGACAAGTTGAAGTTTCTTGTGACGTTGTGTTTGATGAGACTAACGGCTCTCAAGTAGAGCAAGTTGATCTTGATGAGATAGGTATTGAAGAGGCTCCGTGCATCGCGCTAAGGAACATGTCCATTGGGGATGTGTGTTCTAAGGAATCCGAAGAGCCTCCAAATGCACAAGATCAACCATCCTCCTCCACGCAAGCATCTCCACCGACTCAAAATGAGGATGAAGCTCAAGTTGATGAAGTAGAAGATCAAGCAAATGAGCCACCTCAAGATGATGGCATCAATCAAGGGGGAGATGCAAAAGATCAAGACAAGGAGGATGAAGAACAAAGGCCGCCACACCCAAGAGTCCACCAAGCAATCCAACGAGATCACCCCGTCGACACCATCCTCGGCGACATCCATAAGGGGGTAACAACTAGATCTCGTGTTGCACATTTTTGTGAACATTACTCGTTTGTTTCCTCTATTGAGCCACACAACGTGGAGGAAGCACTTCAAGATTCGGATTGGGTGGTGGCAATGCAAGAGGAGCTCAACAACTTCACTAGGAATGAGGTATGGCATTTAGTTCCACGTCCTAATCAAAATGTTGTAGGAACCAAGTGGGTTTTCCGCAACAAGCAAGATGAGCATGGTGTGGTGACAAGGAACAAAGCCCGTCTTGTGGCCGAAGGATATTCACAAGTCGAAGGTTTGGATTTCGGTGAAACCTATGCACCCGTAGCTAGGCTTGAGTCAATTCGTATATTATTGGCCTATGCTACTTACCATAGCTTTAAGCTCTATCAAATGGACGTGAAAAGTGCCTTCCTCAATGTACCAATCAAGGAAGAGGTCTATGTTGAGCAACCTCCCGGCTTTGAGGACAGTGAGTATCCTAACCATGTTTATAGGCTCTCTAAGGCGCTTTATGGGCTCAAGCAAGCCCCAAGAGCATGGTATGAATGCCTAAGAGATTTCCTTATAGATAATGGCTTCAAAGTCGGAAAGGCCGATCCTACACTCTTCACTATAACTCTTGAAAATGACTTGTTTGTATGCCAAATTTATGTTGATGATATTATATTTGGGTCTACTAACGAGTCTACATGTGAAGAATTTAGTAGGATCATGACACAAAAATTCGAGATGTCAATGATGGGGGAGTTGAAGTATTTCTTAGGATTTCAAGTAAAGCAACTCCAAGAGGGCACCTTCCTAAGCCAAACGAAGTATACTCAAGATATTCTAAGCAAGTTTGGGATGAAGGATGCCAAACCCATCAAGACACCCATGTGAACCAATGGGCATCTCGACCTCGACGAAGGAGGTAAATCCGTCGATCAAAAGGTATACCGGTCGATGATTGGCTCTCTACTCTATTTATGTGCATCTCGACCGGATATTATGCTTTCCGTATGCATGTGTGCAAGATTTCAAGCCGACCCTAAGGAAGCTCACCTTACGGCCGTAAAACGAATCTTGTGATATTTAGTTTATACTCCTAAGTTTGGGCTTTGGTACCCTCGGGGATCCACTTTTGATTTAATTGGTTATTCGGATGCTGATTGGGCAGAGTGTAAGATTAATAGAAAGAGCACATCGGGGACTTGCCAGTTCTTGGGAAGATCCTTGGTGTCTTGGGCTTCAAAGAAGCAAAATTCGGTCGCTCTTTCTACCACCGAAGCCGAGTACATTGCCGCAGGCCATTGTTGCGTGCAACTACTTTGGATGAGGCAAACCCTTAGGGACTACAGTTAGAAACTAACCAAAGTTCCTCTTCTATGTGATAATGAGAGTGCAATCCGCATGGCGGATAATCCGGTTGAACATAGCCGTACTAAACACATAGCCATTCGGTATCACTTTTTAAGGGATCACCAACAAAAGGGAGATATCGAGATTTCATACATTAATACTAAAGATCAATTAGCCGATATCTTTACCAAGCCTCTTGATGAACAAACTTTTAACAAACTTAGGCATGAGCTAAATATTCTTGATTCTAGGAACTTCTTTTGTTGATTTGCACACATAGCTTATTCATATATCTTTGATCATGTCTCTTTCATATGCTATGACTAATGCGTTTTCAAGTCTATTACAAACCAAGTCATAGGTGTATTGAAAGGGAATTGGAGTCTTCGGCGAAGACAAAGGCTTCCACTGCGTAACTCATCCTTCGCCGTCACTCCGAGCAACTCTCCATCTTTGGGGGAGATAAGGGCTCCGTCTTTGGTATAATCTTCACTCATCTATTTATGATCAAAGGGGGAGAGAGTAATTCAAAGGGCTCTAATGACTCCGTTTTTGGCGATTCATGCCAAAGGGGGAGAGAGTATTAGCCCAAAGCAAAAGGACCACCACCACCTAATTTTAAAAAAAAGGTTTTTTAAATTGGTATGATTCTCAATTGATAAATTTCAAAATGGTATCTTATTATGTTCCAAAAGGGGAGAAAGTAGTATTTCAAAATTGATATATCAAAACCCTCTTGAACTCTAAGAGGAGAATTTCATTTAGGTGGAGTTTTGTTTAGTCAAAGGAAAAGCATTTGAAACAGGGGGAGAAAATTTCAAATCTTGAAAATGCTTCGCAAAATCTTATTCATTTACCTTTGATTATTTGCAAAAGAACCTTGAAAAAGATTTACAAAAGAACTTGCAAAAACAAAACATGTGGTGCAAGCGTGGTCCAAAATATTAAGAATGAAAGAAACAATCCATGCACATATCATAAGTATTTATATTGGCTCAATTATAAGTAACCTTTGCACTTACATTATGCAAGCTAGTTCAATTATGCACTTCTATACTTGCTTTGGTTTGTGTTGGCATCAATCACCAAAAAGGGGGAGATTGAAAGGGAATTAGGCTTACACCTATTTCCTAAATGATTTTGGTGGTTGAATTGCCCAACACAAATAATTGGACTAACTAGTTTGCTCAAGATTATATATTCTACAGGTACCAAATGTTCATCTACAACTATACTAAATCGACTGTCCGGAATACCGTAGATTATTCCGGACAGGAGAAGCTTTTTGGAAAAATAGGCCAAGCGCGGACCGTCCGGGCCCCTGCGGCGGACCGTCCGCAACACCAGGATGACCCTCGGACAGAACCAATGCAAAAATACAAGTCTACACTACGGACCGTCCGGAAAAAAAGCAAGGACCGTCCGAGACCTTGCGCGGACCGTCCGGCCTCAGGCGCGGACCGTCCGGTAGGTGAGGAACCAAAAAACCCAAGGTGACGGGTTCAGAAAATGAATTATAGCGTCCTCGCGGACCGTCCGGGGTGCACGACCGGACCGTCCGCGACTGGCTTTATCTGACATCTGACGACGCATTAAATGCAATATAGCCGTTGATATAGCCGTTACTGCTGACCGTTGCATTTTCAGCCGTTGATCTACAGGGGCGGACCGTCCGGACCAAGCGGGCGGACCGTCCGCGGTCGGCAGAATGGAGCAACGGCTAGGAAGTGGTTGGTGGCTATAAATACAACCCAACCACCTCCATTCACTTCACCCAAGCATTCCAACCTTCAACATTCAATACAAGAGCTAGCAATCCATTCCAAGACACATTCAAAGCCTCCAATCTCTCCAAGTTACAAAGTTGAGACAAGTGACCATTAGTGATTAGTAACTTGAGAGAGAGAAAGATCCGTGTGTTATTTGCCGCTCTTGTCGCTTGGTTTTTGCAATCGTGCTTTCTTTCGATCTTTCTTGCAATCAACTCAATTGTAACCAAGGCAAGAGACACCAATTGTGTGGTGGTCCTTGCGGGGAAGTTTGTTCCCGTTTGATTGAGAAGAAGAAGCTCATTCGGTCCAAGGGACTGTTTGAGAGAGGGAAAGGGTTGAAAGAGACCCGGTCTTTGTGACCACCTCAACGGGGAGTAGGTTTGCAAGAACCGAACCTCGGTAAAACAAATCCGCGTGTCACACTCCTTATTCACTTGCGATTTGTTTTCCACCCTCTCTCGTGGACTCGATTATTTTTCTAACGCTAACCTGGCTTGTAGTTTGTGATTAAGTTGTAAATTTCAGATTCGCCCTATTCACCCCCCTCTAGGTGACTTTCACGTCTCAACCTCCGGACTCGCGGGTTCCGAGGAAGACGACGACTCCGACTTCGGTTGGGATTTCTCCGGACTCAGTGATCCTAGTGCCATGCGAGACTTCATGTCCGCATGTGACTACTGCCTCTCCAGCTGCTCTGACGATGGCCACAGCCTCGGCGACGAGGGTTGCGACCCGAGTCGCGAATGTTTCCACATCGATCAGGGGGATCACGGCGAGGACAACCACCTCGGCATGCCGCAAAATGACAACGCCCACGTGCCTGTGTCTCGCGTTCACATCCTGCGGGAGCTAGCTGTTGTCCTAGTCCCTGCGGGGGTTAGGACACACAGCTCGAGCAATTCCACGAGATGCAGGCCAAGCTCGACGAAGAAGCAGGGTGGCTTGTGCAGCTCCGACAAAACATCGAGCAGGAGTGGGCAGGCCGAGGACTAGTCGGAGGAGCACGTCATCAGGCCCGAGACGTCTAGCGCCATATCGTTGACAATGCCAGGGAAGGGCTGCCCCTTCTTTCAGCGGTGTCGGCCAGAATCTAGCTGCAGCAGCGATGCTACTCCGAGCAATGCCGGAGCCATCCACCACCGAGGGGCAGCGTATCCAGGGCGAACTCAAGGGTCTCCTGGAAGATGCAGCGGTTCGACGAGCCGAGAGCTCTGCCTTCCGAAGGCAAGGGTGCCCCTCGGAGCATCGCGCAATGTCCTCCCGACTCATGCGGGAGGCCTCGGTCCGCACCGGGCGCATGTGAGACAGGACGCCTGCAGCCCCAGATCGCCTCGGCGACGAGTACCACCACGACTGTCGAGCCTGCCTCGAGGAGAAGGTGCGCCGAGGCTACCACCTTAGGCGCGGAGGACGCTACGACAGTGAGGAGGACCAGAGCCCCTCGCTCGAACCGCCGGGTCCGAGGGTCTTCAGCCGAGCCATACGACGAGCGTCGTTCCCGGCCCGGTTCCGAGCCCCGACTACCATCACCAAGTACTCAGGGAGACAAGGCCGGAGTTGTGGCTTGCGGATTACCGGCTGGCCTGCCAGCTGGGAGGGACGGACGATGACAACCTCATCATCCGCAACCTCCCCCTTTTCCTCTCTGTCGCTGCCTGAGCATGGCTGGAGCATCTGCATCCTGCGCAGATCTCCGATTGGGATGACCTGGTCAAGGCCTTCGTGGGAAACTTCCAAGGTACGTACGTGCGCCCTGAGAACTCATGGGATCTCCGAAGCTGCCGCCAGTAAACAGGGGAATCCCTGCGAGAGTACATCCGACGATTTTCGAAGCAGTGCACTGAGCTGCCCAACATCACCGACTCGGACATCATCGGGGCATTCCTCGCCGGCACCACGTGCCGGGACCTGGTGAGTAAACTAGGGCGCAAGACTCCCACCAAGGCAAGCGAATTGATGGACATCGCCACCAAGTTCGCCTCTGGTCAGGAGGCGGTCGAAGCCATCTTCTGGAAGGACAAGCAGCCTCAAGGAAGACAGAAGGAAGACGCCCCCCGAGGCGTCCGTCCAGCGTGGCTCGAAAAAGAAGGCCAAGAAGAAGGCACAAGCAACGCGTAACGCATTGACGCAGATCTCGTCGCTGCTGCTGAGCATAGGAATCCTCGGAAGCCTCCCGAAGGAGTCAACACGTTTGACAAGATGCTCAAGGAGTCGTGCCCCTACCACAGGGGTCCCGTCAAGCACACCCTTGAGGAGTGCGACATGCTCCGACGCTACTTCATCAAGGCAGGACCCTCGACAGAAGGTGGCATGGACCAAGGCAACAACAAGAAGGGGGGCGAAAAGGATGAGGAGTTCCCGGAGGTCCGCGACTGCTTCATGATCTACGGTGGACAGGTGGCGAACGCCTCGGCTCGGCACCACAAGCAGGAGCGCCGGGAGGTCTGCTCGGTGAAGGTAGCGGCGCCAGTCTACCTAGACTGGTCCGACAAGCCCATCACCTTCGACCAAGGCAACCACCCCGACTATGTGCCGAGCCTAGGAAGGTACCCGCTCATCGCCGACCCCGACATTGGCAACGCTAGGCTCACTAAGGTCCTCATGGACGAAGGCAGCAGCCTCAACATCATCTACGCCGAGACCCTAGGGCTCTTGGGGATAGATCTGTCCATGATCCGGGCCGGTGCAGCACCCTTTCACGGGATCGTCCCCGGTAAGCGCGTCCTGCCCCTTAGGCAACTTAATTTGCCTGTCTGCTTCAGAACTCTCTCCAACTTCCGTAGGGAAATCCTCACGTTCGAGGTGGTTGGGTTCCGAGGAACCTATCACGTGGTGCTGGGGAGACCGTGCTACGCCAAGTTCATGGCCGTCCCCAACTACACGTACCTCAAGCTCAAGATGCCGGGCCCCAAGGGAATCATCACCGTCAGATCCACGTACCACCACGCTTTCGAGTGCGACGTGGAATGCGTGCAATACGCTGAGGCCATCGTCGAGTCCGAGGCCCTCATCGTCGACCTGGATTGCCTCTCCAAAGAGGCGCCTGATGCAAAGCGCCACGCCGGCAACTTCGAACCAGCCGAGGCGGTTAAGACCGTCGCCCTCGACCCCAGCAACGACGCCTGCAAGCAAGTCAGGATCGGCTCCGAGCTCGACCCCAAATAGGAAGCAGTGCTCGTCGACTTTTCCGCGCAAATGCCAAATTTTTTGCGTGGAGTCCCTCGGATATGCCAGGCATACCGAGGGATGTCGCCGAGCACTCGCTGGATATCCGAGCCGGTGCCCGACCCGTGAAGCAGCACCTGCGCCGCTTTGATGAAGAGAAGCACAGGGCCATAGGCGAGGAGGTCCACAAGTTGATGGCTGCAGGGTTCATCAAAGAGGTATTCCATCCCGAATGGTTAGCTAACCCTGTGCTTGTGAAGAAAAAAGGTGGGAAATGGAGGATGTGCGTAGACTACACTGGTCTAAACAAAGCATGTCCGAAGGTTCCCTACCCTCTGCCTCGCATCGATCAAATTGTGGACTCCACTGCTGGGTGTGAAACCCTGTCATTCCTCGACGCCTATTCAGGTTATCACCAAATCAAGATGAAAGAATCCGACCAGCTCGCGACTTCTTTCATCACACCTTTTGGCATGTATTGTTATACTACTATGCCATTTGGCTTGAGGAATGCAGGTGCCACCTACCAAAGGTGCATGAACCACGTGTTCGGAGAACACATCGACAGAACGGTCGAGGCTTACGTCGATGACATCGTTGTCAAGACCAGGAAAGCCTCCGACCTCCTCTCCGACCTCGAAGTGACTTTCGGGTGCCTGCGCGCAAAAGGCGTAAAACTCAATCCTGAGAAGTGTGTCTTCGGAGTCCCCCGAGGCATGCTCCCGGGGTTCATCGTCTCCGAAAGAGGCATCGAGGCTAACCCAGAGAAAATCGCAGCCATCACCAACATGGGACCCATCAAGAATTTGAAAGGAGTACAAAGGGTCATGGGATGCCTTGCGGCTCTGAGCCGCTTCATCTCGCGCCTCGGCGAGAAAGGATTACCCTTGTACCGCCTCTTAAGGAAGGCCAAGCGCTTCACTTGGACCCCGAGGCCAAGGAAGCCCTCGGAAACTTAAAGGCGCTCCTTACAAACGCGCCCATCTTAGTGCCCTCCGCTGCGGGAGAAGCCCTCTTGATCTACGTAGCCGCAACCACTCTGGTGGTCAGCGCCATGATCGTAGTCGAGAGACGAGAAGAAGGGCATGCACTGCTCGTCCAGAGGCCAGTCTACTTCATCAGTGAGGTGCTATCCGAGACCAAGATCCGCTACCCACAAATCCAGAAGCTACTGTACGCAGTATTTCTGACGCGGCGAAAGCTGCGACACTACTTCGAGTCTCATCCGGTGACTGTGGTGTCATCCTTCCCCCTGGGAGAGATCATCCAGTGCCAAGAGGCCTCGGGTAGGATAGCAAAATGGGCAGTGGAACTCATGGGCGAAACAATTTCATTTGCCCCTCGAAAGGCCATAAAATCCCAAGTCTTGGCGGACTTCGTGGCTAAATGGGTCGACACCCAATTGCCGACAGCTCCAATCCAGGCCAAACTTTGGACCATGTACTTCGATGGGTCGCTAATGAAAACAGGAGCAGGCCCTGGCTTGCTCTTCATCTCACACCTCGGGAAACATGTGCGCTACGTGCTGCGCCTCCATTTTCCGGCATCAAACAACGTGGCCGAGTACGAGGCTTTGGTCAACGGGTTGCGCATCGCCGTCGAGCTAGGGGTTCAGCGCCTTGACACTCGGGGCGACTCACAGCTTGTCATTGACCAAGTCATGAATAACTCCCACTGCCGCGATCAAAAAATGGAGGCCTACTACGACGAAGTTTGGCGCTTGGAGGATAAGTTCCACGGGATAGAACTCAACCATATTGCTCGACGGTACAACGAGACCATGGATGAGCTGGCTAAAATAGCCTCGGGGCGAACGACAGTTCCCCCAGACGTCTTCTCTAGGGACATATATCAACCATCCGTGAAACTCGACGACGCGCCCGAACCCGACGAGACCTCGGCCCAGCCCGAGGTACCCTCGGCCGCCGAGGGTGAGGCCTTGCGCATCGAGGGAGAGCGGAATGGGGTTGTGCCAAACCAAAACTGGCAGACCCCGTACCTACAATATCTCCTCCGAGGAGAGCTACCCCTCGACAAGGCCGAAGCTCGGCGACTGGCTCGGCGCGCCAAGTCGTTCGTTTTACTGGGTGATGAAAAAGAGTTGTACCACCGCAGCACCTCAGGCATTCTCCAACGGTGCATATCTGTCACCCAAGGACAAGAGCTGTTACAAGAAATACACTCGAGGGCTTGTGGTCACCATGCAGCACCTCGGAACCTCGTCGGAAACGCTTTCCGACAAGGTTTCTACTGGCCGACCGCAGTGGCCGACGCCACTAGGATTGTACGCTCCTGCAGAGGGTGTCAATTCTACGCGAGACAGACGCACCTGCCCGCTCAGACCCTGCAAACAATACCCATCACTTGGTCGTTCACCGTATGGGGTATGGACCTCGTCGGACCCTTGCAGAAAGCACCCGGGGGCTTCAAGCACCTGCTGGTCGCCATCGACAAATTCTCCAAGTGGATCGAGGTCTGACCCCTAACCAGCATCGGGTCCGAGCAGGCGGTGGCGTTCTTCACAAACATTATCCATCGCTTTGGGGTCCTGAACTCCATCATCACCGACAATGGCACACAGTTCACTGGGAAGAAGTTCCTGGACTTCTGCGAAGACAACCACATCCGTGTGGACTAGGCCGCCGTAGCTCACCCAATGACAAATGGGCAGGTGGAGCGCGCCAACAGTATGATTTTGCAGGGACTAAAGCCGAGGATCTACAACGACCTCAATAAGTTCGGCAAGCGGTGGATAAAAGAGCTACCCTCGGTGGTTTGGAGCCTGAGGACGACGCCGAGCCAGGCCACAGGTTTCTCGCTGTTCTTTCTAGTCTATGGGGCCGAGGCCATCCTACCCATGGACTTAGAATACGGTTCCCCGAGGACAAAGGCTTACGGCGACCAAAGCAACCAGACCAACCGATAAGATTCGTTGCACCAGCTGGAAGAGGCTCGGGACGTGGCCTTACTACACTCGGCGCGGTATCAGTAGTCCCTGCGACGCTTCCACGCCCGAAGGGTTCGGCCCCGAGGCTTCCAAGTGGGAGACTTGGTACTTCGGCTGCGACAAGATGCCCGAGGGCGCCACAAGCTTACTCTTCCCTAGGAAGGCCCTTCATCATCGCCAAGATTTTGAAGCCCAGGACATACAAGCTGGCCAACGATCAAGGCGAGGTCTACAGCAACGCTTGGAACATCCAATAGCTACGTCGCTTTTACCCTTAAAATGTTTCAAGTCGTTCATATATCTCGCTTTCTTTACATGCATAAATAAAGTCTAACCATCAAGGAAGGATCAGCCTTGCCTCGGCAAAGACCGACCCTCCCTCGGGGGCTAGAAGGGGGGAACCCCCTCCGCGTCAAAATTTTCCTCAGAAAAGTCTTTTGCCAGAACATCTTTCGCGCTTTTCGACTGCGTCGATAACAGAATCCTAAAGACGAGTGAGAGAGACCTTGAACGGCAAGGCCGACCGAGCCGAGGGACTCCTATGCCTCCGGGATACGGATACCTCACTCGTCACCTTCGCGAAAAGTAGCTCACGCTCGGATAAGCGATTCTGCTACCGAACAAGTCCTAACGCTCGAAAACTTCTTTGCCAAAACGACTTTCATGCCTTTTCGACTACGTCGATAACAGAATCCTAAAAACGACGGGAGAACACGTAAGCGGCAAGGCCGACCGAGCCGAGGGACTCCTACGCCTCCGGGATATAGCTTTATAATCCGACGTTAAAATGTTTAGGCCTCAGCGGCCGCAAAAAACATACGCATACTTCAAAGCAAACTGTTCTTGCAGGCTCAGACATCGGCAGGGGGAGGAGCAGCACGCTCGGTGTCATTTCCACCCTCGGCAGGATCTGGCCCGGCCTAAGGCGGCGACACGGGCAGAAGGATCTCCACCTCAAAGGAGGAAGCCAGCACCGCACTTGGGCCCTCGACAACCGCGTCAAGCCTCTAGACCTCGGCTAAGGCAGCCTCCTCATCGTTGGGTAAGCAGTACCCCTCGCTAACCCGCTCCAGATCCACATCGTAGTGGGAAGCGAGCACGGCGAAGGCCCGCCTGACGCCATGGTGCAGCGCCCCGTGGAGTCTGTTGCGCACATGGCCACCCAAGGCCCGCAGATGACTCTGGGGGAGCTACCCGAGGGGACGCCGTCGAGGCCAATGGCCTGGCAGAAAGCCGAGATGGTCTCGGACATGGCCACACGCTCGACCTCCTTCTGCTCAGCCGCCTCGGCAAGCGCCTTGTAGTTCTTGACGGCCTTGTTAAGAGCCGTCTCGAACTCTGCACACAGCAGGACAACATTCTTCAGAAGGTGAAGAATGGAGACAAAAACAAAGTCACAGAGCGGACAAAACATACCCTCGGCCCGGGCACGCTGCTGTGAGGCCATGGCTCGGGCAGACCGGGCAGACCCGACGACCACGACCAGACCCTCCGCAAGGGTCACGGCCTGAGCGGTCGCCTCGGGTCTAGAAGAGGGAAGCCCCCTCTGCGCCAAAACTTTCCTCGAAAACGTTTCTCGCCAAAACGACTTTCGTGCTTTTCGACTGCGTGGAATCCGAATGACGAGCGAGAGAGACCTTGAGTGGCAAGGCCGACCGAGCCGAGAGACTCATACGCCTCCGGGATACGGATACCTCACTCGTCACCTTTCGCGAAAGGTAGCTCACGCTCGGATAAGTGATTCTGCTACCGACGAACAAGTCCTAATGCTCGAAACAAGAGGAAAGAAGCACGACTTTATACCCAAATGTTTAGGCCTCAGCAGCCACAAAGAACAAACACACGTACTTGGGGTAACAATGGTACCTAGACTTAGACGTCGGCAGCGTCCTCGACGGTTGTCCCGACCTACGGCAGATGTCTTAGTACTTAAAGCTATTACATCTTGCCCTCAAGAGGGTACCATTACAAACAGGACTCCGGGTCCATTCCCGCAGGAATGCACAACCTCCACACTGGAAGGCCTGCGAGATTGCAAACTCCAGGTGGCTCACCTATGGCGACCACCACCTCAGCACCGACGACAGCGGCCGCCTGCCGACCAACACCGCACCAGCGAGCGGTGGCCGCCCCAAAGCGCACCGGCAGGTCCTCACCCCCGTCCTCGCCACAAGAGCGAGAACAGGACCGTCCCAGAACACGAGTACCGCCCTCGCGGCGTACGACGTGTTGGGCGACCCCCCGGTGCAGCCGACTGCGCAAGGAGGACCTGGACGTGGTCGGCCCGCGCACGGCGCGACCGACACCCGAGCGGCGGACGGGCAGCCGCGCTCCGCCCCAGCGGTAGGAGGTGGCACCAGAAGCAGCGCCAGAGCCGCTCAGACCGGGGAGCCAGACACGCGGCAGCTGCCAGCGCCGCGGACGGCGGATGCCCTTCTCCCTTGATCACTGAGGGAAGGAGCGGGCCGCTGCCCACGTGGAGGCAGGCCCCGACTCGGTGCACCCCCTCCCCAACACGGACGATGAACGTCCTTGAAGCCGAGGACAGGGGGAGGCCACGACCCGGCTCGCTCTTCCCCACCACAAGGCCTACGGTCATCATCCTGGTGACCGCTGGCGGGGGACTGCAGCCGGGCTGCGTGATGAAAATCCTTGAAGCCGAGCGGTGACTGAAGAGTGCCACCCCCCACGGGGTCGCGCTCCTCAAACAACAGCAAAAAGAAGGCAACGCAGGTGCACCCCATCTGAGGGCTCGGAAGGTGGAAGGGTACGACAAATGCGAGGAGTGTGAAGGCATGGCTATTGCCTGGGGGATCGACCCCTTTTTAAAGGCAGATCTCCTCACTCGCACCCCCAAGCGTCACGGGCAGAGTCTCCACCGACGTGTCCCAGGGTTCTCACCCTCCGACGTGGGGGCTGGGTCCCACACGTCATGCGGGCTGACCCGAAATGGAAGAGGCCAAATCGCCGCACACGAAGCATGTAACCGCCCTGCGGTTATAAGAATTCCCCCATCCATGCCGAAACCAGCGGTCGAAAGGGCGGACCGCCGCACAGGAAGCATGTAGCTGCACCGCGGTTGTGCACCCTTTCGGCCCCGTCGCGTCCGGCAGACCAACATGGAGGCCTGGGCCTACATGTCATGTAACCGGCGCAACGGTTACTGCGTGCAAGGAAACCGCACCGCCGCTCGCGCCAATGCCCCGTCTTCTCGACTGCAGAACCAGTGTCGCGACTCGAGGCAGCCCTGCGCGTGACCCAACAGTGCCAATTGAGTGCAACGATCACGGGTCAGTCAGCCGTGGGGAGAGGCGCGACGGTCGATATGGCCAAAAGCGAACCGACAGTAATTGCAGCAGCAGACGGGCGGAAGCAGCGGTCCAATCACCTACAGGCTCGCACCCTCTCCTTAAACAGCAGGGGAGCCCTCTCCCACGAAGTAAAGACGACGCACCCGTGTTCCGTTCCTCGAACGGCTCACGCACGCACAACAGACGCCCCGCGAATCGCCCGTCCCGTCGCATTAACTCCTTGGCAGGGCAAGCGACACCTCCGGCAGGAGAAGCGGGCGCCGTTTCGCCTCCGTCATGATGACCGCGTCAAAAAAGGTGTGCCGCCTTATTTAAATTCATGTCCTTTTTCTCTCCCTCTCTCTCTCTCTTGCCACAGGGACTGGGAAAGGGGGTATTTGGAAAAAGGATCCTTCCCAGCGAAGGAAACAGGCCCTCCTACTGATCAGGGGTTCGAAGGTTGCGCCTTCCGGGGTTCGGCAACCGCCCCATAGCACTCGGGCATCGAGCCCTCTACTGATCAAGGGTTTGAAGGCTGGCCCCTCGGAAGGGTTCGACAGCCGCCCTAGAGCACACAGAGTCAGGGATGACCCTGGGTACGTCCGTTACATGGCCAAGGCTCGAGCTACGCTCCCGAGGTACCCTAGGACATTTGCGAGACCAACATGAACGATTTTGTAACGGAATCCCACCGGAGGGAGGCATCGAGCCCTCGAACCCTATCGAATAGGTCCGGGTCCGGCAAATCACCTGTAGGTACTTTTGGAGCGCGCCTCTGGGCCACTAGCTGACCCTTATCGAACGGGGCTCGGGCGTCCACTCGGATCACCCGCTAGCAACTCACCGAAAACATCATGTTCGGTGCCCTCCGAGGGTAACATGGCGCTTTCCCCCTTCCTCCTTGCAGAAAGGCGACGAAGGGGCGTAAAACAAAAGTCGAGACGGTCCTTGAGCGTCCTCTCGCTCCGTGCAGAGGCTCGGGGGCTGCTCTCGCACCAGGCTACGGCCGAACTGTTGACCACGTCAACAAACCAGCGTGAAAACTCTAAGCCTAACCGTGCACCCGGGCTACGGCCAGGCCGAATGAGGGAACAACAAGGCCGACCGAGGCATCGCAAAAAGTTAAGACCTCAGAGCAGTCAAACCACTCCTCCAAGGCCTCAGGGGCTACACCCGGCGGGTGCACTCGCGCGCACCCACTGGAACAAAAAACAACCGAGAAGGGCCAGTCCCCTCGCAAAAATCCGGCAGAACCTCCAAGCGAGTGCCCGCACTCCCATTGAGGCTCGGGGGCTACTGTCGGGTACCGTAATTAGGGGTACCCCCAATGCTCCTAAACACGACCGAAAAACATCTTCAGAAAAAACCATACACGGCTGATAAAGCACGGTTCAAGTCAGGGCCACGTCTACCAAGGGACGCAACCTCATCCGAGCCCAGCCTCGGGTGGGAACAGTAGTCCCGGACGGATTCACGCCTCGCCCGAGGGTCCCCTTAGTCAGCAGACACACCCTCGGCTCGCCCGAAGCCCAGCTCGGGCAGACTTGGTCGTGCAGCGACCTTGGCCAAATCGCCTTACCAGCCGACCGTATTGCATGCACATTTAATGCAGGGATCGCCTGACACCTTATCCTGACACGCGTGCCTCAGTCGACAAGGACGAAGTGACCGCAGTCACTTCACCCCTTTACTGACCGATCTGACAGGAGAACAGCGTTGTTCGCCCTGCTCCGGCTACTGTGCCAACCACCAGGATAAAACCGAGTCACAATCTCCCACGAGTTTGGCCTCGGGCGCAATAGGGAGCTCCGCCTCACCCGACCTCAGGCCTCGGCCTCAGCCTCGGCCTCGGAAGAAGATCTCCGCCTCGCCCGACCCTAGGCCTCGGCCTCAGCCTCAGCCTCGGGAGGAATCACCACCTCGCTCGAGCCCAGCCTCAGCCTCAGGATAAGTCTCCGCCTCGCCCGACCTGGGCCTCGGACCAACTACGCTACAGGGGATACATCATTACCCTACTCCTAGCTAGCTGCCTTAGGCTACGAAGGAACGAGACCGGTGTCCCATCTAAGGTTACTCTGGTAACAGGTAATGATGGTTCCCCGCGTGCGCCCATGACGTCGGATTGCTCTCAACCTCCTACGGAAGCAAGACAACGTCAGCAGGAACCTTGCCACACCGACAGCTGTGCTTCTACAGGGCTCAAGGCACTTCTCCGACGGCCACGTTAGTTCGTGTGCAGGGCTCAAGGCACTTCCCCGCCAGCCACGTTAGCACACTGCTACATCCCATTGTACAGCTGAGCATCTCCTTGTATCTATAAAAGAGGATGTCCAGGGCCTTCCTAAGGCACGTCGTAGACAAAACGTAAAGAGGGAAGAGGGGTTCACGGCCACGTGAAGACACGTTGACGCCGTGGACAGGGAGACACGTTGAGACAGAGACACGTAGGGACTCTCTCTCTCGCTCTCTCTCTCGCGCGACGCTTGTAACCCCTACTACGAGCACCCCGGTGCGAGATAACATAAGCCACATTTCCTTCTTGTGTTCTATCTTGCATCAACCCATCTGAGCAGGGGCACGCAACAACAAATTTACTGGTCTGTTGACGGTCCTCGCGGGTCCAAAACGCCGACAAGTTTGCCCTAAATTCTCTCCCTATAATCTCACTATAACTATAAAATATTATTTTCTATAACTATTTACCATCCATTATCGATTTTTTCCACAACTAATAATGAATACTAGTAGGCACATTAATCGAGGTAAGGGGAGTCGGCCGCCTCACCCACTGTTGGTCGTTGTTCTCGGATGATTCGGCTTGACAAAAGGCGGGAAGGTGGGTGTGACGTGAAAGTGATTACCATTCAGCGTGAACAGTACGGTGGTAATGTTCATCTATTTATATGCACGAGACACAACCCGGAAAAAATTACATCCATGTCCCTAATAACTAATTGTATTTACAGTACATATCATCAGGGACTACACAGTCTTTTCCCCTTTAAGTCGGTATCGTCCTTCGTCTCTAGCACATCACCATGCCGAAGCTCCTTCAATTGCAGCTTCGGCTTATATCTTCATGTTAGACCTGCTTGTATTGTTCTGTCGAAGGTATTTTTGCTTAGAGAACCTTTAGCGGAGAAGAAGCCCCCAACAGTAGCCCCTTCGCGGTGCTAGATCGTTTTTCGTAATGAGCTCGATCCAAGCCGATTCTATGCGGGCCTGGGCCGGCCCGACACGAATAAGCGGGCCGGGCTCGTGCAGGAAACTAGGCACGACCCGTTTACCTCTAAGCCCGTTAAGCCCGCTTTTTTTGCACTAAAACGTGCTTACTAGCCCGCTTAGCTCGTTTTTTGGCCCGCTTTTTCCGTGCTAAACGGGCCGGCCCGTCCCGGCCCATTTAGACCCGCTATGAGCCGGGCTCGGACAGAAAAACAAGCCTGCGGGCTTAGACGGCCCGGACCGGTTTTCTAACCGTGCCTAACGGGCCGGGCGTCCCGTTTGACCATCTCTAGCGTGCGGTAGCTAGCACGGCGCTACAGTAAAGGCGAGGGATAAGCGATGCACCCTGGTCTCAATCTTCAAACTGGCTTTACGGTACCGTACCGTTGCAAAGAATACCAAGCGTGCCAACTCGGCTCCCACAACTATTCGACGAGACACGCGAAACCATCGGCTAGGGCCGCTAGGCAACGCTCGAAGGGGGCTGGGGGTTCGGCCGTTCGACTTGGTTGTGTAGCCACTTTTGCTACTGCCCTTCCGTACGTCGTTCGGTCTGTGGCAGTCTGGCACCAATGGGAGACCCGTGCTAAAAAAGACGATGTACGGAAGTACATCAGGTTCGCCTCAGCCATGTGTGCCATTGTTATCTGTAGTTGGCCAAAACATCATTGGCACGGTAGCCTTGCCCTCACCCGGGTTACATATCCCGTTTTAAACCCGAATCTCGCCACACCCCCCCCCCCAAAACGTTTTTTTAATTTCGCTCATACCACTCGCTTTACGTTTTTTAATATACTAGGTCTGTGCCCGTGCGTTGTCACGGGAGTAAAAAATTAATATGAAACAACATGCATACCGAACGATAAATATTACTATAATATGCAAAATGTATGACAAAATATCACCGTACACTAATATTATATTAACAATATATAAATATATAATACTATTATAAATACGCCAACTCAAATAAAATTGAGCTGATGTCGAACAAACATTATCAATATTGCACAAATTATTTCTAAAGAGACAACATAAATTTTTTAATGATTAATGATAGACATATATGTTGACAACTGTACACTAATCTAATCCTTTTGCTCCTATGAGACACTGCTTTTCTCCTGTGAGACGTAAACAGCTTTTCTCCTGTGAGACGTAAACAGACAATCATGAGAATATTAGTAGCACATTTGCACAACAAACAGATGATAATAATACAAATTTCATTTAGCAAGTGTAGTTACAACATGAGATGAGCAACTCAATTGATGTAGCAACATATCCAAAGAACAAAATTTATATCTCTAGTAAATTATCCATTGTGTGAAAAAGATGAAGTGAGCTTACACTGAGTTTTCAAATCATATGCAGATCTATCAGCAATACCCACACACTCTATCCACCCATAGGAGCACTCTATCTCAGCATCCCAACAATCAACAATATAATGAGCCATCTCATTAGGTAAATGTTGTCTAAAGTGCAACCTACCCTTATCAATTCCCAAGCATGTTAGGAAAAGATAGACCCTTCAGGTGAAGTAACCAAGTGTATCGTTATTAACAGCTCCCTATAAATAACAATAGTGTAAAAGTTCAAAATTATATCTAGGGTAAGAACATCACATATAAACAAAAGAAATGAGATTAAATTTTGAAGGCAAAAATGCAAGAAATTGTTAACCTTTGCAACTGCTTCCCCAAGCTTCATTAGCATGACTGACTCCCCTGGGAGTTGTAGCTCTCTAGGAAACATCAGGAACTCCAAATTAGCAACATAAAAAATTGGATGTGATTTGTCCTCTGGGTCCACAAAATGCTCAATTTCTGCTAATGTGAATTCACACACTTGGGAAAGACCTTGTCGTGACAAGATATGATTGACAAGTTCCAGACATAGTGAGTACATTAAAAAGGGAATATCTATGCAACTATTGCTTAGCCAAGATTGTTGCTAACTTTACAACAAGTAACAAATGTACTGTCAAATACCATACTTAAAAACAAAGTTACTATAGAACTTTTATTAATTTCACAAACAACACATGAAGCACTAAACATCACATAAATTCTGAACTACAGCTGAAGCATGCAACAATTACAGAAGCAACAAGTGAAATGATATATAATATTACAAATATTAGTAAAAGCAAAACAATAAGTTCACATGTTGAGCTATGAACTTGTTTGAGCAGAATACTTGGCTCACTTTGTTAACACATGCTTTGAAACCAATAAACTCTAAACTATATGCAGTGCAGAACATTGGACAAATATCTGTTAAATTGTAAGAAATTTCTTATGATTTTTCAATGAGAAGTGCCGTATCATGGTGGCAACTGGCAACCATAGGTGCCATATTAGGCACAACAGCATAAAAAGAATGTGTTAGCAAAATTCAAGGCACTTTCCAAACAAATTTGGTGCTGCGGTGGTGTGGGCCAAGCTAAAGAATGGCCACACTGCAGGTGCTTTTGGAATATGCATATGTTGAGGGTTCAACCAAAGCAAAGGCATTGGCGGCATTACCCAAATGCTATTGTTAGAATAAAATAACAAAGGAGAATGAAAACTCACATTTCTAACACCCGCGACATGAGCATCATTGGGGTCAGATCGTGGAATTACAATTTTCACCAAGTTACCTGTCCAAGTGTTAGTGAATAGATAAATAGGCAAGAGGCTAATAATATAATGATTAATCAAACTCAAAAGAACAATGCCTTTTGTGGGTTAAAGCCCAATCGCCAATACTACATAGGGTCGGACTAACACTCTACAATGGCACTATGTGGGACTCATAACCATGTGGTAAGTGAAGCTTTGGAGCTCGTACCAAAATGAGTTCCATGCATTAATCATTCAAGAATGAACATAAAGTGTCTATATGTGATCACATATGGCACCTAAACCTTTGATACCACTATAACATATAAAATAACTATTCTAGAAAAATAAAACAATTCACCAACATTTTTAGTACCTTTTGCTACCATGCCAAATATAGAGATAGGGAAAATTATTAATAACTACCTTGTATATATAGTCTTTTATTAATTGAAAGTCAGAGCTCCTACCACTTTGTTAAAAAAACTCTAAAAATCACAACATATTCATATTCAACATATAGAAGAGACTTAAGGGACTGAGTACCTAGTCTGTTAACTTTATAGAAATGACGCCCTCACCTGCTTCATTCATGTTGATATTGCACAAAGAAGTGGTCTTCTTTATCACCTCTTTAGGAGAAGCATATGAAAGAGTGCAATCCACTTGTGGAATAGCACCCTTAGTATCTGACATGATAATAAAACAATTACACCAAAAATCTGTCAAGAGTGATATTAATTGTTCTACTTAGCCAGACATAAAAGTGTAAATCAACGAACCATAGAAAATGGATATAGGAAACTTGCATGTGGATCCACTGTAATGATTATTTGGAGTAGCCGGATCATTGATGTTTAGACCATCAAGTGATCGACTATGTTGATCATGTGAACATTGACCTCCTACTTCATCATCCTGATACTGTAGTTCTTACTACTGTTGTTGCCATCGCTTTTGTTTGAAGTATTGCCTTTGTCTGCCCCATATTTGTTTGATCAAGGATGATGCCCAGTTCTATCCACGTAATAAAAAAATGAGCAACACCACAGTATCGACTTTTACTAACTGAGATCAGTGAGAGTACCAACTACCTGCTCTATGTGGACTACCTGGACTACTCATTTCAGATCTAAGCAAGCAGAACACAAAACTACCCAAATATTATAGATTTTCAAAAACACAGCTACACGTAATGACCATTATAGAGTTCAAATACCAACAATCAACAACCAGTTACAAAATGGAAGCCCAAAACAATCAAAATCATCCTATTTACCCTAATTAAGTGTTGAACATATTATACTGAAGCACTGAAGGTAACACCAATGCCTCACTTTGGCACTCGAGACATGACCCTTGGGCAATGCTTCTTCGGATCTAAGGGGAGTGAGAAGAAAAGAAGCAATTCTCAAAAATCATAAATTTATAAATGAATCACATAAGGGAAACAATTATAAAATGAGGTAGCCTAACCTCTCTTCCGAAACCAAACCAAACCGAAAAGGGGAAAATATTGGAAGATAAAAGGAAAACAAACACTGGGAAAGCTAGGAACGAACCTAGTCAATCGACGTCGCCGCTATCGCTTGGTTGCATCTGGTCGCCGTTGACGCACGCCCTGGTGAGCTCACGCTATTCGAAGCTATTCAAATTATTGGGTTCTATAAAAGCACCCAAAAATATTTGTCACACATGAATATTTGAAAAATAATACTGCACTCAATCTACCATAGAGTAGCCAAAGTAGTCCTAGTAATTGAAACGACAGTTAAAATCCAAGCCACAGTCTTGGTTTGACACGGAGAGGAAGGGGCACCGTCGGCAAGCCAGCAGAGGCTGCAGAGCCAACGAGCAAGCTCACATGACGGAGCTAACTTATATACCCAGACCAACATATAGAGCTTAAAAACCTTGGCATTCTGATCTAATGTTTTATCCCATTGAAAGTAGTGATCAGATAAGGCAGAAACGTCCGAGGCATGCTGCTTGGTCCAAAATCAGTGTGGAACATCTTCTCAGTACCTTTGCAAGCTTCTTGAGATGAACACTCCACTGGAACATTTTATGGAACATATCCTGATGCTCTCTAAAGTGCACCTATGTCAAGATCAATCTTAGTTCTAGCTATACGCTAATCTAACCCATGCCTCCTCTTTCTCGATGCCCAACTTGCAGATTGAATTATCAAAGGGTAGCCAAGATCAGCGAGATGGGCACAAGCTCTAGGGAACATAAGAAGCATCACGAAGAGAGGGAAGAAACGAACCCAGAGCAAAAAGGTGCACCTCCTTCCTAGTGTGCCAATCATGATGCATATGTTCCAAATACAAAGAATATTGAGCATCCCAAATCCTCATTTGCATACAAATTTCATAATAAACTTGTTTTAATATAAAAACAATACTAATATCTTTTCATAAATTTAATCAAGTTTGAAAATGTTTGACCGACCTGAAAATGTGGTGGCACTGATTTGCGGCGGGAGGAGTGTACAATGATACACGTCCATACATGACCATCATCTAGTAAGATAATGAACAACCTTGACATGAAGTCATTGTGGCATTCATCAAGTTATTTAGCATATACAAAGACAAAGAGCCAGCAGGGAGGACTGGAGAGGGGCCTTCCAGTTGTCTTTACCTTCAACACATTGATTGATGGCTACTGCGAGAGATTAAAGCTAGATAGTGCACTTCAGCTTGTTGAAAGGATGTGGATGTATGGCATTGCTCCTGATGTTATCACATACAACTCAAATTTGAATGGGCTCTGCAAAGCTGGCAAAGCCAAGAAAGTCAATGATACATTCGAAGAGATGATACTTGAACTTAGTGATTCGTAGGGGATCAAACCAGCTATTGGAATGAGCGTTGAATGTTCATGATGAGAGCAAGCTGAGACTGAGCAATAAGGCAACAAAATTGAGGAAGCGAGCAAGTAATGCTTGAGCTTGGGCTTTCTCATTTGCATATTTAAGGTGCTAATATATAGCACACACATGAATGAAAGTGAAAATTCCAAGCAACAATAAAACGTTGAGAGCAGCCCATCAGATGCATCAATGGACTGTCTTCTATGGACTGATATTCCACAGGACAAGCAGTGGCGGTATCTTGACTTATAACACTACTCCCAGATAGTCTAACAGACAAAGTTTATGTTGTGTCAACCAGAATTCTTATTTTTCTAAGATGCATACATTACACAGACTCTGTACAATTAAAAGGGAGCCTGAACATCATTACACCAGTTAACCAGACATCCTACGAACCTTCTATTGGCTGAGAACAATAGCAATTTGCAAGAAATTTCAGTTGAGCAGAAGATTCAATCCAAAGGCCAGGTTGCTACAACCTGGTTTGGCTTGAGTGCTCAGTTCACAACTATCTTCGGCTAGCACATACAAGTCAAGGTGGAGCATGAGGGGAGCGGAGAAGGATAGCAGAGAAGAGGAGCAGATCATACTTTGAGCTATACATCGAGGTGGTCGCTGTTTTGTAGCAACTCCACGCTCGGAGTCGACGACGTCGGGGTCAGCGGCGTGCTCCAACTAATCTTCACCCTCCTCCTCGCGCTCGTGATGAACTGAGCATCCTTGTCAGCGTGGGCGTCGACGTCGCCGCGGGCGCCGCGGCGGAGAAACCTGTTGTAGTATTCTCCCTTCTCGCCGCGAACCAAATCACCCTCTTTGCAGACCAAATCGCCTTGTCAGCATGAATAAAAGCACAAATCACGTGGAAAGATAAGCATCAAATGTGATCTTTGAGTGAAACGACGACAAATGTGAACTTAAGGGATAAAATTTTAGCGATTTCTGGTGGGATTGTGGATGTATTGCCTGCTAATCCAACAAGAGATGCACATGGTTTCCCAATAATAGCTCTGGCGATGTTATCAAATGAAAACATTTCTGCCTCTGTTAGTTCCATTGAATGCCATGAAGGTTAGTTTATACCTGTGAAACAAATAATACATAGAACACATATTATGTAGGAGTTTAAAATTTTTGATTGAACTAAGCTTTTTTTTCCTATGATGCATAATAGCCTATGTCAGTCAAACAATTTATTATTGACGTTACTTGAAAATGTATTATGTTGTGCAACAACTTGGGCATTTATATGTTGTGCCTTCCATGACCATTTTTTGGACATCTCTTGCAGGATATGTACCACCAATGAGCATCATCTGGTATCTTTGTGATTATCATAGTGCATTCGTTCATTACCTTGATTCTGTATGGAAAGATGTCCACATATTAGAAGGCAATGTTTGTATATTCATTTAGTAGTGTCACTGTTGTACAAAATAAAGGTAGTTAAATTTGTGTATACTTACTGGAGTATCAAATGGGTTGAGTAGAAGTAGTTCCCTAAGCTATTTATGTTCTCTTTTTGCTGGTTGAAATGGAACTGGTTCTTGGCTTGAACATGGTGGTAATTGTAATTTGATTTGTTCGGATAGCATCCTATAAGTTTAATAAAGGGGACGTTATTAGTAGCAACAAAGTAAGGTTCAAACAGAGTCTCATGTAATTTTTTGTTGTATATAAATTCAGAAAATAACCTCAAATCATAGCAACATTCAAAAGGAATCATGGAGTCGGTAGCATGGCGATTTGCCTGAACTTGTGCATGAAACTGAAAGAGGGACCGACAACAGTTACATGGAAAAATTCTTTCTAACCAGATATAAATTCCCATTTGGTGAAAAAAACCCTATCAATTTTATGGAAGACAAAATCATAAACCAGATGTTTTACTTACACTCTGTTGAGAGATAAAGCATGTCTTCAACTAAAATTCTAGAAGATGATGTTTCCACAGAGACAAACACCATCTTGTATGGACATTGCAATGACGTGGAGCATTCTTTTTTAAGATCACAAAAGTTGCTATTGCACGGAACTGCTTTGCTTGTTGACGACATACCAAGGATGTAAAATGTGGCCTGAAACTCAAATGGTGAGATAAAAGATAAATTTCAAGGAACATACATGTAGGCAGTTCCAACATAAAAAATGCTATCATACATCAATTTCCAGATTAGTAGTACATTATACACACTAAATTGAGAGAGATAATAGGGAAAAACAACTATATAATTAGTAAACCGATAATAGGGAAAAACAGCTATATATACACATTAATGTATAGCCTTTCACAATTCACATAGCATGCTAGAATGTCCCATTTACTCAATTCTCATTATGCACCAAACACATTAAACTCCGTGTTCTCTGTATGCATCCAAACACACTGAATGAAATGCAGCATAAACTCATTGAAATCAGTTATAGGCCTGAAAGAAAATCAATATATTATTTGTATCCAGCATTGCAATAATCATTTAGCCTAAACAAAATTATTGGTAGGAATGTGCTTCACTGATTCCTGCAGAAAGGAATGGCACGTGAGACCATCGAGATGTTCGGCTACAGGATTTTGCAGGTGTGGGTGGGGGATGGGATCGGGGTGAATTGTGCCTGTGTCGCTCAATCACCGTGAGGAAAATGTTGATCGACTTTTGCTCTGACTCCGTCCAGGGCACAACGGTCTCCTTGACGGGACAGACTCCTCGACGGGAACCTCCACCCGCTGCTGAGCGCCTCCACACCAAGCCTCCTGCACAGTCCCAGGTTATTATGGGAGAACATCGTAGGTACACTGTGGGGGAGATAGAAGGAGCATGCGAGCTACGGTTGGTGCGGCGTACCACACGGCGACTACGACGATGGAGACAAAGGCGTGGTGCACAGCTGTGATGGCTAGGGAGAGCGAGGAACCTAGAATCCCAAACTCAACAATCCTCTACCGGAATCCCGCTCACCTAATCCACTGCAGCCGAGCAGACGACCGGCGCAGATGATGTTCACGGAGGGCCTCGATGAGTCGGCCATCTACTGGATCTAGCAGGGAACAGACTCCCCAGCCCCTGCCCCCGCACCGCCATGGTCGCCGTTGTCGGAGCGTGCCGCTGCTGGGGCAGGTGGTGGCGGCGTCGTGGAGCACTGCTCTGCACGCCAGTTCGGGCAGGGCCGACGCAGGCGTCGTGGGTGAACAGGACGCACCACTTGGGCCTGCTCGGCTGCCAGCGAACGACCGAAGAAGAAGACTGCTACTTTTGCTGTCGCGCGACTATGGGCCGCCCTAAACCTAGCTAGAGTATGGGCCGCACCAAAAAACCAGCCTAAAATGTCTGCACTGTTGTGTTGTTGTATTGTCTTGCAAAAACTTAGTACCATACTGGCTAGTAAAGGAGACAAGGAGCGGCTTATAAGCGTTGGCGCGGACTTAACAGTAAGAACTCTGTTGGTGGCTGAACTGGTCAGGTTCAACTCGCGCGGGCATGATAATTTTTGCTGGAAACCTGCGTGTACGGCATGTGGGGGCACGTAGATGGCAGAACCAGAGCCATGGCAGAACAGGTCAAAGGCAGACTACTATTGCTTACTTAATAAGTAGTACAGATATATGAGGGATGCATGTTTTATGAAAATTGCATGGGCGTTTTATGTTAATTTGTATATACTAGTGTATCTTGTATTTTACAATGTCATACATACACAACACACTGAAAATGGTACTAAAAATTTATAATTTTACACGGCCAACATATCTTTTTGGCCAAAAAACACCGAAATTCGGTCAAAAAGCATCAAAATTCGTTTTTATGATTTTTTAAATTCTGAATAGGAAACTGAATTTTGCAAAATTTGCATCGAAAACCATTTCTCGTAGGAGTCCGAAAACGAAAAAACATCGAAATCCGGTGAATTTCGGTCGAAATTGTTAACACTGGCCCACATACACAATTCAACAGATGTCGAGCTCGTGTTGGCCCAACCTAGACATAACATTAGATAATAGAATCATATGGGCGTCCACCTAGAGTCTTGGACAATGGACATGTCGTAGTAGCACGGCCAGGACTGTTCCAACAGTCATCTTGCTCGTCGGCTCTCATGAACCATGTATAAGAGTGCACCCTTCATCTGTCCTAGCCACCAGCCATGTATAAGAGTGTGTATGTTTCCTTCTAGATTATATAAGTTTGATTATGGTAGGATGGTAGGAGAATAAAATATCACTTTGGGTAGCTTATTTGTGATTCTAAAGTGATATTTTATCCTTCTAACCTTTCACTATAATCCAACTTATATAATCTAGGAGGAAACAAATAAGACCTAAGCCCCGTAGCTATACACACAAGCAACCACACGAGCGGCGATAGCACAACCATCGCGTGGGAGCAGCGACATGACCTGGCCACTGCTCGAGTCTAAACTGACATATGACCTGTTTGTGACTGCTTTTTTCTCAAGAACTTTTTTAGATTTGGAATCCCGAACAATCTAGCTATTACGAGAATCTAGATATCGTGAAGCTTATATACATAGGAAGATTGTAACACCCTAAATTTGGGGGTATAAATTTTTTTTCTTATGATCATCCAAATTCAGGTGTTACCCTTCTCTATCTCACTCTAGTTTCTCTCTCTCTAGTTTTCTCACTCTTTTACTTTTAATTAGAGTTAGTTGTATTAGTGAAGGATTATTTATTTTATTTTGCCCAAAACTTATGAGTCATGGAATGTTGCATCATATTGAGCCTAAATATTCTTTGAATTGTTGCATATATTTGATTTGGTTTGAATTTGAAACTTGTTTTGAATTGAAAACCCTAGAGAAAATAAATCGAAAAGCAATTAAAAAATCCATGGAAAAAGGAAAACCAATTTCAGCCCAAGTCGGCCCACTTAGCCCAGCTCCCGCGCGTGCGCCCGCGCGCTCCCTGTGCCTGACAGGCGGGCCCCGCCTCTCGGCGCCAACCAGCGCACCCTCTCTCCCTCTCTCTCTCTCGCTGCCCCGTGGGCCAGGCTTGTCGGCGCCGTCCTCTCGCACGCGCACCTGCTTCTCTCTCTGTCCCGTCGTCCCCACCTGTCAGCTCGTCCTCAACCTCCTGCCCACGATCTCCCCACCGTGGACGCGCCCACGACCACGCGTTCTCCGGCCACGTCCGCGCCCCTTTTGAGCCTCGCGCCCTGCTCGCCCACCTCTTCTCTCTTATTTGCGCCCTCTGCCCAACCCTCTCGCCCTCTCTCGCTCTGCCCATGCGTGCAGGGAGCTCCGCCACCGCCCGTCGTCGACCGCTGCCTGTTCTGAGGCCACTGTCGCGCCCGTGCCCTGTCCAGCGCCACGGTGAGCTCCGTCTTTCTGTCAGCTGCTCGGGACACCCTTCGGTGTGCCCTTTCCCTCCCTGCTACGTCCGGTCCGCGCTCACCGGAGCGTTTCTTGCGCAGCCAGAGCCCGCCGCCGTCGCCCCGTCGAGTCTCGGCTCCTCCGTCGTTGTTTCTCGACACCAGTGCTTCCCCTCAAGGTGAGCAACCCGCCCGTACCCTTAATTTGGTCATCCCCGCTCTATTGCTCGCGCGATTGCTCGTTGGAGCAATCCCGCGCCGCCGTTAGACCGCCCTGTTGTGGCCCGCGCTCTCTGGTGCCTCCGTGCCGGTGGGAAGGCCATGGCTGAGTCCGCCAGACCGTCATGAATGCGCCCAAGCTAAAACCCGAGCCTCTAGTGCCCCGCCGTGGCCAGCCTTCTCGTCTCCGGTGAACTCTCGTCGCAGGACCGAGCGGCGCCACCGCGCCTATGCCCACCCTTGGCCGTTAGATCCTGGCCGTTCATCCGAGATCGAACAGTTTAGATTTAACCCGAGCGGATCTAATCCCAGCCCTCTGATCTGGATCCAACCGCCTCGCTCTCTTCCCCCTCCCCCGCGTCTCTCCCTCTGGGCCTAGCTAGTCGGTCCGCCCTGACCCGCTGACGCCCTGGCCCCGCTTGTCAGCCGCGTCCGCGCGTCCGCGCGCCCGCGCCATCTAATCTGGGCCGCTGATCTCTGATCCGATGGCCAAGATTACCCCGTATCCCTTCGCGTGCGAGTTTTGCTTAAGAGCCCCTGGTTTTAGGAAATCAACCCACCGTCCTCTGTTTTAGCGCATAGGTCCCTGGTTTCTTTAGAATAGCCCCCTAGACTTTTATTTAATCACAGATTTAGCCCTAATTTCATATTTCAAACTTCAAAACTTGTTTATTTCATATCTTTTTCATATGAACTCCAAATTTAGTGGTTCAAATTGCAAAATGTTCAAAAGATTATTCTCTATTCAAATAAAATATGACCAACTGTAATCTGTATACTTTAATTTTACACTTAGAATATAGGATTAATGTATATGTTAGTTTATTTATTTAATAAAATAAATAAAATGAAAGCCCTAGGAGTTAAAATATATTTAATCTTGTGAGATTAGTGACATGCATCTCATGAATTCATTTTTGGTTTAACCTTTAGGCATTAATGAGATAAATAGAATTAGATATGTAATTATGGCTAACACTTAAAGGATAATCAAATTCCTAAAGGAGAGTAGTTCATCTTATAATTTAATCTTTTCTTTGTTTAATTACTACTTAACCTTTTGAGCTATGTTCCAACCCTTAGAGAGTAATTAATCCCCAATTAAGATTAGTCCACTTTACAACTTGATCTTATTCCCCTTTATTTTAGTAGTACCTCTTGTAGAGTTGTGTTCCAATGTTTGTACATGTTTGATGTGATGTTCTGAAAGTCGCCTAGAGGGGGGGGGGTGAATAGGCGGAAACTGAAATTCACAAGCTTTAAGCACAACTACAAGACGGGGTTAGCGTTAGAAATAAATTCGAGTCCAAAAGAGAGGGCGAAAACAAGTCAACCAAAGAAATAGAGCGGATGACACGGTGATTTGTTTTACCGAGGTTCGGTTCTTGCAAACCTACTCCCCGTTGAGGTGGTCACAAAGACCGGGTCTCTTTCAACCCTTTCCCTCTCTCAAACGGTCACTTAGATCGAGTGAGCTCTCTCCTTAATCAACGGGTCACTTAGACCCCTCACAAGGACCACCACAACTTGGTGTCTCTTGCTTTGATTACAAATGTCTTGAGAACAAGAATGGAGGAAGAAGAAAGCAATCCAAGCGACAAGAACTCAAATGAACACAAAAATCTCTCACACAAGTCACTAAGTGTTTTGAGTGGTTTTGGACTTTGGAGAGGATTTGATCTCTTGTTTGTGTCTTGGAGTGAAGTCTAGAGCTCTTGTATTGAATGCAATATGCTGGAAACTTAATTGGATGCCTTGAATAGAGGTGGTTGGGGGTATTTATAGCCCCAACCACCAAAACAGCCGTTGGGGAGGGCTGCTGTCGATGGGCGCACCGTACAGTCCGGTGCGCCAGCCACATCACCCAACCGTTAGGGTTCTGACGGTTTCGACCGTTGGAGCTCTGACAGCCTGGGCCACCGGAAAGTTCGGTGTCGCACCAGACAGTCACTGTTCACTGTCTGGTGCGCCTTCTGGCGCTGCTCTGACTCTGTGCGAACTGTCCGCGCATTGTTCACGTTGCAGGCGACCGTTGCGCTTGGGAGCCGTTGCTCCACTGGCAAACCCGAAGGTGAAGAGTTTGAAGTCAATCCACCCTGGTGCATGCAGCGAACACTGTCCGGTGGCACACCGGACTGTCCGGTGTGCCAGACCAGGGATCACTTCGATTTCTTTTGCTCCTTTCTTTTGAACCCTAACTTTAATCCTTTTATTGGTTTGTGCTGAACCTTTGGCACCTGTAGAACATATAATCTAGATCAAACTAGTTAGTCCAATATTTGTGTTGGGCAATTCAACCACCAAAATCATTTAGGAAAAGGGTTGACCCTATTTTCCTTTCAATCTCCCCCTTTTTGGTGATTGATGCCAACACAAACCAAAGCAAATATATAAGTGCAGAATTGAACTAGTTTGCATAAGGTAAGTGCAAAGGTTGCTTGGATTTAAACCAATTTATACTTTCATTAGATATGCATGGATTGCTTTCTTTCTTTTAACATTTTGGACCACATTTGCACCACTAGTTTTGTTTTTGCAAATTCTTTTGGAAAATCTTTTCAAAATCCATTTGCAAATAGTCAAAGGTATATGAATAAGATTGCAAGAATCATTTTCAAGATTTGAAATTTTCTCCCCCTGTTTCAAATGCTTTTTCTTTGACTTTAAACAAAACTCCCCTTGAATTGAAATTCTCCTCTTAGTGTTCAAGAGGGTTTTACCAATTGAAAGAAGACCAAATATTTTAGATACCAATTTGAAAAATCCTCTTTTAAATATTTCATCATAAGATACCAATTTGAAAACTTATTTTTAAAATTTTGAAATTGGTGGTGGTGCGGTCCTTTTGCTTTGGGCTATATTTCTCCCCCTTTGGCATTAATCGCCAAAAACGGAGTCTTTTGAGAGCCATTTTTACTTTCTCCTCAATGGTATGAGTAATAAGAGTGAAGATTATACCAAAGTGGAGAGCGATGCGGAGTGACATCGAAGTGAAATAATACCGATGGAGTGGAGTGGAAGCCTTGTCTTCGCCGAAGACTACATTTCCATTTCAATCTATGACTTAGTAGAAATTCTCTTGAAAACATATTATCCATAGGCATAAAAGAGATATGATCAAAGGTATATAAATGAGCTATGTGTGCAAAGTATCAACCAAAGTTCCGAGAATCAAGAATGTTTAGCTCATTTCTAAGTTTGGTAAAGGTTTTCTCATCTAGTGGTTTGGTAAAGATATTAGCTAATTGTCCTTTGGTGCTAACATAAGCAATCTCAATATTCCCCCTTCGTTGGTGATCCCTCAAAAAGTGATACCGAATGGCTATGTGCTTAGTGCGGCTGTGTTCAACGGGATTATCCGCCATGCGGATTGCACTCTCATTGTCACATAGGAGAGGGACTTTGCTCAATTTGTAGCCATAGTCCCTAAGAGTTTGCCTCATCCAAAGCAATTGCGCGCAACAATAGCCTGCGGCAATGTACTCGGCTTCGGCGGTAGAAAGAGCTACTGAATTTTGTTTCTTTGAAGCCCAAGACACCAGGGATCTTCCCAAGAACAGACAAGTCCCTGATATGCTCTTTTTATCAATTTTACATCCTGCCCAATCAGCATCTGAATAACCTATTAAATCAAAAGTGAACCCCTTGGGGTACCAAAGACCAAACTTAGGTGTGTGAACTAAATATCTCATGATTCTTTTCACGGCCCTAAGTTGAACTTACTTAGGATCGGCTTGGAACCTTGCACACATGCATACTGAAAGCATAATATCCGGTCGAGATGCACATAAATAGAGTAAAGATCCTATCATCGACCGGTATACCTTTTGATCTACGAATTTACCTCCCGTGTCGAGGTCGAGATGCCCATTGGTTCCCATGGTTGTCTTGATGGGTTTGGCATCCTTCATTCCAAACTTGGTGAGTATATCTTGAGTGTACTTAGTTTGGCTATCGAAGGTGCCCTCTTGGAGTTGTTTCACTTGAAATCATAGGAAATACTTCAACTCCCCCATCATAGACATCTTGAATTTTTGAATCATGATTCTACTAAACTCTTCACAAGTAGATTTGTTAGTAGACCCAAATATGATATCATCAACATCAATTTGGCATACAAACAAATCATTTGCAATAGTTTTAGTAAAGAGAGTAGGATCAGCTTTGCCGACTTTGAAGCCATTAGTGATAAGGAAATCTCTTAGGCATTTATACCATGCTCTTGGCGCTTGCTTGAGCCCATAAAGCGCCTTTGAGAGCTTATACACATGGTTAGGGTACTCACTATGTTCAAAGCCGGGAGGTTGCTCAACATAGACCTCTTCCTTGATTGGTCCATTGAGGAAGGCACTTTTCACATCCATTTGATAGAGCTTAAAGCCATGGTAAGTAGCATAGGATAGTAATATACGAATTGATTCAAGCCTAGCTACGTGTGCATAGGTTTCACCAGAATCCAAACCTTCGACTTGTGAATATCCTTTGGCTACAAGTCGGGCTTTGTTCCTTGTCACCACACCATGCTCATCTTGCTTGTTGCGGAATACCCACTTGGTTCCTACAACATTTTGGTTAGGACATGGAACAAGATGCCATACCTCATTCCTTGTGAAGTTGTTGAGCTCCTCTTGCATTGCCAACACCCAATCCGAATCTCTTAATGCGTCTTCCACCCTGTATGGCTCAATAGAAGACACAAAAGAGTAATGTTCACAAAAGTGTGCGACACGAGATCGAGTTGTTACCCCCTTATGAATATCGCCGAGGATGGAGTTCACGGGGTGATCTATTTGAATCGCTTGGTGGACTCTTGGGTGTGGCGGTCTTTGACCTTGTTCTTCTTGATCATCTTCCTTGTCTTTGTCATGGACATATCCTCCTTGATCATTGCTCTCCTCTTGAGGTGGCTCATCTTCTTGATCATCTTCTTCATTGTCTTAAGCCTAATCCTCATCTTGGGTTGGTGGAGATGCTTGATTGAAAGATGATGGTTGATCTTGTGCTTGTGGAGGCTCTTCGGATTCCTTAGGACACACATCTCCAATGGACATGTTCCTTAGCGCGACACATGGAGCCTCTTCATCATCTAGCTCATCAAGATCAACTTGCTCTACTTGAGAGCCATTAGTATCATCAAACACAATGTCACAAGAAACCTCAACTAATCCAGTGGATTTGTTGAAGACTCTATATGCCCTTGTGTTTGAATCATATCCTAGTAAAAAGCCTTCTACAGCCTTAGGAGCAAATTTAGATTTTCTACCTCTTTTAACTAGAATAAAACATTTGCTACCAAAGACTTTAAAATATGAAACATTGGGCTTTTCACCGGTAAGGAGTTCATAAGATGTCTTCTTGAGGATTCGGTGAAGGTAGAGCCGGTTGATGGAGTAGCAGGCGGTGTTAATCGCCTCAGCCCAAAACCGGTCTGGAGTCTTGTACTCATCAAGCATGGTCCTCACCATGTCAAGTAGAGTTATATTCTTCCTCTCCACTACACCATTTTGTTGAGGGGTGTAGGGAGAAGAGAACTCATGCTTGATGCCCTCCTCCTCAAGAAAGCCTTCAATTTGTGAGTTCTTGAACTCCGTCCCGTTGTTGCTTCTTATCTTTTTGATTCTCAATCCGAACTCGTTTTGAGCCCGTCTCAAGAATCCTTTTAAGGTCTCTTGGGTCTGATATTTTTCCTGTAAAAAAATACCCAAGTGAAGCGAGAATAATCATCCACAATTACAAGACAATACTTACTCCCGTCGATGCTTATGTAAGCGATCGGTCCGAATAGATCCATGTGGAGTAGTTCAAGTGGCATGTCAGTCGTCATGATGTTCTTGTGTGGATGATGTGTACCAACTTGCTTCCCTGCTTGACATGCGCTACAAATCCTGTCTTTCTCAAAATGAACATTTGTTAGTCCCAAAATGTGTTCTCCCTTTAGAAGTTGGTGAAGATTCTTCACCCCAACATGGGCTAGTCGGCGATGCCAGATCCAACCCATATTAGTCTTAGCAATTAAGCAAGTATCGAGTTTAGCTCTATTAAAATCAACTAAGTATAGCTGACCCTCTAATACTCCCTTAAATGCTACCGAATCACCACTTCTTCTAAAGACAATAACACCTATATCCATAAAAAGACAGTTGTAACCAATTTTGCATAATTGAGAAATAGAAAGCAAATTGTAATCTAAAGAATCTATAAGAAAAACATTGGAAATGGAATGGTCAGGTGATATAGCAATTTTACCAAGTCATTTGACCAAACCTTGATTTCCATCCCCGAATGTGATAGCTCGTTGGGGATCTTCATTTTTCTCGTAGGAGGAGAACATCCTTTTCTCCCCTGTCATGTGGTTTGTGCACCCGCTATTATCCAACTTGAGCCCCCGGATGCATAAACCTACAAAACAGTTTTAGGCCTTGTTCTTAGGTACTCAAACAGTCTTGGGTCCTTTCACATTAGAAACAAGCACCTTGGGTACCCAAACACAAGTCTTTGAGCCCTTGTGTTTGCCCCCAACATATTTGGCAACTATTTTGCCTAATTTGTTAGTTAAAACATAAGCAACATCAAAAGTCTTAAATGAAATGTTATGATCATTTGATGCAACAGGAGATTTGTTTTTAGACATTTTATCATGGGTAGAGTGTCTAGAACTAGATGTCTCATTCTTATACATAAAAGCATGATGAGAATTAGAATGAGACTTCCTAGAATGAATTCTCCTAATCTTGTGCTCAGGATAACCAGCATGATATAAAATGTAACCCTCATTATCCTGAGCCATGGGAGCCTTGCCCTTAACAAAATTGGACAATATCTTAGGGGCATTAAGCTTGACATTGTCTCCCTGTTGGAAGCCAATACCATCCTCAATGCCAGGGCGTCTCCCATTATAGAGCATGCTCCTAGCAAATTTAAAATTTTCATTCTCTATCTCATGCTCATTAATTTTAGCAGTTAGTTGAGCTATGTGATCATTTTGTTCTTGAATTAAAGCTAGGTGATCATGAATAACATCAACATTAATATCTCTACATCTAGTACAAATAGAAACATGATCAACACTAGATGTATAAGGTTTGCAAGATTTTAATTCATCAATCTTAGCATGCAAAATGGCGTTCTCATTTCTAAGATTGGAAATAGAGATATTGCAAACATTTAAATCTTTAGCCTTAGAAATTAATTTGTTATTTTCAATTTTAAGGCTAGAAAGTGATTCATTCAATTTATCAATCTTAGCAATTAAACTAGCATTATCATTTTTAAGATTGACAAGAGAATCATCACAACCATTTAACTTCTCAACCTTAGCAAGTAATTTGGCATTCTCAGTTCTAAGGTTAAAGATAGTGTCATGGCAAATGCTAAGCTCCTTAGACAAGTTTTCAATTTTCTCTACTTCCTGAGCATAAGCATTTTTAACTTTAACATGCTTTTTGTTTATCTTAATAAGGAATTCCTCTTGGCTATCCAAGAGTTCATCCTTCTCATGAATGACACCTATCAATTCATTCAATTTTTCTTTTTGTTGCATGTTTAAGTTGCCAAAAAGAGCAAGCAAATCATCTGCATCATCACTAGAGCTACCCTCATCACTAGATGTCGTATATTTAGTGGAGGCTCTAGATTTTACCTTCTTTTTGCCGTCCTTTGCCATGAGGCACTTGTGGCCGATGTTGGGGAAGAGAAGGCCTTTGGTGACGGCGATGTTGGCGACGTCCTCGTTAGAGGATGAGTCAGTGGAGCTCATGCCGGATCTCATTCCCGACACACGTGGGCATCGCTGCCCTTCTTCTTGTAGTACTTCTTCTTTTCCTTCCTCCTTCCCTTCTTGTCGTCGCCCCTGTCACTGTCACTAAAAATAGGACATTTTGCTATAAAGTTACCAGGCTTACCACACTTGTAGCACACCTTCTTGGAATGGGGTTTGTAGTCTCTCCCCTTCCTTTGCTTGAGGATTTGGCGAAAGCTCTTGATGATGAGCGCCGTTTCCTCGTTGTCGAGCTTGGAGGCATCGATGGGGAGCCTACTTGATGTAGACTCTTCTTTATTCTCCTCTGTCTCTTTGAATGCGACGGGTTGCACCTCGGGTGTGGAGGAGCCACCTTGCTCGACGATTTGCTTGGAGCCTTTGATCATCAACTCAAAGCTCACAAATTTTCCTATCACTTCCTCGGGAGACATGAACTTATATCTAGGATCACCACGAATTAATTGAACTTGAGTGGGATTATGAAAAACAAGTGATCTAAGAATAACCTTGACCATTTCATGGTCATCCCACTTGGTGTTCCCGAGGTTGCGCACTTGGTTGACCAAGGTCTTGAGCCGGTTGTACATGGCTTGTGGCTCCTCTCCTTGGTTGAGGATGAATCGACCGAGCTCCCCCTCGATCGTCTCTCGTTTGGTGATCTTGGTCACCTCGTCCCCTTCGTGCGCCGTTTTGAGGATGTCCCAAATTGTTTTGGCCGTCTTCAACCCTTGCACCTTATTATACTCCTCTCGACACAAGGAGGCGAGGAGTATAGTTGTGGCTTGGGAGTTAAAGTGCCGAATTTGGTCTGCCTCGTTCGAATCGTAGTCCATGTCCCCTACCTTTGGTACCTGCGCTCCATACTCAACAATATCCCATATGCTTTTATGGAGTGAGGTTAGATGATGCCTCATTTTATCACTCCACATACAATAATCCTCACCATAAAAAATGGTGGTTTGCCTAAGGGAACGGAAAGTAATGGAGTGCGTTTGGAAATGCGAGGATAGCGGAGGGGCATCTTACTATACTTCTTGCGCTCATGGCGCGTAGAAGTGACAGACGCTGATTCGGAGCCGGAGGTGGAGGGTGATGAAGAGTCGGTCTCGTAGTAGACCACTTTCTTCATCTTCTTCTTCTTGTCACCTCTCCGTTGTGTCTTGATGGAGGAAGATGATTCCTCCTTGTGCTTGTGGCCAGACTCCCTCGAATGGGTTTTCCCCGAGCTTGCGGACTTGTCGCCACCGGTCACGATCTCCCTCTTGGCGTGATCTCCCGACATCACTTCGAGTGGTTAGACTCTAATGAGCACCAGGCTCTGATACCAATTGAAAGTCGCCTAGAGGGGGGGTGAATAGGCGAAAACTGAAATTCACAAGCTTTAAGTAGAACTACAAGCCGGGGTAAGCGTTAGAAATAAATTCGAGTCCAAAAGAGAGGGCGAAAACAAATCAACCAAAGAAATAGAGGAGATGACACAGTGATTTGTTTTACTGAGGTTCGGTTCTTGCAAACCTACTCCCCATTGAGGTGGTCACAAAGATCGAGTCTCTTTCAACCCTTTCCCTCTCTCAAACGATCACTTAGACCGAGTAAGCGTTCTCCTTAATCAACAGGTCACTTAGACCCCTAACAAGGACCACCACAACTTGGTGTTTCTTGCTTTGATTACAAATGTCTTGAGAACAAGAATGGAGGAAGAAGAAAGCGATCCAAGCGACAAGAACTCAAATGAACATGAAAATCTCTCTCTCACAAGTCAGTAAGTGTTTGGAGTGGTTTTGGACTTTGGAGAGGATTTGATCTCTTGTTTGTGCCTTGGAGTGAAGTCTAGAGCTCTTGTATTGAATGCAATATGCTGGAAAATTGGATGCCTTGAATAGAGGTGGTTGGGGGTATTTATAGCCCCAACCACCAAAACAGCCGTTGGGGAGGGCTGCTGTCGATGGGCGCACCGGACAGTCCGGTGCGCCAGCCACATCACCCAACCTTTAGGGTTCTAACGATTTCGACCGTTGGAGCTCTGACAGCCTGGGCCACCGGACAGTTTGGTGTCGCACCGGACAGTCACTGTTCACTGTCTGGTGCGTCTTCTAGCACTGCTCTAACTGTCCGCGTACTGTTCACGTTGCAGGCGTCCATTGGAGTCGACAGTTTCGCTTGGGAGTCGTTGCTCCGCTAGCACACCGGACAGTCCGGTGACCCACCGGATAGTCCGGTGAATTATAGTGGAGCGCAGCCTCAGAAACCCGAAGGTGAAGAGTTTGAAGTCGATCCACCCTGGTGCACCAGACACAGTCCGGTGCGCCAGACCAGGGTTCACTTCGGTTTCTTTTGCTCCTTTCTTTTGAACCCTAACTTTAATCTTTTTATTGGTTTGTGCTGAACCTTTGGCACCTGTAGAACATATAATCTAGAGCAAACTAGTTAGTCCAATATTTGTGTTGGGCAATTCAACCACCAAAATCATTTAGGAAAAGGTTTGACCCTATTTCCCTTTCATGTTCACTTTTACTTTCCAAATATATTGAATGTATGCTCGTTTTATTTAGACAACGAGCAACTCGTGGTTCCTAAGTGTGTTGCCGAAGATCCCTCTGAGCAACAACCTGGTGAAGGCAAGTGTCCTCAGACCTATCATGTCCTACTTTACTTTACAATTCATTGTCCCGCGTTACATTACAGAAACTTAAGGATTGACTAGTCTGTACTTACCTCACCCTTGTTTACCTTTTGGGTTAATCATGGTTAGCTTATGCTACTGCTTCAACTTAATCAATGAACATGATGTGATCTTTTATGATACAATGATGTTATTCCGATTAGGTTCTTGTGATTACTTTAGGAGGCTCAGGCTGTTTCCTGAGTGCCTCTCTGTAAGGACCTGTTTGGGGAGTGACAACCCAGGATAACAGTGCAACCATGAGGGTGGAATGGGACGCCCTTAGCTGATTAATTAGATGAACCAGAGGAGTAGTTTGCTTCGCCGTAGGGCCATCAATCGGGTCCGGGCACGATACTTGCTCTGCCAAGGCTGGTTGTAGAGGTTCTTTGATTTGGTTTTGTTAGTCACCTTTCCTCTGGGGAGATGTACTATGTTTATCAAACTGGAGAAACCTAACGGGCGGCTATGACCTCTGGGAAATATTTGTAAAGGCTACGTAGTGAGACCCTGCTAGGTCACCTTGGTAGTGATCAATGGGGAGGCTAGAACCCCGGGCAGAATGGGAATCACAGCTTGTGGGTAAAGTGTGCAACCTATGCAGAGTGTTAGAAACTGGTATATCAGTCGTGCTCATGGTTAAGAGCAGCCTTGGGATCCTCTTCGATTAGAAGAACTTTGGTTACTTTTATGATGATGATTAGCAATGATGGTTATAAATCGGATCTCTGGTATTTCCTCTTGGAGGGAGTGCCTCTGGGTAATAACTGGGTTATTATTAAAATTTGGCTATACTTATAGTAATAAAACTTGACCAAGTAAAAGCAAGTGCTTAACCTTAACTCCACATATAGCTAGTCCACTTTAGCCAAACGGGACATTTGCTGAGTACGTTGATGTGTACTCACCCTTGCTTTAAAAAACACCCCACCCCCAGGTTGTCCCCACTGTACTCAGTGCTCAACAGGTGAAGCTGGCAACATGGAGGACTTTGAGGAGTTCCAGGATTACGACGAGATCTAGTTTACTTTAGTGGCAAACCCCCAGTCAGTTGCCTGTGTAGGCTTACATTCTACGTTTCGTTACCCCGCACTTTGATTTAATGTTAAACACTATGGATATGTATTAGACTCTATGGATGTCTCAGACATCTTGATGTAATTAAGTACCTTTTCGTTAGTTAATTCGAGCATTGTGTGATGATGTCCAATTATGTAATCGCTGTGTACGTGAGTTCTGATCCTGACACGTACATGGTTCGCATTCAATTTACCTTCCAAAACTAGGTGTGACAAAGATCAAGATATCTGCACGATTTAGGGTTTAGGAAACGGTGAATTCTTCCACCGCGACGACTCGACAGATTATGCATTCACACTGATTTGAGCGATTCTCATAAACGGACTGAGAAGTGAAACCTTTGTCTACCAGAAAATGATTTTAACCACCGGAAGCCGAGACACATAGGCCCATAGGTACACCAGGCTCGTCGCGTTGATAGACCGTCCTGACGATCTAAGGTTTAAAGAGTAATGCCCATGTATAAGTAGTTTCTCGTGGGTGTTGTAGGTCCATCTTAGTCACGTGTGGTGCGCTAAGGGATGGAATGACTAAAAATATTAGAGGATTCAGAGGCTTATGTATGCATTATTTTAATTCAGTACTGTTTTTATACTATGCATATCATAATTTTACTATTTTTTATACTATGCAAAGATAGGTCATACAACACAAAGTGCTAGATCACACGAATTCTAAAAAATGCGATGTGCGACCTATCTTTGCATATCGTAAGAACATTACAAATTGGATCAAAATAGTGCATAAATCAACATATAAATCCTCTAACATATTAGTCATTCTATCTAGTTAGGCAGGATGACCTCGCACTTGTCCAACAGATAGCAGCACCACAAATAGTTGTCCTAATTCACCCCTTTTAGACGTCCATGTTTCATTTCTGAGTGCTTAATCATACATCTGCAGTTGTCATTTTCATTGAGCTGTGTACTTTAGAGTTCTTGCTTATATTCTTTGTTTCTCATGAAGGTATCAACAAAATTAGCGATATGACTAATAGCTAGAGGAGTCATGGTTCTAAGCTCTTTTAATTTGAAGTAGAATTGGTGTGTCACGTTCCCCCAAAATGGAACTTGTGATGATCCTGACAGAAGATTATGAACCCCATCCCCTTTCAAATGGAATCAAATCTTTAGATATACCATTAGGTTCACAACTATTCTCTAGTTCGAGTGTTTTGCCTTTGTGCTGCAGTCCACTTTCATGTTTGTTTCTTGTAATAAAACCATCCATGCTCTATCCTTTGCATAATTCAACTTTAGGGTTTGTTGGGTTGAGTTTTAGTCCTAGATCAAGGTCTTGTTGCTAGTTTAGATCATATTATTTCTTTGTATATGTTGATCCCACCTTCCATCATCATGTATCATCATCGGTTTGCATCATGTATCCACATAAAACCTTGATTCAGATTGCATACCTTAAAGAAGTCATACTTTTCTATCCAAACTCAAAATATGGAAAATTTTATATCTATGGAGAATACCAATTTTTCTTTTAGATCTGCTTATTCCCTATAAGGAAAATGGACCTTGGTCTATTTGATTAATGATTTTGGTGTTTGATGATCAACATAACCATTTGGACTAATGTTGTTTGCTAGTGTTTATGGATATAGTTAAAAGAATGCAAGATGGACTTAGATGAAGGCAACATGGTGATCGAGAAGAACAATACCTAAAGCAAGACATTAGAAGGCCCAGAAAACCTATAAACATCATGCAAGCGTCCAATAGACAAGATGGAAGAAGCCCAAATGAAGAGACACAAAGAAACGAAGGAAATAGGTTGCTTAGCAGCACCATACATGCGCTGTGTATAAATGGATAAAACCCCAAACAAGAGAGGTGTCTATACTGAAGAAAGGGCTTGAAATTAGAGTACACTAGACACACATGTGTGCATCAAATATGGCGCTATACATGACACTTAGAAAGGTTTATAACGTGTTTGGGGAAGTCCATAACACACTGGATATGTCCGGTGTAGTGTAGCTCTTGTATCCCATTGGACATGGTACTTAAAGATGTTGCAAAACAACCTTATGGGGGTTATGATATAACCGTCTTGTATGGCGTCACACTAGTGATAACACTATATAACCCAAGATTAATGGTTGACAATGGCTTGTTCCAATGGCCAGCTCACATGGACACAGACCAAACTATCTGGTGGGTGCACAGGAGTGCCCACTGAGTTTGAAGAATACTTATACTGCTTACATCGACTAGTTTTAGACTTTGATGCTATATATATGACCCCAATCAATCATTTGAGATATGTGGGAGCTAAGAAACATTGCTAGAGAGTTGAGACTCTTTTCCTATACCTATAGACACCCAAGTGCTTAGAGAATCACTGGGTGATTAGTGTAGGTGCTTTCCAAAGTGCTTAGCTTAGATTAGTTTGTTGTTTTAGTACTCGCTCTAGATTATGCCTAGTTTTTAGAAGTTAGGAGCAAACACCTCCAACCCTTGGTTCTTGCATGCACCATTGTATCCCATGATGATTGCATGCACATTGTAGTTGTACTAGAAGGGGCTATCAGTATTATGAGATCACCACTAGCTGCATTTGTGTGGCCGCTACTGTGCATTAGAGGGAACGAGGCCTACGGTATTTCAGCTGGAAGCTCAATAATGGAGACAAAAGTGAGCATCCAAGAGAGGCTAGAATCAGAGAACCACTTGTGTATGGAGAAGGCCTAAGGCTATCTATGGAGTTATCTAGACGATAGCTTGGCCCTCGCATGGGATTCCCTTGCATATGGCTTGTTGAGGGTCTACTTCTCTGTTGAAGGTCCTCAGAATGAACAAAGTCATTTTGATTCATCTTAACAAATATGTCGGAGGACCAAATACTGAAGCTAGAGCAGCGGAACAAAGGACGCAAGGAATATAACAAAGCTTTGGCAAGAGTCACAACTATGACTTGAGGTGGATCCGAAGGTCACACAAGATATCAAACCAATAGTGAAAAGACTCATTTGTCCTTAGTATTTGTAATAGGACGAATGTATAGGTATCAGGGTCAAAATTGTACTTTTGCTTGGGTTGCGTCCCATGCATATAAATAGATGAACAGTACCTATGTACTGTTCACGCATTAATTGGAAGTCATTCTCGCATTCTCTCCTTCGAGCAAGCCGAAGGAATAAATGTAATGTAATGCTTTATTAGCGTATAATTCAGATTATAACATTATTTAAATATACGAATGAAATAAATGAAGACTTAATGTAATATTATTTTTATAAGAGATGAAGACCCATTCTTCATCACCCTCGTCCTAGAACCATTATCTCTGAAAGAAGATAATGCTTTGAAGGACGAAGGTCCTTATATGTTTTTGATTCACAACAATTGAAAACAAGTAACCAACATTGGTGCTCACTTCTGGTGAACTCACTTCCACGACTACAAAAATGACTTCGCACAGTCATCAAGCTTCATCACTAGGGCGACAAAGCTAGTACTTCCGATCACAGGTGGTTCAAGCTTCGAGTCAGCTAACAAGAAGCAGAAGAGGGAGCCCAAATAAGGGTACAACATGTTGGAGTACAAGGACTCTACATCAAATCTAAATGGTATGATGTGCCAATCACTTTCTTTCAAGAGGACCTTCAGCTCAAGGAATATCCACACAATGATGCCATGGTTATATCTTGTGTCATAAAAGGATTTCTGGTCCACAATGTTCTAGTGGATATGGAAAGTGCATCAGACATCATCTTTGCAAAAGCTTTCAGGCAAATGCAAGAGCAAGAAGATAAAATACATGATTAGAGATGGCCAAACGGGCCGCCCGGCCCGGCCCGACCTGGGCCCGTTGAAGCACGGCTCGTTTTGGGCCCGGCCCGCCAGGCACGGTTAGGAAACCGGGCCGGGCCTTCTAAGCCCGCGGGCTCGATTCCCTGTCCGAGCCTGGCCCGCAGCGGTCCTAAACGGGTCGGGCCGACCCGTTTAGCACGAAAAAGGGCCAAAAGCGGGCTAAGTGGGCCGAAAAGCATGTTTTAGTTCAAAAAACGGGCTCAACGTGCTTAGAGGTAAACAGGCTGTGCCGAGCTAGCCCACCGTGCCTAGTTTCTTGTCCGAGCCCGGCCCACTTATTCATGCCGGGCCGGGCCGAGCCTGCATAGAACCGGGCCGTGCCAGGCTCGGACCGGGCCCAAACAGTGGGCTTCGTGACGGGCTCGCGGGCCTCATGCTTATTGGCCATCTATATACATGATGCAACACATCCTCTATGTGGTTTCGGAGGGAAACATATAGCAGCACTTGACAAGATAATAATGCCAATTACCTTCGGTTACATACACAACACCAGAACTGAGCAAGTTGTATTCGACATTGTAGACATGGAGTACCCCTACAATGCCATCATTGGAAGGGGAACATTAAATACTTTCGAAGTAGTTTTACACCCAGCATACTTATGCATGAAAATACCATCGAATCAGGGTCCAATTGTTGTACATGGAAGCCAAGAGGCTGCTAGAAGAGCCGAAGGAAACTAGACAGACTCCAAAGCAATCCACAATATAGACGAAGCTGAAGCCCACCAGCAACACAAGCATGTAAGGGATAAAGCAGCTTCGGCAGATCAACCAAAATCCATACTCTTGTGTGACGATATAGCTGATCAAAAGGTGTTGTTTGGATCACAGTTAACTGAGGAGCAAGAAAAGACCCTAACAAAATTCTTGTTTAACAACAGAGATGTCTTTGCTTGGTCAGCCAATGACCTATGTGGTGTCAACAGAGACATTATTGAACATTCTCTCAATGTAGATCCCACCATCAGACCAAGACAGCGGAAGCTTTGGAAAATGTCATATGATAAAGCAGAAGAAGCAAGAAACGAAGTTAAAAGACTTCTCAATGCTAGAGTAATTAGAGAAGTAACGTACCCAAAATGGTTAGCCAATACTGTAATGGTAAAAAAGGCCAACGGGAAATGGAGGATGTGTATTGACTTCACAGATCTCAACAAGGCATGCCCGAAGGATGAGTTTACTTTACCCAGGATATACTCCCTCATAGATGCGGCAGGCACTTTGGAGCTCATGAGTCTATTGGATTGCTACTCAAGCTATCATTAGATTGGATGAATAAGGAAGATGAGCCCAAGACAAGCTTCATAACCCCCAGTGGTACATATTGCTATATTCGAATGCCTGAGGAGCTCAATAATGCTGGAGGAAGCTTCAATAGAATGATGACCAAGGTGCTGAGTACTCAAATTGGAAGAAATGAATTGACATATATTTGTGACATCATATTTAAGAGTACGAAGCAAGAAAATCACATTACGGATTTACAGGAGACATTTGCTAACTTCAAAAAAGCATGCCTCAAGTTGAATCCAGGAAAACGTATCTTTAGAGTAAATAAGGGCAAATTCCTTGGATGCCTGGTGTCAACCAAAGGAATTGAGGCTAACCCAAGCAAAATAGAAGCAATACTTTGGATGGAGCCGTCAAAGTCAAGAAAGGGTGCTTAGAGGTTGACAGGAAGACTTGCATCATTGAATAGATTGATCTCAAGATCGACAGAAAGAAATCTACCGTTCTTTGAAGTGCTAAAATCAGCCGAAGTCTTCCAATGGGGATCAACTCAACAGAAAGCTTTCGAAGATTTGAAGCAATACCTTATACATCTGACAACCCAGACTCCACCTTCGCCAGGTGCCCCACTGCTACTGTATGTAGCTGCCTCCCATTCTGCTGTTAGTGCAACATTAGTCCAAGAAAAGAAAGATGTACAAACGAAGAAACAAGTGCCAGTTTACTTTGTCTCAGAATTCTTGAGTCTGTCAAAGAGAAATTACACATAATTGGAGAAGGTGCTATATGTTTTATTGATGGCCTCTAGAAAGCTTCAACACTATTTTCAGCCCCATCATATAATAGTACCTTCATCACAACCATTAAAGGATATTATAAGAAATAGAGAAGCCACAAAAGGGTTGTGTAAGAGAAGAAATTCTCTGGCCGGGTGGCGGAACGCACCGGCCCTAAATCCTTAGATTAGGAGGGGCCTAAGAATTTTTCCTGCTAGATGGATTTGGGACGAACACAAGGACACACAAGGGTTCAGAGTGGTTCAGGCCGCCGGAGCGTAATACCCTACTTCACTGTCGGTTGTATTGAGTCTGTGTGCTTGAGTGTATGAGTCTAAGTCAGTGTGTGAGTGAACCTGTGAGCTTGCCTTGTAACGTTGTGTGCCTTCCCTTTTATAGCTCAAGGGAGGCACATACAAGGATACTGAGCCCCAACATGTGGGCCCAAGGGCAAAATTGAAGGAAATAACTAATGCCTGTAACGCCTGGGCGATCTCCGAGCGCCATAATGTCCATAGTCCATATAGTATTGATATGTCGTGGCTGCTTCCTCGGTAACGCGCGAGTCATGATGAGTGTAGTGCATGCGGCAGTATGGATGTGCTGCCTGCCAATGGAATGGACAGGCACGCCTCCTGCGGGATGGTCTGGTCGCCGTCTGCCAGCGGAGTGGACAGGGCTCAATAAATGCTGAGGCGGCACATCGCCTGCCAGCGGAGTGGACAGGGCTCATTAAATGCCGAGTCGACACATCACCTGCTAGTGGAATGGACAGGCGGCGCGCCTCATCCGCAATAAATACAGAGGCTGCGCAGCCCAGAGGCCTTACGTCAGGCTCCGCCCGTTGGCTTACGTCACATGCACCATGCCACGTGGCAGCATCGGGGCTCTGCCTGAGCATGGAGCAGAGGCGCATACAGTATGGTCCGGACACGTGTCGGCTCCGGACCACCGCTTGGCCTTGATTAAGGCCTGGGTATTCTTTATCCCAGAATCCCGGGATCCTGCTGTGAGTGACCCGGACCCCACACAGAGGGGTCTGGAACCCATCCCAGGGGTCCGGTTTGCGCCCGTGGAGGTCCCAGACCTTACCCGGAGGTCCGGTCTGTATATACAGGGGTCTGACACCTTCCCATCGGAGTTCGGACTCACTGTTGATACTTTGGAGTATAACATCTTCTTTGGCCACGTGGCAGCCCCGGAGCCGTCCACGTGGTGGGGTCGGGTGCTGTTCACCACGCGACTAGAGATAGCCGTGTGGGCACCGCGTCTTCATACTGTAGTAAGGAGTACCCCTGTTTCAGGGTACCGACAGTGGCCCCTGGGCCCACCCCAGGGGAGGATACAAGCCTGCAGGTGGGGCCAAGGCTTGATTGGCGATTGGCGCATTGCTTCCGTGCGTTTGCTGACGTAATCACCGCCAATCCGCCTTCGGTCATGCCAACTGTCATGTCTATCCCCGCGGTTGACTGACCCACGGTCCCCATGCTTGATGGTTTCGCCGGGCCATGCGCGAGGCGCCTCGATACCGTTGCATTGGTTTTGAAAATCACCTTCTCTGTCTTCTGTCGCGGCCCCGAGGAAGCGCGCTATCGGCGCGTGCGGCGGTTTGCCTTTTCTGCACCCGGGAACCAACACCCAAGGAGTATGTCTCGTGGGCTGGAGCCCCCATGTTAGAGACTGGGCTGTTGTTTCTTGCGGCGGAGATGAAGAGGCGCGCTACCGCGGGCGGTGGTTTGCTTTTCGGGCGCGCGCGGCGGTTTGCTTTTACTGCACCAGGAGTCTAGCGCACAATCCGTATGTCTTGTGAACCCGGGCCCCCGTGTCATAGGCTGGGTTGCCTAGGCATCAGGTGTGCGCCGGTCGGGATTCCCTATAGCATCTCGGGGCGCGAGCGGGAGAGGCTGCCTTGAAGAGGGATTCACCCCGCGAGCAGCAGTTACGCTTTCACATTCTCTCCCAATTGTTGCACCCTTTCGCCTTCGAGCTCTCTGCACCCCTTTGCATTCGCGCTCTTCTGCTTTTCGCCGCCGTAGTCTCCATGGCCTCGCTAGTTCATCCCAAGCATTTCCAGTCTGAGGGGGCGCTTAACCTGGTGTGCAACCTGCTCGGGTGGAGCGCGCCGGCGTTCGTCGAAAGGATCCATGCTGGCGCCATTCCCCTCGGCGATCTCGCCGCCGAGGAGTTTGTGCTCTTCGTCTCCTACCTCTCCTGCGTGTTGGCGCTGCCGGTCTCGCCTTTCTTCCTGCTGCTGTTGGAGGAGCTCGACCTCCAGCTTCAGCACCTCACGCCCCACTCCATCCTCCAGGCGGCCATCTTTGCCCACCTCTGTGAGATGTTCAAGGGGATGGCCCCCAGCACCTCCCTATTCTGCCATTTCTTCGTGCTGGTGAAGTCTGGGAAGGCTAAGGACCGCCTCGGCGCCTACTACTTCCAGACAAGGTCAGATTCAGCCGTGGCCTACATCCCCACCCTCGGCAGCGCAAGGTGGGAGAATTGGCACAACGACTGGGTCATCGCTAGCACCAAGGCCAACGACCGCCTTGTCATGCCGAGCGATGGGACAGCACTCGACCGGAAGCAATGGAGGGCGAAGCCATCGCTGGCGCCGGAGTTCCTGCCCGTGCTGGACAGAATCAAGACCTTGACAACCGGTGGTCTGACCTCCATGCATGTGGTCGGTGACTTCCTGAAGCACCGGATCGTGCCACTGCAGAGGAGGGCGCGCCTGTGTTGCTGGTTCACCGGCTCAAACGACATGGGCCGGGTCCAGCGCGGGCCAGGGACCAACCTATCCTAGGACGAGCTGGAAGTCCTGGTGAAGGGGATTATCGGTGAGTCCTTCATTCCTAAGTCCCTGATCATCCCCCAGGGCATCCCTGCGCTCTGCGACGATCCAGGGCTGAGGACGGCGATCTTGGCCACTCTGTCGACCTTCGACGAGAGCGGCGTGGCGGTTCGTCAGACCGGCAGTCGGGATCCCCACCGCGGGATCCGGATCTCCGATGCGCCGGCTAGAGGCCCCCAGACTACCGGCGTGGCTCCAAGCGCCCCCGCCGTGGCTCCCAGTGCCTCCGCCGCGGCACCCCACCCCTTGGACAGGGGCAAAGTGGCTGCAGGCAGTTCCTCCGCCCCAGGTGGCACCGGAGGGTCGGAGGAAGAGAGGCGACGCCGATTGCGCCGCGCCGACGGGTCAATTATCTTGGACCCCCCCAAAAGCGTCGGAGGACTGCTGGTGGGGCCGAGGAGGCCGGTTCCCAGGCCTAGGGTGCGCAGAGGCGCGTCAGTCCTCCGCCACCACCACCATCGGGTCCGCCACCACAACCACCACCTGGGGGTTATCTCCCCCAGGGGCACCACCAGCAGCAGCAACAGCAGCAGCAGCAAAAGCAACGGTCGCCCCGCTTCCAGGGTCGCTGGAAGGTCCAGGGCCCCAAGTGAGTGTAGCCCCTTTCATTTTTCCATTAGTCTATCTATTATGTCGACGGGTCTTAACCCATCCTTTGCTTGTTAGGGCTTCCTCCCCCTCTGCTCCCAAGGCCGGGCATCCTCCGCCCCCGGCTGCTGCCGCCGAGACAGCGCCACCAGGCTCCCATGCTCTAGCTGGGGGTCCGGCAGCAGCGGCGCCAACGTCAAGCAGTGTCGCAGCAGCGGAGGGGGTCCCAACTTCTCCGATGGCTACCACAGCCTCAATGACGGCGATGCCGTCGAGTACACCGTCGGCAGCGGCAGAGGAGGCCCTGACTGCGCCCGCCCCCGCCCCCGCCATCGAGGTCGACGCGGGGGGCGCATCCAGCTCCATCCCGCCGCCCACTCCGGAGGAGACGGAGGTGGTTTTTGGGCGGCGGCTCCGGTCCGGTGCCGAGGCAGAAGCGGCTTCGGTTCTGCTCCCCCGGGTGCTGTCTCGTGCCCATCAGGCTCTTCATGAGACTGAGGCAGCGATCCTGCGGGAGTGGGAGGCGCTTGAGGCCGAACACCTGCGCCTCAGCGACTTGTGTACCCAGCTAGAGGAGCGCACCAAGGCAGCGTCCCACCAGTTCGCCTCCGAGCGGTTCGAGCTTGAGCGGGACCGCAAGGACTACAAAAAGGACCTCCAGAAGGTGTACGCCCGGGAGATGGAGGTGGCCCAAAAGGAGAAGAGGTTGGCTAAGAAGGAGGAGCACTTGAACCAGAGGGAGGAGGTCGTCACAGAGCTCCAGGCCAAGCTGAGTGCCTTCAATGAAATCCTAGAGGAGCAGCGGGTCCAGCAGGCCGCGACTGTGGAGAGTCTGCAAAGGCTGCAGCGGGAGCTAGAGGACAAGGCCAGCAACATTTCCCTGGCCGAGGAGAACCTCAAGGATAAGGATGCTTCCCTGGATAAGCGGGCGACGGATCTCGCCTGGCTGGAGAAGGACCTCACCTTCAGGGAGGAAATGTTTGAAAGGCGGGAGAAGCTACTGGCCGATCATGAGCTCGAGGCAGAGGAGAAGAAGCGGACGCTGGAGGAGCGGGTCCGCTAGTTCTAGGCGGTGTAGGCGGCATCGGGCCCCCAGGTGGTGGAGGCGACAAAGAAAGCGCTTGAAGATCTCCAGGCGGAGCATCGCGCCAGGGTTCAGCGCATCGCTGCATGGGCCGGCGAGGTGAGCACGACTCTGGTGTCGCTAGGGATGAGTCCCATCCCGGTGTCGCAGCTGCCGACGTCTCTGAGACTCCACCGCTCCCGGTGCTGGACTCCACCTCCGACGCTTGGACCAGGTCCTTGGCGCCCGCCTGGAGGCCGAGGGCGACAAGCTCTGCCGGGCGGTGATCGAGTACATCCTAACGTGCTTCCGGAGCCATGACCCGGCCATCTCTTTGGAGCCGGTGATCGCTGGTCTAGTGGTCGACACTGAAGACACCACCCGGGAGGGAGTACAAGATGTCGTGGATCTGGTGGCCGAACATTTCCAACGGGATCCTGCTGATGATGAGTAGCTAGATCTATAGAGAGAAGGCAAGGGTCCCATTGGGAAGCGGCTTTGTAATATTTTTTGGTCTTTGTAAGATACTTTTGAGTACTATTTATCAAGCAGTATTAGCACTTATCTGTATGCTATTTGTCCTTGCCGTGTGTGGCGTTACCAACTCCTCCCTGGTACTTGGCCCCCCTGGGATGTAGGCTCGACGTGTTGAGGCTGGATACTAGTATACCTAAGAAAGAGTTGGTGACCCGGCCCCCAGGAGGTAGGCTCGACTGGGACCTGGACTTGTACACAGCTTCGGCTAGGAAGTGTTAGTAGCACACCCATAGGACCTATCATCTGGTATCAGCCATCCTTTGATTCACACAACAGGACCAGCAGGATTGAGCCTGGGAAGCCAAGCCTCATGTCCGGACCTACAAGATCACAGCTCCAAATACTAGGGCACCCGTTGCAGAGTGGTGGAGGTGCAGGCTTAGGGTACGGGACCAGGCTAAGCAACTACATAGCTCCGGACCACCCCAGGAAAAAGCGCCCATTCTCTAGAACTGGACCCGCAGGTTGTCGGACCCCCTATATCAGTATAGGGGTTCCGAACTGCAAGCCTGTCTTACTCAATTCGGATGTCATCATACCAGCAAGGGTGGGAACTGTATGGGTGGGTTAGATAAAAAATAATATCTGGAAACTGTAGGAGAATAAGGGTCTGTTTGGTTGGGCTGTGGCTGTGAAAAAAGTTACTGTGGGCTGTGAGCTGTCGAAAAAGCTGCTGTAGGCTGTGAGCCGTTAAAAAGCTAAAAACCGTTTGGTGGAAACCACTAAAAGTCGTTAAAAGTTCTTCGATATATGTTTTCACAGTTCCATCCGAAAAGCCATTAAAAGCAGGTTCAGGGGTGCTTTCAGATTTACACTGTGAGAAAGTCGGCTTTTAGAAAAAGCTGCTTCCTGAATCCAGCCCTTTGGTTGGCTTTTGGCTTTTAGGGGGCAAAAGCCAAAAGCTAAAAGTCAAACCAAACACACCCTAAAATCATCACAGAAGCACATTTGGGGGGGGGGTAAATCCTTTCTTTATAACTCGATATGCATGGGTGCAGACCAACATGCCAGGCTTATGAGGGCGGACCTCACCGGGCTGGCGTACACATATGCACAACCTAGTTACAAAATAAAGAAACTTTAACCCCTCAGACTTGCTGCTATGCATAGAACTTACGGAGATGCTCTATGTTCCAGGGATTGGGAAGAGGCACTCCTTCAGTGGTGGCGAGGTGGACACACCCGCGTCGGCATACTTCTGTCACCTTGAAGGGTCCTTCCCAACTGGGGGAGAGTTTGTGGAGCCCTTCTCGGTTTGGAATTTGCCTTAGGACCAGGTCTCCGACCCTGAGCTCCCTACTATGCACGAATCGCTGGTGGTAGCGCCTGAGCGCTTGGTTGTACCGTGCATTTCAGATCGCCGCTTGCCATCTGAGTTCGTCGATGAAGTCCACGCCCTCACGCCCGTAGCTGTTCTTGCATAGACTCATCGAAAGACTGGACCTGTGGGGAGCCCATAAGGATTTCCGAGGGAAGGCAGGCTTCGGCCCCGTAGACCAGGAAGAACGGGGTCTCCCCGGTAGCTCGGATAGGTGTGGTCCGGTTCCCCCACAGCATCGACGAAAGTTCATTGACCCAGTTTGCACCATGCTTTTTCAAGCAGTCATAGGTGCGTGTCTTGAGTCCCTTGAGGATTTCTGCATTTTCCCTCTCAACTTGGCTGTTGCTCCTGGGATGAGCCACAGACGCAAAGCAGAGTTGGGTGCCGATGCCCTCGCAATACTCCTGGAAGAGTCGACTTGTAAACTGGGTCCCGTTGTCCGTAATGATACGGTTTGGGACCCCGAATCTGCAGACGATCGACTTAAGGAAGGCAACAGCGGCACCCTGGGTGATGCTAACCACAGGGGTGGCCTCAGGAAACTTCGTGAACTTGTCGATGGCGACGATGAGGAATCGGTATCCGCTGACGGCCCTAGGGAATGGTCCCAGGATATCCACCCCCCATACGGCGAATGGCCAGGAGGGTGGAATCATCTGCAGAGCCTGAGCAGGTGTGTGTATCTGCTTTGCATGGAATTGACACGCCTTGCAGGACTTTACCATCTCAGCTGCAACCTGGAGAGCCGTTGGCCAGTAAAAACCATGCCGAAAGGCCTTACCAACCAGTGTGCAGGATGTTGAATGACTTCCGCACTCTCCTCCATGGATCTCCGCAAGTAACTCACGTCCCTCCTCCTGGGTGATGCACCGCATGAGAATGTCGTTGGCGCCACGGCGGTAGAGATCCCCCTCTACCACCGTGTAGCGTTTAGCCAACCGCACTATGCGCTCTACGGACACATGATCTTCAGGAAGGATATTTTCCTTCAGGTAGTCCTGAATCTTGGAGATCCATGCATCAGGACCACTCTGAGACACTGGCTGTGGCGCTACAAGGTTGGCAGGACCCGTTGTAGCACACACAGTCTTCGGTGGGTTCTGTAGATGGTGCGCCACCGGGACCACTAGCTTCAAGGTGCTAGTCTCGCCCCCTTCGTCCAGTTCGGTAGGTTGGGCGGTGGGTCTCAGCAGCCATCTTTCGAAGATGCCCTTGGGCACGGGTGCCCAAGTTGATGCCCTCATGGAGAGTTCATCTGCCGCCGAGTTGTCAGCGCGAGGAACATGTTGCAGTTTCAGGGCCGTGAAGTCTTTTTCCTGCTTCCTTACGTGGAGGAGGTAAGCTGCGAGCCTGGGCTCGTTGCAACTACATTCCCCGTGGACTTGCTTGATGATTAGCTGGGAGTCCCCCTTCACGAGGAGCTAGCGGATCCCCAGGGATAGGGCGACCGACAATCCGAAGATCAATGCTCCGTACTCTGTCATATTGTTGGTGGCCTTGAACTCAAGGTGCACCATGTACTTCACTTGATCTCCGTTGGGGTCGATGAGGACCACCCCAGCCCCGCCAACTTGTTGACAAGCGGATCCGTCGAAGAAGAGCGTCTAGTGGGGCCCGGTGAAGACCGGACCCCTGGGCTCCGCAGGTGTGGGTCCGAATCGGGATCCGGACCCCCAGGAGCGCTCGGGGGAGGTGTCCACTCCACGATGAAGTCTGCCAGGACCTGGCTCTTGACGGTGTGGCGAGGCTGGAAGTCTAGCTAGAACTCAGCGATTTCCACTGCCCACTTGGCGATGTTGCCTGTGGCGTTAGAGTTGTGGAGGATGGCCCTTAATGGAAATAGTGGCACAACTTCCTGGACGCAACAAGCACAACATAGAGAAGTTTGTGCGTCTCAAGGTACCTGGCTTTTGCTTCGTGGAGGACCTCACTGACGTAGTAGACCGGCTTCTGAACGGTCCGGACCCCTACCGAGCCCTCAGGTTCCTGGCCTTCTAGCGCCACCTAGTCTTCTTGTGCCGTCCTTTCGATGACTAGCACCATGCTCACTGCTTCTGTAGCCGCCACAATGTATAGATACAATAGCTCCCCAGGTTCTGAGGCTACCAGTATTGGTTGCGATACCAGGTGCTGCTTCAACTCTTGAAAGGCTTGTTCCGCCTCTTCGGTCCAAGAGAATGGGTCGGACTTCCGCAACAGCTTGAAGAAAGGCAGCGCCCTCTCAGCCAGCCTTGAAATGAAGCGGCTAAGTGCGGCTAATGACCCCGTAAGCTTCTGGACGTCCTTGATACGGGCCGGAGGCCTCATCGCATCAATCGCCTTGATCTTCTTCGGGTTTGCTTCAATGCCCCGGTGTGAAATCAAGAACCCTAGCAACTTACCTGTGGAGACACCAAAGATGCACTTGTCCGGGTTTAGCTTCGTGCGTGTTGCCCGCAGCTTGTCGAAGACCAGGGTTAAGTCTTCCATTAGGGTTGACCCTCTCTTAGTCTTGACCACGATGTCATCGATGTATACTTCCACCTTGTCCCTAATCAGGTCCCCGAAAGTCTTACTCATCGCCCGCACAAATGTTGGCAAGGCATTTTCAGAACGTAAGGCATTATGACATAGCAGTAAAGCCCATCCACTGTTACAAAAGTGGTATGCTTCCTATCTTCCCTAGACATCTGGATTTGATGGAAACCAGAGTAAGCATCTAAAAGGGACAAGAGGTCGTACCCGGAGGTAGAGTCCACAATTTGATCTATATGTGGAAGTGGATACGTGTCCTTGGGACAAGCCTTATTAAGGCTGGTGTAGTCGATGCACATTCGAAGCTTCCCATTCGCCTTGGGGACGATGACTGGGTTGGCCAGCCACACTGGGTGATGAACCTCTTCGATGAAGCCGGCGTATAGCAGCTTCCGGACCTCCTTTCGGATGAAGTCCTGCCGCTCAATGGACTGTCTTTGAGGCTTCTGACTCACCGGTCTGGCGTCAGGGTTGATCTTCAGATGGTGCTCGATCACCTCCCTGGGGATCCTAGGCATCTGCGATGGCTCCCATGCGAACACGTCATCATTTGGCTGGAGGAAGGCGACGAGCGTGAGTTCCTATTTCTCCTCCAGATCACCCGCAATGCGAGTGGTCTGAGGGGAATCCGCGTAGAGCCGGATGGCCTTGACGGGGACGTCATCCACTCCGTATGGCCACACCTTTGGCACCTTGGTAGGCGCCTTGGTGCTGGAGGTCGAGGGTTTCCACCCTCCATCGTCCGAGCAAGTAGTTTCCGCCGCCAGGGCGTGCAGCTTCTCCACAGCCGCAAGCGCAGCGGCGCGGTCGCCCCGCACGGTGAGGACCCCGGCTGGAGATAGCATCTTGAGGACCAAATACCCGTAATGGGCAATGGCCATGAACCGGTACAGGGCCGGCCTGCCAATGATGGCATTGAATGGGAGGTTAACCTCCGCAACGACGAACTAAACGTTCTCCGTGCAGAAGTTTTCCTCTGTCCCGAATGTAACCGGGAGCGTGATGCTCCCAAGGGGATACACCGGTTGCGTGCCCACTCCAGAGAATGGACGAGAGGGTCCTAGTCGGGACCCTAGGATTTGCAGCTGCCTGAACGCAACATGGCTGATGACGTTGAGCCCAGCCCCACCGTCGATCAGGACGTGATGCAACTTGATGTTGGCGATGACAGAGGCGGTGATGAGCGACAATATGCCAACCCCTGCCATGTTCTTGGGGCAGTCAGATGCCCCAAAGGAGATAGTGGTGCTCTGCCACCGCTGGTGTGGAGCCGCCTTTGGGACCCCTGGGGTCGCCGACAGGACCTCACGGCGCAGGGACTTCATGTTCCTGTGGGAGGTGAGCTCCCAGCTTCTAGCGTACATTACGTACAACTTCTTGAGGCGGTCGGTATCTTCACCGGAGTCGGAGTCTCCAATGAGGATTTCCTTGAGGACCTGCTCGAGGGACTGATACCCGAGGTCCCGTTCTCCCGCGGCCACATCACCGTCGTCGACCCTCTCCTTGCTAGGCCGGCAACGAGGTGGGGAGCCATCCTTGGAAGTCTGCTCGCGTCGCTTGTTGACGCGCTTCACGAGCTTGATGATCTTGCGGCACTCCGCGGCGCTGTGGCGACTGTTGGGGTGCATAGGGCATGAGCCGTTGTTGCCCCCCTGTGGCCATGGGCGCTTGTTGCGCTCGTTCCGGCCCCCAATCGCGGCTACGACGACCGAAGCAGCAGATGGTGGCCTCTCGTGGCCTCGGTTCTTCTTCTTCTTCTTTTTGTCGTCCTGAGCGACGGCACCCGAGCCACCCGTCTGGGCAACTCCAGTTTGTGGTGCCGAGTGCCATGCACGGCCCTCGGTAGCTCTGGCACACTTGTCGGCCAAAGCGAAGAGCGTGGTTACAGTTTCCACGTCATGCGTGGCCAACTTCTCCAGCATCTTTTCATCACATACCCCCTGGCAGAAAACGGTGATGATGGAAGCATCGGTGATACGGGGTATAATCCCTCGTACCTTAGTGAAGCGGGAGATGAAAGCTCGGAGAGTTTCCCCGGGTTCCTGCCTCACTGCATGGAGGTGAGCCTCCACGCCATGCTGTTGATAAGCGCTGGCGAAGTTCGCTGTGAACCGCGCGCAGAGCTCTTCCTAGGAGTAGATCGATCCTAGGGTGAGATTCATGAGCCAGGTTCGGGCTGGCCCAGACAAGGCTACATGGAAATATGTTGCCATTACGACAGTGTCTCCACCTGCTGCCATAATAGCGGTGACGTATACCTGCAAGAATTCCGACGGATTTGACGTACCGTCGTACTTCTCCGGCAGGTGTGGCCGGAACTTGGATGGCCAAGTCGCCGCGCGGAGATGATCTGCCAGTGCGGCGCAGCCCACGCCGGCCAATGGGACACCCGCCTAGATTCGGGCGCCCATTGGAGTTTGCGATGTGACTGCAGCGAAGTCGTAGTCGAGGTTGCGACCCTCGAAGTTTAGCCGGCGGTCACGCGCCCTTTCCAGAGAGACGCGGGCATCCTCGCTCGCACGCCTGCAGTTGAGTTCTGCCCGCAGGTCATCAGGCCTCTCCAGAGAGGCTGGAGCGTCCTCTGTCGCACGCCTGCGGTTGAGCTCCACCCGCAGGTCCTCAGTCGGCACGGCCCACACCGAGGGCGAGCGCACTGACGCCGACGCCTCATGCTGACGCCAGGATGACTGAGGCTTGGGCCTGGCTGAGCCAGAATGCACCATGCCGAGCAGACGGTCGACATCGTCACGCCACTGCTTCATGGCCCCCAGCAAGGCCGTGGAGCTAGGAGGGTGGCGCAGCAATTCCCTGGCTGCAAATAGCGCTCTAGGTGCAGCCCTTGATGCTCTGGACGTCTGCGCAGGAGTGTGCTGCCGCGCAGAGTGAACCACAGCAACACCAGGCACCGGGCTGTTGGTGGCCCAAGGTGTGGAAGACGCAGGTGCTTCCTCCATCGAGAAATCCTTGGGAATGAAGTCGTGGTGCTCGATGATCTGAACCATGGTGTCGAGCAGGAAAACAAGCAAAAATCTAATGCCAAGCACCTACCTGGCGCGCCAAATGTCGGTGAGAAAATTCTCCGGCTGGGTGGCGGAACGCATCCGCCCTAAATCCTTAGATGAGGAGGGGCCTAAGTGTTTTGCGTGCTAGATGGATTCAGGACAAACACAAGAACACACAAGGGTTTAGAGTGGTTCAGGCCGCCGAAGCGTAATACCCTACTCCACTGTCTGTTGTATTGAGTCTATGTGCTCGAGTGTATGAGTCTAAGTCAGTGTGTGAGTGAACCTGTGAGCTTGCCTTGTAACGTTGTGTGCCTTCCCTTTTATAGCTCAAGGGAGGAACATACAAGGATACTGAGCCCCGACATGTGGGCCCAGGGGCAAAATGGAAGGAAATAACTAATGCCTGTAACGCTTGGGCGATCTCCGAGCGCCATAATGTTCGTAGTCCATACATTATTGATATGTCATGGCTGCTTCCTCGGTAACGCGCGAGTCATGAAGAGTGTAGTGCATGCGGCAGTATGGATGTGCTGCCTGCCAATGGAATGGATAGGCACGCCGCCTGCGGGATGGTCTGGTCACCGTCTGCCAGCGGAGTGGACAGGGCTCATTAAATGCTGAGGCGGCACATCGCCTGCCAGTGGAGTGGACATGGCTCATTAAATGCCGAGTCGACACATCACCTACCAGTGGAATGGACAGGCGGCGCGCCTCATCCGCGATAAATGCAGAGGCCGCACAGCCCAGAGACCTTACGTCAGGCTCCGCCCGTTGGCTTACGTCACGTGCACCATGCCATGTGGCAGCATCGGGGCTCTGCCTGAGAGTGGAGCAGAGACGCATACAGTATGGTCCGAACACGTGTCGGCTCCGGACCACCGCCTGGCCTTGATTAAGGCCTGGGTATTCTTTGTCCCAGGATCCTGCTGTGAGTGGCCCGGACCCCACACAGAGGGGTCCGGAACCCATCCCAGGGGTCCGGTTTGCGCCCGTGGAGGTCCCGGACCTTACCCGGAGGTCCGATCTATATATACAGGGGTCCGGCACCTTCTCATGGGGGTCCAGACTCACTGTTGATACCTTGGAGTATAACATCTTCTCTGGCCACGTGGCGGCCCCGAAGCCATCCACGTGGTGGGGTCGGGTGCTGTTCACCACGCGACTAGAGATAGTCGCGTGGGCACCGCGTCTTCATACTGTAGTAAGGGGTACCCCTGTTTCAGGGTACCGACAGGTTGGAAAATGGGCTGCAGAACTCAATGAGTTCACTATTGACTTCGTCCATCGATCCTCAATTCAGTCTCAAGCATTAGCAGACTTTATTGCCGAATGGATGCCAAGGGCTCATGACGACGAGCGTGTGATAGATGAAGAAGTTTGGACGGTATTCTGTGATGGGTCATGGGGACCTTCGGCACAGGTGCCACAACAATTTTAATTTCACCATCAAAATAAGGACCTGCTATGCGGCTAGTCTAGAGTTCCAGTGTAGAAACAATATTATAGAATACGAAGCAGTCTTGCTAGGGCTTCGAAAGCTTAAAGGCATGGGAATAAGAAGGGCAATACTTAAGTCCGATTCCCAAGTAATCACAGGCCATGTTGACAAAAGCATCAAGGCAAAACACACTAAGTTGGAAAAATATCTTGATACAGTCCGAAGGATGGAGGCCTCCTTCAAGGGATTCTCAGTAAAAAACATTCCAAGAGGCAAAAATAAGCAAGCTGACTTGTTAGCCAAGTCAGCCGCATAGGGGATCCCACTTCCCCTTGAGGTCTTATTCGAAACCTTCAAGGTACCTTCAGTTGAACTTATGGAAAGGGTTGTACTCATAATATCACCTATACACAGTGAGGATTGGAGAACAGAGATTGTATCCTTTCTTCAGGGCAATTACCCTTCGGATGATGAAGTTTACATAAAAAGAATGCAGGCCAGAACAAGGCCATACATGATAATAGAAGGCAAATTGTTTAAACAAGGAGTCTGCTCCCCATTACTAAAATGTTTATCTAGAACTAAAGGTCAAGAGTTGATGAGATAAATCCACTCAAGGATATGTGGTGCTCATATTGGATCTAGGCCACTCTTGGGCAAGGTTTTCAGGCAAGACTTCTACTGGCCAAAAGTTGCTTCGGGTGCAGGAGATTTGGTGCAGAAATGTGACAATTGTCAGAGGTGTGTCAAGGACTAGAAAGAAACTTCATCTCTAACACAATTAATTCAGCCTACCTAGCCATTACAGAGATGGGTGCTAGACTTATTTGGACCATTACCACCAGCTCTAGGAAATCTAAGATATGTTGTGGTAGCGGTTGGATATTTTTCCAAATGGATCGAAGCTAAACCACTAGCTACAACAACACCAACCACAGTTCAAATGTTTTTCTGGCAAAGTGTTATCTGCCGCTTTAGAGTGCCGAAGGCTATAACAGTGGATAATGGAGCACAATTTGACTCTGAAGCATTCAAGGCCTTCTGCGATCAGATTGGAATGAAGATACATTTCGCATTAGTAAGGCATCTAGAATCCAATGATCTGGTGGAATGAGCAAATGGAATCATTCTCACAGGGATAATGAGGCCAATCTTCAATCTACCAACGGGAAAATGGCTAGATGAATTAACAAAAGTGGTGTGGAATCATAACACTACAGTCTCAAGATCAACAGGCTTCACTCCATTCAAACTTCTGTTTAGAGACGAAGCAATAAATCTAGAAGAGGCAAAAGCAGGGTCGATACAGACTCTAGCTTCGGCAGAGGATGAAGATACATGCAAAGTGTCAAAAGACTCAATAAAAGGGGTCAGGCTTCAGACAATGGATCATATTAATAAATACCAAGCCGAAATAGTAAAGTGGTGAGATAGAAAAGTCAGGCTAAAGAATATCAAGCAAGGACATTTTGTGCTTCGAAGAGTAGCTAACCCAGAGACTGTAGGGAAGTTGTAGCTCAAGTGGGAGGGTCCCTTCTTAGTAGTATCTTCGGTAAGACCAGGATCTTACAGGCTAAGAGACATGGAAGGAAATGACATTCCAAGGTCTTGAAATACAGATGAGCTTTAGAGATATTATGTGTAACAACCATGTAATTTTTTTCATTCCTATGGTTCCCCTTTTTCCTTTCAAGTGGGGTGAAAGGTTTTTAATGGGGCCATATGTTGTAATTTTCATTTCTTTTTCACAGCCCTATTCAGAACAAGGGCAAATTTCCCCATATGTAAAATGTGAAGATCTGAGATTACACCATCCAGTGTAAAACATGAAGAAGCTCCGAAGTCGTCCCTAAGGGATTTGTAATACCCAAAATCCTACTTAGGGATTTGATAAAAGAAGGATTCCTTCAAAAATCAAAACAAGTATTAACTCTAAACAAAGGGATTAAATGAAAAAGATCATTGTATAGACTTTGCTATAAATTTCAAAACAATCACTAGTATTTCTTAAAGGAGGCTATACATAAGCAAATATTTTATCTTACATCAAATAAGTAATAGAATATTGGAAAAACTTTTACTCAAACTCCACATCCAAATAATATTTTATTTAAGTGAACAATATGTGTGTGGCATAATTAAAAGCATTTTGATTAAATAAAATCATTAATATATATAAAATAAATACTTTGCATTGGTATGCTGAAGTTTTTAGTGGTGGATAAAAAATTTTAATTGAGACCTTTGTTGGGGGCCTTCGGCTTCCGAAGGTCCTCAAAAACATGATTCGACAATGTTTTCCAAAGTGAAATATGTGAACAGGTATCTTTGGTATCGGATCATGAGTATACAAGAGTATGATCAGGACGAAGCCTGAGCGAGACGAAATGCCACTATGACGAAGGACAAGGCGATGACGAAGGTGTGCGCAGAAAAGCTTCGGCATGACAGCAGAGGAGGGAAACCGACTTAAAGATGAAAAGGCAAATTAGACCTCGAAGAATTACTATAGAGTTATTAATAAATGTAAAGGGCATGAATGTAATCCTACATGGGCTGCGTCCCTTGCCTATAAATAGATGAACAGTACTCATGTACTGTTCACGCTGACTTGGCATTCTGTTTTCGCGTCACGCTTGTACTTTTTACCTTCTTTCAAGCCGAAGGTACATTTGTAGTTGATTATCATTTCTATTTTTCCATTGAAACAAAATAGAAATGAATTAATAATAATGTTAAATGTTTTTATTATATCTCATACTTTATATGAATCCTTCTCCATTATTTGTTATACTTATGAAGGTATGTTTTTCATAACCTTCGTCCGAAACTCATTATATCCCAAAGGGAAATAATGCTTCGAAGGACGAAGGACTTTAATATTTAACACTTTTTATGTTGCCTTGTTCTTAACTCTTATCCTTTGAGAACAAGTCCCCAACATTGGCGCCCACCTCCGGTCAACTCACTTCCACTTTTTGAGTTTTGAACATCTTCGGCAAGCACAGACCTTCGTCATGCTGCCGAAAAAAGCTTCAACAACAGGGGCTGCTGCGCTGCAGCCGCTGGACCCTAACCAGGAGACTCTCTCTCTCTTCGGGAGGCCCGAAGCCAGAAGAGGAAGGCCATCAGTCCAACGCCCCAGGAGGACGACTTGGATCAAGAAATCCAAAACTTGGAAATGCTCCATCAATAGGTCCAACGGAAGAAGGAAAAGATGGCTCGTCTAGCTGACCTGCAAAGGCAGATAGACGAAGCCTCTGAAGAAGTTCGTCATCTTGCTCAAGATGACAAGAACCGAAGGCCTCCACATAGAGAGCTTCATCAGGAGGGCTTCTACAACGAGGACGACTGGTATGAAGATTTCCATCATGGAAATTTTGCTTTCGATGATACTTCTCCTCTGTCAACAGAACTGCAGGCTACACCTTGACCCCAGTCTTACAAACCACCCCAGCTTCCCATGTACGACAGTCATTCAGACCCGAAGCAATTCTTGATGAGTTATGAAGTAACCATATCTTCGTATGGTGGCAATACTGCAGTCATGGCAAAGTCTTTCGTCATGGCTGTCAAGAGTGTTGCACAAACCTGGTACTCCTCTCTTCGGCCAGGAACAATCACCTCATGGCAAAAGCTGAAGGACATGCTGATAACCAGCTTCCAAGGGTTTCAAACGAAGCCGGTCACTGCTCAAGCTTTATTCCAGTACACCCACGACCACGAAGAATACCTTCAGGCGTATGTCCGAAGGTTCCTGCGTCTGAGGGCACAAGCACCAACAGTGCCCAATGAAATTGTCATTGAGGCCATGATTAAGGGGCTTCGGCTGGGACCTTCAGCTCAATACTTTGCCAGGAAGCCTCCTCAAACTTTGGAGAAGCTACTCCAGAAGATGGACGAGTATATCCGAGCTGATAATGACTTCCGTCAAAGAAGGGAGGAAGCATACAGGTTTTCTGAGATGACCAGGGGCTTCGGAGGAAGATTTCATCCGAAGCACGTCAGGTCAATTCACAACTCTACTCAGAATGATGATAGAGGGAGTCAACAACAAAGGCCACAGTATTCCTCGCAAGCTTCGGGGCAGCAGCAAAGTTCTTTCCGGCCGCCAGCTCCAAGGGGCAGATGCGCCAGGGGCTTCGGAGGAAGATTTGGGGATCAGCCAAGGAAAATTTATTGTCTATTCTGTGGTGAGGACAAGGGCCATACCACCAGGTTGTGCCATGTTACCATCCAGAAGCAAAAAGAGATAGCAGAAGCTGCAGCGCAACAGAGTCAGCCGAAGCAAGTCATGCATACTGCTTCGTACCATTCGCCTTACATTCTAGAATATGTAGGCAACCACCCTGCAGTTTATGTTGCTTCGGCAAGCCGACCCCAAGCATCTTGGCAACAGCCTCCACCTCCACCACCAACGCAACGAGGCCAGCAGCCAGAAGGGAGTCAACACACTCATCTTCAACGGGACTTCAGAGAGGAGTCCAAAGCTCGCACAGTCAATAGCACTGTGCCAGAGTCGAAGCATATTTACTGACAAATATCCTACCCCGACAGCAGTTTTTCGCATTCAGTATTATTTTCTTTTTAATAAGGAACAATTATGGGAGACTTAAGTGCTTTTTGTCGTTTCTAATCTCGTGTAACAGTTTCACTTTTTTACCATAATGAAAATATATCTTCTCCATAGGCTCAAGTTGCCGAAGCATAAGAATTTATGGTGGTAAGGAGGATCTTCGGATTACCAAAAATTTTGTTCTAAGGAACGCAGCGTAATTGTTTACGAAGCAGCACAAAGTCGTTCCTAAGGGAGCACAGTGTAAGTTTTCTGCTCAAAAGTCGTTCCGAAGGGAATGCAGAGCTTACAACGAAAAATAAACGCTGATTCCGCTCAAAGTAAAAGGCGAAGAAGCTCCTAAAAGAGGCTTACAGCGAAAAATAAACGCTGATTCCGCTGAAAGTAAAAGGCGAAGAAGCTCCTAAGGGAGGCTTACAGCGAAAAATAAACGCTGATTCCGCTGAAAGTAAAAGGCGAATAAGCTCCTAAGGGAGGCTTGCAGTGAGACAACATCGACCTTCGGCAAATATCATTTTGCATAACATCACATCATTACATCATTTGCATAACATAACATCATACATCATATTGCATCAATAATGCAAGAAGGGGGTCTCAGCATTGATATTCGAAAGCTGTTTCGAAGAAATAGTGACAAGGCACAAAAATAGCTATTGAAGAGTTATACCTTCATCAAATTCTGAAAGGGAAAGATCTATTGGTTATTGATTTTACGAGGATTGGTTACTGATCTTATGAGAACACGGATATTGTTTACGAAGCATGAAAAGAAGGGAAGGTGTTTTTTCGCCGAAGGCTCAAAAACGGTATGTATAAGAAGTTTCATGCATCGTAAAGAATAGAACCATAAACAACCAATATATTACATTTAAAGTTACAAAATATTACATTCTAAATGTTTTCACAATAGCAGCTAATCTTCTCTTAAAATCACTTTCGTAGCTTCGTTTAATAATTGATCAACAACCTTATCCATGATGGCTTCAGCCATTCTTCTAATTTCGTCGTCCCCCGTTGCGTGGGGGTCCGCCGATGGTTCCGTAGACTCTAAGGAAGGAAAAAGTATGACTTTATTACAAAAACGTAGACAAGTCCGAAATCAAAAATTACAACAAAGAGCCGAAAACCACTAGTCAATACCTAATTGTCCTTCGGGATCCGCGCTTTTCTCTGCGGCCTCTGCTACTTTCCTAGCGTCATGAATGCCTTTTTCGCTTTTTCGTATAATTTCCTGGGCCATTTCTCGACCACCATTATCCCAGATGTCGGTGAAAAATTTCCCACCGACCAAGCTCGCTTCGGCCGAAGGGTTTTTTATGTCTTCAGAGGACAAGGCGGCTTCGGTTTGTGATAAGAATTTTACATGGTCACAACCTTTCCTCTCCAAAATGCTAGCAATCCCCCTGGCACCCGAAAAGGCGCATATGTCTCCACGACTATTTAAAATTTCTTCAAAGGCCTCAGCTTCGTGGCTGATCCATTCGATTGGGCCTTCGGGGTCACCCTTTATAAAGTTCTCTTCACTTGAAAAAGCGCCAACGCTGGCGAAGCTGGTTTTCACTTTTTTAACACATTCCATAGATTTTTCATAACATCTTTTCTTAGATGCACGAAGCTCTTCAACATTCTTCTCCAAATGATTCGCCCATTGTTCACTGATTTCTCGTTTTGTTTCTTCAAGGGTGCGCTCCTCTTTAGCTCTGGCTAGTTGTTTTCAAAGATCTTCAACTTCACGCTTCTGAGCCTCAGCTTGAGCTTTAAAAGTAGCTTCGTCTTCTTTTATTCTATTTATCAATGAATGCAATATTTTATCTTTTTCGAGACCTTCGTTCCTTAGCTCGATTACTTCGGAACGAAGGTTGCTCAGGGCCATAATACTCCCTTCGTCTTCAGCATCTTTTTGAGCCCTGAGGGCATTGCTAAGTATAAGACCCTGCAAAAAGTTTGGTTCCAATAAGTTTAAGCAAATGAAAAATCTTGGTTTCAATAAATAATACAAAGATATCATTTTTGCACCTTTAAGCTATTGTACGCCAGGCTATCGGCCAGCTCGTTTTTTGACAACACCGAGAGCCCGTCTTCTAGTGTTGGGAATCTGAAGCTCTTGCTCATCTCCCGGCAGACAGAAATCTCCTTGCTGTCAGGGAGACAATACAAAAAGTCTTCTTCTCCACTGCCGTTGAATATCAACGCCCCTTTGGGTATTTAAGCTTTTGAGCGTAAAAATGGGCCTCTTGCTTTTCTTTTTCAGTCAAATTTTTCCCCGAAGCATGACGTAAAATATAATCGAAGGCTTCGAAAGATGCTTCGGGGGTGACAGTACCAGTTTCTTCAGCCGAAATTTGTTCTGCTGTTTTGGTTTCTTCGGCTTCCAAGGATTTTACCTTGGTGGGCTCTGAAGGCCCAGCTTTAGTATCAGATTGATGTTTTGAAACTTCGGCATCAAGTGCTTCAATATGCACTTCAGAAGATTCAGCAATTTTCTTCGGAGTTGTGCTTGAAGACTTTTTTGTCTCCAAAACATCCAGCACATTAACCATCCTTTTTCTTTTGGGGGTCACTGCAGGACCCTTTTGGCTTGTTGCTGCTTCAATTTTTGCTGAAGGACTTAGAACTTCTGATGTCCTTGGTTCTTCAGCCCTCGGTTCTTCTATTTATTCCGTCGCCGGCACTTCGGCTGACCCTTCAATATTCGGCAGGGGAGTTGGTTCTTTAGCTTCGGTGGCCGAAGAGGTCTCACCGACAAACTCATGCACTATGGCCGGTTCAATATAACGTGGCCGGTGTGTGAGAACCTTTACCCTTTTCCTCTTCGGCGCCGGCTCGCTAGGAGCGGCTGAAGCAGCTTCTTTCGCAGAAGATGTATTCTTTCTTTTTTGACCCCGCGTTGGATAACGGTAGTCGGGGTAGACAAACCCAATTGCATCAAATACTCGGTTGAGTCTCTTCTTCTTTCGGCCTCCAAAGGCCGCTGATAGTGCAGTGTATTCGGCCTTTGAGTATAATCCAAGCAATTCATCACTTATGGCCTCAATACTTTTCAGCCAGTCGTCATCTGGCTCAACGAATTTATCTCCATACTGGAATGTATATTTTAGCCTAACTAATCCACCTTCGTCAGTTTCTCTAACGGTCTCCTTCGGCATTTCCCACTTTTCTACAAGTGGCCATATTCTGAAGGCAATGTGTTCTTGAACCAAATCCCTTGTCTCAATAAAAGAGCAAACCACGCCGAAGGCTCTTTGGCATTCTTCGGTTGCTTCATGCATTTCCACCTTCAGCCTCCGGAGGCCGAAGCGTTGCCAGATAGGGCACATAATGATATCTTTAATATCTTCTCGTGTTTTCAAGTCATTCTTCACATAAAACCATTCTGTCATCCAGTCGCCGGGCCACCTCTTTCGAAAAGTTGGCACGTGACAGCTTGACCCAGACCGGGCGCCGAAGCTGTAGCAGCCAAAATTGTTGTGATATTGTTCCTTACTGAAAGGGAAATGTGCCCTTGGGCCATTTCTAAGTATTTTGGTGATTTAGTGTCCAACACAAGTGCCTAAGTGTAAAATGGTGGACAAAGTACAAATCAAGAATAAAGGTATGTTTCTCAGACTTAGTACATTGTTTTAGAGACTAATATATTGTGTCTAAGTGCTGGAAACAGGAAATATTGAATTGAAGCAGAGATGGCTAAGTTCAGCCATGGTCAGCGCAGTCTGGGTGCACCGGACTGTCCGGTGGTGCACCAGACAGTGTCCGGTGCGCCAGGCTGGCTCGGGCGAACTAGGCGCTCTCGGGAATTCATCGGCGACGTACGACTATAATTCACCGGACTGTCCGGTGTGCACCGGACTGTCCGGTGAGCCAACGGTCGGCCGGGCCAACGGTCGGCCGCGCGATCTGCGCGGGACACGTGGCCGAGCCAACGGCTAGAAGGGTGCACCGGACTGTCCGGTGTGCACCGGACATGTCCGGTGCGCCAACGACTCTCTGGCTGCCAACGGTCGGCTGCGCCAGTTAAGGAAAGAAATCGGGCACCGGACAGTGTCCGGTGTGCACCGGACTGTCCGGTGCGCCACGCGACAGAAGGCAAGAATTGCCTTCCCTGATTGCTCTCAACGACTCCTAGCTGCCTTGGGGCTATAAAAGGGACCCCTAGGCGCATGGAGGAGAATATCAAGCGTACTCAAAGCATTCCTTAGCACTAAGACATCGATTCCGCGCCTTTGATTCTTTGCGATAGCAATTAGAGCTCTAGTTGAGTTGTGAACTCATTGAGTTGTGTTGTGAGCTCTTGTTGCGATTTGTGTGCATGGTGTTGCTGTGATTTCTTGTCTTGAGTGTGTTGCTTATCCCTCCCTTACTCCGTGTTTCTTTGTGAACTTCAAGTGTAAGGGCGAGAGGCTCCAAAGTGTGGAGATTCCTCGCAAACAGGATAAAGTAAAGCAAGCAAAACACTGTGGTATTCAAGTGGGTCTTTGGACCGCTTGAGAGGGGTTGATTGCAACCCTCGTCCGTTGGGACGCCACAACGTGGATTAGGCAAGCATTGGTCTTGGCCGAACCACGGGATAAACCACTGTGTCATCTCTGTGATTGTTCTCTTGTGGTTATTGTGTTTTGCTAAGACTTCTCTCTAGCCACTTGGAGATTATTGTGCTGACACTTAACCAAGTTTTGTGGCTTAAGTTTTAAGTTTTACAGGATCACCTATTCACCCCCCCCTCTAGGTGCTCTCAATTGGTATCGGAGCCGTTCTCTTCAAGAAGGGACTAATCGCCCGAAGAGATGGATCCTAAGGGAAAGGGGATGGTGGCCAACAACGAGAAGGAGTCTATCTTCAACGAGCCGAAGGATGACAAGCCTACCGACTCGGGCTCAGGCCACAAGCGCAAAGACGGGAAGAAGAAGAAGACAAGGCGCATCAAGGAGATCGTCTACTACGACAGCGACGAATCTTCCTCTTCCCAAAAGGACGACGACGACTACGAGAAAAAGAAAACTGTCAATTCGAACTTTTCTTTTGATTATTCTCGTATTCCTCAAAGTACAAATGCTCATTTATTATCTATTCCACTTGGTAAACCTCCTCATTTTGATGGAGAGGACTACGGATTTTGGAGTCACAAAATGCGTAGTCACTTGTTCTCTCTCCATCCTAGTATATGGGAGATTGTAGAGAGTGGAATGCACTTTGATAGTACGGATAGTCCCATGTTCATTAATGAGCAAATTCATAAGAATGCACAAGCTACTACTGTTCTTCTAGCTTCATTGTGCAGGGATGAATATCACAAAGTGAGCGGCTTGGATAACGCCAAGCAAATTTGGGACACCCTTAAAATCTCTCATGAGGGGAATGACGTCACAATGCTCACCAAGATGGAGTTGGTGGAGGGCGAACTCGGGAGATTCGCGATGATAAGGGGAGAAGAGCCAACCCAAACGTACAACCGGCTCAAGACCCTTGTCAACAAGATAAGAAGCTATGGAAGCACGCGATGGACGGACCACAACGTCGTCCGCCTAATGTTAAGGTCTTTTACTGTCCTTGATCCTCATCTTGTGAACAATATTCGTGAGAATCCTAGGTACACCAAGATGACGCCCGAGGAGATACTTGGAAAGTTCGTGAGCGGGCGAATGATGATCAAGGAAGCAAGATACGTGGACGACGCATTAAATGGTCCAATCAATGAGCCTCAACCTCTTGCTCTCAAGGCAACAAGAAGCAAGTTGACGCTACCTAGCAAGGTGGCACAAATTGAGGCGGCCAGACTTAATGATGAAGAGATGGCTCTCATCATCAAGAGATTCAAGACGGCGCTAAAAGGTCGCAAGGGGCAGCCAAGCAAGACCAAGACAAAGGGGAAGCGCTCATGCTTCAAATGTGGTAAGCTTGGTCATTTTATTGCTAACTGTCCTGACAATGATAGTGATCAGGATCAAGGGAACAAGAGGGAGAAGAAGAACTATAAGAAGGCAAAGGGCGAGGCACATCTAGGCAAGGAGTGGGATTCGGATTGCTCCTCTTCCGACTCCGACAATGAAGGACTCGCCGCCACCGCCTTCAACAAGTCATCCCTCTTCCCCAACGAGCATCACACATGCCTTATGGCAAGGGAGAAGAAGGTATGTACTCGAAACTCTACTTATGCTTCGTCAAGTGAGGACGAATCTAGTGATGAGGATGAAATAGATTATTCATGTTTATTTAAGGGCCTAGATATAACCAAGGTAGATAAAATTAATGAATTGATTGATGCCTTGAATGATAAGAATAGACTTTTAGAAAAGCAAGAGGATTTGTTGTATGAAGAACATGACAAATTTGTAGAAGCACAACAATCTCATGCTCTAGAAGTTAAAAGAAATGAAATGCTTTCTTGTGAATTATCTTCTTGCCATGAGACAATTTCTAGCTTAAGGAGCATTAATGATGATTTGAATGCTAAGTTAGAAATAGCTAGTAAATCAACAACTTGTGTAGAAAATGTTGTTATTTGCAATAGATGTAAAGATTTTGATATTGATGCTTGTAGTGAACACATAACTTCTATTGCAAAGTTAAATGATAAAATAGCTAGTCTTAATGTCCAACTTAAGGCTAGCAAAAGTGAGTTTGATAAACTAAAATTTGCTAGGGATGCCTACACGGTTGGTAGACACCCCTCAATTAAGGATGGGCTTGGCTTCAAGAGGGAAGCCAAGAACTTAACAAGCCATAAGGCTCCCATCTCCGCCAAGGAGAAAGGGAAAGCCCCTATGGCAAGTAGTACTAAAAGAAACCATGCTTTTATGTACAATGATAGAAGACAGTCTCATAGGAGTTGTAATGCTTTTGATTCACATGCCTATGATTCTTATGCTATGTTTGCTTCCAGTTCTTCCTATATGCATGGTAGAGATATGCCTAGGAAAAATATTCATCATGTGCCTAGAAAGAATTTTGTTCATGTTCCTAGGAAAGTTATGAATGGACCCTCTGCAATTTATCATACTTTAAATGCTTCCTTTGCTATTTGTAGAAAGGATAGGAAGATAATTGCTAGAAAATTAGGGGCAAAATGCAAGGGAGACAAAACCTGCATTTGGGTCCCTAAGGATATTTGTGCTAACCTTGTAGGACCCAACAAGAGTTGGGTACCTAAGTCCCAAGCCTAAATTTGCCTTGCAGGTTTATGCATCCGGGGGTTCAAGCTGGATTATCGACAGCGGATGCACAAACCATATGACGGGGGAGAAGAAGATGTTCACCTCCTACGTCAAGAACAAGGATTCCCAAGATTCAATAATATTCGGTAATGGAAACCAAGGCAAGGTAAAAGGGTTAGGTAAAATTGCAATCTCAAATGAGCACTCTATTTCTAATGTGTTTTTAGTTGAGTCTCTGGGATATAATTTACTATCTGTTAGTCAATTATGCAATATGGGATATAACTGTTTATTCACAAATATAGATGTGTCTGTCTTTAGAAGAAGTGATGGTTCACTAGCTTTTAAGGGTGTATTAGACGGCAAACTCTATTTAGTTGATTTTGCAAAAGAGGAGGCCAGTCTAGATGCATGCTTAATTGCTAAGACTAGCATGGGCTGGCTGTGGCATCGCCGCTTAGCACATGTGGGGATGAAGAACTTACACAAGCTTCTAAAGGGAGAACACGTGATAGGTCTAACCAATGTTACTTTTGAAAAAGATAGACCTTGTGCAGCTTGTCAAGCAGGTAAACAAGTGGGAGGAGCGCATCACAGCAAGAATGTGATGACCACATCAAGACCCCTAGAGCTGCTACATATTGACCTCTTCGGACCCGTCGCCTATCTAAGCATAGGAGGAAGTAAGTATGGTCTAGTTATTGTTGATGACTTTTCCCGCTTCACTTGGGTGTTCTTTTTGCAGGATAAGTCTAAAACCCAAGGGACCCTCAAGCGCTTCCTAAGGAGAGCTCAAAATGAGTTTGAGCTCAAGGTGAAGAAGATAAGGAGCGACAATGGGTCCGAGTTCAAGAACCTTCAAGTGGAAGAGTTCCTTGAGGAGGAAGGGATCAAGCACGAGTTCTTCGCTCCCTACACACCACAACAAAATGGTGTGGTAGAGAGGAAGAACAGGACGCTCATCGATATGGCAAGGACGATGCTTGGAGAGTTCAAGACCCCCGAGTGCTTTTGGACGGAAGCCGTGAACACGGCTTGCCACACCATCAACAGGGTCTACCTTCATCGCCTCCTCAAGAAAGACGTCGTATGAGCTGCTAACCGGTAACAAACCCAATGTATCGTACTTTCCTGTTTTTGGGAGTAAATGCTACATTCTAGTGAAGAAGGGTAGAAATTCCAAATTTGCTCCCAAAGCCGTAGAAGGGTTTTTGTTAGGTTATGACTCAAATACAAAGGCATATAGAGTCTTCAACAAATCATCGGGTTTGGTTGAAGTCTCTAGCGACGTTGTATTTGATGAGACTAATGGCTCTCCAAGAGAGCAAGTTGTTGATCTTGATTATGTAGATGAAGAAGATATTCCAACGGCCGCAATACGCACCATGGCGATTGGAGAAGTGCGGCCACAGGAACAAAATGAGCGAGATCAATCTTCTTCCTCAACTATGGTGCATCCCCCCACTCAAGACGATGAACAGGTTCATCAACAGGAGGCGTGTGATCAAGGGGGAGCACAAGATGATCATGTGATGGAGGAAGAAGCGCAACCGGCACCTCCAACTCAAGTCCGATCATCCCATCGACCAGATCTTGGGTGATATAAGCAAGGGAGTAACTACTCGGTCTCGATTAGTTAATTTTTGTGAGCATTACTCCTTTGTCTCTTCTATTGAGCCTTTCAGGGTAGAGGAGGCCTTGCTAAATCCGGACTGGGTGTTGGCCATGCAAGAGGAGCTCAACAACTTCAAGAGGAATGAAGTTTGGACACTAGTGCCTCGTCCTAAGCAAAATGTTGTGGGAACCAAGTGGGTGTTCCGCAACAAATAAGACGAGCACGGGGTGGTGACAAGGAACAAGGCTCGACTTGTGGCAAAAGGTTATGCCCAAGTCGCAGGTTTGGACTTTGAGGAGACTTTTGCTCCTGTGGCTAGGCTAGAGTCCATTCGTATCTTGCTAGCATATGCCGCTCACCATTCTTTCAGGTTGTTCCAAATGGATGTGAAGAGCGCTTTCCTCAACGGGCCAATCAAGGAGGAGGTGTACGTGGAGCAACCCCCTGGCTTCGAGGATGAACGGTACCCCGATCACGTGTGTAAGCTCTCTAAGGCGCTCTATGGACTTAAGCAAGCCCCAAGAGCATGGTATGAATGCCTTAGAGATTTCTTAATTGCTAATGCTTTCAAGGTTGGGAAAGCTGATCCAACTCTTTTTACTAAGACTTGTGATGGTGATCTTTTTGTATGCCAAATTTATGTCGATGACATAATATTTGGTTCTACTAATCAAAGGTCTTGTGAAGAATTTAGCAGGGTGATGACGCCGAAATTCGAGATGTCGATGATGGGCGAGTTGAACTACTTCCTTGGGTTCCAAGTGAAGCAACTCAAGGACGGCACCTTCATCTCTCAAACGAAGTACACGCAAGACTTGCTAAAGCGGTTTAGGATGAAGGACGCCAAGCCCGCAAAGACTCCGATGGGAACCGACGGACACACTGACCTCAACAAAGGAGGTAAGTCCATTGATCAAAAAGCATACCGGTCAATGATAGGGTCTTTACTTTATTTATGTGCTAGTAGACCGGATATTATGCTTAGCGTATGCATGTGTGCTAGATTTCAATCCGATCCTAAGGAGTGTCACTTAGTGGCAGTGAAGCGAATACTTAGATATTTAGTCGCTACGCCTTGCTTCGGGATCTGGTATCCTAAGGGGTCTAACTTTGACTTAATTGGATACTTAGATTCCGACTATGCTGGATGTAAGGTCGATAGGAAGAGTACATCGGGGACGTGCCAATTCTTAGGAAGGTCCCTGGTGTCATGGAACTCTAAGAAACAAACCTCTGTTGCCCTATCCACCGCTGAGGCCGAGTATGTCGCCGCAGGACAGTGCTGCGCGCAACTACTTTGGATGAGGCAAACCCTCAGGGACTTTGGCTACAATCTGAGCAAAGTCCCACTCCTATGTGATAATGAGAGTGCTATCTGCATGGCGGAAAATCCTGTTGAGCACAGCCGCACAAAGCACATAGACATCCGGCATCACTTTTTGAGAGACCACCAGCATAAGGGGGATATCGAAGTGTTCCATGTTAGCTCCGAGAACCAGCTAGTCGATATCTTTACCAAGCCTCTAGATGAGCAGACCTTTTGCAGGTTGCGTAGTGAGCTAAATGTCTTAGATTCGCGGAACTTGGATTGATTTATAGCATACATGTGTTTATGCTTTTGATCATGCTCCTTATGCATTTTGTTGCTTAGTTATGGTGCTCAAGTTGTACAAACACTCCCTGGACCTCACAAGTCCGTTGCAAAGTGATGCACATATATAGGGGGAGCTGTGCTACAACTTGACCCTTTGAGACTAACCATGTGTTTGAGTGTGCTTAATTTAGTCTCAAAGGAGGATTGAAAGGGAAAAGGTGAACTTGGACCATGCAAGACTTCCACTGCACTTCGATGAGAGGGTAACTTATTCCAAGTTCATCTCATGTACTCTTATTGCCTTTATATTCTTATTGAAGATTTTGGTGAGGCAATGGGGTTATGGGGCCAAAATTGATCCCGTTTTGGTGCTTGATGCCAAAGGGGGAGAAAATAAAGGCCAAAGCGATAAATGGATCAGCTACCACTTGAGAGATTTTGAAAATAGTAGAATTTTGAAAATAGTAGAATAGAGCTTTTGGTTTGTCAAAACTCCTTTATTGGCTCTTTTTGTCAAAAGTTGGTTTCTTGTGGGGAGAAGTGTTGATTATGGGAAAAAGGGGAGTTTTTGAAATCTTGAATCAATTTCTCTTGGAGTGACTCTCTTTATGTCTTAACATGTGTGTTTGACTTAGAGATAGAAAGTTGAGTTTGATTTGCAAAAACAAACCAAGTGGTGGCAAAGAGTGATCCATATATGTCAAATTTGAATCAAAACAATTTGAGTTCTTATTTGAATTGATTTTGTAGTTGTTCTACTTGCTTTATATTGTGTTGGCATAAATCACCAAAAAGGGGGAGATTGAAAGGGAAATGTGCCCTTGGGCCATTTCTAAGTATTTTGGTGATTTAGTGTCCAACACAAGTGCCTAAGTGTAAAATGGTGGACAAATTACAAATCAAGAATAAAGGTATGTTTCTCAGACTTAGTACATTGTTTTAGAGACTAATATATTGTGTCTAAGTGCTGGAAACAGGAAATATTGAATTGAAGCAGAGATGGCTAAGTTCAGCCATGGTCAGAGCAGTCTGGGTGCACCGGACTGTCCGGTGGTGCACCGGACAGTGTCCGGTGCGCCAGGCTGGCTCGGGCGAACTAGGTGCTCTCGGGAATTCATCGGCGACGTACGGCTATAATTCACCGGACTGTCCGGTGTGCACCAGACTGTCCGGTGAGCCAAGGTCGGCCGCGCGATCTGCGCGGGACACATGGCCGAGCCAATGACTAGAAGGGGGCACCAGATTGTCCGGTGTGCACCGGACATGTCCGGTGCGTCAACGGCTCTCTGGCTGCCAACGGTCGGCTGCACCAGTTAAGGAAAGAAATCGGGCACCGGACAGTGTCCGGTGTGCACTGGACTGTCCGATGCGCCACGCGACAGAAGGCAAGAATTGCCTTCCCTGATTGCTCTCAACGGCTCCTAGCTGCCTTGGGGCTATAAAAGGGACCCCTAGGCACATGGAGGAGAATATCAAGCATACTCAAAGCATTCCTTAGCACTAAGACATCGATTTCGCGCCTTTGATTCTTTGCGATAGCAATTAGAGCTCTAGTTGAGTTGTGGACTCATTGAGTTGTGTTGTGAGCTCTTGTTGCGATTTGTGTGCGTGGTGTTGCTGTGATTTCTTGTCTTGAGTGTGTTGCTTATCCCTCCCTTACTCCATGTTTCTTTGTGAACTTCAAGTGTAAGGGCGAGAGGCTCCAAAGTGTGGAGATTCCTCGCAAACGGGATAAAGTAAAGCAAGCAAAACACTGTGGTATTCAAGTGGGTCATTAGACCGCTTGAGAGGGGTTGATTGCAACCCTCGTCCGTTGGGACGCCACAACGTGGAGTAGGCAAGCGTTGGTCTTGGCCGAACCACGGGATAAACCACTGTGTCATCTCTGTGATTGTTCTCTTGTGGTTATTGTGTTTTGCTAAGACTTCTCTCTAGCCACTTGGAGATTATTGTGCTGACACTTAACCAAGTTTTGTGGCTTAAGTTTTAAGTTTTACAGGATCACCTATTCACCCCCCCCTCTAGGTGCTCTCACTTACCCCAGGGTTTTGTCTCATACAATAGCTCATGTATGTTGCAGCAACTTTTTGCATTTGGTTCTAAACCTTGGCTCCTCACGGCCCAGACGAAGATGCCCATCCTTATGATTGCTTCAGGAGTAAGTTGATGAAGGTAGATTTTGAATATCTTCAATACTTCCACGACAAAACTGCTCAACGGAAACCGCAGTCCAGCCTTCAAGAAGCTTCGGAATATCATAGCTTCATTCTTCTCAGGAGTCGGACAAGTTTTTTTTCCTTCGTCAGCCCTCACAATAGACAAGTCCCGAAAGTATCTACCCCTCATGTTAACAACATGGCTTTGTTTAATACTTGATTTACCAAAAACCGCATGGCTTGGTCGCCAAGGTCGATCTTCGGAATCTTCACCACCACTATCCACATCATAACTATCACTGTCACCAGTATCTTCAGATAAACCCTCCAAAATCTCCCTAGTAATCTTCTCTATGTTGGTCTTTGCTATTGATTGAAGAAAGCCGAGGTGCATCTCCTCAGAAAGGCTCAGCTTCGAATCAGCAACAACTTTCTTATCCTCAGACATCTTCGCAAACGCTGAGAAAGTGCTCTTGAAGCCGAAGTATAAAAATTTAAAAAGCCAAGCAAGTTTTGTTGCGCACAGGCTAAAAGTCGAGTGAGCAAGAGCAGATGGCAAGAAAACGTGCCAAACAAACTCGTGCTGAGCTCTTATTTATACACCTAGTGCGTTGGAACTGGAGGGTCCCGCTTGTCAATGACTGTTGCTATTCTAGCAAGGGGAAGGTGTTTTTTTGGACCTCCGGCTTAAAGCCTTCGTCCATGTCACAATATGAATTTATTATTACAGCAAATTAATATTGCGAGGGGCTACTGTTGCGGGCCTTCAGCTTCCGAAGGTCCTCAAACACATGATTTGACAATGTTTTCCAAAGTGAAATATGTGAACAGGTATCTTTGGTATCGGATCATGAGTATACAAGAGTATGATCAGGACAAAGCCTGAGCGAGACGAAAGGCCACTATGACGAAGGACAAGGCGATGACGAAGGTGTGCGCAGAAAAGCCTCGGCATGACAGCAGAGGAGGGAAACCGACTTAAAGATGAAAAGGCAAATTAGACCTCGAAGAATTACTATAGAGTTATTAATAAATGTAAAGGGCATGAATGTAATCCTACATGGGCTACGTCCCTTGCCTATAAATAGATGAACAGTACTCATGTATTGTTCACGCTGACTTGGCATTCTGTTTTCGCGTCACGCTTGTACTTTTTACCTTCTTTCAAGCCGAAGGTACATTTGTAATTGATTATCATTTCTATTTTTCCATTGAAACAAAATAGAAATGAATTAATAATAATGTTAAATGTTTTTATTATATCTCATACTTTATATGAATCCTTCTCCATTATTTGTTATACTTATGAAGGTATGTTTTTCATAACCTTCGTCCGAAACTCATTATATCCCAAAGGGAAATAATGCTTCGAAGGACGAAGGACTTTAATATTTAACACTTTTTATGTTGCCTTGTTCTTAACTCTTAGCATTTGAGAACAAGTCCCCAACAACCTTGAACTCGGCTTTGAATTTAAAAATCCAAAACTAAAACAAAACAAAAATTTCAAATGAAAATAATGAAAATAGAAAAAGAAAAGAGGAAGGGATGCCTGGGCCAAAACTCACTGAGCCGGCCTAGTCTACACCTCACCACGCGGCCCAACTTCACTTCGCCAGCACCAGCCCACCCACGCCGCGACCTGGTTACGCCGACATGTGGGGCCTCCCCGTCAACGACTCCCTCCCTCACTTGTTCACGCACTCACCTAAGACTCTACGTATTGGGACCCGCATGTCAGATCTTCCCCTCTCCTTCTCTCCTTCCCAGGTCACTTACTCATGTGCCCCTGTGGTCTGTCCCTTCTTCCCTCCGAGATCCATAGCGCCCACACCATATCTGCCTCCGCTTCCTCGAGATTATGTTGCAATAACTCTAGGATCCCGCTACCGACCTTCTCCGCTCGGACTCGCCCTCCCTGATGCATACAAAGGTTGAGCCATGACCCCGTGCCCATTGTGCACCACCGACCAGAGCGACCGAGAGAAGAGAGAACAAAAAGATGAGCATCGTGTAGCAATCGTTAGATGATGGTGAGGCCCCAATTTGGCGGGTGAAGCCACGATTTGGCAGGGATTCCTAGTCGGAATCCAACTCCATCGTGGATCCGCTTTATGCCGTGGGCCGGCTTCGCCATAGCCTCGCTGCGGGTAAGAACATCCTCAGAAGCTCCTATAACCACTCCGCATCATGTAGCAACCGTTAGATGATGGAATAGTGTCTTGCATCGCCAGTTCGCATGACTCCGGTGAGCTCGCCGCCGCGTAGGCACTGTGCGCCGTCACGAGTTTTGGTCGGGGTGGGAGATAAGTCTTTGAACGTCGATCTTGTGTGGAACAGCTCTGATGAGACGACATGTACCGCTTCGGTGTGACCGATAAGGGCCCTCGGATCATGATCGAATGAACGGAATTAGATCAGATTCAAACTGAATATGGGTCGTCGATCTCAGGATGTACGATCCTGGTGGCGTACCGATTCGATACATAGAACGGTTAATCTGGTGCATCAGACTTGATTGGACAATTACTAGTTCAATTCAACCTAAGTCTAATTTGGGCCGCGGGTTTCTGATCCTGCGGCCGAGATCTATCGATAGCCCTGCATCCGGTGATCTTTGCGTATAAGTCCCTTGTAACACCCTGAATTTGGGGGTATAAAATTTCTTTCTTATTATCATCTAAATTCAGGTGTTACTCTTCGATATCTCACTCTAGCTTCTCTCTCTAGTTTCTCTCCCCTCTTCCTCTTTTGATTAAGGTTAGTTTAATTAGTGAAGGATTATTTATTTTATTTTGCCCAAAACATATGAGTCAAGGAATGTTGCATCATATTGAGCCTAAATATTCTTTGAATTGTTGCACATACTTGATTTGGTTTGAATTTGAAACTTGATTTGAGTTTGAATTGAAAACCCTAGAGAAAATAAATAGAAAAGCAATTAGAAATTCCCTGGAAAATGGAAAACCTATTTCAGCCCAAACCGGCCCACTAGGCCCAGCTCACGCGCGCGTGCCTGCGCCCGCGCGCCCTCGGTGCCTGACATGCGGGCCCCACCTATCGGCGCCAAGTCCCGCGCGCCCTCTCTCCCTCTCTCTCTCTCTCTCTCCCTCTGCCCGTGGGCCAGGCTTGCCGGCGCCGTTTCTCTCGCCCGCACACTCGCTTCCCTCTCTGTCCCACCGACCCCACCCGTCAGCCGTCCCTAACCTCTCGCCCACGATCTCCCCGCCATGGACACGCCCACGTCCGCCGTTCTCCGTCCACGTCCACGTCCCCGCACCCACGCCTGCGCCCCTTTTGAATCCCGTGCCCTCCTCGCCCACCTCCCCTCGCTCACTTACGCCCTCAGCCGAACCCCCTCGCCCTCTCTCTCGCTCTGCGCGTGCAACAAGAGCTCTGCCACCGCCCACCGACGTCTACCGCCCATTCTACGGTCGCCGTGGAACTCCCCGCCGCGTCTGTTGCCCCGGTAAGCTCCGCACTATCCCCCGCCACCTGGAACACCCCTCGGCTCTCCCCTAATCCCTCTAGTCCGCCCGGTCCGCGCTCATCGGAGTTCCTCCTGTGCAGCCGGAGCTCCGCCACTGTCGCCCCGTCGCGTCCCTGCGCCACCGCTGTTGCCCCGTGACTCCAGCGTTTCCCCTCGAGGTGAGCAACCTACCCACGCCCTTAATTTGGTCGTTACTGCCCTGGTTAGCGCACGATTGTTCACCGGAGTTGCCCCGCGCTGCCATTAGCCCGCCTCGCCGTGTGAAGCGCCCTCTGGTGCTCCCACGCCGGCGTGATGCCCATGGCCGAGTCCGCCAGACCACCCTAAACGCGCTCGAGCTAGCCCCCAAGCCTCTAGAGCCCCGTCGTGGCCAGCCCCCTCGTCTCCAGCGAGCTCTCGCCGCGGGACCGAGCGGCGCCACCGCGCCTGTGTCTGCCCCCAGCCATTAGATCTCGAGCGTCCGTACGAGATCGGGCGGTTTAGATTAAATAGAGCGGATCTGATCGCAGCCCTTCGATCTAGATCCAACCGCCCTTCTCTCTCCCCCTCACCTGCGCCCCTGCCCCTAGGCCCGACCGGTTAGCCCGCCTTGGCTTGCTGAGGCTTTGTCCCCGCCAGTCAGTCGCGTCCGCGCGCCCGCGCGATCTAATCCTGGCCGTTGATCTCTGATCCGACGGTCGAGATTAGTAGATTACCCCGTACCCCTTCGCGTGTGAGTTTTACTTAAGAGACCCTCGGCTTTTAGAAAATCAACCTACTGTCCTCTGTTTTAGCGTGTAGGCCCCTGGTTTATTTTAAATAGCCCCTTGTGCTTTTGTTTAATCACAAATTTAGCCCTAATTTCATATTTGAAACTTCAAAACTTGTTTATTTCATATCTTTTTCATATGAACTCCAAATTTAGTGGTTCAAATTGCAAAATGTTCATAAAATTATTATCTGTTCAAATAAATTATGATTAGCTATAGTATGTATACTTTAATTTTACACATAGGATACAAGATTAATGTAGATGTTAATTTATTTATTTAATGAAATAAATAAAATGAAAGCCCTAGGAGTTAAAATATATTTAATCTTGTGAGATTAGTGACATGCATTACATGAATTTTTTTTGGTTTAACTTTTAGGTCTTAATGAAATGAATAGAATTAGGTTATGTAATTATGGATAACACTTAAAGAATAATCAAATTCCTAAATGAGATTAGTCCATCTTATGATTTAATCTCTTTCTTGTTTAAGTTTCCACTTTACCTTTTTGAGGTATGTTCCCAAACACTTAGAGAGTAATCAACCCTTAATTAGGACTAATTTATTTTATAACTTGATCTCACTCTCCTTTATTTAATACTACATCTTTTGAGTTGTGTTCCAATGTTTGTACATGTTTGATGTGTTGTTCATTTGTACTTTCCAAATGTATTGAATGTATGATCGCTTTATTTAGACAACGAGCAGCTCGTGGTTCCTGAGTGTGTTGTTGAAGATCCCTCTGAGCAACAACCTGGTGAAGGCAAGTGTCCTCAGACCTATCATGTCCTACTTTACTTTATAATTCACTGTCCCGCATTACATTATTGAAACTTAAGGATTGACTAGTCTGTATTTCCCTTACCCTTGTTTACCTTTTTGGGTTAATCATGGTTAGCTTATGCTATTGCTTAAACTTAATCAATGAACACGATGTGATTATTTATGATACGATGATGTTATCTCGATGAGGTTCTCGTGATTACTTTAGGGGGATCATGCTGTTTCCTGAGTACCTCTCCGTAAGGACCTGTTTGGGGAGTGACAACCCAGGATAACAGTGCAACCATGAGGGTGGAATGAGATGCCCATAGCTGATTAATTAGAGGAACCAGAGGACTAGTTGGCTTCGCCGTAGGGCCGTCAATGGGGTTCGGGCACATTACTTACTCTGCCGAGGCTGGTTGCAGAGGTTCTTTGATTTGGTTTTGTTAGTCACCCTTCCTTTGGGGAGATGTACTGTGTTTATCAAACTGGAAAAACCTAGCGGGCGACTATGACCTGTGGGAAAGCTCTGTAAAGGCTACGTAGTGAGACCCTACTATGTCACCTTGGTAGTGATCAATGGGGAGGCTAGAACCTCGGGCAGAATGGGAATCATGGCTTGTGGGTAAAGTGTGCAACCTCTGCAGAGTGTTAGAAATTGGTATATCAGCCGCGCTCACGGTTATGAGCAGCCTTGGGATCCTCTTTGATTAGAATAACTTTGGTTACTTTTATGAGGATGATTAGCAATGATGATTATAACTCTGACCTCTGGTATTTCCTCTTGGAGTGAGTACTCCTGGGTAATAACTGGGTTTATTACTAAAACTTGTCTCTATTTATAGTAATAAAACTTGACTAACTAAAAGCAACTGCTTAACCTTAAACTCCACATATATCTAGTCCACTTTAGCGAGACGGGACATTTGCTGAGTACGTTGATGTGTACTCACCCTTGCTTTACAAACCACCCCACCCCAGGTTGTCCCCACTGTACTCAGTGCTCAGGAGGAGATGTTGGTAACATGGAGGACTTTGAGGGGTTCCAAGACTACGACGAGTTCTAGTTTACTTTAGTGACAAACCTCCATTCAGCTGCCTGTGTAGGCTTATCCTCTACGTTTCATTTCTCCGCACTTTAATATTATTGTTGAACATTATGGCTATGTATTAGACTCTGTGGATGTCTTGGACATCTTGATGTAATTAAAGTACCTTTCTGCTATTTATTTCGAGCATTGTGTGATGATGTCCAATTATGTAATCGCTGTGTACGTGGGTTCTGATCCTGGCACGTACATGGTTCGCATTCGGTTTACCTTCCAAAACCGGGTGTGACATCCCTGTACTTTTGACAAACTAACCAACCATCCATTTACTGATTAAAATAAATAAAAGTAAATCGGGACTTTGTAAATTAAACCATGGAAGTTATTTTTAGGTATAATTAAACCTAGTAAAGGTGAAGAAGATCCAAAGTCGTTCCTAAGGTGATGTAGAGCTAAAATACCACCTAGTAAAGGTGAAGAAGCTTCAAAGTCGTTCCTAAGGGGATGCAGAGCTAAAATACCACCTAGTAAAGGTGAAGAAGCTCCAAAGTCGTTTCTAAGGGGATGCAGAGCTAAAATACCACCTAGTAATGGTGAAGAGATTCCAAAGTCATTCTTAAGGGGATGCAGAGTCTGTTGTGTATTTTTCTTATCTTTGGCATACATTCGCATAATGCATCACATCATAATTTGCATTCATTCAAGCATTCATTATAGACATAATAGCTTCATCGCATCATGGCATTACACATGAGAAACTAACGACAAGTTTATGTTGCTTCATTGTGAACGAAGAGAAGGGAATGAGTTTTTCGCCTATTGGCTCAAAAACAATAACGTGGTTTCGTCCACAGCAAAGCAAGCGAGAACAAAAGAAGGTAATATTGCAAGGTAACAGTACACATTTACAAGGAATGTTTACACTACATTGTTTTTCCCATTTAACTACATTTTACACAAAATCTACAAGAATGTCTTCAGGGCTTCGTTAGAAATCTTCAGCTTCGGGTTTTCAATCTCCGCCAACATCAGTCTAAAAATAGCATCATATCATAATTAGAAGCAACAAGCAGGAAGGAAGTAGAAGGAAGTAGAAGGAAGTAAACAAATTTTTTTATACTTAGTCAAGTAGTGCTCGAGCTTCATTTCCAACAACTTTTTGGCCGCCCTTCGTCCAAATCTAGGTAATGAATTTGTTACCCATGCTTCTGGCTTCACCAGGAATATTGTCAAGGTCGGCTAGAGAGATGCTGAAGGTGGGTTTGTTTACGCTTTTCAAGTGGTTGCATCCCGCTTTTGCGAAGATTGCAGCGGTCCCTCGGGCAGCCACTAACGTGCAGAAGTCACCATGTCCTATCATAAATTTGTCAAAGTCATTAACTTCCTTTTCAACCCATTCAAGCGCTTTTGGAATATTGTCGGCAGAATGTTTGGCATCCTCTAAAGCTGCTCCAACTGAATTGAAAATTTCTCACAATCGTGAAGAGCATCGAGTTGCAAAGCCGAAACAGGTATCCCGAAATTTGGAACTCTTTTCTGCTTCGGCTTTAACCTTTTGGTTTAATTTTTCGGCTTCACGCTTAAAGTGGGTTACAGTATCTTCAAAACTTGACTTTACTTGATCAAGTTCTTTGCTCAATCCTTCCAATTTTTTGTTCTGATCAAAAATTTTTATGACTTGATTTATTGTTACGAAGGTGAGCTTCAGCAAGATTGCTTCGACAACCTTGAGCTTAGAGTCCTTTTCTTCTAACATGTTTTCAAGGTTCTTCACCTTCTTTTCCAGATCGTTGACAATAAGCTCGTTCTTATCTTCGCTCTCTTGGTGCAACTTCAAGGCTTTGCTTAGTAGGAAGCTCTATTACAAATGCCGAAGTTACATACGCTAGAACCAACAATATTTTTGGACGGATTCCGTGCGTCCACAGATGTTGGTGGTCTCATTTTTCGAGAAGTTAACCAATTTTAACTTTAACAACATTTATATAAGAAAATATCTAGTTTTGTAGTAAAATTATTCGAATATACAAATATTGCTAATATATTTTATAAATCTAGTTAAATTTAAGTAAGTTTAACCTGTACGAATACTATAGCGATAAATATTTGTGGACTCAGGGAGGGAGTAGTGTACAATAGAATATATTAAACTCGTTGTTGCTCTATATCATGAGTGTGTTGTTTTGTAGCTGTTATGTTCTTTTGGGCCAATTATCGATTATCAGTTTTGTCGCGTTTGAAACAGCTGAGTTGATGCATCACTTGATGACGAACAATAAAAAGCTTTACGGTGGAGTCAAACAATATGCCAACCAGTATAGCGGAGACTTGTATAACTTGCTGCTCAATTGCATTATATTGCCAGTGCGCAATGGGTATTGCTGGCATTTTCAAATGGGTCATTGGTATTGTACGTCTCATTGCAAACCAAGTCTAGGTTATGCTGATGAGTTCGTAAAAGTGTTTATTAATCACAGCCGACGTAGAAATATATTGGCATATAGTTCAACTCTCTTTGTCACTGCGGGCTCGTTTCGTCTAATTCACTTCACTAGTAGAAAAATGCTTAAATCATGCGGTGTGGTATATTTTTTATAGACGGATTTGGTTATCAACCGTCTATGCTATTTTTAGTGGCAGTTTCTCAAAAAAACCGTCACGAGAATCCGTATTTCTATAGGCAGTTTTCTTAAGTAACCGTATGTAGAAATCGATTTCTAGTGGCGGTTTTCTTAAGAAACTGTAACTAGAAATTATTTTTATCCTTAATTTTCCGAGTTTTTCAAATGACCTCGTATGATGAAACCACCAAAATAAAAGTTGTAGAGCTCTAAAAGTAATAAAACTTTGTAGTTGACAACTTTTTTATTTGAAATCATTTCGGCTCTCAAAAATTACATTTAAATTTATCAAATTTAAGATTCAAATTTTGCAAACTACATCGGATGAAAAAAGTGTCAAAATAAAAGATGCAGAACTACAAAAGTTATTCAACTTTGTATTTGACAACTTTTTTATTTAAATTCGTTTATGGTCTCAAACAAACAATTTATACTCGGTTGGTTGTAATATGTGGGCAACAAAACTACAAACTAGACACAAAACATGTCATAGGCGGAGTGGTAGTGGAGGGTATGCACGAGGGTGAAGTCACTGACGGTACTCGGTTACCCATCTATAAAAATAATGATTTCTACTGATTTCTAGCACCGACGGTTCTAAGAAACGCCAATGAAAATAGATTCATAACTGCCATTGTAAAGTTTCTGGGTACTGGTGATCGGAGGTTCGGTCTTAAATTTGAAACTTCTTGCTCTAATAATGCTACCTAACTAGAATGCACCGCCGATCAACAGATTTCAATGGGCACGATGCAATCGCGGTTGCAGGAGGAACACACAAGTCAAATTAGCTAGTGGACGCTGTACTATATATATGCAATTTTTTAATGAAAAAAAAGAAATTGAGCTGTAGGCGGAACATCTCATCCCTACCTTTCATTATATTAGTCAACAGATAATATAAGCATAATAAAGAGTTTCTACTGTTTTTTTAAAAATTATTTTCAGACGACAGACAGTATTCATCTAATCTACATCTAACTATCAGAGTTTGTCTTGTCTTCATTCTTACAGCACCTTCTCTTGTCTTTTCTTGATGCTATTTCATGAATAAAAAAAATCTGGTGTAACAAAAATGCGTGGAGAAGTTGGCGCCCAACTACCGTGCCGGAGTGACTGCTGGTCCTATAAAACCCCGGCGCCGCTCGCTGCATGCTGTCATGCTCCCGCGCCCACAGAGCCCGCCGTCTCCCTTACAATTCCGATCGCCCCCGCCATACGCGCGCGACGACAAGACCACCACAGAGCCATGGGCATCTTCACGGTGACCAAGCTATCCGAGGGGCCCGTGCGGCCGTCCGCCGACACGCCGTCGGAGACGCTGCCCCTGGCCTGGGTCGACCGGTACCCGACGCACCGCGGCCTCGTCGAGTCCACGCACATCTACTGCTGCGACGACGTCGCGAAGATGCTGCTGCTGCCTGCTGCGCCGGCCGAGGGCGACGCCGACGCACTGGCGCCGACGAAGAAGGAGGTGACCACCAAGATGTCCCCGGCCGCGGTGGTGCGCGCCGCGCTGGCGGACGCGCTGGTGCACTACTACCCGTTCGCGGGCCGGATCGTGGAGGACGTGCCGGGGCGCCCCGCCGTGCTGTGCTCTGCCGAGGGCGTCTACTTCGTGGAGGCCGTGGCCAACTGCACCCTCGCCGACGTCAACTTCCTGGAGCGGCCGCTGCTCCTCGCCAAGGAGCAGCTCGTGCCGTGCCCCACGCCGGAGCTCTGGCCCGTCGAGCCGCACAACAGCCTTGCCATGATACAGGTGCACGCTTCGCACTGTACATATATCTTGTTCTCTGACGCGCAGAATGGCGAACGAGGAGATGCGTTAGAAGCAGTGGTTGGATAGGACGACGACCGTATAAATAGAACACACAAAACTTTCGTGCAAAGCCAGCGTACTGCATGCATGATTGGAATTTGGAACATAAAAGTTGTCAGAAAGACGACCGTGTACTTTCACAAATATATTTCGATGATATGATTTAGCATGTTACTCCTATATAATACGTATTGGCAAGGCTTTGAACAAAGCAAAACCTGACGGTGTTGGTTTACAAGTCAACTGGTGGATCTCCAAGTTCATTGGTCTTCTTTCTCCATCAAGTTAAAACTTGCACTAACTACCACTACCAGTAACAAACAATAGAATATAAACAGTTACTGCCTCGTAACGGGATGTGTGAATTCTTTATGCCGTTATTTGCCAGGTCACGGCCTTCACCTGCGGCGGCTTCGTGGTGGGCCTGCGCACCAACCACGCGGTGGCGGACGGCACGGGCGCGGCGCAGTTCCTGAGCGCCGTGGGCGACCTCGCCCGCGGGCTGCCGGAGCCCCGCGTGAGGCCCGTCTGGGGCCGGGACCGCTTCCCCGACCCGGACATCAAGCCCGGCCCGCTCCCGGAGCTGCCGGCGCTGGCGCTGGAGTACATAGCGTTCGACTTCCCCACCGCGTACCTCGACGAGCTCAAGTCGCAGTACGCGGCGTCCACGGGCGGCAAGTTCTGCTCGGGCTTCGACATCGTCATCGCCAAGCTCTGGCAGTGTCGGACGCGCGCCATCGCCGCCGCCGCCGCCCCCGGCCCCGACGACGTCAGGCTCTGCTTCTTCGCCAGCGTCCGCCACGTGCTGAAGCTGGAGCCGGGCTACTACGGCAACGCCATCTTCCCCGTGAAGGTGTGCGCGCCGGCGGAGAAGGTGGCCGGCTCGTCGGTGGTCGAGCTCGTCGGCATGGTCCGGGAGGCGAAGCGCCGGATGGCCGAGGAGTGCCTGCGCTGGGCCGAGGGCCGCACCGGCGGCGTCGATCCGTTCCAGATGACCTTCAACTACGAGTCCGTGTACGTGTCGGACTGGAGCAAGCTCGGGTTCGCCGACGTGGACTACGGGTACGGCACGCCCATGTCCGCCGGCCCGCTGGTGAACTGCGACCTCATCGCGTCGGTCATCGTCATGAGGGCGCCCGCGCCGCTCGCCGGCACGCGGCTTCTGGCCAGCTGCGTCACCAAGGAGCACGCCGACGACTTCGCCTGCAGGATGCGGGAGGACCTAGTCTGATAGGTGAGTATGGAGATGATGGAACCCTGCCGCTGTACCTGTACCTACGTGTGAGTGTGGCCAGAGTCAGAGCTATACGTTGTGGACGTTAAGGTATTGTATCGCAACTAGTAGATGCACTACGTACGTGTGTGTATAGACTGTATACAAACAAAATTCGCATGGAGTTGTTGAGTAACTTACTGACGATGCAGCCAGCGTCAGGGAGCAGCGTTGACTAAAAAAAGACACAGCCACGAATATGTGTTCGTACGACTCATTTTTCAATGGGAACATATATGGAACAAAAATTCATACATTTCTTTTCATTTCACTTCAATTATATAAATTTATTATAATAATAAAAAGATAAAATTTCTGACAATATGAAATTACAAAATCAGCTAAAATGTTCTTTTCTTATTACAGCTAAATGTAACAAATTTGAGCTTTAAATTTTGTACATAATAAGAGTAGGATGGAAAGAATATGTATAAATTTTTTCAGATTTTTTGTGTGAAATTTGTTAGTTTATGTGTACTATAAATCTGTTTGGTTGGACTATAGCTGTGAAAAACACTAAAAAAGCTAAAGAGTGTACCATTTATAATTTCACAGTTCCATCAAAAAAACAGGTTTAGAGTTGCTTTCAATTTTACACTCTAAGAAAATTGAATTTTAGAAAAAAAAACTATTTTTTATTCAGTCTTTTGGTTTAGCTTTTTATTTTTATGGGACAAAAATCAAAGCAAAAAGCCAAACAAAACACACTTCATATGTGCACAGATATGTTACCTTTTAAGTAGACTTTCTTGTCAGGTTGGTGCATTAATTAAGAGTGTCATATGCCTCTATTATTACCAACCGGTACTCACGTACCTTAAGATGACGCAAAAAAGAAGAAGAAGAAGAAGAAGAAGCAAAGAATCAGTATTAAATATTTTTTCCGTTTCTGTTGGAAAGATATATAGGGTGTTTTCCTGCAAACACTAGTATAGCTTTCCTGCAAATATTCATCTCATATCCACTCGACGGCGCCTCAATCTACAGCACAGTACACTAGTACAACTTGTCTGCAGCCTACTTACCTTGTCGGCTTGTTGGTTGTTGCCGACTTGCCGCATCAGTCCTGGGAGTGGGCGCTGGTCGCGCTGCGCTAGAAAGGGGCGCCGCCGGGCCGCCGACTGGAAAGGGGTGACCGCCGGGCGCCGGGCGCTAGCCGAGCCGTTGGGGCTTGGGGGCTGGGGCGAGTGCGCCGGGCGCCTGCGCGACTGTATGGCTACGCCGGAAGTGGACGTGTGGCAGGGGCACCGCCGTGCCTCTACGCCAGCTGCCGGGCGGCCTGGGAGCAGTCCTGCCGGGGGAGTGGATGAGAAGCGGAACTACGGAAGGCGATGGCTTGAGTCGGCGCGGGACTAGTGAACAGGGTAACGAAAGAAGCAGGCGACGACGGCTTGAACCAAATTGAAGAAAATTAGGTTGTTGGCTTTTGGGCCTCGGGCGTGTGCAGTGAATGACAGCGAGGAGGCCTACATGATTGGTTTTGCCACATTATAATTTTCATATTTTCTATAATTTAGAGCTTATATATATATATATATATATATATATATATATATATATATATATATATATAAGCCCCAGGCTTCGATTAATAGGAGAAGTCCTAGCCAGAACGCAGATAGATCACCACCTCACGTGATTGCGTCAGCATTTATACTCCGAATTATAGAATTTGAATATACATGCAACGAATCTGAGAAGGCGGTTCACCTATACATGCGTCAGCATTTATATCGGGATAAATAGATTGAATAATGTGCATAAATTATGCAAAAAGAATCTGCTGACACGCAAATTACGTGGGGCGACTTTACAAGTTTGTTCAGTGTTTACGACTGCATAAGAACATGACACGTAACAGCATAAATCATGCAATATCACGATGTCAGACTATTTATGCTATTGTATATACGTGACCAGTGTGTGTAGATCTGGGTTGGTTTGAGATTAGGAAAATAGTGCTGTAAATTCGCGATAAATATAGGACGGTTACCACGTAAATCGTCGATCTGTTTCGTAACGACGAATGAGGCCCAAATTACGGCACAAAAATCATGTGCTCCGATCATGCTAGGGTTCTGGCTCGGGTGGATTTAAGCATAAAACGTGAACCAAAATAGCGTAAATGAATACGAAATTTACGTAAATTATCGATCTGTTTTGTAACGGCGAATGTGGCACTTGCTTTTTAGTGGAAGCGTAAAACACAACAAGAAGTATCGTAAAATTTTGTTTGAAAATGTATAAATCACGATGGTCATAGAAGACATTTGTTTTTTTGCATAGTAAGCCAAAATATAAAGTACATCATGACAAATTAGGTGTGTTGCTTCTACTGCTACTGACCGGAGACATTTTGAACTTTTGGTAAGCATCTATATGTAAAAAAATCATTGCCACACTAGAAACATATCAACAGCATAAATAGTTCAGATGTATGCATAAATGGTGCCATGAGTAGTCGTAACAAATAAGAGCTGCATAAAAATCATTGCTAATCCAGGGCTGGATTGGTGTAAAAAACAAGGCCTAAACTGTCGTCGCCTGTTTCTAGCCTCTAAAATAAGTTACCAGATCTTGCAGAAGGTTTGTGCTTGGCTCAGGATTTCTCTGCCAAGTATTACCACTGGAAAAGGCGAAACTGAAAAAGGAAAAGCAGGATTCAAGCTAGCCAGGTCCACAACGTGACATGATAGATGAAGCAAAAATACAATGAAAAGGGTATTGTAAGAAATAACTTGTTTCAAAAAAGAACATAATATATCTCTGCACTTTGCTTGTGTAGTTAATATGTGATTGCTGACTGGAAATCTAATTGGACTTTAGAAATCAAGCCATTTAAATTGTGAGACTCTGGATAATGAGGTGCTCGTTGAACGGACTGTCTTACAGACATCAATACCTACACAATAGAATCAAGTATAAAAAATATTTGTTAAGGATAGGCACTAAGGCCTTAGGTAACAGATTATGCAATATAAATATATTTATGATTTAGCGAATCATCATGTATCTCTTAGTTTCAACCGGTTACATAATCTAGAATATAAAGGCCAAGTAAAAAATTGCTTGAATCAATCATCAACATTACTTAAATGTGCAGCACTAAATCGGATGCAATAGATCTCACATAGCCACATGCATATTAGCATCTTTATTTAAGACAAAAACAACCAGAAGCACTAGGACTTGCGTCTAGCATAGAGAAGATGCCACAGAAATAATCCACCGCTGTCCTACTTGCTAGCACAAGATTTGGTAGCAGTTAATCGTTTGACGCTCTTATACTTGAGAATTTAGATCCAGCACCTTCAGAATAGCTTGAGATCGAACGATTCGCCTACCAAAACCTAGACCGAAGTTCAACAGACAGACCAGCAGGGCAAAGTGGCAAATGAGTTAAGGAAACAACTAGCTAGAAATCGACGAGCGCTTCTAGGCCAAGAGGCGTGTGCACACTACTAGAAATATGCTTATTTAAGACGTACATTTTAAGACAGATACATGTGCATTTTATAGAAGCGTCTTTTATCATATGGTGATGAATAAGGTAAGACAGTTTGTTTGAGATCCGTCTTTAATAAAGAAGTGTTTTGAGACGGTTACATCGTAAGAAATGTCTTATGTTGATTTAAGACGGATTGTTATTGAAAACCATCTTAAATAAATATACCTTTTGATTCATTATGATTTTAAGAATTGTCTTAGATTTTGGTTAGTATATTAGACACTTCTACATATGAAACCATCTCAAATAAAGATATTATTAGAGTCGTCTAGGGTATAAGAACTGACTTAGATGTTAGTGGGTATACTAGACACTTCTAAATACGAAACCATCTTAGTATGATATTTATGATAAGTCATATTGTGAAAAAAATAGTGAATAGTGAATTCAACTTAGTTTGATGATATATATGATATAAATGTAAAACTTATCTGTAACACCCTAGGTATTTATCGTCGGCTCGACCACGAGTGCGGACTTTAACACGTGATAGCGGTGAATAAAATGGACACTAAATTTTGGTCATATTCGTCTATCACGATTTTGATATCGTGTCTATCTCCATTTGTTTAAATTGTCCTAATTTATTTTGCAAAAATTCAGACTTTAGTAATCTTTCGAAACATCAGATCCAATATCGTTTGGGTTGAGCCATCGACGTCTTGCCCAAACTCTAATCTTTGAAATCGAATCTGGTTCCTTAAAATTCGTTTGAAATTCTTTCACGCTTGCGTTGCCCATGTCTATCTGTGGTCAGACATCATGACACGTGTGGCGGGTGCAAATCCGTGTCTGGACAGCACGCAGCCTCTCGCCCACGTGAACGTTGCGTGACGTCGTGTAACGCCCCGAATTTTGCAGTTGAATTTTTTCTTTTCTTCACTCGCCAAATTCGGGCGTTACCTTTTCTTTTTCTTTTTCCCCTCGCTAGACCTTGACCTTTTCCAAAGCTAGCGGGATTCGGTTTGGAATTCCCGTGTAAAGAAAAAACCCTAAATTGCTTTATATTGTTTGATGCACCATGCCGAACTATGCATTCTTTGATTGCTTGAAAATGTAAGTGCATTCATCTAGGAAGATCGGATTTCGAAAATGAGGGAAACCTTTTCTTTCTTCTTCTTTTTTTTTCTTTCTCTCTCTCCTCCCTCTTCTCTCCCGCGCCGTGGGCCGTCCCTGGCCGGCCCAGCCGCCCCCCCCCGGTCGGCCCAGCCGCCCCCGCGCGCCCCTCTTGGGCCTAGCCGGCCCAACCGCCCCCACCCCCCTCCCCTTTTCCCCTTACCCCTCTCTCTCTCCCTCCCATTCTCCCTCTCCCCACCCTAGCCGCCGCCGCCCCCTACCCCTAGCTCGGCCGCCCCTGCCGCCGGCCCAACCGCCGCCCCTCGCCGTCGCTCGCCCGTCCCCGGTGAGCCTCCCCTCCCCCCCCTCCTCCCTCCCTCTCCCCTCTCCCCTCCTCTCTCCTTGGCCGGCCCAGCCGCCCTGGCCGCGCCGCCCCAGCCGCCCCCTGGCCGCGCCGCCCCCAGCCGCCTGGCCGCCCCTGGCCACCCTGGCCGCCGGCCCCAGCCGCGCCCCCAGCCGCCCCCAGCCGCGCCCCGGCCGCGCCCCCAGCCGCCCCCAGCCGCGCCCCGGCCGCGCCCTGGCCGCCCTGGCCGCGCCCTGGCCGCCCGCCTGGCCGCGCCCCAGCCCCTGCGCGCCCGCCGGCCCAGCCGCCGGTTCAACCGCCCCCCGGGCCGGTTCAACCGCCCGCCCCCCCGCGCCAGCTCGGCCGCCCGCCGTCGGCTTGGCCGCCCCCGCCCCTGCCCCAGGCCGGTTCAACCGCCCCGGGCCGGTTCAACCGCCCCCCCTTTTTTTATTTATTTTTTTTATTTTATTTTATTTATTTTGTTTTACTTTCTGTTGTCATAGCTATTTTATTTTAGGTAGGCTAATCATTGTTCATGCTATTGAAACAGGAAGCTTAATTTAGAATTCCGTTACGCTAGTTGATTCATGTAATTAATTGTTTATCTCGTTCAATGTTGATCAACTAAAAATGACTAGGTTTCCATTAGTGCATATAACAGAATTCTTTTGTTAAGAACCAATTGTAACTAATCATTAGTGCATAAGATTTAACCCCCCCTGCGAGACCTTTTCCCGTTTCTTTCTAACCATAATGAATGCGATATCGAATGTCATACTTGATGCATATTCACTTTATTTGTTCCCTTGTATGGTGTACTGTTCTTTTGTATTAAATATGTGGATGTATGTATGTTTGCGCTCGCATAGAGAACGATCCGGTCGAAGAGCCCGAGGAATTCGCAGGAGAAGCCCCTGAGCAGCAGTCGGTTGGTGGAGGCAAGTGTCCTTTGACCTATCTCGGTCCTATTCATTCTTTAATTCACCTCCCGCATTACACATTTATACCTAAGGATTTACTAGCTTTTGTTATCGATGTCCTTGTTTACCTATTTGGGTCGGATTATTACTGCTTAGTTTGATGCTATTGTTCAACCCAAATCAATGAACATGATGTGATTATCTATGATACGCTGTTTTCCCCTTCTTATTTATGATCATACTTGTGGCATTTAAGGGGACTCGAGCGGTTTCTCGAGTGCCTCTCCGTAAGGACCTGTTCAATGGATGACCGCCCGGGAAAACAGTGCAACCATGACGGTGGAATGGGACGCCCTTAGCTGAATAATTAGAGGAACCGGGGTGTAGTTCGCTTCGCCGTCGTGCCGTCAATGGGGCTCGGTGTATGCGGCTCGCTCTGCCAAGGTTGATTTGTCCCTTGGGGAGGAGTGCGGTACATTTAGGAAACCTAACGGGCGGCTACATCCTCGGGGAATCTTTGTAAAGGCTACGTAGTGATGCCCTGCTGGACCACCTAGGTAGTGGTCAATGGGGAGTAGCTCTCTCCGGGCAGAAAGGGAATCACGGCTTATGGGTAAAGTGCACAACCTCTGCAGAGTGTTATGAAACTGATATATCAGCCGTGCTCACGGTTATGAGCGGCCAAGGGAGCTCCAGAGATTAGTGATACTTGATCAGAGATATTTTGGTACAGGTGGCAATGAGATTGATGGTTCTGATTATGGTTATGGTGCTGGTAAGTGGTATTCTTTCCATTTGGAAAGGATACATTGGGCTAATAACTTGGGTTAATGTTAAAACCTGGCTTTCTACTAGTAAGTAATAACCTGACCAACTAAAAGCAACTGCTTGACTTATCCCCACATAAAGCTAGTCCACTACAGCCAAACGGGATGCTTGCTGAGTATGTTGATGTGTACTCACCCTTGCTCTACACACCAATCCCCCCCAGGTTGTCAGCATTGCAACCACTGCTCAGGAGAAGATGAAGCTGTGGAAGGAGACTTCCAGGAGTTCCAAGACTACGATGAATTCTAGGTGTGGGTTAGCGGCAACCCCCAGTCGGCTGCCTGTGAAGGCCGCGTTATCTACGTTTCTTTTCCGCACTTTGATTTATTGTAAGAACTATATGGACGTCTCAGACGTATGATGTAATCGACTATTATTTCCCCTTTTAATACTATTTGAGCACTGTGTGATGATGTCCATGTTATGTAACTGCTGTGTACGTGAATAACTGATCCTGGCACGTACATGGTTCGCATTCGGTTTGCCTTCTAAAACCGGGTGTGACATAAGTGGTATCAAAGTCGTGCTGACTGTAGGACCGCTAACCTAGAGTAGAATGGTCGTTCTAAGGATTATAGACCTCTGTCACTGCCTTGACTTTGGTATCCCTTCAAAAGTTGGTCATACCGACCGAACCTATGTTCTACTATATATTATACCTTGCTGAAAATTATGTTTTATTCTAATCCTTCATGTATTTATGATTCATTACTTGCTGGTCATATTGATTCTGTTCTCACCCTTTTGCTTGCGATATCTTTTGTAGATGGCTCGTCTTAGACACACTGCACGAAAGTCCGTCATCCCCTTCTTACCCTCCCGCCTTGCTGAGCGTCCGCTTCGCCGTCCTGTGGCCGGACAGTCTAGCCACTTGGAGAGACTGCACCACCGCCTGCATGAGGAGCAGGAACGTCGACGACAGGAGCAGCAGGGCTCTTCCTTCTCGCTCCAGCAGGAGATAGAGTCTGTGAGGAGCTGCTCTCCTGTGCTTCCCCTGGAGGCGCCCCCTGCACCACCACTGGGCGCCCCAGCTTCTGGAGTAGCTGTTGGAGGAGACCCAGACGACGGAGATGGCGACGACAGCTTGAGCCACGACACCGACTTCCCTGCTGACCATGAGCCGGAAGGATGGGTTGCTCGACCCATCACTCGCGACGCTGCTCGCGGGTGTCACTTCCACGACGCGCTCGACACCCTGCTACGTCGGGCACTTGACCGGCGTACTTGGTCCATCGAGTATCGCTGTGTGGTCTACCAGCATAGTCGCGGGGTCTACCCGGACCGCTGGGAGGCGACCTGCTTGGTGCGCCGTCCGGAGAACAGTCTCCAGGGCGCGGAGGCTTGCTCAAAGCACTATTCTATCTCTGAGCGGGACTCAGCTGAGGCAGCCATGCAGGATGCTGCACGGCGTGCGCTTTCGCACTACTGCTTGGTTCTCGGTGGGGTAGCTGACGGTCTCGACCTGAAGTATTACCCCCGCCGTCCATCTGGCAGCACAGGAGGCGTGATTGTTTCACCTGCTGGTGAGGACAATCCTAGGTTGAGCAGCACAGTCAACCTAGCCGCCGTGCTAAACACGGAGCTGGACCATGCATTAGACGAGCTGAGTAGGGCTCGTGCTGAGATCGTCCTGCTGCGGGCTGAGCGCGCGGAACGTCGTCACTTGGATGATGGTTCCCCCGCCCCCGTCGGGACTCAGCACCCGTACCGCTCACCTCGGCGTGGACTCCAGTCTTATGGCAATCCCGACTGCAAGACCAAGATAAATCTAGAACCATAGCTCGTTAGAGTTGGATCTTGTAATTAATACGAAATATATATACATAGAAGCTTCAGTCTTAGCGTTAATCTCGGTCTTAGTTAGTCTTAGTTAGACAGGGTAGTTTGCTATATCCTGTGCATTTATGTTTGTCATGATGAACTATGTTTGGTTTGGATCTTTGTAATGATTGTCACCAGAGTGTGGGTATCCCCTGCATTTTGGCTTGCCTATATTATGTTAATGGAGTTAGTTATATAGTTGGGAAACCCTTTATTCTACTTTCCTTTTTATCTGAGAAGCTGTGTGGTCTGTGTTGGAGATCAGTGAAGATGCTCATCTGTTCAGTGCTGTTGGAGAATTCTATACTCTTTTCTTATGCTGCAAGATTTGCCAGAACAGTCCTGATGTGTGGTTGCATTCTGCAGATGTCAGAGAACAGGCGCAGAGGAGGAAGGCGTGCTCAGCAGGAGCGAGCCGCTCCGCAGGAAGAGGTGCCTCAGCAGCAGCACCTGCCACCCCCGCCCCCGATGTCGATCGAGCAGATGTTTCTGATGCAGACTCAGGCAGTTCAGGCCATCGGTCAGACTCTGGCCGCCATTCAGCAGCAGCAGCAGCAGCAACAGCAGCAAGCACCACCCCAGCCTCAGATGCCTCAGATGCCCAGAGACAAGCGTGCTGAATTCATGAGAGGTCATCCCCCAACGTTCGCTCACTCTTCTAACCCCATGGATGCTGAAGATTGGCTGCGCACTGTGGAGCGGGAGTTGCATACCGCTCAGTGTGATGACAGGGAGAAAGTCTTGTATGGTCCCCGTCTGTTGAGAGGAGCAGCCCAATCATGGTGGGAGTCTTACCTCGCCACCCATGCCAACCCCGATGCCATCACCTGGGAAGAGTTCAGAGGTAGCTTTCGTCAGTACCATGTGCCTGCAGGTCTGATGACAGTGAAGAAGGAGGAGTTCCTGGCCCTCAAGCAAGGGCCGATGTCAGTCAGTGAGTATCGAGACAGGTTTCTGCAGTTGTCTCGCTATGCTCCTGAAGATGTCAACACCGACGCCAAGCGACAGTACCGTTTCTTGAGAGGCTTGGTTGACCCTCTGCAGTACCAACTGATGAATCATACCTTCCTGACATTCCAGCACCTGATTGACAGAGCAATCATGACAGAAAGGAAGCATAAGGAGATGGAAGATCGTAAGCGCAAGATCAGTGGACCCCAGCCTGGAAGCAGCAGTCGTCCTCGTTTTTCAGGCAATCAACCTCAGCAGTTCAGGCAGAATCAGCGTCCACCTCAGCAGCATCAGCAGCGTCAGCAGTATCAGCAGTTCCAAAGGCAGTACCCTCAGCATCAGTATCAGAATCGTCAGAGCAATCAGTCAGGAGGCCAGTTTCAGAGGCAGAATCAGCAAGCACCTCGTCTTCCTGCCCCAGCAAGCCAGCAGAACAATCAGGCAGCACCAGCTCAGGTTGGAAACAGAGCATGTTTCCACTGTGGAGAGCAAGGCCATTGGGTGATGCAATGTCCGAAGAAGGCAGCCCAGCAGCAGTCAGGCCCCAATGCCCCAGCAAAGCAGAATGTGTCTCAGCCTGGAGCAGGCAACCGCTCTCAACCGCGCTATAATCATGGGAGACTGAACCACTTGGAGGCTGAAGCAGTTCAGGAGACCCCCGACATGACAGTAGGTATGTTCCCAGTCGACTCCCATATTGCAGAAGTGTTATTTGATACTGGAGCAACGCATTCTTTCATTACTGCATCATGGGTAGAAGCACATAATCTTCCAATTACCACCATGTCAACCCCCATTCAAATTGACTCAGCTGGTGGTAGAATTCGAGCCGATAGCATTTGTTTGAATGTAAGTGTGGAAATAAGGGGGATAGCGTTTCCCGCTAACCTTATAGTAATGGGTACTCAGGGAATAGATGTCATCCTAGGGATGAATTAGCTAGATAAGTATCAGGCAGTTATCAGTTGTGATAAAAGGACAATCAAGTTGGTGTCCCCACTAGGAGAGGAAGTGGTGACCGAGTTAGTCCCGCTTGAGCCGAAGAAAGGAAGTTGTTATCAGATGGCTGTCGATAGCAGTGAAGCAGACCCAATTAAGAAGATCAAGACTGTGTCTGAGTTTCCAGATGTGTTTCCCAAGGAGTTACCGGGTATGCCACCAGAGCGGAAAGTTGAGTTTGCCATAGTGCTTCTTCCTAGAACCGCCCCTATCTTTAAGAGAGCTTACAGAATATCTGGACCAGAGTTGGTTGAGCTTAAGAAGCAGATTGATGAGCTGTCAGAGAAAGGTTACATCCGGCCAAGCACCTCGCCTTGGGCCGCCCCTGTCTTGTTTGTGGAGAAGAAAGATGGCACCAAAAGGATGTGTATCGATTATCGAGCTCTAAATGAAGTCACGATCAAGAACAAGTATCCCTTGCCCAGAATAGAAGATCTGTTCGACCAGTTGAGAGGAGCCAGTGTGTTCTCCAAGATTGATCTGAGGTCAGGTTATCATCAGCTCAGGATCCGACCTTCGGACATTCCGAAGACGGCATTCATTACCAAGTGTGGTTTGTATGAGTTCACAGTGATGTCTTTTGGTTTGACCAATGCACCAGCGTTCTTTATGAACTTGATGAACAGTGTATTCATGGATTATCTTGATAAGTTTGTGGTGGTATTCATTGATGACATTCTGGTTTATTCTCAAAGTGAAGAAGAGCATGCAGATCATTTGAGGATGGTATTGCAGAGATTGCGAGAGCACCAGTTGTATGCAAAGTTGAGCAAGTGTGAGTTCTGGATCAGTGAAGTCCTGTTCTTGGGTCACATAATCAACAAAGAAGGATTGGCTGTGGATCCGAAGAAAGTGGCAGACATTCTGAACTGGAAAGCGCCAACAGATGCCCGAGGAATCAAAAGCTTCATTGGAATGGCCGGATATTATCGGCGATTCATTGAAGGGTTTTCAAAGATTGCGAAACCAATGACAGCGTTGCTAGGCAACAAGGTTGAGTTCAAGTGGACCCAGAAATGTCAAGAGGCCTTCGAAGCGCTGAAAGGGAAGTTGACAACAGCGCCTGTCCTAGTCTTGCCTGATGTGCACAAGCCCTTCTCTGTGTACTGTGATGCTTGTTACACAGGTTTGGGATGCGTGTTGATGCAAGAGGGAAGAGTTGTGGCTTACTCGTCCCGACAGCTGAAGGTTCATGAGAAGAATTACCCAATCCATGATCTAGAGTTAGCGGCAGTGGTTCACGCACTGAAGACATGGATGCACTATCTGTATGGACAGAAATGCGATGTTTACACAGATCACAAGAGTCTGAAGTACATATTCACTCAGTCAGAATTGAACATGAGGCAAAGAAGATGGTTAGAATTGATCAAAGACTATGAGTTGGAGATTCATTACCATCCAGGCAAAGCGAACGTAGTGGCAGATGCTTTGAGCAGGAAGAGTCAAGTCAATCTGATGGTCGCTCGTCCGATGCCTTATGAGTTGGCCAAGGAGTTTGACAGGTTGAGTCTCGGATTTCTGAACAGTTCGCGAGGAGTCACAGTTGAATTGGAACCTACCTTGGAGCGAGAAATCAAAGAAGCGCAGAAGAATGATGAGAAGATCAGTGAGATCCGGCGACTGATTCTAGATGGCAGAGGCAAAGATTTTCGAGAAGATGCAGAAGGCGTGATATGGTTCAAAGACCGCTTGTGTGTTCCCAATGTCCAGTCCATTCGGGAGTTGATTCTCAAGGAAGCTCATGAGACAGCCTATTCGATTCACCCTGGCAGTGAGAAGATGTATCAGGATCTGAAGAAGAAATTCTGGTGGTACGGAATGAAGAGGGAAATCGCAGAGCATGTGGCTATGTGCGATAGTTGTCGAAGAATTATGGCAGAGCACCAGAGACCTGCTGGATTGTTGCAACCGTTGCAAATTCCTTAGTGGAAATGGGATGAGATCAGTATGGATTTCATAGTCGGATTGCCTCGCACTCGAGCCGGCTACGATTCCATTTGGGTAGTGGTGGACCGCTTAACCAAGTCAGCCCACTTCATACCTGTCAAGACCAGCTACAACAGTGCAATACTGGCAGAGTTGTACATGTCTCGGATCGTTTGTCTTCATGGTGTGCCAAAGAAGATAGTGTCAGACAGAGGAACGCAGTTCACCTCTCATTTCTGGCAGCAGTTGCATGAAGCTTTGGGCACACATCTGAATTTCAGTTCAGCTTATCATCCGCAGACAGATGGCCAGACCGAAAGGACCAATCAAATTCTTGAAGACATGTTGAGAGCCTGTGCGTTGCAAGATCAGTCCGGATGGGATAAGCGATTGCCCTATGCAGAGTTTTCCTGTAACAACAGTTACCAGGCCAGTTTGAAGATGTCACCGTTTCAAGCGCTCTATGGAAGGAGTTGTAGAACTCCGTTGCAATGGGATCAGCCTGGAGAAAAGCAGGTGTTTGGGCCAGACATTCTGCTTGAAGCTGAAGAGAACATCAAGATGGTTCGAGAGAATTTGAGGATAGCGCAATCGAGGCAGCGAAGCTATGCAGACACAAGAAGAAGAGAGCTGAGTTTCGAAGTCGGAGACTTTGTCTATCTGAAAGTGTCACCGATCAGAGGAGTCAGAAGGTTCGGAATCAAAGGCAAGCTAGCACCCCGCTACATTGGTCCATATCAGATTCTTGCAAGACGTGGAGAAGTGGCCTATCAGCTCAGTTTGCCAGAGAATTTGTCAGCTGTGCATGATGTCTTTCATGTGTCTCAGTTGAAGAAGTGCTTGCGTGTGCCAGAAGAGCAGTTGCCAGTGGAAGGTCTGGAAGTCCAGGAGGACTTGACCTACGTTGAGAAGCCAGTGCAGATTCTTGAGGTTGCAGACAGAGTCACCCGAAGGAAGACCATCAGAATGTGCAAAGTCAGATGGAATCACCACTCTGAGGAAGAAGCAACCTAGGAGCGTGAAGATGATTTGATGGCCAAGTACCCAGAGCTCTTTGCTAGCCAACCCTGAATCTCGAGGGCGAGATTCTTTTAAGGGGGATAGGTTTGTAACGCCCCGAATTTTGCAGTTGAATTTTTTCTTTTCTTCACTCGCCAAATTCGGGCGTTACCTTTTCTTTTTCTTTTTCCCCTCGCTAGACCTTGACCTTTTCCAAAGCTAGCGGGATTCGGTTTGGAATTCCCGTGTAAAGAAAAAACCCTAAATTGCTTTATATTGTTTGATGCACCATGCCGAACTATGCATTCTTTGATTGCTTGAAAATGTAAGTGCATTCATCTAGGAAGATCGGATTTCGAAAATGAGGGAAACCTTTTCTTTCTTCTTCTTTTTTTTCTTTCTCTCTCTCCTCCCTCTTCTCTCCCGCGCCGTGGGCCGTCCCTGGCCGGCCCAGCCGCCCCCCCCGGTCGGCCCAGCCGCCCCCGCGCGCCCCTCTTGGGCCTAGCCGGCCCAACCGCCCCCACCCCCCTCCCCTTTTCCCCTTACCCCTCTCTCTCTCCCTCCCATTCTCCCTCTCCCCACCCTAGCCGCAGCCGCCCCCTACCCCTAGCTCGGCCGCCCCTCGCCGTCGCTCGCCCGTCCCCGGTGAGCCTCCCCTCCCCCCCTCCTCCCTCCCTCTCCCCTCTCCCCTCCTCTCTCCTTGGCCGGCCCAGCCGCCTTGGCCGCGCCGCCCCCAGCCGCCCCCTGGCCGCGCCGCCCCAGCCGCCCCCTGGCCGCGCCGCCCCTGGCCACCCTGGCCGCCGGCCCCAGCCGCGCCCCCAGCCGGCCCCAGCCGCGCCCCCAGCCGCCCCCAGCCGCGCCCCCAGCCGCCCCCAGCCGCGCCCCGGCCGCGCCCTGGCCGCCCTGGCCGCGCCCTGGCCGCCCGCCTGGCCGCGCCCCCGCCCCTGCGCGCCCGCAGGCCCAGCCGCCGGTTCAACCGCCCCCTGGGCCGGTTCAACCGCCCCCCCGCGCCAGCTCGGCCGCCCGCCGTCGGCTTGGCCGCCCCCGCCCCTGCCCCAGGTTCAACCGCCCCCGGGCCGGTTCAACCGCCCCCCTTTATTTATTTATTTTTTTATTTTATTTTATTTATTTTGTTTTACTTTCTGTTGTCATAGCTATTTTATTTTAGGTAGGCTAATCATTGTTCATGCTATTGAAACAGGAAGCTTAATTTAGAATTCCGTTACGCTAGTTGATTCATGTAATTAATTGTTTATCTCGTTCAATGTTGATCAACTAAAAATGACTAGGTTTCCATTAGTGCATATAACAGAATTCTTTTGTTAAGAACCAATTGTAACTAATCATTAGTGCATAAGATTTAACCCCCCCTGCGAGACCTTTTCCCGTTTCTTTCTAACCATAATGAATGCGATATCGAATGTCATACTTGATGCATATTCACTTTATTTGTTCCCTTGTATGGTGTACTGTTCTTTTGTATTAAATATGTGGATGTATGTATGTTTGCGCTCGCATAGAGAACGATCCGGTCGAAGAGCCCGAGGAATTCGCAGGAGAAGCCCCTGAGCAGCAGTCGGTTGGTGGAGGCAAGTGTCCTTTGACCTATCTCGGTCCTATTCATTCTTTAATTCACCTCCCGCATTACACATTTATACCTAAGGATTTACTAGCTTTTGTTATCGATGTCCTTGTTTACCTATTTGGGTCGGATTATTACTGCTTAGTTTGATGCTATTGTTCAACCCAAATCAATGAACATGATGTGATTATCTATGATACGCTGTTTTCCCCTTCTTATTTATGATCATACTTGTGGCATTTAAGGGGACTCGAGCGGTTTCTCGAGTGCCTCTCCGTAAGGACCTGTTCAATGGATGACCGCCCGGGAAAACAGTGCAACCATGAGGGTGGAATGGGACGCCCTTAGCTGAATAATTAGAGGAACCGGGGTGTAGTTCGCTTCGCCGTCGTGCCGTCAATGGGGCTCGGTGTATGTGGCTCGCTCTGCCAAGGTTGATTTGTCCCTTGGGGAGGAGTGCGGTACATTTAGGAAACCTAACGGGCGGCTACATCCTCGGGGAATCTTTGTAAAGGCTACGTAGTGATGCCCTGCTGGACCACCTAGGTAGTGGTCAATGGGGAGTAGCTCTCTCCGGGCAGAAAGGGAATCACGGCTTATGGGTAAAGTGCACAACCTCTGCAGAGTGTTATGAAACTGATATATCAGCCGTGCTCACGGTTATGAGCGGCCAAGGGAGCTCCAGAGATTAGTGATACTTGATCAGAGATATTTTGGTACAGGTGGCAATGAGATTGATGGTTCTGATTATGGTTATGGTGCTGGTAAGTGGTATTCTTTCCATTTGGAAAGGATACATTGGGCTAATAACTTGGGTTAATGTTAAAACCTGGCTTTCTACTAGTAAGTAATAACCTGACCAACTAAAAGCAACTGCTTGACTTATCCCCACATAAAGCTAGTCCACTACAGCCAAACGGGATGCTTGCTGAGTATGTTGATGTGTACTCACCCTTGCTCTACACACCAATCCCCCCCCAGGTTGTCAGCATTGCAACCACTGCTCAGGAGAAGATGAAGCTGTGGAAGGAGACTTCCAGGAGTTCCAAGACTACGATGAATTCTAGGTGTGGGTTAGCGGCAACCCCCAGTCGGCTGCCTGTGAAGGCCGCGTTATCTACGTTTCTTTTCCGCACTTTGATTTATTGTAAGAACTATATGGACGTCTCAGACGTATGATGTAATCGACTATTATTTCCCCTTTTAATACTATTTGAGCACTGTGTGATGATGTCCATGTTATGTAACTGCTGTGTACGTGAATAACTGATCCTGGCACGTACATGGTTCGCATTCGGTTTGCCTTCTAAAACCGGGTGTGACACGTCGCTTCAGAAAGGATCACAATTTCGATGCCACATTGATCTCTCGTATTTATTTCGCGAAATGTCGAATTTTGTGTCTGATTAAAATTTATCGATTAAGCGGATAAGAATTTGGAACCTCGACCCACTCTTGTAATTTTTGACCCGAGTAAAGTTTATTAGAAGCTCGACGACAAGTGTGTTGATGCGAGATTAAACTAGACCGAGAAAATTGGAGTCGAGAGCGTGTATTCGCAATTAATCAGTTTCCCATTCATTAAGGCGAAGAAATTAAATATGTTCCTTAGCAGATACATTTTTGTCCAATTTCAAACTTAAGCAAACGTTGTCTAAATACAATCACCCATATAATTTTGGTCCGACTAAATTAGACCACGTCTAAATCCTAATACCAGAACTCGGATTTCTGAAATTTGCTTTTGCCAATATAAATGAGATTCAGATAAATTCAATTTGGTTTCGATCAAATCAAACCCTGTCGCAAGTACCGTCAACCCATATCGTTGTGATCTGATCCACTTATACCCTGTTCAAACCCTAATTTTAGAGCTCGGGTTTGTATTCTTTTGTTGAAGAAAATGGGAGAAAGATCTAATTTCTCTTTTACTAATCATCAGCCCTATCTCCAGCAGCTTGGGGCTTCTAGCCTTTTCTGTAGCCGGCATTGTCCTCTCAAGAATGGATCACATGACTCCTTAAGGGCCTTAGGCTATCCGCACTCATGGAACCCTAAATTTCTACTCTAAAAGGAATATTTCATCCTAGTCAGCAAGATTCTCTACTCTATCCTATAATACTCCGCGTTCATATTCACCCTAAATATCTACCCTATACCAACTATCACATATTCTATTATTTTTTCCCACACTTTTTCCCTCCGTGGCGCATGTGGGAGGTGGGCCCATCCGCATGCAACTGCCCTGACCAGTGCGCTGGATTTGGAGTAGAGTTGAATGAGCGCTAGATTTGGAGTGAGAGAAAGAGTAGCGTTCGGTGCCGAGTACGTCGCTGCAGCACACGAGTAAACTCTATCTCCGTAGCGTTCGGCATTGAGTCCGCCAGTGCGGGCAGCCTTATCCTGGTGTAAATCGCTCAACAGGAGATTCTACAACCATCCTTATCCTTTCAGCCGCCATGGAGCCCAGTTTTCCTCCCCCACACGTGAGATCCCTTCACTAGCATCTCTCTTCCTCAAGCGCCATCCCTGGCTTCTCCCATGCCGAGCATCTCCAATGCCCAAACCTCCATGGCCGACGTCGCCCTGCTCAGGTCCAACCAGCTCCCCTTCCTGCTGTTGTGTCCAGCCGATGCCCCTCCCTCCATCTTCCTCTCTGCAGCAACCCTACCATGGTTGTGCCCCTGCTTCCATGGTGAGCTCGCCCCAGCCCCAACGTCGGACGTGTCGTCGCCCTCACGTCCAGCTCCTCCATCCCCCTGGTTCCCTCCCAGCTCCGACCAGGTTTGCCAGGTCCGACTGTTCTGCTCGCCGCGCCCTCCCCATGCCAGCACGCGAGCGCCCCCTCCCGTCCCTGCTCCTCTCCATCGACGCCCAGGCCGATGCCGAGCTCCTAGCCCCTCCCGATGGCGTGGTCAAGCATCTAGGTACCGTTCCTTTTCGGACCTCCTCTGCTCGGTCCCTAGCTCCACGCCGATGTTTGCTCAGGTCACGTCCGTGTCGTGTTTTGCTCTGTTTGTTTCCCATCCGGCGCCCGTGCTTAATTATTAATTGTGTATATGTGTGCATTTTTGGTGAAGAATTGAAATCCCCATGTTTGAGCAAGGAAGTAATTAAAGGATTGAGGTCATGTGATGCTCGCCAGGTATTCGGTGGGACGCCTGAGCCATGGGATTGACGTCGTTCTTGTGTATTCGGAATTGATTGAGATTGATGTGCTCTGGGATAACATCATGATCCGTACCAGTGCTTGCGTGCTAGTCCATTGAGTTATACAGGGAAGGATTCTTTCCTCTCTTTTCTTTGTAGATATTGTGGTGGTATTAAGTATTTGTAGTGCTTATATTAGATGATCGTTGAAGTGCCTCGCCATAAAGTGTTTTTTAGTTGTCCCATTATTTATAATGATATGACCAAGTCTAGGTTTTATAGGTTCGATGTTATGATTGTGGTGAACTAAAATTGCGTAGGATGAGTTCAGAATTTTTATCGGCTATCTGACGGGTACTATCAGTGTTGTTGTGTTGATTGTGTTTATATGTGAAGTTTAGGTCTAAAATTATGAGTTTATTTGAAATGATTTTGTGCATGATTATGAGGTGGACTAGTACATATATGTGATTAAGTGGGTGATTTTGTGCACGATTATCAATTTTGTGGCATGCATGCTATTAAGTGCTAACTTTTTATCATGGGTATCTAATTGTTACTCTTGCAGGTGAGGTCATACATGCCATCTAGGGTGAAACATATTTTGCCTTCCTTTTGCAAAGACATGTTCCGTATACTAGATTCTTTGAACTTTAATAGTCTTATTGAAGATGGATCTACCATGAAGCTCAAGATTGCAAAGAGATGTCTCATTATATTTTGCGCACTTGTTACACGTCACCGGAAACATACAGATAAGTATGTACTATCCTCTACTACTCTTCTTTCTAGCATATTTTCCATTCTACCTTTGCAGCTATGCTCTAACATTTTCTTCAAAACTTATGCTCCGATGTTTTCAGCCAGATGTCACATATTGTCAACTATGCAATCAAAATATCAAAACAAAGCATCCATTTAAGTGTAAGTTCTACATCTCAGAATTTAATCATTTGTGGCAAAGATGGAGATTAGCATTCTGAGTCAATGCTGGCATTCTAGATTAATAAATGTTGGGATAATTGTTTTTAGTTCTCATCGGATTAGATCCTAATATAGACAAATGATTGCAGAAACTCGACTCTCTCCCCAATCGGATTGTTTCATTGGCATTTGATGTGATTTCTCGAGTTATGAAAACAGGACAGGTAAGTGTCTGCGCCAAATAGTTCGGATGATAATTCTCGGATATGTTCAAAAAATTGATGTCCATCTGCTCCTTTATTTGAAGGGATGGCGACTAGTTTCACCATATTTTTCTTCACTTCTTGATTCAGCAATTTTTCCAGCATTAGCATTGAATGAGAAGGTTAGCTCCCTATCTTTTGGCCATAAATAATGCATGCCCAATATGTACTTCTTTTGTCCTAACTTTTGTCTATAATAGGATATAGAAGAATGGGAGGAGGATACTGATGAGTATATGCAAAAGAATCTTCCTTCTGAACTTGTAAGGACAGTGTTTAGCATTTCTAGTTTTGTTTCTGGTGTTCGTTCTGTTGCTGATATATTTATTGGCAGGATGACATTTCTGGATGGACTGAGGATTTGTTCACTGCCAGAAAAAGTGCAATCAATTTACTTGGTGTTATAGCGCTATCAAAGGTTGTGATTCCTTTTTTATTATAGTTTGTTGAACACACATAGTACTGACTTCAGGCTGAGCAAAACATTTTAAGGGATTGTTTTGCTATATTGTATTCCATGACTTTGTCATTCTATATCAAGTGATTTCAATGGCTGCATGCAGTCTTTCATATTTGAACACACTTGCTATTTTTCACAGAACCATGTAGTTTGTTGAATTAACTCAAAAATTGAGATGTTGTTGTCATTTGCTTACACTTTTTTTTGGTTTGAGGGTCCACCAGTTGCATCTGCAACATCAAAGCGTAAGAAAGGTGATAAAAATAAAGGGAAATCTGAAATGAGCTCAATTGGGGAGTTATTGGTCATCCCATTCCTGTCAAAGTTTCCTATACCTTCTCATGGCGAGGATGCATCATCAGTAGCAGTGCAGAAGTAAGAAAGGCTTAAAGACGATTAGACATACCACTATGTTTATTTACTATACTATTATCTTGATGTACTAAATGATTTCATTTCAGTTATTTCGGTGTTTTGATGGCATATGGTGGCCTCCAAGATGTAAGATTTTCAAATTTTACCCTTCTAGTGTGTCTTATTTTATGAATTGGTTTTATAAAAAATGCTGATTCATTTCAGTATCCATCTTGCAGTTTCTGACTGAAAAGAAAGATTTGACAATTACATTGATCAGGAACCGGATTCTCCCATTATATTCTTTGGATCCTTGCAGCCCATATTTGATTTCAACGGCTAATTGAGTTATTGGTCAGCTTGCGATATGCCTACCAGAGGTTACATGTTTTTCTTGTTTTTAAATTCCATCATCTCATAGGACATGCTGGATCAAAGTAGAGGCTTAATGTAATATGTATATCCCTCTACATTATACATTTCACTTTATTTCTTGTTTGCTTACCTGTACGACATGAGTTCTAGTATTTATCAGTCCTTAATGAAGGCGTTGACCATGGAGTATGTGGAGGACATAACTTGTTATCCGGTTTGTGCCTCTGCTTCTGGTGCTATTGCAGAACTCATCGAGGTAAGACTGAGTCAATGCAGTATTTTGCATTGTAGTCTACTTGCACCTGGAAATATGAACTGATATATTTTGTCTCTGTTTTTTTTCAGAATAGTTATGTTCCACCTAACTGGCTCATTCTTCTGCAAGTGGTTTTGAAAAGAATAAGTACTGGAGATGAAAATGAGTCTGCTCTTCTGTTCAAGCTAAAATGAGTCTGCTCTTCTGTTCAAGCTTCTGGGCACAATAGTTGAGGGTGGACAGGAAAAAGTTCTGTCTCATATTCCTGAAATTGTATCCAACATTGCCAGTACTGTAATGGAGCTCCTGCTCCCTGTCCCAGATCCTTGGCCTCAGGTAGTAGTGCATCTTTCTTCTGTGTGGTCAATATTTTGGTACTTTGTCATGATGACCTGTAACACCCGGTTTTAAGGGACAAAGCCGGGTGCATCTCATACATGCGCCAAAGAAGACAACATATATAATAACAGAGTGTATAGAGATAAATGTCAATAACATCAGAGTATTATTACATAGCGGAAGACTTACAAAATAAAAGATAAATATAACACAAACTAAGGATCGTCGGCGCCAATGTCAACTGAGAAACGCCACCTAGATCAGATCATACTCCTCGCCTTGGGGCTCCTCCTGAATCACCTGCTCTTCTCCTGTGGGGGGGTGTGAGACAGCAAGGGTGAGCTCACACATGTTCATCGCTCAACAAGTTGTGGGGAATAATGTGACATGAACTCACCAAAGGTGGGAAGTTCATGAAGTGTAAGGCTTGTCAACAATAGGGGTTAAAGCTGAGCATTGCTTTTAAGTAGTTGGTCAAATTTTTATTAGCAGTTACTAAGTGTAAGTGAATACCAAACCATAATAAAATAATAGAACAAAAATTAATAACAGATCCCATGCAAATGCAAATGACAAATTGAGTTTAGGTTCCATAATTTAATCATCGGAGAGTCCTGAGCCGCTCATGACCGTGAGCTCGGCTAGTATACCAGTTTTACACTCTGCAGAGGTTGTACCCTTTACCCACAAGTCGTGTTTCCCATGTCGCCAGGGTTAGCTAGGCCCTTAGACACTACCAAGGTGAATGGCTAGGGATCCACTACGAGGCCTTTACAAAGTTCCACTAGCTTCCGAAAACCCGCTACAGTTTATGGAAAGTTCCAATGCAGGGTTCCTGGCTGACCGCCATCGCAGCAAAATCAACCAGGGACCTCCCTACACTGACCACTCCCCTACTGCCCTTGCCCCTTTCGGGTAAGGTAGTCTTCCACTAGCTTTCCTAATTAGTCAGCCAAGGGGTCCCATTCCTCCCTTGTGGTGGCACGTGGTTCTCAAGTTAAGCTCCATGTTCCAATTAACAATAACATAATGATCTTGACATGAACATAAATAGAATAACAAAATAACTGGAACATGGATATAATGAAATATTAACCCAAAAACCACGTAAAGCAATAGCATAACTACCCATGTGATTCAGGGGTAAACAAGGTAAACAGGATAAACAGACTAGGGAAACCTATTGGGTCCCAGCAAAATTAAACCTATGCATGGTAAATGATTAGAAAGAACATTATTGGGTAACAAAAGTGAATCAAGGGCACAACTTGCCTGGCACTTGAGATTCCAGGTACCAACTTGCTTTACAGATGACACGTGTCCTCGCGCTAGTCGTAGCAATACAAACAGACATGGTATAGATAAAATTAACATTACACCAAACATAAGAATAAAACTGTGTAATAATAATCTACACGTTGCTACGAGACTAACACAACTTGAACGGATCAAAACGGAATTAAAATGAAGAAGTTATGAATTTATTAAGTTTTAAGTGTTGGATAAAAGATTACTTAGGATATTAATTTTAATGTGATATTCATGTCAAAACAGAGGTACTATGTAATGAACAATAATATTATAGAATTATAGCAATTGGAATGATCTCATTTGGACTTAATATGGATTTTCTATGGATTTAACAATATTCTGGAATTGTTTTTATATTAAAAATTCAATTTCTAATTCAATTTCTCTGTTTTTCTTATTATCTGGACTGTGCCTCAAATACAGGAAACTGCAGGGTCTCTGGAGCAAAATTTCCTAAGACACAGAGCGCCTGGCGTTGGACTGCGGGTTGAATAGCTTAAAGTGGAGGGTCTCTTTAAGAAAATACCCGGGCCGAAGGGGTACCGAGGATGCCTGACCATCAGATTAGAATCTACGATCAGGATTATAACCCTACTGTGCGAATCGGAGGTGCACTAGCGGACGCACGATCTCCCATCTACGGCCGCGAATCGGTACTACTTCGCAGTCGTAGGATTACTAATCAACGGCCCACATCAGATCCACGGTTAGATCTAATCTAAGCCACCCATTTCATGATCAACGGCACAGGCGTGTTCTCCCCTAACTACGGTGAACCAGGCAGCAGCGCCACACCCCGACGATGACAACACGCCGGAGCGGCGTGTCCCTGCCCTTTTCCCCATCTATTTCATATACGAAAGATGCTACACGAACGGGTAACAACAGCGAATCTGAAGAGGAGAATCACACTGGTGATCGTGCAGCACCACGGTCTGGCCACGATCGCACTGAGTTCCGCGGCAGCGCCACAAGTCCGGCGATAAATTCACAATCCACGGGCGCTCAAATGAATATAATGTTCGGTGCTAAGCTATGAGGGGACAGAGGTGAAGGCGCAGAGGGAAATCTCACCCGAGGAAGGCAGTGCAAGACTCCGGTCCACGTGATGGCGCATTCTCCGCCATGGTTCCAGGAATCCGATGAGAAATCAACGGCGCTCCAGTTGATCTTGAGCTCGAAGCTTCCCCTGCGATACGGTGAGTCATCGCGGCAGTACCCAGGAGGGCGCCGTGCCGCCACACGCCAAGCTCCAGGCTTCCCCACTGGAATTCGAACGCCCGCTCGCTCTAGTTCACCCACAACAAGCCATGGATCGCCTCGGAGTGAGTCGTTTGAGGTCTGGCCATCGCCTTATCGGAACGATGAGGCGAGGAGGGGTCAGCTCAGGAGGGGGCGCCGCAATCCATGGATTTTATGGGGAAGGAGTCGGCCGGTGGAAGCGGATCATGCCCTGGTTTCTCGCGGCGGCTGAGAAGTCGGCCGTGTCTGTTAGCGCCGCGCGAGAAGACTAAAAGAGTCGGCTGGCAAGTGGAGCCCACCGTGCAGCGACCCACACGTGCCGTGGCGAGGCTAAGAAGTGGGTCCCTGATGTCAGCACGCGCAGTGGAGAGCGAGTCCAGCGGCTGGGGTTTGCCGCCGCAGTGGAGTTGGGGTACATGGGCCAAGATAGATTCAGCCCAATAGGTCTTATTCCCTTTCCTTTTTCTTTTACATTTTCTGTTCTGTTTTCTTTTTTTTTTATTTTTGAATTCCAATTTCACATTCAAATTTTTGTGGCAAGTTTGTTCTCAGATCAAATATGAAATTTTGAATATTCGAGTATGGGATGAATCCATTGTTTATAAATTTTTTTTTGCATCGTTTAGTATTTTTTTCCTTCCTTTATACAATTTCCAATTTTCTAAGATTTGAATTAGGTTTTAATCCCTAATTCCCATTCTTAAAGTAACCCTATTAATATTATCATTATTATTAAATGCACAAACAATTAACTCCAGCATGATGCATGATATATTTTATAGGTGGTTGGCTAATCAATCATTTTAAAGATGGTTGTTCACATGTTTTAAGATATAGAGACATATCACATAAGAGGATTACTTTCTTTAATATGATTTAGAAACTTGGGTATTACAAATCCTACCCCCCTTAAAAAGAATCTCGTCCTCGAGATTTAGGAGGAACAAGGGAAAAGATGGGGAGAATCTATACGAAGTTCTTCTTCACTCTCCCAAGTAGCTTCATCTTCTCCATGATGGCTCCACTGAACTTTGCACATCTTTATCACTTTATTCCTTGTAACTAGAGTCAAGGTATCAAGAATCTTGATAGGATACTCTGTGTAAGTCAAATCACCCTGAACACTTAGCTCTTCCATTGGTAACTGTTCCTCGGGGACACGGAGACATTTCTTAAGTTAAGACACATGGAATACATTGTGCACATCAGATAGATTATCAAGTAGCTCCAGTTGATAGACCATCTCTCCAACTCGCCTAAAAAAAATTCTGAATGGTCCAATATAGCGAGGAGACGATTTGCCCTTAACTTTAAATCTCCTCATTCCACGAAGTGGTGACACCTTGAGATACACATAATCACCTTTCTCAAATTCCAGTGGTCTTCTTCTATTATCTGCGTAGCTCTTTTGCCTGGTTTGAGCTACCCTCAAATTCTCCCGAATTATACGGACTTGTTCTCCTGTCTCTTGATTAAGTTCAGGTCCAAAGATCTGTCTTCCTCTAATCTGGTCCAAAATAGAGGAGTCCTGCATTTCCTGCCATATAGAGCCTCGAATAGTGACATCTTCAGACTGGCCTGGTAACTATTATTATATGAGAACTCAGCATAAGGTAGACTCTTGTCCCAACTACTACCATGCTGAAGGGCACAAGCTCTCAACATATCTTCCAATACTTGGTTAGTCCTTTCGGTCAGTCCGTCAGTCTGAGGTTGGTAGGCCAAACTAAAATTCAACTTCGTATCCATATTCTCATGAAAACTTTTCCAAAATCTGGAGGTAGGCTGTGATCCTCTATCCAAAATGATCTTCTTTGGTACACCGTGTAGAGACACAATCCGAGCCATATATAACTCTGCCAATTGAGATACCTTATAAGTAGTCTTGACGGGAATGAGTGAGCTACTTTAGTCCATCTATCCTCAATCACCCATACAGAATCATATCCTTTAGAGGTGCGAGGCAATCCAGTAATGAAGTCCGTATCAATCTCTTCCCACTTCCATTCGGGTATATTTAATGGGTACAGTAGTCCAGCTGGTATTTGGTATTCGGCCTTAACTTTTTAACACACCTCGCACATAGCCACACGTGTAGCCACATCTCTCTTCAATCCATACTACCAGTATCTTTTACTTCAAACCATGATACATCTTCGTACTCCCAGGATGAATGGAATAATCCGAGTCATGGGCCTCCTTCAGTATAGTCTCACGAAGACTATCAATCTCAGGAACACATATCCGATCCTTGAACCATACGGTGTCTTGCTCATCTTCCGTGAATTCTGGACCTCGACCTTCGGTAATCAGATCCTTAATCTCTTGTATCTTAGCATCACCAATTTGTCCTTTGCGGATCTCTTGCTCCAAAATAGGTTCTGCCTTAATAGTAACTCCTTAGTGTGAGTAACTATCCCCAGGTTGAGTCTCCTAAAATCCTCAACAATCTCATCGGGTAGCTGGGCAACAACAGCTGAATGAACATGCTCCTTTTGACTCAAGGCATCTGCAACCAAATTGCCTTGCCCGGGTGATAGTGAATCTCCAAATCATAATCCTTAATAAGCTCCAATCAACGACATTGCCTAAGGTTGAGATCCTTCTGAGTGAATATATGTTTCAAACTCTTATGATCCATGTATACTTGACACTTGGTTCCCATAATATAATGTCTCCAAATCTTACAACGACTGTCAATTCTAAGTCATGCATGGGGTAGTTCAATTCATGTTTCCGCAATTGACGAGAAGCGTAGGCAATCACATGTCCTCCTTGCATGAGCACACATCCCAAGCTTTGGCCACATGCATCGCAATAGATGTCAAATCCCTTCTGTAGATCTGGCATAACCAACATTGGTGGTGACATCAATCTCTTCTTCAATTGATCAAAACTGTCTTGGCACTTCTCGTCCCACTTAAATTCTCTTCCTTCCAAAAGCGAAGTCATAGGTTTAGCAATCTTAGAAAATCCTTCGATAAACCTCCCATAATATCCTGCAAGTCCCAAGAAACTCCAAATCTCACTAACTGTAGTGGGTATGCTCCACACCACTATCTCCTTGACTTTAGCAGGATCCACTGATATCCCTCCATTAGAGATGATATGTCCAAGAAATGGCACCTTGCCAATCCAAAACTCGCATTTGCTATACTTTGCGTAGAGTTGATTATCTCGTAGCTTCTGTAGTACCAATCACATATGTTCCTCATGATCACTATCACTCTTGGAATAAATAAAAAAATATCGTCCATGAAAACCACGACGAATCTGTCCAGATCATGCACCTTATTCTTCAGATCCATAAAATAGGTTGGTGCATTAGTTGGTCCAAATGACATAACGGTAAACTCATATAAACCATATCGGGTCGAGAAAGCCGTCTTGGGAATATCCGATGGTCTAATCCTCATCTGATGGTAACCGGATCGGAGATCAATCTTCGAGAATACTCTAGCACCTCTCATCTGATCAAATAAATCCTCAATACGGGGCAACGGATACTTGTTCTTCACCGTAACATCATTAAGAGATCTATAATCCACACACATCCGCTGCGATCCATCCTTCTTCTGTACAAACAGAACCGGTGCTCCCCATGGTGAGGAACTCGAACGAATGTACCCAACCTCTTGTAATTCCATTAATTGCTTCTTAAGTTCCTTTTGTTCTTCTACGGACATCGTGTATGACCGTTTGGGAGTAGGAGTAGTCCTAGGTAAGAGATCAATTACAAACTCAACTTCCCTATCTAGTGGCATCCCTGGTAACTTCTCTGGAAAGACATCCGGAAAATTTCTAACTGCACGGATGTTGCCACCCACAAACCTCTCATCTACTAAGAATGTCGCTAGTCTGGTGGCGGTATTTACTGCAATTCCAATTTCAAATCTTTCTCCTTTGGAACTGGTGAGTTCTAAGGTTCCCTTAGCCTAGTGTATAAACTGTCCTTGCCTTTCTTAACCATGACATACCAAGGATCAAGTCTATACTGCTCTCTTCTAACAGTATAGGGGTAGTCCATCTGGGTTAGAAACACAGGGTAAGAAAGAAAGGATTATAGACAAGGCATGTAATTACGAGAAAAGTTATTGCGGGGGATTTATTAGTTAAGTAGATTAGTGTGTTATCCACTAAAGCTAATACATTACCTTATGATGGTACATGCTAAGATGCCCAACTATAATGTTTCAATCAATCAAAGAAGCAAATCAAGCATTTATCATCAGAACAATCATCCAACATTTTTTTAATAGAGAAAATAATTTTCATTTTTTTGTCTTAGGTTCCCTATCTCTTAAAAAGATCATAATGGTAGGATTCCAAGGTGTGAAATCCATCTTGTCTTAGAGTAGAAAGGATAAGATTAATCAGAGTAGAAAAGCAGAAGGTGAGACAAGACCAAGATGAGACGAGTATAGAATGAATCAGAATAAGGTAAGTAGGTAAGGGTTTTGTCCATTTCTATCTAGGTTTCGTCCTACAGTCAACATTTCCTCTGATACCACTTCTGTAACACCCGGTTTTAAGGGACAAAGCCGGGTGCATCTCATACATGCGCCAAAGAAGACAACATATATAATAACAGAGTGTATAGAGATAAATGTCAATAACATCAGAGTATTATTACATAGCGGAAGACTTACAAAATAAAAGATAAATATAACACAAACTAAGGATCGTCGGCGCCAATGTCAACTGAGAAACGCCACCTAGATCAGATCATACTCCTCGCCTTGGGGCTCCTCCTGAATCACCTGCTCTTCTCCTGTGGGGGGGTGTGAGATAGCAAGGGTGAGCTCACACATGTTCATCGCTCAACAAGTTGTGGGGAATAATGTGACATGAACTCACCAAAGGTGGGAAGTTCATGAAGTGTAAGGCTTGTCAACAATAGGGGTTAAAGCTGAGCATTGCTTTTAAGTAGTTGGTCAAATTTTTATTAGCAGTTACTAAGTGTAAGTGAATACCAAACCATAATAAAATAATAGAACAAAAATTAATAACAGATCCCATGCAAATGCAAATGACAAATTGAGTTTAGGTTCCATAATTTAATCATCGGAGAGTCCTGAGCCGCTCATGACCGTGAGCTCGGCTAGTATACCAGTTTTACACTCTGCAGAGGTTGTACCCTTTACCCACAAGTCGTGTTTCCCATGTCGCCAGGGTTAGCTAGGCCCTTAGACACTACCAAGGTGAATGGCTAGGGATCCACTACGAGGCCTTTACAAAGTTCCACTAGCTTCCGAAAACCCGCTACAGTTTATGGAAAGTTCCAATGCAGGGTTCCTGGCTGACCGCCATCGCAGCAAAATCAACCAGGGACCTCCCTACACTGACCACTCCCCTACTGCCCTTGCCCCTTTCGGGTAAGGTAGTCTTCCACTAGCTTTCCTAATTAGTCAGCCAAGGGGTCCCATTCCTCCCTTGTGGTGGCACGTGGTTCTCAAGTTAAGCTCCATGTTCCAATTAACAATAACATAATGATCTTGACATGAACATAAATAGAATAACAAAATAACTGGAACATGGATATAATGAAATATTAACCCAAAAACCACGTAAAGCAATAGCATAACTACCCATGTGATTCAGGGGTAAACAAGGTAAACAGGATAAACAGACTAGGGAAACCTATTGGGTCCCAGCAAAATTAAACCTATGCATGGTAAATGATTAGAAAGAACATTATTGGGTAACAAAAGTGAATCAAGGGCACAACTTGCCTGGCACTTGAGATTCTAGGTACCAACTTGCTTTACAGATGACACGTGTCCTCGCGCTAGTCGTAGCAATACAAACAGACATGGTATAGATAAAATTAACATTACACCAAACATAAGAATAAAACTGTGTAATAATAATCTACACGTTGCTACGAGACTAACACAACTTGAACGGATCAAAACGGAATTAAAATGAAGAAGTTATGAATTTATTAAGTTTTAAGTGTTGGATAAAAGATTACTTAGGATATTAATTTTAATGTGATATTCATGTCAAAACAGAGGTACTATGTGATGAACAATAATATTATAGAATTATAGCAATTGGAATGATCTCATTTGGACTTAATATGAATTTTCTATGGATTTAACAATATTCTGGAATTGTTTTTATATTAAAAATTCAATTTCTAATTCAATTTCTCTGTTTTTCTTATTATCTGGACTGTGCCTCAAATACAGGAAACTGCAGGGTCTCTGGAGCAAAATTTCCTAAGACACAGAGCGCCTGGCGTTGGACTGCGGGTTGAATAGCTTAAAGTGGAGGGTCTCTTTAAGAAAATACCCGGGCCGAAGGGGTACCGAGGATGCCTGACCATCAGATTAGAATCTACGATCAGGATTATAACCCTACTGTGCGAATCGGAGGTGCACTAGCGGACGCACGATCTCCCATCTACGGCCGCGAATCGGTACTACTTCGCAGTCGTAGGATTACTAATCAACGGCCCACATCAGATCCACGGTTAGATCTAATCTAAGCCACCCATTTCATGATCAACGGCACAGGCGTGTTCTCCCCTAACTACGGTGAACCAGGCAGCAGCGCCACACCCCGACGACGACAACACGCCGGAGCGGCGTGTCCCTGCCCTTTTCCCCATCTATTTCATATACGAAAGATGCTACACGAACGGGTAACAACGGCGAATCTGAAGAGGAGAATCACACTGGTGATCGTGCAGCACCACGGTCTGGCCACGATCGCACTGAGTTCCGCGGCAGCGCCACAAGTCCGGCGATAAATTCACGATCCACGGGCGCTCAAATGAATATAATGTTCGGTGCTAAGCTATGAGGGGACAGAGGTGAAGGCGCAGAGGGAAATCTCACCCGAGGAAGGCAGTGCAAGACTCCGGTCCACGTGATGGCGCATTCTCCGCCATGGTTCCAGGAATCCGATGAGAAATCAACGGCGCTCCAGTTGATCTTGAGCTCGAAGCTTCCCCTGCGATACGGTGAGTCATCGCGGCAGTACCCAGGAGGGCGCCGTGCCGCCACACGCCAAGCTCCAGGCTTCCCCACTGGAATTCGAACGCCCGCTCGCTCTAGTTCACCCACAACAAGCCATGGATCGCCTCGGAGTGAGTCATTTGAGGTCTGGCCATCGCCTTATCGGAACGATGAGGCGAGGAGGGGTCAGCTCAGGAGGGGGCGCCGCAATCCATGGATTTTATGGGGAAGGAGTCGGCCGGTGGAAGCGGATCACGCCCTGGTTTCTCGCGGCGGCTGAGAAGTCGGCCGTGTCTGTTAGCGCCGCGCGAGAAGACTAAAAGAGTCGGCTGGCAAGTGGAGCCCACCGTGCAGCGACCCACACGTGTCGTGGCGAGGCTAAGAAGTGGGTCCCTGATGTCAGCACGCGCAGTGGAGAGCGAGTCCAGCGGCTGGGGTTTGCCGCCGCAGTGGAGTTGGGGTACATGGGCCAAGATAGATTCAGCCCAATAGGTCTTATTCCCTTTCCTTTTTCTTTTACATTTTCTGTTCTGTTTTCTTTTTTTTTATTTTTGAATTCCAATTTCACATTCAAATTTTTGTGGCAAGTTTGTTCTCAGATCAAATATGAAATTTTGAATATTCGAGTATGGGATGAATCCATTGTTTATAAATTTATTTTTTTTTTGCATCGTTTAGTATTTTTTTTCCTTCCTTTATACAATTTCCAATTTTCTAAGATTTGAATTAGGTTTTAATCCCTAATTCCCATTCTTAAAGTAACCCTATTAATATTATCATTATTATTAAATGCACAAACAATTAACTCCAGCATGATGCATGATATATTTTATAGGTGGTTGGCTAATCAATCATTTTAAAGATGGTTGTTCACATGTTTTAAGATATAGAGACATATCACATAAGAGGATTACTTTCTTTAATATGATTTAGAAACTTGGGTATTACATGACCGGCGGGAGGAACACCAGGTGTGTAGGAGTGATCAAGAACAGGGAGAAGCACAAGGGCAGCTTCGAGACCATCCACGTGCTGCTTAGAGCTTTTTGCTATGTCTAGTTTTCTCCTATTTGTTGTACAGGAAAACATAGAATGAAATTCAAATTTGGTGGCCGCAAAATGTGGAGACTTGAATTCATATAAAGTTAGGCTTAACATTAGTGTAAACAGTTATATTTTAGTTTAGATTTAGAGTACACTTATGTATGTGTTGTTTGACAATGCTTATTTATGATATATTGAATGATACTTATTTATATTATATTAATTATAATGTTGTTCAATATATGTGTATGTATATTTCTCTTTCAAATTATTATAACGTGACATCTGAAAAAATGATTATAAATTGAAGAATGTACTGCCGTGTAAGTCATTTCGTTTAACTTAATAAGACGGTCACCAAAATGTCTAATATCAGTCTCCTAAATAAGACGGTTTCTAAAACGTCCATTATTAGTCACCTAAATAAGATGGTTTTCCTATTGTAATCGTCTATTATTGTAGGATATTCGAGACGGTTTGATAAATACTTTATGACTTATAGTGTTTGTATTCTCTACGGTTCTTTAGAAGCAGTGTCTTAAACAAAAACCTAATTCAAGACGGTTTATCAGACAAAATGACTTAAACAAATACATTTTTCAGACGGTTATAAATTAAAAATTGTCTTATATAATATTTTTTTAAGACGGTTTATAACCATCTTAAATGTGGGACATCTTTTATGACTCCATCAAATTTGGACACTTCATAAGCGTCTTAAGAACTGAAAATTAACCGTCTCATATAACTTGTTTTGTAGTAGTGGCACAAAGGAACGAATCATGGGGGGACCCAGTGTGAGGGGAAGCTGGGAAGGGGGCTTACTCTATAGCAGCCGAATCAAACGAAGACGACGAGTGGCGGGAGGATGATGGCAAGGAGGACCTCCAGGAAGGTGCAGCAGCGACCATCGTCATCAGGATCTCTAGGAAAGTGCAGCAGCGGTTGTCCACCATCGGGATCCTTGTGGTCGGGGCCCTACCATGGGGATCAGACGCATGCAGGCGCACAGATCAGAGGGCCAGCGCGCGAGGACGATGCGGGATGCAGGTTCTGGACCCAAGATATGTGGGAGAGGCAGTGGGCTAGTGATGGGAGGATGAGGCGGCTAGCGGGGTCGATGGCAATGGGAGGTTAGGTTTTTGGGTGCTGATGTGCATATGAGGGTTTGGAGGCGTTCGGTGGGGGTCGGGTTGACCAGGTCCGTTAGCTAAGAATGGGGGCGGATGTAGGTCAGGTCAGCCCAAGTGGGCGTGCGGTGGTCAGGGCTTTTCTAATAAGAGAAAGCCCAGGGCTTCTAATACATAATGAAAGGGAAATAGGGTCAAACCTTTTCCAATATAAATTTTGGTGGTTGAATTGCCCAACACAAATTATTGGACTAACTAGTTTGCTCTAGAAAATATGTTCTACAGGTGCCAAAGGTTCACAACAAACCAATACAAAGATAAAAGAAAGGGTTCAAAACAAAGGAGCAAAGTATACCGAAGGCAGCCCTGGTCTGGCGCAACGGACTGTCCGGTGTGCCACTGAACAGTGTCCGGTGCACCAGGGAGATCGACTATGAACTTGCCAGCTTTAGGAATTTGGGAGGCCGCTCCACTATAATTCACCGGACTATCCGATGTAACACCGGACTGTCCGGTGTGCCAGCGGAGCAACGACTACTTCGCACCAACGGTCATCTGCAGAGGACATTAAATGTGCTACAGTGCGCAGGCAGAGCAGGCGCCAGAAGGCGCACCGGACAGTCTACAGGACATGTCCGGTGGACCAGTTGTCAGAAGCTCCAACGGTCGGAACCCAACGGCCTGGTGACGTGGCTGGCGCACCGGACAGTGTCCGGTGGCGCACCGGACTGTCCGGTGCGCCATACGACAGCAGCCTTCACCAACGGTTCTTTTGGTGGTTGGGGCTATAAATACCCCCCAACCACCACACTTCAATTCATCCAAGTTTTCAGACATCAAACCTCATACAAGAGCTATAGACTTCATTACAAGACACAAACAAAGAGATCAAATCCTCTCCCAAGTCCGGAATCACTCTAAACAAAATAGTGACTAGAGAGAGAGAGACTTTTGTGTTCTTTTGAGCTCTTGCACTTGGATTGCTTTTCTTCTTCCTCTATTCTTGCTTCCAATTCACTTGTAATCAAAACAAGAGACACCAAGTTGTGGTGGTCCTTGTAGTGGACTAAGTGTCCCATTTGATTGAGAAGAAAGACTCACTCGGTCTAAGTGACCGTTTGAGAGAGGGAAAGGGTTGAAAGAGATCCGGTCTTTGTGACCACCTCAACGGGGATTAGGTTTGCAAGAACCGAACCTCGGGAAAACAAATCATCGTGTCATTCACCTTATTTGCTTGCGATTTGTTATTCGCCCTATCTTTCGGACTCGACCTTAATTCTAACGCTAACCCCGGCTTGTAGTTGTGCTTAAACTTTGTAAATTTCAGATTTGCCTATTCACCCCCCCTCTAGGCGACTTTCAATTGGTATCAAAGCCCGGTACTTCATTAAGAGCCTAACCGCTCAAAGTGATGTCGGGAGATCACGCCAAGAAGGAGATGGTGACCGGCGGGGACAAGCCTACAAGCCACGGAAAGGCTCCATCAAAGGAGTCCGGCAACAAAAAGAAGGAAGGATCCCCCTCACGCATTAGGACGCACAAGAGTGGTGAGAAGAAGAAGAAAATGAAGAAAGTGGTCTACTACGAGACCGACTCTTCATCGCCCTCTACATCGGGATCCGACGCCGCGTCCGTGAAAGGGAAATAGGCTTACACCTTTTCCTAAAATGATTTTGGTGGTTAAATTGCCAACACAAATATTTGGACTAACTAGTTTGCTCTAGATTATAAGTTCTACATGTGTCAAAGGTTCACAATAAACCAATACAAAGCCAAAAGAAAGGGTTCAAAAGAATGGAGAAAGGCACCCGCAGGCTGCCCTGGTCTAGCGCACCGGACTGTCCGGTGTGCCACCGGACAGTGTCCGGTGCACCACCGGACAGTGTCCGGTGCACCAGAGAGTCCAACTCCGAACTGCTCAGCTTCGAGAATTCTAGGAGCCACTCCGCTATAATTCACCGGACTGTCCGGTGTAACACCGGACTTTCCGGTGTGCCAGCGGAGCAAACGGCTACTTCGCGCCGATGATCGTCTGCAGAAGGCATTAAATGCGCTACAGTGCGTGCCTGCGCGCGCAGAAGTCAGAGCAGGCACCAGAAGGCGCACCGGATAGTCTACAGGACCTGTCCGGTGCTCCACCGGACTGTCCGGTGGCCCCAATTGTCAGAGCTCCAACGGTCGGAACCCAACGGCCTGGTGACGTGGCTGGCGCACCGGACAGTGTCCGGTGGCGCACCAGACTGTCTGGTGCACCATTCGACAGAAGCCTCCACCAACGGTTCTTTTGGTGGTTGGGGCTATAAATACCCCCCAACAACCACACTTCAATGCATCCAAGTTTTCAGCCTTCAAACCTCATACAAGAGCTATAACATTCAATACAAGACACAAACAAAGAGATCAAATCCTCTCCTAAGTCTGGAATCACTCCAAACAAATTAGTGACTAGAGAGAGACTTTTGTGTTCTTTTGAGCTCTTGCGCTTGGATTGCTTTTCTTCTTCCTCTATTCTTGCTTCCAATTCACTTGTAATCAAAACAAGAGACACCAAGTTGTGGTGGTCCTTGTAGTGGACTAAGTGTCCCATTTGATTGAGGAGAAAGGCTCACTCGGTCTAAGTGACCGTTTGAGACAGGGAAAGGGTTGAAAGAGACCCGATCTTTGTGACCACCTCAACGGGGAGTAGGTTCGCAAGAACCGAACCTCAAGAAAACAAATCATCGTGTCATTCGCCTTATTTGCTTGCGATTTGTTTTTTGCCCTCTTTTTCGGACTCGACTTTAATTCTAACGCTAACCCCGGCTTGTAGTTGTGCTTAAACTTTGTAAATTTTAGATTTGCCTATTCACCCCCCTCTAGGCGACTTTCAATTGGTATCAGAGCCTAGTGCTTCATTAGAGCCTAACCGCTCGAAGTGATGTCGGGAGATCACGCCAAGAAGGAGATGGTGACCGGCGGGGACAAGCCCACAAGCCACAGGAAGGCTCCATCAAAGGAGCCCGGCAACAAAAAGAAGGAAGGATCCCCCTCACGCATTAGGACGCACAAGAGTGGCGAGAAGAAGAAGAAAAATGAAGAAAGTGGTCTACTACGAGACCGACTCTTCATCGCCCTCTACATCGAGATCCGACGCCGCATCCGTCAAGAAGTATAGTAAGATCCCCCTACACTACCCTCACATTCCTAGGCATACTCCATTACTTTTCGTCCCATTAGGCAAACCACCAGCATTTGACGGTGAAGATTATTCTAGGTGGAGTGATATGATGAGATATCACCTAACCTCACTCCACAAAAGCATATGGGATGTTGTTGAATTTGGAGCACAGGTGCCATCCGTAGGGGATGAAGATTTTGATGAGGACGAGGTGGCCCAAACCGAGCACTTCAACTCTCAAGCAACTACTATAATCCTCTCCTCTCTAAGTCGGGAGGAGTATAATAAGGTGCAAGGGTTGAAGAGTGCCAAAGAGATTTGGGACGTGCTCCAAACAGCGCACGAAGGAGACGAGGTGATCAAGATCACCAAGAGGGAGACGATCGAGGGGGAGCTCGGTCGTTTCATGATCAACCAAGGAGAAGACCCACAAGCCATGTACAATCAGCTAAAAACCTTGGTGAACCAAGTGCGCAACCTCGGGAGCACCAAATGGGATGACCATGAGATGGTCAATGTTATTCTAAGATCACTAGTTTTTCTTAATCCTACTCAAGTATAATTAATTCATGGTGATCCTAGATACAAACTAATGTCCCCCGAGGAAGTGATAGGTAAATTTGTGAGCTTTGAATTAATGATCAAAGGCTCCAAAAAGATTATCGAGCAAGGCGCCTCCTCCTCCGTACCCGAAGCACAACCCGTCGCATTCAAGGCGACGGAGGAGAAGAAAGAAGACTCTACACCGAGTAGGGTCCCCATTGATGCCTCCAAGCTCGACAATGAGGAAATGGCGCTCATCATCAAGAGTTTCCGTCAAATCCTCAAGCAAATGAGGGGGAAGGACTACAAGTCCCGCTCGAAGAAAGTGTGCTACAAATGTGGTAAGCCCGGTCATTTTATCACTAAATGTCCTTTATCTAGTGATAGTGATAGGGATAACGACAAGAGGGGGAAGAAGGAGAAGAAGAGGTATTACAAGAAGAAGGGCGGCGATGCCCATATTTGCCGGGAGTGGGACTCTGACGAGAGCTCCACCGACTCCTCCTCCGACGAGGACGCCACCAACATCGCTATCAACAAGGGACTCCTCTTCCCCAACGTCGGCCACAAGTGCCTCATGGCAAAGGACGACAAGAAGAAGAAGGTGAAATCAAGATCCTCCACTAAATATGCAACCTCTAGTGATGAGGATAATTCTAGTGATGAGGAGGATAACTTGCTTACTCTTTTTGCCAACTTAAACATGCAACAAAAAGAAAAATTAAATGAATTGATTAGTGCTATTCATGAGAAGGATGAACTCTTGGATAGCCAAGAGGACTTCCTAATTAAAGAAAACAAAAAGCATGTTAAAGTAAAAAATGCTTACGCTCTAGAGGTTGAAAAATGTGAAAAATTAACTAGTGAGCTAAGCACTTGCCATGACATTATTTCCAACCTTAGAAATGAAAATGCTAAACTAATTGCTAAGGTTGAGAGTTCAAATGTTTGTGATGATTCAATTGCCAATCTTAGAGATTCTAATGATAATTTGATTGCTAAGATTGATAAATTGAATGCCTGTCTTGCTAGCCTTAAGTTTGAGAATGATAAATTAATTGCTAAGGCTAAAGACTTAGATGTTTGCAATATTTCCATTTCCAATCTTAGAGATGAGAATGCCATTTTACATGCTAAGATTGTTGAATTAAATGATTGCAAACCCTCTACATCTACTTTTGAGCATGTTACCATTTGCACTAGATGTAGAAATATTAATGTTGATGCTATTCATGATCACATGGCTATGATTAAACAACAAAATGATCATATAGCAAAATTAGATGCTAAAATTGCCGAGCATGAACTAGAAAATGAAAAAACTAAATTTGCTCGTAGCATGCTCTATAGTGGGAGACGCCCTGGTATTAAGGATGGCATTGGATTCCAAAAGGGAGACAATGTCAAGCTTAATGCCCCTCCTAAAAGATTGTCAAACTTTGTTAAGGGCAAAGCTCCCATGCCTTAGGATAACGAGGGTTACATTTGTACCCTGCCGGTTATCCTGAGCACAAAATTAGGAGGACTCATTTTAGGAAGTCTCACTCTGGCTCTCATCATGCTTTTATTTATAAGAGTGAGGCATCTAGTTCTAGGCAATCAACCCGTGCTAAATTGCCTAAGAAGAAAACTCCTATTGCATCAAATGAACATAACATTTCATTCAAAACATTTGATGCTTCCTATGTGTTAACTAACAAATCAGGCAAAGTAGTTGCCAAATATGTTGGGGGCAAACACAAGGGCTCCAAGACTTGTGTTTCGGTACCCAAAGTTCTTGTATCTAATGTCAAAGGACCCAAAAATATTTGGGTACCTAAAATTAAGAACTAAATTTGTTTTGTAGGTTTATGCATCCGGGGGCTCAAGTTGGATAATCGATAGCGGGTGCACGAACCACATGACTGGGGAGAAGAAGATGTTCTCCTCATATGAGAAAAACCAAGATCCCCAAAGAGCGATCACATTCGGGGATGGAAATCAAGGTTTGGTCAAAGGATTGGGTAAAATTGCTATATCACCTGACCATTCTATTTTCAATGTTTTTCTTGTAGATTCTTTAGATTACATCTTGCTTTCTGTTTCTCAATTATGCAAAATGGGTTACAACTGTCTTTTTACGGATACAAGTGTTACTGTGTTTAGAAGAAGTGATGATTCAGTAGCTTTTAAGGGAGTGTTAGAGGGTCAGCTATACTTAGTTGATTTCAATAGAGCTGAACTCGACACTTGCTTGATTGCTAAGACTAACATGGGTTGGCTCTGGCATCACCGACTAGCCCACGTTGGAATGAAGAATCTTTACAAGCTTCTAAAGGGAGAACACATTTTGGGACTAACAAATGTTCATTTTGAGAAAGACAGGATTTGTAGTGCATGCCAAGCAGGGAAGCAAGTTGGTGTTCATCATCCACATAAGAACATCATGACGACTGACAGGCCACTGAAACTCCTCCACATGGACCTATTCGGTCCGATAGCTTACATAAGCATCGGCGGGAGTAAGTACTGTCTAGTTATTGTGGATGATTATTCTCGCTTCACTTGGGTATTCTTTCTACAGGAAAAATCTCAAACCCAAGAGACTTTGAAAGGATTCTTGAGACGGGCTCAAAATGAGTTTGGCTTAAGGACCAAGAAGATAAGAAGCGACAATGGAACGGAGTTCAAGAATTCACAAATTGAAGGCTTTCTTGAGGAGGAGGGCATCAAGCATGAGTTCTCTTCTCCCTACACACCACAACAAAATGGTGTAGTGGAGAGGAAGAATAGAACTCTATTGGACATGGCAAGAACCATGCTTGATGAGTACAAGACTTCAGATCGGTTTTAGGCCGAGGCGGTTAACACCGCTTGCTACGCCATCAACCGGTTGTATCTACACCGAATCCTCAAGAAAACATCATATGAACTCCTCACCGGTAAAAAGCCCAATGTTTCATATTTTAGAGTCTTTGGTAGCAAATGCTTTATTCTTGTCAAAAGAGGTAGAAAATCTAAATTTGCTCCTAAGGCTGTAGAAGGCTTTTTACTAGGATATGATTCAAACACAAGAGCATATAGATTCTTTAACAAGTCCTCTAGACTAGTTGAAGTTTCTTGTGACATTGTGTTTGATGAGACTAACGGCTCTCAAGTAGAGCAAGTTGATCTTGATGAATTAGATGACGAAGAGGCTCCGTGCATTGCGCTAAGGAACATGTCCATTGGGGATGTGTGGTCTAAGGAACCCGAAGAGCCTCCACAAGCTCAAGATCAACCATCTTCCTCCATGCAAGCATCTCCACCAACCTAAGATGAGGATGAGGCTCAAGATGATGAAGGTGAAGATCAAGAAGATGAGTCACCTCAAGAGGAGGACATTGATCAAGGGGGAGATGCCCATGATCAAGATAAGGAGGATGAGCAAGATGCAAGGCCACCACACCCAAGAGTCCACCAAGCAATTCAACGAGATCACCCTGTGAACACCATCCTAGGAGATATTCATAAGGGGGTAACCACTCGATCTCGTGTTGCTCATTTTTGTGAACATTACTCTTTTGTCTCCTCTATTGAGCCATACAGGGTAGAGGATGCACTAAGAGATTCGGATTGGGTGCTGGCGATGCAAGAGGAGCTCAACAACTTCACGAGGAATGAGGTATGACATTTAGTTCCATGTCCTAACCAAAATGTTGTAGGTACCAAGTGGGTATTCCGCAACAAGCAAGATGAGCATGGTGTGGTCATAAGGAACAAAGCACGACTTGTGGCCAAAGGGTATTCACAAGTCGAAGGTTTGGATTTTGGAGAAACTTATGCACCCGTAGCTAGGCTTGAGTCAATTCGTATATTACTTGCCTATGCTACTTACCATGGCTTTAAGCTTTATCAAATGGACGTGAAAAGTGCCTTCCTCAATGGACCAATCAAGGAAGAGGTCTATGTTGAGCAACCTCCCGGCTTTGAAGATAGTGAGTATCCTAACTATGTTTATAAGCTCTCTAAGGCGCTTTATGGGCTCAAGCAAGCCCCAAGAGCATGGTATGAGTGCCTAAGAGACTTCTTATCGCTAATGGCTTCAAAGTCGGAAAGGCCGATCCTACTCTCTTCACTAAAACAATAGCAAATGATTTGTTCGTATGCCAAATTTATGTTGATGATATTATATTTGGGTCTACTAACAAATCTACATGTGATGAGTTTAGTAGGATTATGATTCAAAAATTTGAGATGTCTATGATGGGGGAGTTGAAATACTTCTTAGGATTTCAAGTGAAGCAACTCCAATAGGGCACCTTCATTAGCCAAACCAAGTACATTCAAGATATACTCACTAAGTTTGGAATGAAGGATGCCAAGCCCATCAAGACACCCATGGGAACCAATGGGCATCTCGACCTCGACATGGGAGGTAAATCCATAGATCAAAAAGTATACCGGTCGATGATAGTTTCTTTACTCTATTTATGTGCATCTCGACCGGATATTATGCTTTCCGTATGCATATGTGCAAGATTCCAAGCCGATCCTAAGGAAGTTCACCTTAGGGTCATAAAACAAATCTTGATATATTTAGTTTATACTCCTAAGTTTGGCCTTTGGTACCCCAGGGGATCCACATTTGATTTACTTGGTTATTCAGATGCCGATTGGGCAGGGTGTAAGCTTGATAGAAAGAGCACATCAGGGACTTGCCAGTTCTTGGGAAGATCCCTGGTGTCTTGGGCTTCTAAGAAACAAAATTCTGTAGCTCTTTCTACTGCTGAAGCCGAGTATATTGCCACAGGCCATTGTTGCACGCAATTGCTTTGGATGAGGCAAACCCTTAGGGACTATGGTTACAAATTGACCAAAGTCCCTCTTCTATGTGATAATGAGAGTGCAATCCGCATGGCGGATAATCCCGTTGAGCACAGCCGCACTAAACACATAGCCATTCAGTATCACTTTTTGAGGGATCACCAACAAAAGGGGGATATCGAGATTGTATATATTAACACCAAAGAACAATTAGCCAATATCTTTACCAAGCCATTAGATGAAACAACTTTTACCAAACTTAGGCATGAGCTAAATATTCTTGACTCTAGGAACTTTGATTGATTCCTTGCACACATAGCTCATTTCTATACCTTTGATCATATCTCTTTCATTTGCTATGACTAATATGGTTTCCAAGTGTATTTCATGCTAAGTCATAGATCGAAAGGGAAATGGAGTCTTCGGCGAAGACAAGGCTTCCACTCCACTCCATCGAATTATTTATCCTTCGCCGTCGCTCCACACCGCCCTCCATTTGGTATAATCTTCACTCATACATTATTTACCAAAGGAGGAGATAGTTCGAGAAGGGCTCTAATGACTCCGTTTTTGGTGATTTATGCCAAAAAGGGGGAGAAAGTATAAGCCCAAAGCAAAAGGACCACACCACCACACCAAATTTTAAAAATGAAGTTTTTTTAAATTGATATCTTATTATGTTCAAAAGGGGGAGAAAGTAGTATCTTCAAAACTTGCAAAACCTTCTTGAACACTAAGAGGAGAATTTTATTTAGGGGGAGTTTTGTTTTAGTCAAAGGAAAAGCATTTGAAACAGGGGGAGAAAATTTCAAATCAAAAAATGCTTCTCAAAATATTATTCATTTGCCTTTGACTATTTGCAAAAAGAGTTTGCAAAAACAAAACAAGTGGTGCAAGCGTGGTCCAAAATGTTAAATATGAAGAATGCATCCATGCATATCTTATGAAATATATATTGGTTTAAATTTCAAGTAACCTTTGCACTATGCAAACTAGTTCAAATCTGCACTTATATATTTGCTTTGATTTGTGTTGACATCAATCACCAAAAAGGGGGAGATTGAAAGGGAAATAGGCTTACACCTTTTCCTAAAATGATTTTGGTGGTTGAATTGCCCAACACAAATATTTGGACTAACTAGTTTGCTCTAGATTATAAGTTCTACAGGTGTCAAAGGTTCATAATAAACCAATACAAAGCCAAAAGAAAGGGTTCAAAAGAATGGAGCAAGGCACCCAGAGGCTACCCTGGTCTGGCGCACCGGACTGTCCGGTGCACCAGGGAGTCCAACTCCGAACTGCTCAGCTTCAGGAATTCTAGGAGCCACTCCGCTATAATTCACCAGACTGTCCGGTGTAACGCCGGACTGTCCAGTGTGCCAGCGGAGCAACGGCTACTTCGCGCCAACAATCGTCTGCAGAAGGCATTAAATGCGCTACAGTCCGCGCCTGCGCGCGCAGAAGTCAGAGCAGGCGCCAGAAGGCGCACCGGACAGTCTACAGGACCAGTCCGGTGCTCCACCGGACTGTCCGGTGGCCCCAATTGTCAGAGCTCCAACGGTCGGAACCCAACGGCCTGGTGACGTGGCTGGCGCACCGGACAGTGTCCGGTGGCGCACCGGACAGTGTCCGGTGGCGCACCAGACTGTCCGGTGCGCCATTCGACAGAAGCCTCCACCAACGGTTCTTTTGGTGGTTGGGGCTATGAATACTCCCCAACCACCACACTTCAATGCATCCAAGTTTTCAGCCTTCAAACCTCATACAAGAGCTATAGCATTCAATACAAGACACAAACAAAGAGATCAAATCCTCTCCCAAGTCCGGAATCACTCCAAACAAATTAGTGACTAGAGAGAGAGACTTTTGTGTTCTTTTGAGCTCTTGCGCTTGGATTGCTTTTATTCTTCCTCTATTCTTGCTTCCAATTCACTTGTAATCAAAACAAGAGACACCAAGTTGTGGTGGTCCTTGTAGTGGACTAAGTGTCCCATTTGATTGAGGAGAAAGGCTCACTCGGTCTAAGTGACCGTTTGAGAGAGGGAAAGGGTTGAAAGAGACCCGGTCTTTGTGACCACCTCAACGGGGAGTAGGTTCGCAAGAACCGAACCTCGGGAAAACAAATCATCATGTCATTCACCTTATTTGCTTGCGATTTGTTTTTCGCCCTCTCTTTCGGACTCGACTTTAATTCTAACGCTAACCCCGGCTTGTAGTTGTGCTTAAACTTTGTAAATTTCAGATTTGCCTATTCACCCCCCTCTAGGCGACTTTCAGTCCGTCACTTCTAAGCGCCAAGAGCGCAAGAAGTATAGTAAGATCCCCCTACGCTACCCTCACATTCCTAGACATACTCCATAACTTTCTGTCCCATTAGGGAAACCACCGACGTTTGACGGTGAAGATTATTCTAGGTGGAGTGATATGATGAGATATCACCTAACCTCACTCCACAAAAGCATACGGGATGTTGTTGAATTTGGAGCACAGGTACCATCCGTAGGGGATGAAGATTTTGATGAGGACGAGGTGGCCCAAATCGAGCACTTCAACTCTCAAGCAACTACTATACTCCTCTCCTCTCTAAGTCGGGAGGAGTATAATAAGGTGCAAGGGTTAAAGAGTGCCAAAGAGATTTGGGACGTGCTCAAGACTGCGCACGAAGGAGACGAGGTGACCAAAATCACCAAGAGGGAAACGATCGAGGGGGAGCTCGGTTGCTTCATGCTCAACCAAGGAGAAGACCCGCAAGCCATGTACAACCGGCTAAAAACCTTGGTGAATCAAGTGCGCAACCTCGGGAGCACCAAATGGGATGACCATGAGATGGTCAAGGTTATTCTTAGATCACTCGTATTTCTTAACCCTACTCAAGTTCAATTAATTCGTGGTGATCCAAGATATAAACTAATTGAAAGGGAATTAGGCTTACACCTAGTCCCTAATTAATTTTGGTGGTTGAATTGCCCAACACAAACAATTGGACTAATTAGTTTGCTCTAGTGTATAAGTTATACAGGTGTCAAAGGTTCACAACAAGCCAATTAAAAGGACCAAAGTTGGGTTCAAATTAGAAAGCTAAAGGCAACCCGGATGGCACCCTGGTCTGGCGCACCGGACTGTCCGGTGGCGCACCGGACAGTGTCCGGTGCACCAGGGCACTCCGACTTCAAACTCTTCACTCTCGGGAATTTCTGAAGGTCACTCCGCTATAATTCACCGGACTGTCCGGTGTACACCGGACATGTCCGGTGCTCCAAGGAAGAACGGCCTCAGGAACTCGCCAGCCTCGGGTTTTCACTTCGGCTGCTCCGCTAAAATTCACCGGACCGTCCGGTGTACACCGGACCGTCCGGTGTACACCGGACTGTCCGGTGTAACAGCGGGGCAACGGCTATATCGGCGCCAACGGCTACCTGCAGCGCATTTATTGCGCGCCAGAAGCGCGCAGAAGTCAGGCACGCCCATTCTGGTGCACCGGACATTGAACAGTACATGTCCGGTGTGCACCGGACATCCAGGAGGGCCCAGAAGTCAGAACTCCAACGGTCAAATTGCAACGGCTTTGGTGACGTGGCTGTCGCACCGGACATGTCCGGTGTGCACCGGACTGTCCGGTGCGCCATCGAACAGACAGCCTCACCAAATGGCTAGTTTGGTGGTTGGGGCTATAAATACCCCCAACCACCCACCATTCATTGTATCCAAGTTTTCCACTTCCCAACCACTTACAAGAGCTCTAGCATTCAATTCTAGACACACCAAAGAGATCAAATCCTCTCCAAATTCCACACAACGCCCTAGTGATTAGAGAGAGTGATTTGCTTGTGTTCTTTCGAACTCTTGCGCTTGGATTGCTTTCTTCTTTCTTGATTCTTTCTTGTGATCAAACACTCACTTGTAATTGAGGCAAGAGACACCAATCGTGTGGTGGTCCTTGCGGGAACTTTGTGTTCCAAGTGATTGAGAAGAGAAAGCTCACTCGGTCCGTGGGACCGTTTGAGAGAGGGTAAGGGTTGAAAGAGACCCAGGCTTTGTGGCCTCCTCAACGGGGAGTAGGTTTGAGAGAACCGAACCTCGGTAAAACAAATCCGCGTGTCTCACTTCATTATTTGCTTGCGATTTGTTTTGCGCCCTCTCTCGCGGACTCGATTATATTTCTAACGCTAACCCGGCTTGTAGTTGTGATTATTTTTGAGAATTTCAGTTTCGCCCTATTCACCCCCCTCTAGGCGACTTTCAATTGGTATCAGAGCCCGGTGCTTCATTAGAGCCTAACCGCTCGAAGTGATGTCGGGAGATCACACCAAGAGGGAGATGGAGACCGCGACAAGCCCACTACGAGCCAAGGGAGCACTTCATCGGAAGAGTCCCGCACCAAGAGGAAGGAGAAGAAGAAGGACTCCTCCAAACGGAAGGAGAAAAGATTTTCTTCCTCACACCACAAGGAGAAGAAGGAAAAATCTTCTTCCCACAAGTCGCATCGGAAAGGCAACAAGCACAAGAGGATGAGGAAGGTGGTCTACTACGAGACCGACACTTCATCAACATCCACCTCCGACTCCGATGCACCGTCCGTAACTTCTAAGCGCCAAGAGCGCAAGAAGTTTAGTAAGATCCCCTTACACTATCCCCGTACATCTAGACATACTCCATTACTTTCCGTTCCATTAGGCAAACCGCCAACCTTTGATGGCGAAGATTATGCTAGGTGGAGTGATTTAATGAAATTTCATCTAACCTCACTCCACAGAAGTATATGGAATGTTGTTGAGTTTGGAGCACAGGTACCATCCATAGGGGATGAGGATTATGATACGGACGAGGTGGCCCAAATCGAGCACTTCAACTCTCAAGCTACAACCATACTCCTCGCCTCTCTAAGCAAGGAGGAATACAACAAGGTGCAAGGGTTGAAGAATGCAAAGGAAATTTGGGACCTACTCAAGACCGCGCACGAGGGTGATGAACTCACCAAAATCACAAAGCGGGAAACGATCGAGGGGGAGCTCGGTCGTTTTCGTCTTCGCCAAGGGGAGGAGCCACAAGATATGTACAACCGGCTCAAAACCTTGGTGAACCAAGTGCGCAACCTCGGGAGTAAGAAGTGGGACGACCACGAGGTGGTTAAGGTTATTCTAAGATCACTTATTTTCCTTAACCCTACTCAAGTTCAATTAATTCGTGGTAACCCAAGATATACACTAATGACTCCCGAGGAAGTAATCGGGAATTTTGTGAGCTTTGAATGTATGATTAAAGGCTCAAAGAAGATCAACGAGCTTGATGAGCCCTCCACGTCCGAGGCCCAACCGGTGGCGTTTAAGGCGACGGAGGAGAAGAAGGAGGAGTCTACACCGAGTAGACAACCAATTGACGCCTCCAAGCTCGACAATGAGGAGATGGCCTTAATCATCAAAAGCTTTTGGCAAATCCTCAAGCAACGGAAGGGAAAGGATTACAAATCCCGTTCCAAGAAGGTTGCTACAAGTGTGGTAAGCCCGGTCACTTTATTGCTAAATGTCCATTATCAAGTGACAGTGATAGGGATAACGACAAGAAGGGAAAGAGGAGAGAAAAGAAGAGGTACCACAAGAAGAAGGGCGGCGATGCCCACGTGTGCCGCGAGTGGAACTCCGACGAGAGCTCCACCGACTCCTCCTCCGACGACGAGGACGCCGCCAACATCGCCGTCACAAAGGGACTTCTCTTCCCAAACGTCGGCCACAAGTGCCTCATGGCAAAGGACGGCAAAAGGAAGAAGGTTAAATCTAAATCCTCCACTAAATATGAATCTTCCAGTGATGATAATGCTAGTAGTGAGGAAGACAATTTGCGTATCCTTTTTGCCAACCTTAACATGGAACAAAAAGAAAAATTAAATGAGCTAATTAGTGCCATCCATGAAAAGGATGATCTCTTGGACTCCCAAGAGGACTTCCTAATCAAGGAAAACAAGAAACATGTTAAGGTTAAAAATGCTTATGCTCTACAAGTTGAAAAATGTGAAAAATTGTCTAGTGAGCTAAGCACTTGCCATGAGACCATTGACAACCTTAGAAATGAAAATGCTAAATTAATTGCTAAGGTTGATTCCCATATTTGTATTGATTCAATTTCCAATCCTAGAGATGATAATGTTGATTTGCTTGCTAGGATTGATGAATTGAATATTTCTCTTGATAGCCTTAGGATTGAAAATGAAAAGTTAATTGCTAAGGTTAAAGATTTTAATGTTTGCAATGCTACTATTTCCGACCTTAGAACTAAGAATGATATGTTGCATGCTAAGGTTGTAGAATTAAAATCTTGCAAACCCTCTACATCTACCGTTGAGCACACTTCTATTTGTACTAGATGTAGAGATGTTGATATCAATGCTATTCATGATCACATGGCTTTAATTAAACAACAAAATGATCATATAGCAATATTAGATGCTAAAATTGCCGAGCATAACTTAGAAAATGAAAAGTTTAAATTTGCTAGAAGTATGCTCTACAATGGGAGACGCCGTGGCATCAAGGATGGCATTGGCTTCCAAAGGGGAGACAATGTCAAACTTAATGCCCCTCCAAAGAATTTATCTAACTTTGTTAAGGGCAAGGCTCCCATGCCTCAAGATAACGAGGGTTACATTTTATACCCTGCCGGTTATCCTGAGAGCAAAATTAGGAAAATTCATTCTAGCAAGTCTCACTCTGGCCCTAATCATGCTTTTATGTATAAGGGTGAGACATCTAGTTCTAGGCAACCAACCCGTGCTAAGTTGCCTAAAACGAAAACTCCTAATGCATCAAATGAGCATGACATTTCATTTAAGACTCTTGATGCATATTATGTGCTTACTAACAAATCCGGCAAGGTAGTTGCCAAGTTTGTTGGGGGCAAACACAAGGGCTCCAAGACTTGTGTTTGGGTACCCAAAGTTCTTGTTTCTAATGCCAAAGGACCCAAAACCGTTTGGGTACCTAAAGTCAAGAACTAAAATTGTTTTGTAGGTTTATGCATCCGGGGGCTCAAGCTGGATACTCGACAGCGGGTGCACAAACCATATGACAGGGGAGAAAAAGATGTTCTCCTCATATGAGAAAAACCAAGATCCCCAACGAGCTATCACATTCGGGGATGGAAATCAAGGTGTGGTCAAAGGATTGGGTAAAATTGCTATATCACCTGACCATACTATTTCCAATGTTTTTCTTGTAGATTCTTTAGATTACAATTTGCTTTCCGTATCCCAATTATGTCAAATGGGCTACAACTGTCTATTTATGTAACACCCGGATTCTAGGGGTCCAAAACCCGGGGTTAACATAAACACCAGGTATGCTGGGACCAAGTCTCATACATATGATGTAAAGTGGCACAGGATCGAATGTCACAACTTCATATATAACAGGAGTTCTATACAAAATAAATAATTACATTATAAGGAGACAACGGTCCAGCAACCCAAAGTTGACTGGGAGACGACGACCTAGACCTCTCACGAACTCATCGCAGCATCCTCCATGAGCATCATCCTGCAGTACCTGATCTTGACCTGTGGTGTATGTGAGACAGCAAGAGTGAGCTCACATACGTTCATCGCTCAACAAGTTGTGGGGAATAATGTGCATGAACTCGCCAAAGGTGGGAGCTCACGTGAAGTGTAAGGCTTACCAAAGAAGATGGTTAAAGCTGAGCATTGCTTTTAAAGTTGGTCAAAATTTTATTAGCAGTTACTAAGTATAAGTAAATACCAAACCCAATTAAGTAATGGAACAAAAGTAACAACAACATCACCTGCAATGCAATGCATATGACAGATTGAATTTAGTTCCATAAATTAATCATGTGAGGGTCCGAGCTGCTCATGACCGTGAGCACGGCTAGTATACCAGTTTTACACTCTGCAGAGGTTGCGCATCTTTACCCACAAGTCGTGTATCCCATGTCGCCAGGGTTTGCAAAGCCCTTAGACACTTCCGAGGTGAATGGCTAGGGATCCACTACGAGGCCTTTACAAAGTTCCACTAGCTTCCGAAAACCCGCTACAGTTTATAGGAAGATCCAGTGCAGGAATCCCTTGCAGGACCGCCATCGCAGCAAAATCCTCCCGAGGGCCTCCCTACACTGACCTCTCCCCTACTGCCCTTGCCCCTTTCGGGTAAGGTAGTCTTCCACTAGCTTTCCTAATTAATCAGCCAAGGGCATCCCATACTACCCTTGTGGTAGCACTGTTTTCCCGGGTGGTCGCTCCATGTTCCAATTAACATAATGATCTTATCATGAACAATAAATAACAACTGATAACAAGAGTATAATCATGGATAGTGTAATCTTCATACCCAAAACCACATAAAGCACTAGCAAGTACTACCCAGAAAGTTCAGTGGTAAACAAGGTATAAAGATAGACAAACTAGGGTAACCTATTGGGTCCCATCAAAATTAACCTATGCAGATCATTATGATTAATCAGAACATGGTTGGGTAAAAAGAAGTGATCAAGGGCACAACTTGCCTGGGCCTTGAGATTCCAGGTACCAGGATGATCTTCAGGTGACTCGTGACCTCACTGCTAGTCGTAGCAATTCAAACATACATGGTATAGGCAAAATTAACATTATACCAAACATATATGCAAAATACATATTAATAATCTACATATTAAAATAAGTTCACAGGAAAAAGAATTATTAATTTTGGAGTTATAGATTTTAAGTTATGGATTTTCCAATGTTTTATGTGTTTAGTACAAGATTAATTAAGATAACAATTTTAATGTGACTTTTATGTAAAACCAGTGGCACTAATTGATAAACAATAATATTACAAAATTATAGGAAGTGGAATGGATTAATTTGGAGTTCATATGCATTTTCTATGAATTATATAAATTCTAGGAATTATTTTTATATTAAAAACTCATTTTCTAATTCATTTTCCTGATTTTATAACACTCTGGACTGGGCCTCAATTAAACAGAAGCACAGGGGGCTCGGGGTAAGATTCCCGAGACACAGCGAATAGTAACACATGGACGGCGGGTTTATTTCCCGGAAATCCGAGGACTCTTTAACAAAAAGTCACGGCGAAGGGGTATCTCCAAATCTGAACCGTGAGATCTGAGATGGAGGGTTCGGATTAAATCCGCATATGCGCTGAACCGGTATGTGATCATAGTCGTTGGATCGAGGACCTATGGCCATGATTTTAAATAATCCGAGGTTGCGCTTGAGCCACAGGATCCCGATCCGACCGTTCACGCTTATACCAGCGAAAGGGTACGTTAACTTCTAATCCTAGCCGTTCATCAACCATCCTACGGCGCAAGTGCCTCATTCCCAGCACCTTGCCGGACGACGGCAACAGCCGCACCCCCACGGCGGCACCATCGCCGGCGCCCCGCCAAACTTCGAACCGTGCGCCCAAACATCGATTCTACCGGTCCCAAATGAAGCGGACTACTTCGCGAACATGGAGGGCGAGTATTTACCTAAGATGGCGCACACAGGAGGGTTGGCCACGGAGAAGGTGCGGCCCGCGGCGGCGCCAAGCTCCACGACGAGCGACTCCACTAGCCTGACGCAAGCCAACCAGTGCAACGCGACCCAGTAGAAAGGAAGTTCAAGAGGGAGCAATCCGTACCGTGAATCCGATGGCACAATGCCCCAACCGCAGTGGTGGTCGCGGATGGCCAGCGTGTGCGGCGGTCCAATCGCAACGGCGAGCAATTGGAGAAGCTTCGATCGACCGTTTGTCAAATCCGCGGCGGCCCAAGCTTCCAAGCGTCCCTGCGCACGATCCGAACCCCAAGCCGAGGTCCAGGAGGTGGCCAATCGTGCCTTTGACGGCGGCGGCAAACTCCTTCTTAGAGCTCGGCGGCGGTGTGGCTGGCAGTGGGGAGATGAAGGGAGGGAGGCGAGCTCGGTACGAATTTATAGCTAGGGGAGTCCGCGCCCGAGGAATCCGGTCGGTGTAGCGCGCGATGCGCACGGCGGTCGTTGCGGCAACAAACTTCGCACAGCACGCGTAGAGTTCGGAAGGAAGACGAAGACGACCCTGACGACGGGGCCCCACGCGACAGCCAGATGAGAAGTCGGCCGCGCGCGCGTGTGGAGAAGGCGACGAGGCTGACAGGGTGGCCCCGCCGATCAGCGACGAAGCAGGCGCGTGCGGAAGAGGGGGAGAGACTGCCCCGTGGGACCCATATGTCGGCGCCGGTTCCAGGTTGGGCTGCGCAGTGAGGCTTGTGGAGTTGGGCCGATTTGCGCGAAGTCGGCCCAGCAACAGGTTTTTCTCTTTTTCCTTTTTATTTTCTATTTCTTTTCTTCATTTTCAAATTCAATTTGAATTCAAACTTAAATTCAAATCTCTATGGCTCATTATTTCAATTTATTTTTGTGAAGTTAGGGATATTAATCCTGAATATACTTGTTTATATATATTATTTATATTTTTGTTTTATATCCCTTCTCTTTCTCTCATTTTCTATTTTCTATTCCAAATTCAAATTTAATTTTAACTATTCAAAATCCAATTCACATTTTACTTTGAATTTCAGGTTCCTAAAATCAAATATAATCCTGAAGGAAATTTAGACTTTACTGTTTGGATCACTTATTTATTTTTAATAAGTATATAGCCTTTCCTTTTCTTTTCTATTTCTAGTTCAAATCCAAATTTATATTTTTATTTTAGTTTTTCAGATTTTTCAAATGTATCAATTGAAACCCAAAGGTGAATATAAACCACACTATTTTATTATTACTAGTTTAAGTTTTATTCTCCTTGTTTTTTTTATTTCATGAGATGTATAAATGGTTTCCTTTAAAAGAAAAATTCTTTTTCTCCTCATTTTCTTATTTCCCAATGATACTTTGTCCAGATTTCTTCTACCAATTCCAAATTCAGAATTTGGGTGTTACAAATCCTACCCCCCTTAAAAATAATCTCGTCCTCGAGATTTGTAAGAAAAGGGATGTATACTCATATTGTTCTCGGAACATATGCACAAACAAAGAAATCTCAGCATGAGGTATAATTCTTCAACAAAACATAGGGTCAATAGACCTTATTATTTCTTCTAAAATATTATCATATCATCTACTAACTAAAGTAACACCTAGATCTTACAAATCATCATAATCTATATTTATGTAGCTTGGTGAAGCTGGTGGTGGTGGTGGAGGTTGTTGTTGTTGTTGTCTCTCCAACCGTGCTTGCCTTATTTCTTGACGGGCTTGACGTATTTCTTCGCGTTGTTGTCTTATCTGATTTTGCATCTCGGTCACCAGGTCTGTTAACTGTTGTATTACCAGTCTTTGGGTAGCAACCACTTGATTGATGTCAACAGGTGGAGGATTTGGAGGATTCATTTTCTGTTTGTTGTTATGTGATAATCTTTCCTTTCCTGGTATTGACCATGAAAGTTAGAAGCATATGGTAATAGTTTTGCAAAGGAAATTTATTCAATAAGCGGAATGAATAAGCTTAGTAGCTGGTTATACTCTAAAGGTTCTTTGGTAGGGCTAAATCTTTGTTTTATGTTCAGATTGGGGTAACCAATCGTATAAGGTGAATATCCAAGGGTAAGATAGAATCAGTCAAGATAAGAGATATATATGGGTGAGATAGACTACAAGATGTAGGTAAAAAGTTTGTTTGTTGTTAGGTGGGAATAGAAAGGTTATACCATTCATCATGGCTCTATGGGTTGGGTTAGCTTATGGTTGAATTGATCCAATGTGCTAAGATAAGTTAATACATGGCTAGTGGGGTCTAATCTCTTCTACTAGTGTCATTAATCTGTTTAAGTGAACCACATTAAGTTAGATAACATTAGACCACACTGGGTCGGGTCACATTAGGTAAGATAAGATCTAGATTAAATTGGATATGACTAGATTAGACTAGTTTAGGTTAGATAGATCTACTAGAGTAGGATAAATATTATTAGGATATGTTAGAATCTTTAGATTTATTAGGACCAGATAAAATCTTTTTAAGGTAAGATAAATCTATTAAGGTAATAGAATATCCTTTAAGATAAGATGGATCTATTACACAAGATTGAATCTAGGTTAGATTGGTATGACTAGTTTGACTAATAAGATCTAATTAAGTTGCACCAGATCATGGTTGTTTAATCTAGGGTGGATAAGTATGCTCATTAGGATAAGATGAATCCATAGGGATAAGGTAGATTCTTTTGAGGTCAGTTAGATTTTATTAGGATAGGATAGAATCTTTTCAAGATAAGATGAGTATCTTTTAAGATGAGATGGATCTATTAAGATAAGGGAGAATCTTTAAGATAAGATGAATTGGTTAGAATGAGATCTTTTAGGATAAGATAAATCTCTTAAGCTAGATATGTTCCAAGGGGGACAATCTAGGTTGTCTAGGTATTTTTATAAATATATTTTTATACCTATGTGTATATGCAGTTGCAATTGTGGACATTACTCCACACCCCATTACACTCAATCAAAGATCCAAATCAGACAAGTATCATAAGAACAAATATTCAAGTTCATAGATATCTATAAAAATAGTTTTGTTTTTGTTCCTAAGAATAGGTCTCCTATTCCTAAAAGTCACTTCAGGTACAGGATTTCAAAGTGTGAAATCCACATTTGTCTTTAGTAAGAAAAGATAAGAATAATCAGAGTAGGCGGAAATAGATGAGAAAAGATTAAGATAAGTTTGGAAAAGAATCAGAGTAGCAGAGGTAAGTAGACAAGGGTTGTCCAGTTCTATCTAGGTTTCGTCCTACAGTCAACATTCCTCTGATACCACTTCTGTAACACCCGGATTCTAGGGGTCCAAAACCCGGGGTTAACATAAACACCAGGTATGCTGGGACCAAGTCTCATACATATGATGTAAAGTGGCACAGGATCGAATGTCACAACTTCATATATAACAGGAGTTCTATACAAAATAAATAATTACATTATAAGGAGACAACGGTCCAGCAACCCAAAGTTGACTGGGAGACGACGACCTAGACCTCTCACGAACTCATCGCAGCATCCTCCATGAGCATCATCCTGCAGTACCTGATCTTGACCTGTGGTGTATGTGAGACAGCAAGAGTGAGCTCACATACGTTCATCGCTCAACAAGTTGTGGGGAATAATGTGCATGAACTCGCCAAAGGTGGGAGCTCACGTGAAGTGTAAGGCTTACCAAAGAAGATGGTTAAAGCTGAGCATTGCTTTTAAAGTTGGTCAAAATTTTATTAGCAGTTACTAAGTATAAGTAAATACCAAACCCAATTAAGTAATGGAACAAAAGTAACAACAACATCACCTGCAATGCAATGCATATGACAGATTGAATTTAGTTCCATAAATTAATCATGTGAGGGTCCGAGCTGCTCATGACCGTGAGCACGGCTAGTATACCAGTTTTACACTCTGCAGAGGTTGCGCATCTTTACCCACAAGTCGTGTATCCCATGTCGCCAGGGTTTGCAAAGCCCTTAGACACTTCCGAGGTGAATGGCTAGGGATCCACTACGAGGCCTTTACAAAGTTCCACTAGCTTCCGAAAACCCGCTACAGTTTATAGGAAGATCCAGTGCAGGAATCCCTTGCAGGACCGCCATCGCAGCAAAATCCTCCCGAGGGCCTCCCTACACTGACCTCTCCCCTACTGCCCTTGCCCCTTTCAGGTAAGGTAGTCTTCCACTAGCTTTCCTAATTAATCAGCCAAGGGCATCCCATACTACCCTTGTGGTAGCACTGTTTTCCCGGGTGGTCGCTCCATGTTCCAATTAACATAATGATCTTATCATGAACAATAAATAACAACTGATAACAAGAGTATAATCATGGATAGTGTAATCTTCATACCCAAAACCACATAAAGCACTAGCAAGTACTACCCAGAAAGTTCAGTGGTAAACAAGGTATAAAGATAGACAAACTAGGGTAACCTATTGGGTCCCATCAAAATTAACCTATGCAGATCATTATGATTAATCAGAACATGGTTGGGTAAAAAGAAGTGATCAAGGGCACAACTTGCCTGGGCCTTGAGATTCCAGGTACCAGGATGATCTTCAGGTGACTCGTGACCTCACTGCTAGTCGTAGCAATTCAAACATACATGGTATAGGCAAAATTAACATTACACCAAACATATATGCAAAATACATATTAATAATCTACATATTAAAATAAGTTCACAGGAAAAAGAATTATTAATTTTGGAGTTATAGATTTTAAGTTATGGATTTTCCAATGTTTTATGTGTTTAGTACAAGATTAATTAAGATAACAATTTTAATGTGACTTTTATGTAAAACCAGTGGCACTAATTGATAAACAATAATATTACAAAATTATAGGAAGTGGAATGGATTAATTTGGAGTTCATATGCATTTTCTATGAATTATATAAATTCTAGGAATTATTTTTATATTAAAAACTCATTTTCTAATTCATTTTCCTGATTTTATAACACTCTGGACTGGGCCTCAATTAAACAGAAGCACAGGGGGCTCGGGGTAAGATTCCCGAGACACAGCGAATAGTAACACATGGACGGCGGGTTTATTTCCCGGAAATCCGAGGACTCTTTAACAAAAAGTCACGGCGAAGGGGTATCTCCAAATCTGAACCGTGAGATCTGAGATGGAGGGTTCGGATTAAATCCGCATATGCGCTGAACCGGTATGTGATCATAGTCGTTGGATCGAGGACCTATGGCCATGATTTTAAATAATCCGAGGTTGCGCTTGAGCCACAGGATCCCGATCCGACCGTTCACGCTTATACCAGCGAAAGGGTACGTTAACTTCTAATCCTAGCCGTTCATCAACCATCCTACGGCGCAAGTGCCTCATTCCCAGCACCTTGCCGGACGACGGCAACAGCCGCACCCCCACGGCGGCACCATCGCCGGCGCCCCGCCAAACTTCGAACCGTGCGCCCAAACATCGATTCTACCGGTCCCAAATGAAGCGGACTACTTCGCGAACATGGAGGGCGAGTATTTACCTAAGATGGCGCACACAGGAGGGTTGGCCACGGAGAAGGTGCGGCCCGCGGCGGCGCCAAGCTCCACGACGAGCGACTCCACTAGCCTGACGCAAGCCAACCAGTGCAACGCGACCCAGTAGAAAGGAAGTTCAAGAGGGAGCAATCCGTACCGTGAATCCGATGGCACAATGCCCCAACCGCAGTGGTGGTCGCGGATGGCCAGCGTGTGCGGCGGTCCAATCGCAACGGCGAGCAATTGGAGAAGCTTCGATCGACCGTTTGTCAAATCCGCGGCGGCCCAAGCTTCCAAGCGTCCCTGCGCACGATCCGAACCCCAAGCCGAGGTCCAGGAGGTGGCCAATCGTGCCTTTGACGGCGGCGGCAAACTCCTTCTTAGAGCTCGGCGGCGGTGTGGCTGGCAGTGGGGAGATGAAGGGAGGGAGGCGAGCTCGGTACGAATTTATAGCTAGGGGAGTCCGCGCCCGAGGAATCCGGTCGGTGTAGCGCGCGATGCGCACGGCGGTCGTTGCGGCAACAAACTTCGCACAGCACGCGTAGAGTTCGGAAGGAAGACGAAGACGACCCTGACGACGGGGCCCCACGCGACAGCCAGATGAGAAGTCGGCCGCGCGCGCGTGTGGAGAAGGCGACGAGGCTGACAGGGTGGCCCCGCCGATCAGCGACGAAGCAGGCGCGTGCGGAAGAGGGGGAGAGACTGCCCCGTGGGACCCATATGTCGGCGCCGGTTCCAGGTTGGGCTGCGCAGTGAGGCTTGTGGAGTTGGGCCGATTTGCGCGAAGTCGGCCCAGCAACAGGTTTTTCTCTTTTTCCTTTTTATTTTCTATTTCTTTTCTTCATTTTCAAATTCAATTTGAATTCAAACTTAAATTCAAATCTCTATGGCTCATTATTTCAATTTATTTTTGTGAAGTTAGGGATATTAATCCTGAATATACTTGTTTATATATATTATTTATATTTTTGTTTTATATCCCTTCTCTTTCTCTCATTTTCTATTTTCTATTCCAAATTCAAATTTAATTTTAACTATTCAAAATCCAATTCACATTTTACTTTGAATTTCAGGTTCCTAAAATCAAATATAATCCTGAAGGAAATTTAGACTTTACTGTTTGGATCACTTATTTATTTTTAATAAGTATATAGCCTTTCCTTTTCTTTTCTATTTCTAGTTCAAATCCAAATTTATATTTTTATTTTAGTTTTTCAGATTTTTCAAATGTATCAATTGAAACCCAAAGGTGAATATAAACCACACTATTTTATTATTACTAGTTTAAGTTTTATTCTCCTTGTTTTTTTTATTTCATGAGATGTATAAATGGTTTCCTTTAAAAGAAAAATTCTTTTTCTCCTCATTTTCTTATTTCCCAATGATACTTTGTCCAGATTTCTTCTACCAATTCCAAATTCAGAATTTGGGTGTTACAATTTACTGATGTAGGTGTTACTGTCTTTAGAAGAAGTGATGATTCAATAGCATTTAAGGGAGTGCTAGAGGGTCAGCTATACTTGGTAGATTTTGATAGAGCTGAACTCGACACTTGCTTGGTTGCTAAGACTAACTTGGGTTGGCTCTTGCACCGCCGACTAGCCCATGTTGGAATGAAGAATCTTCATAAGCTTCTAAAGGGAGAGCACATTTTAGGACTAACAAATGTTCATTTTGAGAAAGACAAGATTTGTAGCGCATGCCTAGCCGGGAAGCAAGTTGGCACTCATCATCCACACAAGAACATCATGACTAGTGACAGGCCACTGGAGCTCCTACACATGGACCTATTCGGCCCGATCGCTAACATAAGCATCGGCGGGAGTAAGTACTGTCTAGTTATTGTGGATGATTATTCTCGCTTCACTTGGGTATTCTTTTTGCAGGAAAAATCTCATACCCAAGAGACCTTAAAGGGATTCTTGAGACGGGCTCAAAATGAGTTCGGCTTAAGGATCAAGAAAATTAGTAGCGACAATGGGACGGAGTTCAAAAACTCACAAATAGAAGGCTTCCTTGAGGAGGAGGGCATCAAGCATGAGTTCTCTTCTCCCTACACTCCACAACAAAATGGTGTAGTGGAGAGGTAGAATCGAACTCTATTGGACATGGCAAGAACCATGCTTGATGAGTACAAGACACCGGATCGGTTTTGGGCCGAGGCGGTCAACACCGCCTGCTACGCAATCAACCGGTTATATCTCCACCGAATCCTCAAGAAGACATCCTATGAACTCCTAACCGGTAAAAAGCCCAATATTTCATATTTTAGAGTTTTTGGTAGCAAATGCTTTATTCTTGTTAAAAGAGGTAGAAAATCTAAATTTGCTCCTAAAACTGTAGAAGGCTTTTTACTAGGATATGACTCAAACACAAGGGCATATAGAGTCTTGAAAGTCGCCTAGAGGGGGGTGAATAGGGCGAAACTGAAAATCACAAAAAATAATCACAACTACAAGCCGGGTTAGCGTTAGAAATATAATAGAGTCCGCGAGAGAGGGCGCAAAACAAATCGCAAGCGAATAATGAAGTGAGGCACGCGGATTTGTTTTACCGAGGTTCGGTTCTCTCAAACCTACTCCCCGTTGAGGAGGCCACAAAGGTCGGGTCTCTTTCAACCCTTCCCTCTCTCAAACGGTCCCTCGGACCGAGTGAGCTTTCTCTTCTCAATCACTTGGGAATCAAACTTCCCGCAAGGACCACCACACAATTGGTGTCTCTTGCCTCAATTACAAGTGAGTGTTTGATCACAAGAAAGAATGCCAAAGAAAAAGAAGCGATCCAAGCGCAAGAGCTCAAATGAACACTACAAATCACTCTCTCTAGTCACTAGTGCTTTGTGTGGAGTTGGGAGAGGATTTGATCTCTTTTGGTGTGCTTTGCAATGAATGCTAGCTCTTGTATAGTGGTTGGAAGTTGGAAAACTTGGATGCAATGAATGGTGGGGTGGTTGGGGTATTTATAGCCCCAACCACCAAACTTGACCGTTGGTGGAGGCTGTCTGTCGATGGCACACCGAACAGTCCGGTGCACACCGGACATGTCCGGTGCCCCCGCCACGTCACCAATGCCGTTGGATTCTGACCGTTGGAGCTTCTGACTTCTGGGCCCGCCTGGATGTCCGGTGCACACCGGACATCACCTGTTCACTGTCCGGTGTGCCGGTATGGGCGCGCCTGACTTCTGCGCGCGCAGAGCGCGCATTAAATGCGCCGCAGGTAGCCGTTGGCGCCGAAATAGCCGTTGCTCCGTGGTTACACCGGATAGTCCGGTGCACACCGGACATGTCCTGTGAATTATAGCGGAGCGGCTGCTGTGCGATCCCGAGGCTGGCGAGTTCCGGAGGCCGCGCTTCCTTGGAGCACCGGACACTGTCCGGTGTACACCGGACAGTCCGGTGAATTATAGCGGAGCGGCCTGAGAAATTCCCGAAGGTGGCGAGTTCGAGTTGGACTCCTCTGGTGCACCGGACACTGTCCGGTGGCGCACCGGACACTGTCCGGTGTACACCGGACAGTCCGGTGCCTCCAGACCAGAGGTGCCTTCGGTTGCCTCCTTGCTCCTTTGTCGAATCCAAAACTTGATCTTTTTATTGGCTGAGTGTGAACCTTTTGCACCTGTATAACTTATACACTAGAGCAAACTAGTTAGTCCAATATTTGTGTTGGGCAATTCAACCACCAAAATTATTTAGGGACTAGGTGTAAGCCTAATTCCCTTTCAATCTCCCCCTTTTTGGTGATTGATGCCAACACAAACCAAAGCAAATATAGAAGTGCATAATTGAACTAGTTTGCATAATGTAAGTGCAAAGGTTGCTTGGAATTGAGCCAATATAAATGCTTACATGATGCGCATGGATATTTTTCTTTGTTTTTGACATATTTGACCATACTTGCACCAAAAGTTTTGTTTTTGCAAATTCTTTTGTAAATTCTTTTCAAAGTCTTTTTGCAAGAAAGTCAAAGATAAATGAATGAGATTTTGCAAAGCATTTTCAAGTTTTGAAATTTTCTTCCTTTGTTCCAAATGCTTTCTCTTTGACTAAACAAAACTCTCCCTCAAATAAAGTCTCCCCCTTTAGAACACCAAGAGATACCAATTTTGAAATTTACCAAATGAAAATCATCAATTTTAAAATTAGGGTGGTGGTGCGGTCCTTTTGCTTTGGGCTCATATTTTCTCCCCCTTTGGCATGAATCGCCAAAAACGGAATTATTAGAGCCCAACGAAATACTGTCTCCTCCTTTGGTCATAAAATAAACGAGTGAAGATTATACCAAGGTTGGAGAGATGCTCGGAGTGACGGCGAAGGATGAGTAGTAGAGTGGAGTGGAAGCCTTTGTCTTCGCCGAAGACTCCAATTCCCTTTCAATATACCTATGACTTGGTTTGGAATATACTTGAAAACACATTAGTCATAGCATATAAAAGAGACATGATCAAAGGTATTCTTATGAACTATGTGTGCAAGTTTAGCAAAAGAAATTCCTAGAATCAAGAATATTAAGCTCATGCCTAAGTCTGGTAAAAGATTGTTCATCAAGTGGCTTGGTAAAGATATCGGCTAATTGATCTTTAGTGTTAATGTATGAAATCTCGATATCCCCCTTTTGTTGGTGATCCCGAAGAAAATGATACCGAATGGCTATGTGTTTAGTGCGGCTATGCTCAACGGGATTATCCGCCATGCGGATTGCACTCTCATTATCACATAGAAGAGGAACTTTGGTTAATTTGTAACCGTAGTCCCGCAGGGTTTGCCTCATCCAAAGCAATTGCGCGCAACAATGGCCTGCGGCAATATACTCGGCTTCGGCGGTAGAAAGAGCGACCGAATTTTGCTTCTTTGAAGCCCATGCCACCAAGGATCTTCCCAAGAACTGGCAAGTCCCCGATGTGCTCTTCCTATTAATCTTACACCCCGCCCAATCGGCATCCGAATAACCAATCAAATCAAAAGTGGATCCCCGAGGGTACCAAAGCCCAAACTTAGGAGTATAAGCCAAATATCTCAAGATTCGTTTTACGGCCGTAAGGTGTGATTCCTTAGGGTCGGCTTGGAATCTTGCACACATGCATACGGAAAGCATAATGTCCGGTCGAGATGCACATAAATAAAGCAATGAACCAATCATCGACCGGTATACCTTTTGATCCACGGACTTACTTCCCGTGTCGAGGTCGAGATGTCCATTTGTTCCCATGGGAGTCTTGATGGGCTTGGCATCCTTCATTCCAAACTTGCTTAGAATGTCTTGAGTATACTTTGTTTGGCAAATGAAAGTGCCCTCTTGGAGTTGTTTGACTTGAAATCCTAGAAAATACTTCAACTCCCCCATCATACACATCTCGAATTTCTGTGTCATGATCCTGCTAAATTCCTCACATGTAGATTTGTTAGTAGACCCAAATATAATATCATCAACATAAATTTGGCATACAAACAAATCATTATCAAGTGTTTTGGTGAATAAAGTAGGATCGGCTTTGCCGACTTTGAAGCCATTTGCAATAAGGAAATCTCTAAGGCATTCATACCATGCTCTTGGGGCTTGCTTGAGCCCATAAAGCGCCTTAGAGAGCCTATAAACATGGTTAGGGTACTCACTGTTTTCAAAGCCGGGAGGTTGCTCAACATAGACCTCCTCCTTGATTGGTCCATTGAGGAAGGCACTCTTCACGTCCATTTGATAAAGCTTGAAGCCATGGTAAGTAGCATAGGCCAATAATATGCGAATTGACTCAAGCCTAGCTACGGGTGCATAGGTTTCACCAAAATCCAAACCTTCGACTTGTGAATACCCTTTGGCCACGAGTCGAGCTTTGTTCCTTGTCACCACACCATGCTCGTCTTGCTTGTTGCGGAAGACCCACTTGGTTCCTACAACATTTTGATTAGGACGTGGAACTAAATGCCATACCTCATTCCTTGTGAAATTGTTGAGCTCCTCTTGCATCGCCATCACCCAATCCGAATCTTGAAGTGCTTCCTCTACCCTGTGTGGCTCAATAGAGGAAACAAAAGAGTAATGTTCACAAAAATGTGCAACACGAGATCGAGTAGTTACCCCCTTATGAATGTCGCCGAGGATGGTGTCGACGGGGTGATCTCGTTGTATTGCTTGGTGGACTCTTGGGTGTGGCGGCCTTGGTTGTTCATCCTCCTTGTCTTCATTATTTGCATCTCCCCCTTGATCGTTGCCGTCATTTTGAGGTGGCTCATCTTCTTGATCTTCTTGTTCAACATCTTGAGCCTCATCCTCAATTTGAGTTGGTGGAGATGCTTGCATGGAGGAGGATGGTTGATCTTGTGCATGTGGAGGCTCTTCGGATTCCTTAGGACACACATCCCCAATGGACATGTTCCTTAGCGCTATGCATGGAGCCTGTTCTTCACCTATCTCATCAAGATCAACTTGCTCTACTTGAGAGCCGTTAGTCTCATCAAACACAACGTCACAAGAAACTTCAACAAGTCCTGAAGACTTGTTAAAGACTCTATATGCCCTTGTGTTTGAGTCATATCCTAGTAAAAAGCCTTCTACAGTTTTAGGAGCAAATTTAGATTTTCTTCCTCTTTTAACAAGTATAAAACATTTGCTACCAAAAACTCTAAAATATGAAATATTTGGCTTTTTACCGGTTAGGAGTTCATAGGATGTCTTCTTGAGGATTCGGTGAAGGTATAACCGGTTGATGGCGTAGCAAGCGGTGTTGACCGCTTCGGCCCAAAACCGATCCGGTGTCTTGTACTCATCAAGCATGGTTCTTGCCATGTCTAATAGAGTTCGATTCTTCTCTCCACTACACCATTTTGTTGTGGAGTGTAGGGAGAAGAGAACTCATGCTTGATGCCCTCCTCCTCAAGGAAGCCTTCAATTTGAGAGTTCTTGAACTCCGTCCCATTGTCGCTTCTAATTTTCTTGATTCTTAAGGCGAACTCATTTTGAGCCCGTCTCAAGAATCCCTTTAAGGTTTCTTGGGTATGAGATTTGTCCTGCAAAAAGAACACCCAAGTGAAGCGAGAATAATCATCCACAATAACTAGACAGTACTTACTCCCGTCGATGCTTATGTAAGCGATCGGGCCGAATAGGTCCATGTGTAGGAGCTCCAGTGGCCTGTCACTAGTCATGATGTTCTTGTGTGGATGATGAGTGCCAACTTGCTTCCTGGCTTGGCATGCGCTACAAATCCTGTCTTTCTCAAAATGAACATTGGTTAGTCCTAAAATGTGTTCCCCCTTTAGAAGCTTATGAAGATTCTTCATTCCAACATGGGCTAGTCGGCGGTGCCAGAGCCAACCCAAGTTAGTCTTAGCAACTAAGCAAGTGTCGAGTTCAGCTCTATCAAAATCTACCAAGTATAGCTGACCCTCTAACACCCCCTTAAATGCTATTGAATCATCACTTCTTCTAAAGACAGTAACACCTACATCAGTAAATAGACAGTTGTAGCCCATTTGACATAATTGGGATACGGAAAGCAAATTGTAATCTAGAGAATCTACAAGAAAAACATTTGAAATAGTATGGTCAGGTGATATAGCAATTTTACCCAGTCCTTTGACCAAACCTTGATTTCCATCCCCGAATGTGATAGCTCGTTGGGGATCTTGGTTTTTCTCATATGAGGAGAACATCTTTTTCTCCCCTGTCATGTGGTTTGTGCACCCGCTGTCGAGTATCCAACTTGAGCCCCCGGATGCATAAACCTACAAAACAATTTTAGTTCTTGACTTTAGGTACCCAAACGGTTTTGGGTCCTTTGGCATTAGAAATAAGAACTTTGGGTACCCAAACACAAGTCTTTGATCCCTTGTGTTTGCCCCCAACAATCTTGGCAACTACCTTGCCGGATTTGTTAGTTAAAACATATGATGCATCAAAAGTTTTGAATGAAATAGCATGATCATTTGATGCATTAGGAGTTTTCTTTCTAGGCAACTTGGCACGGGTTGGTTGCCTAGAGCTAGATGTCTCACCCTTATACATAAAAGCATGGTTAGGGCCAGAGTGAGACTTCCTAGAATGAGTTCTCCTAATTTTGCTCTCAGGATAGCCGGCAGGGTACAAAATGTAACCCTCGTTATCCTGAGGCAAGGGAGCTTTGCCCTTAACAAAGTTAGATAAATTCTTTGGAGGGGCATTTAGTTTGACACTGTCTCCCCTATGGAAGCCAGTGCCATCCTTGATGCCAGGGCGTCTCCCATTATAGAGCATACTTCTAGCAAATTTAAACTTTTCATTTTCTAAGTTATGCTCGACAATTTTAGCGTCTAATAATGCTATATGATCATTTTGTTGTTTAATTAAAGCCATGTGATCATGAATAGCATTGATATCAACATCTCTACTTCTAGTACAAATAGAAACATGCTCAACATTAGATGTAGAGGGTTTGCAAGATTTTAGTTCAATAACCTTAGCATGTAATAAATCATTTTTAGTTCTAAGGTCGGAAATAGTGGCATTGCAAACATCAAAATTCTTAGCCTTAGCAAGCAATTTTTCATTCTCAATCTTAAGGCTAGCAAGAGACTCATTCAACTCATCAATTCTAGCAAGTAAATCAATATTATCATCTTTAGAATTGGAAGTTGAAACATTGCAAACATGTGAATCAACCTTAGCAATTAATCTAGCATTTTCATTTCTAAGGTTGGCAATAGTGTCATGGCATGTGCTTAGCTCACTAGTTAATTTCTCACATTTTTCAATTTCTAGAGCATAAGCATTCTTGACCTTAACATGCTTCTTATTTTCTTTAATAAGGAATTCTTCTTGAGAATCCAAGAGATCATCCTTCTCATGTATAGCACTAATCAATTCATTTAATTTTTCTTTTTGTTGCATGTTGAGGTTAGCAAAAAGAATGCGCAAGTTATCCTCCTCATTTTTATCATCATCCTCATCACTAGATGTTTCATATTTAGTGGAGGACCTTGATTTTACCTTCTTTTTGCCGTCCTTGGCCATGAGACACTTGTGGCCGACGTTGGGGAAAAGAAGGCCTTTGGTGACGGCGATGTTGGCGGCGTCCTCGTCGTCGGAGGAGGAGTCGGTGGAGCTCTCGTCGGAGTTCCACTCCCGGCAAACATGGGCATCGCCGCCCTTCTTCTTGTAGTACTTCTTCTTTTCTCTCCTCTTTCCCTTCTTGTCGTCGCCCCTGTCACTGTCACTAGACATAGGACATTTTGCAATAAAATGACCGGGCTTACCACATTTGTAGCACACTTTCTTGGAGCGGGGTTTGTAGTCCTTCCCCCTCCGTTGCTTGAGGATTTGGCGAAAGCTTTTGATGATTAAAGCCATCTCCTCATTGTCGAGCTTGGAGGCGTCAATTGGTTGTCTACTTGGTGTAGACTCCTCCTTCTTCTCCTCCGTTGCCTTGAAGGCCACCGGTTGCGCCTCGGATGTGGAAGGTTCGTCAAGCTCGTTGATCTTCTTTGAGCCTTTAATCATGCATTCAAAGCTCACAAAATTCCCGATAACTTCCTCGGGGGTCATTAGTGGATATCTAGGATTACCACGAATTAATTGAACTTGAGTGGGGTTAAGGAAAATAAGTGCTCTTAAAATAACCTTAACCACCTCGTGGTCATCCCATTTTTTGCTCCCGAGGTTGCGCACTTGGTTCACCAAGGTCTTGAGCCGATTGTACATGTCTTGTGGCTCCTCCCCTTGGCGAAGACGGAAGCGACCGAGCTCCCCCTCGATCGTTTCCCGCTTGGTGATCTTGGTGAGTTCATCACCCTCGTGCGCCGTCTTGAGTAGGTCCCAAATCTCCTTTGCATTCTTCAACCCTTGCACTTTGTTGTATTCCTCCTTGCTTAGAGAGGCGAGGAGAATGGTTGTGGCTTGGGAGTTGAAGTGCTCGATTTGGGCCACTTCGTCCGTATCATAATCCTCATCCCCTATTGATGGTACCTGTGCTCCAAACTCAACAACATTCCATATACTTTTGTGGAGTGAGGTTAGATGAAATTTCATTAAATCACTCCACCTAGCATAATCTTCGCCATCAAAAGTTGGCGGTTTGCCTAATGGAACGGAAAGTAATGGAGTATGTTTAGATGTACGGGGATAGTGTAAGGGGATCTTACTAAACTTCTTGCGCTCTTGGCGCTTAGAAGTTACGGACGGTGCATCGGAGCCGGAGGTGGATGTCGATGAAGTGTCGGTCTCGAAGTAGACCACCTTCCTCATCCTCTTGTGCTTGTCGCCTTTCCGATGCGACTTGTGAGAAGAAGATTTTTCCTTCTTCTCTTTGTGGTGAGAAGAGGAAGATCTTTTCTCCTTCCGTTTGGAGGAGTCCTTCTTCTTCTCCCTTCTCTTGGTGCAGGACTCTTCCGATGAAGTGCTCCCTTGGCTTGTAGTGGGCTTGTCGCCGGTCTCCATCTCCCTCTTGGTGTGATCTCCCGACATCACTTCGAGCGGTTAGGCTCTAATGAAGCACCGGGCTCTGATACCAATTGAAAGTCGCCTAGAGGGGGGGGTGAATAGGGCGAAACTGAAAATCACAAAAAATAATCACAACTACAAGCCGAGTTAGCGTTAGAAATATAATAGAGTCCGCGAGAGAGGGCGCAAAACAAATCGCAAGCGAATAATGAAGTGAGGCACGCGGATTTGTTTTACCGAGGTTCGGTTCTCTCAAACCTACTCCCCGTTGAGGAGGCCACAAAGGCCGGGTCTCTTTCAACCCTTCCCTCTCTCAAACGGTCCCTCGGACCGAGTGAGCTTCTCTTTCTCAAATCACTTGGGAATCAAACTTCCCGCAAGGACCACCACACAATTGGTGTCTCTTGCCTCAATTACAAGTGAGTGTTTGATCACAAGAAAGAATGCCAAAGAAAAAGAAGCGATCCAAGCGCAAGAGCTCAAATGAACACTACAAATCACTCTCTCTAGTCACTAGTGCTTTGTGTGGAGTTGGGAGAGGATTTGATCTCTTTTGGTGTGCTTTGCAATGAATGCTAGCTCTTGTATAGTGGTTGGAAGTTGGAAAACTTGGATGCAATGAATGGTGGGGTGGTTGGGGTATTTATAGCCCCAACCACCAAACTTGACCGTTGGTGGAGGCTGTCTGTCGATGGCACACCGGACAGTCCGGTGCACACCGGACATGTCCGGTGCCCCCGCCACGTCACCAATGCCGTTGGATTCTGACCGTTGGAGCTTCTGACTTCTGGGCCCGCCTGGATGTCCGGTGCACACCGGACATCACCTGTTCACTGTCCGGTGTGCCGGTATGGGCGCGCCTGACTTCTGCGCGCGCAGAGCGCGCATTAAATGCGCCGCAGGTAGCCGTTGGCGCCGAAATAGACGTTGCTCCGTGGTTACACCGGACAGTCCGGTGCACACCGGACATGTCCGGTGAATTATAGCGGAGCGGCTGCTGTGCGATCCCGAGGCTGGCGAGTTCCGGAGGCCGCGCTTCCTTGGAGCACCGGACACTGTCCGGTGTACACCGGACAGTCCGGTGAATTATAGCGGAGCGGCCTGAGAAATTCCCGAAGGTGGCGAGTTCGAGTTGGAGTCCTCTGGTGCACCGGACACTGTCCGGTGGCGCACCGGACACTGTCCGGTGTACACCGGACAGTCCGGTGCCTCCAGACCAGAGGTGCCTTCGGTTGCCTCCTTGCTCCTTTGTCGAATCCAAAACTTGATCTTTTTATTGGCTGAGTGTGAACCTTTTGCACCTGTATAACTTATACACTAGAGCAAACTAGTTAGTCCAATATTTGTGTTGGGCAATTCAACCACCAAAATTATTTAGGGACTAGGTGTAAGCCTAATTCCCTTTCAAGTCTTTAACAAGTTCTCAGGACTTGTTGAAGTTTCTTGTGACGTTGTGTTTGATGAGACTAACGGCTCTCAAGTAGAGCAAGTTGATCTTGATGAGATAGGTGAAGAACAGGCTCCATGCATAGCGCTAAGGAACATGTCCATTGGGGATGTGTGTCCTAAGGAATCCGAAGAGCCTTCAAGTGCACAAGATCAACCTTACTCCTCCACGCAAGCATCTCCACCAACCCAAAATGAGGACGAGGCTCAAGTTGATAAAGATGAAGAACACAATGATGAGCCACCTCAAGACGATAGCAATGATCAAAGGGGAGACGCAAATGATGAAGACAAGGAGGATGAACAACCAAGGTCGCCACACCCAAGAGTCCACCAAGCAATACAATGAGATCACCCCGTCGACACCATCCTCGGCGACATTCATAAGGGGGTAACCACTCGATCTCGTGTTGCACATTTTTGTGAGCATTACTCTTTTGTTTCCTCTATTGAGCCACACAGGGTAGAGGAAGCACTACAAGATTCAGATTGGGTGATGGCGATGCAAGAGGAGCTCAACAATTTCACAAGGAACGAGGTATGGCACTTAGTTCCACGTCCTAACCAAAATGTTGTAGGAACCAAGTGGGTCTTCCGCAACAAGCAAGATGAGCATGGTGTGGTGACTAGGAACAAAGCTCGACTCGTGGCGAAGGGGTATTCACAAGTCGAAGGTTTGGATTTTGGTGAAACCTATGCACCCGTAGCTAGGCTTGAGTCAATTCGCATATTATTAGCCTATGCTACTTACCATGGCTTCAAGCTCTACCAAATAGACGTGAAGATTGCCTTCCTCAATGGACCAATCAAGGAGGAGGTCTATGTTGAGCAACCTCCCGGCTTTGAAGACAGTGAGTACCCTAACCATGTTTATAGGCTCTCTAAGGCGCTTTATGGGCTCAAGCAAGCCCCAAGAGCATGGTATGAATGCCTTAGAGATTTCCTTATTGCTAATGGCTTCAAAGTCGGCAAAGCCGATCCTAATCTATTCACTAAAACTCTTGACAATGATTTGTTCGTATGCCAAATTTATGTTGATGATATTATATTTGGGTCTACTAACGAATCTACATGTGAAGAATTTAGTAGGATCATGACAAAGAAATTCGAGATGTCGATGATGGGGGAGTTGAAGTATTTTCTAGGATTCCAAGTCAAGCAACTCCAAGAGGGCACCTTCATTAGCCAAACAAAGTATACTCAAGACATTCTAAGCAAGTTTGGAATGAAGGATGCCAAGCCTATCAAGACACCCATGGGAACCAATGGGCATCTCGACCTCGACACGGGAGGTAAGTCCGTGGATCAAAAGGTATACCGGTCGATGATTGGTTCATTGCTTTATCTATGTGCATCTCGACTGGACATTATGCTTTCCGTTTGCATGTGTGCAAGATTCCAAGCCGACCCTAAGGAATCACACCTTACGGCCGTAAAACGAATCTTGAGATACTTGGCTTATACTCCTAAATTTGGGCTTTGGTACCCTCGGGGATCCACATTTGATTTGATTGGTTATTCGGATGCCGATTGGGCAGGGTGTAAGATTAATAGGAAGAGCACATCGGGGACTTGCCAGTTCTTGGGAAGATCCTTGGTGTCTTGGGCTTCAAAGAAGCAAAATTCGGTCGCTCTTTCTACCGCCGAAGCCGAGTATATTGCCGCAGGCCATTGTTGCGCGCAATTGCTTTGGATGAGGCAAACCCTGCGGGACTATGGTTACAAACTAACCAAAGTTCCTCTTCTATGTGATAATGAGAGTGCAATCCGCATGGCGGATAATCCCGTTGAACATAGCCGCACTAAACACATAGCCATTCGGTATCATTTTCTTCGGGATCACCAACAAAAGGGGGATATCGAGATTTCTTACATTAACACTAAAGATCAATTAGCCGATATCTTTACCAAGCCTCTTGATGAACAATCTTTTACCAAACTTAGGCATGAGCTAAATATTCTTGATTCTAGGAATTTCTTTTGCTAATTTGCACACATAGCACAGAAATATACCTTTGATCATATCTCTTTTATATATGCTATGACTAATGTGTTTTCAAGTGTATTTCAAACCAAGTCATAGGTATATTGAAAGGGAATTGGAGTCTTCGGCGAAGACAAAGGCTTCCACTCCACTCTACTACTCATCCTTCGCCGTCACTTCGAGCATCTCTCCAACTTTGGTATAATCTTCACTCATTTATTTTATGACCAAAGGAGGAGAAAGTACTACGTTTGGGCTCTAATAATTCCGTTTTTGGCGATTCATGCCAAAGGGGGAGAAAATATGAGCCCAAAGCAAAAGGACCGCACCACCACCTAACTTTAAAAATTTGGAGATTTTCAATTGGTCAATTTCAAATTAATATCTTACTATGTTCAAAAGGGGGAGGAAGTAGTATTTCAAAAATGGTATATCAAAACCCTCTTGAACACTAAGAGGAGGATCTCATTTAGGGGGAGTTTTGTTTAGTCAAAGGAAAAGCATTTCAAACAAAAGGAGAAAATTTCAAATCTTGAAAATGCTTCTCAAAATTCTTATTCATTTACCTTTGACTATCTTGCAAAAGGACTTTGAAAAGAATTTACAAAAGGATTTGCAAAAACAAAACATGTGGTGCAAATGTGGTCCAATATGTTAAAAACAAAGAAACAATCCATGCACATCATGTAAGTATTTATATTGGCTCAATTCCAAGCAACCTTTGCACTTACATTATGCAAACTAGTTCAATTTATGCACATTTATATTTGCTTTGGTTTGTGTTGGCATCAATCACCAAAAAGGGGGAGATTGAAAGGGAATCAGGCTTACACCTAGTCCCTAATTAATTTTGGTGGTTGAATTGCCCAACACAAACAATTGGACTAATTAGTTTGCTCTAGTGTATAAGTTATACAGGTGTCAAAGGTTCACAACAAGCCAATTAAAAGGACCAAAGTTGGGTTCAAATTAGAAAGCTAAAGGCAACCCGGATGGCACCATGGTCTGGCGCACCGGACTGTCCGGTGGCGCACCGGACAGTGTCCGGTGCACCAGGGCACTCCGACTTCAAACTCTTCACTCTCGGGAATTTCTGAAGGTCACTCCGCTATAATTCACCAGACTGTCCGGTGTACACCGGACATGTCCGGTGCTCCAAGGAAGAACGGCCTCAGGAACTCGCCAGCCTCGGGTTTTCACTTCGGCTGCTCCGCTAAAATTCACCGGACCGTCCGGTGTACACCGGACTGTCCGGAGTAACAGCGGGGCAACGGCTATATCGGCGCCAACGACTACCTGCAGCGCATTTATTGCGCGCCAGAAGCGCGCAGAAGTCAGGAACGCCCATTCTGGTGCACCGGACATTGAACAGTACATGTTCGGTGTGCACCGGACATCCAGGAGGGCCCAGAAGTCAGAACTCCAACGGTCAAATTGCAACGGCTTTGGTGACGTGGCTGTCGCACCGGACATGTCCGGTGTGCACCGGACTGTCCGGTGCGCCATCGAACAGACAACCTCACCAAACGGCTAGTTTGGTGGTTGGGGCTATAAATACCCCCAACCACCCACCATTCATTGTATCCAAGTTTTCCACTTCCCAACCACTTACAAGAGCTCTAGCATTCAATTCTAGACACACCAAAGAGATCAAATCCTCTCCAAATTCCACACAACGCCCTAGTGATTAGAGAGAGTGATTTGCTTGTGTTCTTTCGAGCTCTTGCGCTTGGATTGCTTTCTTCTTTCTTGATTCTTTCTTGTGATCAAACACTCACTTGTAATTGAGGCAAGAGACACCAATCGTGTGGTGGTCCTTGCGGGAACTTTGTGTTCCAAGTGATTGAGAAGAGAAAGCTCACTCGGTCCGTGGGACCGTTTGAGAGAGGGTAAGGGTTGAAAGAGACCCGGGCTTTGTGGCCTCCTCAACGGGGAGTAGGTTTGAGAGAACCGAACCTCGGTAAAACAAATCCGCGTGTCTCACTTCATTATTCGCTTGCGATTTGTTTTGCGCCCTCTCTCGCGGACTCGATTATATTTCTAACGCTAACCCGGCTTGTAGTTGTGATTATTTTTGAGAATTTCAGTTTCGCCCTATTCACCCCCCCTCTAGGCGACTTTCACTAATGTCTCCCAAGGAAGTGATAGGAAATTTTGTGAGCTTTAAACTAATGATCAAAGGCTTCAAAAGGATTATCGAGCAAGGCGCCTCCTCCTCCGTACCCGAAGCACAACCCGTCGCATTCAAGGCGACGGAGGAGAAGAAAGAAGAATCTACACCGAGTAGGGTCCCATTGACGCCTCCAAGCTCGACAATGAGGAGATGGCACTTATCATCAAGAGTTTCTGCCAAATCCTCAAGCAAAGGAGGGGGAAGGACTACAAGTCCCGCTCCAAGAAAGTGTGCTACAAATGTGGTAAGCCCGGTCATTTCATCGCTAAATGTCCTTTATCTAGTGATAGTGATAGGGATAACGACAAGAGGGGGAAGAAGAAGGAGAAGAAGAGATATTACAAGAAGAAGGGCGGCGATGCCCATGTTTGCCGGGAGTGGGACTCCGACGAGAGCTCCACCGACTCCTCCTCCAACGAGTACGCCACCAACATCGCTGTCAACAAGGGACTTCTCTTCCCCAACATCGGCCATAAGTGTCTCATGGCAAAGGACGGCAAGAAGAAGAAGGTAAAATCAAGATCCTCCACTAAATATGCAACCTCTAGTGATGAGGATAATTCTAGTGATGAGGAGGATAACTTGCTTACTCTTTTTGCCAATCTTAACATGCAACAAAAGGAGAAATTAAATGAATTGATTAGTGCCATTCATGAGAAGGATGAACTTTTGGATAGCCAAGAGGACTTCCTAATCAAAGAAAACAAAAAACATGTTAAGACTAAAAATGCTTATGCTCAAGAAGTAGAGAAAAATGAAAAATTAACTAGTGAACTAAGTAGTTGCCATGACATTATCTCCAACCTTAGAATCAAGAATGTTAATTTGATTGCTAAGGTTGAGAAGTCAAATATTTGTGATGATTCAATTGTCAATCTTAGAAATGATAATGCTAATTTAATTGCTAAGATTGATCAATTGAATGCCTCTCTTGCTAGCCTTAGAAATGAGAATGAAAAATTGATTGCTAAGGCTAAGGAACTAGATGTTTGCAATATTTCCATTTCCAATCTTAGAGATGAAAATGCCATTTTACATGCTAAGATTGTTGAATTAAATGATTGCAAACCTTCTACATCTATCATTGATCATGTTTCTATACGCACTAGATGTAGAGATGTCAATGTAGATGCTATTCATGATCTCCTTACTTTAATTAAACAACAAAATGATCATATAGCTACATTAACTGCTAAAATCAATGAGCATGACATAAAAAATGAGAAATTTAAATTTGCTAGATGTATGCTCTATAGTGGGAGACGCCCTGGCATTAAGGATGGCATTGGATTCCAAAAGGAAGACAATGTCAAGCTTAATGCCCCTCCTAAAAGATTGTCAAACTTTGTTAAGGGCAAGGCTCCCATGCCGCAGGATAACAAGGGTTACATTTTGTACCCTGCCGGTTATCCCGAGCACAAGATTAGGAGAATTCATTCTAGGAAGTCTCACTCTGGCTCTCATCATGCCTTTATGTATAAGAGTGAGGCATCTAGTTCTAGGCAATCAACCCATGCTAAATTTCCTAAGAAGAAAACTCCTAAAGCATCAAATGATCATAATGTTTCATTCAAAACTTTTGATGCTTCTTATGTACTAACTAACAAATCAGGCAAAGTAGTTGCCAAATATGTTGGGGGCAAACACAAGGGCTCCAATACTTGTGTTTGGGTACCCAAAGTTCTTTTATCTAATGTCAAAGGACCCAAAACTGTTTGGGTACCTAAAATCAAGAACTAAATTTGTTTTGTAGGTTTATGCATCCGGGGGCTCAAGTTGGATCATCGATAGCGGGTGCACAAACCACATGACAGGGGAGAAAAAGATGTTCTCCTCCTACGAGAAAAACCAAGATCTCCAACGAGCTATCACATTCGGGGATGGAAATCAAGGTTTGGTCAAAGGATTGGGAAAAATTGCTATATCACCTGACCATTCTATTTCCAATGTTTTTCTTGTAGATTCTTTAGATTACAACTTGCTTTCTGTTTCTCAATTATGCAAAATGGGTTACAACTGTCTTTTTACGGATACAGGTGTTACTGTCTTTAGAAGAAGTGATGATTCAGTAGCTTTTAAGGGACTGTTAGAGGGTCAGCTATACTTAGTTGATTTCAATAAGGCTGAACTCGACACTTGCTTAATTGCTAAGACTAACATGGGTTGGCTCTGGCATCACCGACTAGCCCACGTTTGAATGAAGAATCTTCACAAGCTTCTAAAGGAAGAACACATTTTGGGACTAACAAATGTTCATTTTGAGAAAGACAGGATTTGTAGCGCATGCCAAGCAGGGAAGCAAGTTGGTGTTTATCATCCACATAAGAACATCATGACGACTGACAGGCCACTGGAACTCCTCCACATGGACCTATTCGGCCCGATAGCTTACATAAGCATCGGCGGGAGTAAGTACTGTCTAGTTATTGTGGATGATTATTCTCGCTTCACTTGGGTATTCTTTCTACAGGAAAAATCTCAAACCCAAGAGACTTTGAAAGGATTCTTGAGATGAGCTCAAAATGAGTTCGGCTTGAGGATCAAGAAAATAAGAAGCGACAACGGAACGGAGTTCAAGAATTCACAAATTGAAGGCTTCCTTGAGGAGGAGGGCATCAAGCATGAGTTCTCTTCTCCCTACACGCCACAACAAAATGGTGTAGTGGAGAGGAAGAATAGAACTTTATTGGACATGGCAAGAACCATGCTTGATGAGTACAAGACTTTGGATCGGTTTTGGGCCGAGGCGGTCAATACCGCTTGCTACGCCATCAACCGGTTGTATCTACACCAAATCCTCAAGAAGACATCGTATGAACTCCTCACCGGTAAAAAGCCAAATGTTTCATATTTTAGAGTCTTTGGTAGCAAATGCTTTATTCTTGTTAAAAGAGGTAGAAAATCTAAATTTGCTCCCAAGGCTGTAGAAGGTTTTTTACTTGGTTATGACTCAAACACAAGGGCATATAGAGTCTTTAACAAGTCCACTGGACTAGTTGAAATCTCATGTGACATTGTGTTTGATGAGACTAACGGCTCTCAAGTAGAGCAAGTTGATCTTGATGAGCTAGATGATGAAGAGGCTCCGTGCGTCACGCTAAGGAACATGTCCATTGGGGATGTGTGTCCTAAGGAATTTGAAGAGCCTCCACAAGCACAAGATCAACCATCTTCCTCCATGCAAGCATCTCCACCAACTCAAGATGAGGATGAGGCTCAAGATGATGAAGGAGAAGATCAAGAAGATGAGCCACCTCAAGAGGAGGACAATGATCAAGGGGGAGATGCCAATGATCAAGACAAGGAGGATGAGCAAGATCCAAGGCCGCCACACCCAAGAGTCCACCAAGCAATCCAACGATATCACCCCGTGAACACCATCCTAGGAGACATTCATAAGGGGTTAACCACTCGATCTCGTGTTGCTCACTTTTGTAAACATTACTCTTTTGTTTCATCTATTGAGCCACACAGGGTAGAGGAAGCACTTCAAGATTCGGATTGGGTGTTGGCAATGCAAGAGGAGTTCAACAACTTCACAAGGAATGAGGTATGGCATTTAGTTCCACGTCCTAACCAAAATGTTGTAGGAACCAAGTGGGTCTTCCGCAACAAGCAAGATGAGCATGGTGTGGTCATAAGGAACAAAGCACGACTTGTGGCCAAAGGGTATTCACAAGTCGAAGGTTTGGATTTTGGAGAAACTTATGCACCCATAGCTAGGCTTGAGTCAATTCGTATATTACTTGCCTATGCTACTTACCATGGCTTTAAGCTCTATCAAATGGACGTGAAGAGTGCCTTCCTCAACGGACCAATCAAGGAAGAGGTCTATGTTGAGAAACCTCCTGGCTTTGAAGATAGTGAGTATCCTAACCATGTATATAAACTCTCGAAGGCGCTTTATGGGCTCAAGCAAGCCCCAAGAGCATGGTATGAATGCCTTCGAGATTTTCTTATCACTAATGGCTTCAAAGTCGGAAAGGCCGATCCTACTCTATTCACTAAAACCATTGTAAATGATTTGTTTGTATGCCAAATTTATGTTGATGATATCATATTTGGGTCTACTAACAAATCTATTTGTGAAGAGTTTAGTAGGATCATGATTCAAAAATTCGAGATGTCAATGATGGGGGAGTTGAAGTACTTCCTAGGATTTCAAGTGAAGCAACTCCAGGAGGGCACCTTCATTAAACAAACGAAGTACATTAAATATATACTCTCCAAGTTTGGAATGAAGGATACCAAGCCCATCAAGACACCCATGGGAACCAATGGGCATCTCGACCTCGACACGGGAGGTAAATCCGTAGATCAAAAAGTATACCGGTCGATGATAGGATCCTTACTCTATTTATGTGCATCTTGACAGGACAGTATGCTTTCTGTATGCATGTGTGCAAGGTTCCAAGCCGACCCTAAGGAAGTTCACCTTAGGGCTGTGAAGCGAATCTTGAGATATTTAGTTCAAACACCTAAGTTTGGTATTTGGTACCCCAAGGGATCCTCGTTTGATCTATTAGGATATTGCAATGCTGATTGGGCAGGGTGTAAGATTGATAGGAAGAGCACATCAGGGACTTGTCAGTTTCTAGGGAGATCCCTGGTGTCTTGGGCTTCAAAGAAACAAAACTCAGTGGCTCTTTCTACCGCCGAAGTCGAGTACATTGCCGCAGGCCATTGTTGCGCGCAATTGCTTTGGATGAGGCAAACCCTTGGGGACTATGGCTACAAATTTAGCAAAGTCCCTCTCCTATGTGACAATGAGAGTGCAATCCGCATGGCAGATAATCCCGTTGAACACAGCCGCACTAAGCACATAGCCATTCGGTATCACTTTCTGAGAGATCACCAACAAAAGGGGGATATCGAGATAGCCTATATAAACACCAAAGATCAATTGGCCGATATCTTTACCAAACCTTTAGATGAGCAATCCTTTACCAAACTTAGGAATGAGCTAAATATTCTTGATTCTAGGAATTTTGATTGATACTTTGCACACATAGCTCATTTATATACCTGTCGGTGTTTCGACCCCGAGGGGTCCCTGGACCGACGAGTAAATTGTCGCTGCGTGTCCTAGCCCAGATGGGTCGGCGCGAGACGGAGACACAAGGGGGGGAAACAGTAAGGGGAAACCCGCGGCCTCGTGTTGTCCTGCGCCCAGGGTGGATGCGCTTGCAGTAGGGGGTTACAAGCGTTCGCAAGGGAGAGAGAGAGACAGGGGGCGTTAGGCTGCCCGTTCTCCCGCGCGGCCACCTTTTTCGTATGAGAGCCCTGGACCTTCCTTTTATAGACGTAAGGAGAGGGTCTAGGTGTACAACGGGGGGTGTAGCAGTGTGCTAACGTGTCTAGCAGAGAGGAGCTAGAGCCCTATGTACGTGCCGACGTGGCTGTCGGAGAGGTATTGGAGCCCTGTTCATGTGGCGTCGTGGCCATCGGAGGAGCGCTTGAGCCCTGTAGAAGCACAGCTGTCGGGGCTATCGGATCCTTGCTAACGTATCCTTGCTTCCGTAGGGGGCTGAGAACCACCGTTGCCATGGAGCACGTGGGGTGCCATCATTACTTGTTTTACCGGGGCGAGCCAGATGGGACGCCGGTCTTGTTCCCCGTAGCCTGGGCTAGCTAGAGGTAGGGTAATGATGGCCTCCCCTTGTGGCGTGGTCGGTCCGAGCGAGGTGGTGACTCCTCCGAGGTTGAGGCTGAGTCCGAGCCCTGGGATCAGGCGAGGCGAAGACCGTCTTCCGCCCGAGGCTGGACTTGGTTGCTGTTAGCCTCACCCTGGCGGGTGGCACAGCAGTCGGAGCAGCGCAGGTGGCGCTGTTTTCCTGTCAGGTTAGTCAGTGGAGGGGCGAAGTGACTGAGGTCACTTCGGCCTTGTCGATTGGAAAGCGCGCGTCAGGATAAGGTGTCAGGCGATCCTTGCATTGAATGCTCCTGCAATCCGGTCGGCTGGCGAGGCGATCTGGCCAAGGTTGCTTCTCCGTGAAGCCTACCCGAGCTAGGCTTCGGGAGAGTCGAAGGTGCACCTGTTGCTTGGGGAGACCCTCGGGCGAGGCGTGAATCTGCCTTGGTCTTCCGTTCCTACCCGAGGCTGGGCTCAGGCGAGGCGAGATCGTGCCCCTTGAGTGGACGGAGCCTTAACCGGAATTGCGTCCATCAGGCCTTTGCAGCTTTGTGCTGATGGGGTTACCAGCTGAGATTAGGAGCCTTGGGGGTACCCCTAATTACGGTCCCCGATAGTAGCCCCCGAGCCTCAAAGGGAGTGTGGGTACTCGCTTGGAGGCTTTGTTGCATTTTTTTGCAAGGGGACCGGCCTTTCTCGGTTGCATTTTGTTCCGGTGGGTGCGCGCGAGCGCACCCGCTGGGTGTAGCCCCCGAGGCCTCGTATGAGTGGTTTGACTCCTTCGAGGTCTTAATGCCTTTCGTGATGGCTTGGCCGGTCTGGTTGTTCCCTCATGTGAACTGGTCGTTGCCCGGGTGCATAGTCAGGTCCCGAGTTCTTGGGCTGGTATATTGACACCGTCAACAGTTTGGCCGGAGCTGGGTTTGCGAGAGCAGCCCCCGAGCCTCTGCAAAGGGCGAGAGGACGGTCAAGGGCAGACTCGGCTTTTTTCATACGCCCCTGCGTCGCCTTTCCGCAAGGAGGAGGGGGAAGCGCCATGTTGCCCTCGGTGGGCGCCGAACATGGTGTTTCAGTGAGTTGCTAACGGGTGATCCGAGTGGACGCTCGTGCCCCGTTCGATAAGGGTCGGCTAGTGGCCTAGAGGCGCGCTCCAAAAGTACCTGCAGGTGATTTGCCGGACCCGGTCCTGTTTGATAGGGTCTGAGGGCTCGATGCCTCCCTCTGATGGGATTCCGTTACAGAATCGTTCCTGCTGGTCTCGGAAATGTCCTAGGGTACCTCGGGAGCGTAGCCCGAGCCTTGGTTATGTATCGAACGTACCCAGAGTCATCCCTCACTCTGCGTGCTCTGGGGCGACTGTCGAACCCGTCGGGGGGCCAGCCTACGAACCCCTGATCAGTAGTGGGCGTGGAGCCCGAGTGGCCTGAGGTGGCTGTCGAACCCTTCCGAAGGGGCCAGCCTTCGAACCTCTGACCAGTAGTGGGCGCGGAGCCCGAGTGACCTGAGGCGGCTGTCGAACCCTTCCGAGGGGCCAGCCTTCGAACCTCTGACTAGTAGTGGGCGCGGAGCCCGAGTGGCCTGAGGCGGCTGTCGAACCCTTCCGAGGGGCCAGCCTTCGAACCTCTAACCAGTAGTGGGCGCGGAGCCCGAGTGCTCTGAGGCGGCTGTCGAACCCTTCCGAGGGGCCAGCCTTTGAACCTCTGATCAGTAGGGGGGCTCGAGGCCCGCTTCCTTCGCGGAGAAGGATCCCTTTCAGAGTATCCCCTTTCCCGGTCCCTGTAGCAAGAGAGAGAAGGGGGAAGAGGAAAAGGATACGAAATTGAACGACATGGCGCACCTTTTTTGACGCGGTCATTATGGCGGAGGTGAAGCGTCGCCCGCTTCGCCTGCCAAAGGTGTCACCTGTCCTACCGCAGAGTTAATGCGACGGGACGAGTGATTCGCGGGGCAGCCGTTGCGTATGCGCGAGCCGTTCGAGGAACGGAACACGGGCGCGTCATCCTCACGCCGTGGGAGAGAGCTCTCTCGCTGTTCCAGGAGGGGACGTGAGCCTGCAGACGATTCGACTGCTGCTTCCGCCCGCCTGCCACCACCATTACTGCCGGCCCACTTTTGGCCATGTTGACCGTCGCGCCTTCTCCCGCGGCTGACTGACCCGTGACCAGCGTGCATGGTTGGCACTGCTGGGCCGTGCGCAGGGTTGCCTCGAGTCGCGGCACCGGTTCCGTAGTCGAGAAGGCGCGGCGCTGGCGCAAGTGGCGCTGTAGTTTTTTGCATGTAGTAACCAGCGCGCCGGTTACATGACGTGTGGGCCTAGGCCTCCATGCTGGATGTGTCGAAGTCGAAAGGGTGCACCCCCTTGGTGCAGTTGCATACCGCCTACATGGCGGTCCGCCCTTTCACCCGCTGGTTTGGGCGAAGACGGAGGAATGCTCGTAGCCGCTGGGCGGTTACACGCTCCGCGCGTGTGGCGGTTTGGCTTCTTCTGTCCTAGGGCAGCTCGCATGACGCGTGGGGCCCAGCCCCCGTGTCGTAGGGGGAGGACCTTGAAGCGTGTTGGTGAAGACTTAGTCCACGACAGCTTGAGGACGCAAGTGGGGAGAGTTTCCTTTAAAAAGGGATCGACCTCCTGGGTGATAGCCATGCCTTGGCACTTTCCTCATGCGTCGCATCCTTCCGCCTTCCGAGCCCCCGGATGGGGAGCACTCGCGTTGTCTGGCTCTTGCTGTTGTTGGAAGGAGCGCAACCTCGTGGAGGTTGGTACCTTTCAGCCATCGCTCGGCTTCAAGGATTTACGTCAGGCAGCCCAGCTGCATCCCCTCGCCGATGGGCAATTTGGTGGAGAGAAGCGAGTCGGGCTGCGGCCTCCGCCCCACCCTCAGCTTCAAGGATTTTCGTCATCCGGGCTAAGGCGGAGGAGCACACCGAGTGGGGGGTTGCCTCCGCGTGGGTCGGTAACAATTTTCTTCCCCCGGCGTTCGGGGGAGAAAGGCATCCTCCAGCCCCGCGGAGGCTTCCTTCAGCCATGCCGGGGAAGGCGAACTGCTGTTGCCCAGCCAGGGTGCAGCATTCCGTCCTCTGTCCGGGCGATGGTCGCGCCGCGTATGGGCCAGCCACGTCCAGGTCTTCCTCACGCCGATAGCCATGCCAGAGGGTTGCCCAGCACGTCGTGCGCCGTGAGGGCGGTGCTCATGTTCTGGGGCGGCCTCGGCGAGGGCGGGAGCGAGGACCTGCCGGTGCGCTTTGGGGCGGCCGGCACCTGCTGGTGCGGTGTTGAGGTGGCAGCAGCCGGAGAAGGTTTCTCTGCCGACGAGATCGCCAACTTCGCCTGCACCCCTGGACCTCTGTCCCCCTGGCTTGAATGGCTGGTTCTCATCCTTCGTGGGCGAGAGCCTTTCCACCGCAGCGTTTGCCCGGAAGCCGTTGCTGCAGCTGTCTTGCCGCCCGGGACGGAGGTCGTTGCCGCTGCTGTCAGAGCGGGCGGCGGAGCCGCTTGAAGTTCGTCGTCCCGCGGGCCTCCTTGTATGGAGGTTGTTCATACCCGCGAGAACGGAACCGGAGTCTCGTTTGTAATGGCACCTTGAGTGCTGGTGTATGTTCATTGCGGCTGTCGGGGCCTGAACATTTGTGTATTTGGGCACGAAGCCGTGTTTCTTCTCCATTTCGCGCACCAGAACTCGCATGTCGGCTAGCTGGACCGCTTAACCAAGCGTGAGTTGCCTTGTGCGGAAGGTGACGAGTGAGGTATCCGTATCCCGGAGGCGTAGGAGTCCCTCGACTCGGTCGGCCTTGCCACTCGAGGCTTCTCTTGCTTAGTGAAGAAACCCTCGGCTGCTCCGCGATGAGCCGAAGCCGGAGGCAGCGGTGTCAGCATGGACAGAGGCGAAGTTGGCTGGAGAAGAAACTTCGTCGGCCTAGGAGTAGGGGACTTCCCAGGCCGACGAGGCGTCGCAGTGGCGGCTGGGACCTGGCCAGGTCGTCCGCTGGCGGGACCAACCCTGGAGTCGGGCTGCCGAGGCCATGAGCCAGGCTGGTGTCCTCGGGGGACAGCTGGCTGAGGTTACGGAGCGGCCGGTCCTGCCGTCTGCTTGGGTCGGGTTCCTAGAGGAGACCCTGGCGGCGATGGCCCAGGCGCGGTGCGGACATCTTCCTTCGAGGTGGAGACCCTCCGACCATGTTGCTGTCCGAGGCCGGGTCGGATTCCGCCGAAGGTGGAGTCGATGCCGAGGGTGCTGCTGCTCCCCCTGCTGACGTCTGAACCTGCAGGAACAGTTTGTCTGTAGCGTGCGTATGTTTTTTGCGGCCGCCGAGGCCAAAACATACCGTCATCGTGTTGTAAAGCTGCGTTTCTTTTCCCCTTGTTTCGAGTATCAGGACTTGTTCGTCGATAACAGAATCGTTCATCCGAGCGTGAGTTACTTATCGCAGAAGGTGATGAGTGAGGTATCCGTATCCCGGAGGCGTAGGAGTCCCTCGGCTCGGTTGGCCTTGCCTGCTTACGTGTACTCTTACTCGTCCGTAAGATTCTGTTATCGATATAGTCGAGATGGCACGAAAAATCGTTTCGACAGAAAAAGTTTTCGAGCGTTAAGACTTGTTCGGTCAGCGGAATCCCTTATCCGAGCGTGAGTTACTTATCGCAGAAGGTGATGAGTGAGGTATCCGTATCCCAGAGGCGTAGGAGTCCCTCGGCTCGGTTGGCCTTGCCTGCTTACGTGTACTCCGTCGTTTTTAGGACTCCACTATCGAAGTAGTCGAAAAGCACGAAAGATGTTCTGGCAGAAAGACTTTTTCCGAGGAAAATTTTAACGCAGAGGGGGTTCCCCCTTCTAGCCCCCGAGGGAGGGTCGGGCTTTGCCGAGGCAAGGCTGACCCTTCCTTGAAGGTTAGACTTTGCTTGCGTATGTAAACGAGGTACATGAACGACTTGAAAACATCTTAAGGGTAGAAATGACGTAGCTGTCGGATGTTCCAAGTGTTGTTGTAGACCTCGCCTTGACTGTTGGCCAGCTTGTATGTTCCGGGCTTCAGAATCTTGGCGATGATGAACGACCCTTCCCAGGGAGGCATGAGCTTGTGGCGCCCTCGGGCGTCTTGTCGTAGCCGAAGCACCAGGTCGCCCACCTGGAGGTCTCGGGACCGAACCCCTCGGGCGTGGTAGCGTCGCAGGGACTGCTGATACCGCGCCGAGTGTAGTAAGGCCATATCCCGAGCCTCTTCCAGCTGGTCAAGTGAGTCTTCTCGGTTTGTCTGGTTGCTTCGGGCGTCGTATGCCCTCGTCCTCGGGGAGCCGTGTTCTAAGTCTGTGGGCAAGATAGCCTTAGCCCCATAGACTAGAAAAAACGGCGTGAAGCCCGTGGCTCGGCTTGGCGTCATCCTCAGACTCCAGACCACCGAGGGGAGTTCCTTCATCCACCGCCTGCCAAACTTGTTGAGGTCGTTGTAGATCCTCGGCTTGAGCCCCTGTAGAATCATGCCGTTGGCACGCTCTACCTGCCCATTCGTCATGGGGTGAGCTACGACGGCCCAGTCCACCCAGATGTGGTGGTCCTCACAGAAGTCCAGGAACTTTCTGCCAGTGAACTGGGTGCCGTTGTCGGTGATGATGGAGTTCAGGACCCCGAAGCGATGGATGATGTTGGTGAAGAATGCCACCGCCTGTTCGGACCTGATGCTATTTAGGGGTCGGACCTCGATCCACTTGGAGAATTTGTCGATGGCAACCAGTAGGTGCGTGAAGCCCCCGGGTGCCTTCTGCAAGGGACCGACGAGGTCCAGACCCCACACAGCAAACGACCAGGTGATGGGTATTGTTTGAGAGCCTGAGCGGGCAGGCGGGTCTGCTTTGCGTAGAATTGACACCCTTGGCAGGTGCGTACAATCCTAGTGGCGTCGGCCACCACGGTTGGCTAGTAGAAACCCTGTCGGAAGGCGTTTCCCACGAGGGTCCGAGGTGCTGCGTGGTGACCGCAAGCCCCCAAGTGTATTTCTTGCAATAACTCTTGACCTTCGGCGATGGATATGCATCGTTGGAGGATGCTTGAGGGGCTGCGGTGGTAGAGCTCCTTTTCGTCACCCAGCAAGACGAACGACTTGGCACGCCGCGCCAGTCGCCGAGCTTCGGCTCTGTCGAGGGGTAGCTCTCCTTGGTGGAGATATTGCAGGTATGGGGTCTGCCAGTTTCGATTAGGCGTGACCCCATTCCGCTCTTCCTCGACGCGCAGTGCCTCACCCTCGGGGGCCGAGGGTGCCTCGGGCAGGGCCGAGGCTGCCTCGGGCTAGGCCGAGGGCGCCTTGGGCTGGGCCGAGGGCGCCTCGGGCAGAGCTGAGGCCTTCTCGGGCTCGGGCGTGTCGTTGGTCTTGACAGTGGGTTGATGTAGGTCTCGGGAGAAGACGTCCGGAGGAACCGTTGTCCGCCCCGAGGCTATCTTAGCCAGCTCGTCCGCAGTCTCGTTGTATCGTCGAGCGACGTGGTTGAGCTCGAGCCCGTAGAACTTGTCCTCCAGGCGCCGAACCTCGTCGTAGTAGGCTTCCATCTTCAGGTCGCGGCAGTGGGAGTTCTTCATGACTTGGTCGATGACAAGCTGCGAGTCGCCGCGAGCGTCGAGGCGTCGAAACCCTAGCTCGATGGCGATGCGCAACCCGTTAACCAGAGCCTCATACTCGGCCACGTTGTCAGACGCCGGGAAATGGAGGCGCAGCACGTAGCGGAGGTGCTTCCCGAGGGGTGAGATGAAGAGCAGGCCCGCGCCCGCTCCTGTTTTCATCAGCGACCCGTCGAAAAACAAGTCCAGAGTTCCGGTTGGATCGGAGCTGTTGGAAGCTGGGTGTCGACCCATTCAGCCACAAAGTCCACCAAGACTTGGGACTTGATGGCCTTTCGAGGGGCAAACGAGATTGTCTCGCCCATGATCTCCACCGCCCACTTTGCAACCCTACCCGAGGCCTCTCGGCACTGGATGATCTCCCCCAGGGGGAAGGATGACACCACAGTCACCGGATGAGACTCGAAGTAGTGTCGCAACTTTCACCGTGTCAGAATCACCGCGTACAGCAACTTCTGAATTTGCGGGTAGCGGATCTTGGTCTCGGACAGTACCTCACTGATGAAGTAAACCGGTCTCTAGACGGGCAGTGCGTGCCCTTCTTCTCGTCTCTCGACCACGATCGCGGCGCTGACCACCTGAGTGGTAGCGGCGACGTAGATTAAGAGGGCTTCTCCAGCAGCGAGGGGCACCAGGATGGGCGCGCTTGTAAGGAGCGCCTTTAAGTTCCCGAGGGCTTCCTCGGCCTCGGGGGTCCAAGTAAAGCGCTCGGTCTTCCTTAAGAGGCGATACAGGGGCAGGCCTCTTTCGCCGAGGCGTGAGATGAAGCGGCTCAGAGCCGCAAGGCATCCCATGACCCTCTGTACTCCTTTCAAGTCCTTGACAGGCCCCATGTTGGTGATGGCCGCGATTTTCTTCGGGTTGGCCTCGATGCCCCGCTCGGAGACGATGAAACCCAGGAGCATGCCTCGGGGGACTCCGAAGACACACTTCTCGGGATTGTGTTTTACGCCTTCCGCTTTGAGACACTTGAATGTCGTTTCAAGGTCAGAGAGGAGGTCGGAGGCTTTCCTCATCTTGACTACGATGTCATCGACGTAGGCCTCGACCGTTCGACCAATGTGCTCACCGAACACGTGGTTTATGCACCTTTGGTATGTCGCACCCGCGTTCCTCAAACCGAATGGCATAGTAACGTAACAGTACATGCCAAAAGGTGTGATGAAAGAAGTCGCGAGCTGGTCGGACTCTTTCATCCTGATTTGGTGATACCCTGAGTAGGCATCGAGGAACGACAGTGTTTCGCACCCAGCAGTGGAATCCACGATTTGATCGATACGAGGCAGAGGGTAGGGAACCTTCGGACATGCTTTGTTTAGACCAGTGTAGCCTACACACATCCACCATTTCCCACCTTTCTTTTTCACAAGCACAGGGTTGGCTAGCCATTCGGGATGGAATACCTCTTTGATGAACCCTGCAGCCATCAGCTTGTGAATCTCCTCGCCTATGGCTCTGCGCTTTTCTTCGTCGAATCGGCGCAGAGGCTGCTTCACGGGTCGGGCACCAGCTCGGATATCCAGTGAGTGCTCGGTGACTTCCCTCGGTATGCCAGGCATGTCCGAGGGACTCCACGCAAAAACCTCGGTGTTTGCGCGGAGAAAGTCAACGAGCACTGCTTCCTATTTGGGGTCGAGCTCGGAGCCGATCTGGATCTGCTTGGAGGCGTCGTTGCTGGGGTCGAGAGGGACGGACTTAACTGCCTCTGCTGGTTCGAAATTGCCGGCGTGGCGCTTCGCATCTGGAACCTCCTTGGAGAGGTTTTCCATGTCGGCGATGAGGGCCTCGGATTCGGCAAGGGCCTCGGTGTACTCCACGCACTCCACGTCGCATTCGTACGCGTGTCGGTACGTGGGGCCGACGGTGATGACCCCGTTGGGGCCCGTCATCTTGAGCTTGAGGTAGGTGTAGTTGGGGACGACCATGAACTTGGCGTAACATGGTCTCCCCAGCACTGCGTGGTAGGTTCCTTGGAACCCGACCACCTCGAACGTGAGGGTTTCCTTTCAGAAGTTGGAGGGAGTCCCGAAGCAGACGGGCAGATCGAGTTGTCCAAGGGGCTGGACGCGCTTCCCAGGAATGATCCCGTGAAAGGGCGCCGCACCGGCCCGGATCGAGGACAGATCGATCTGTAGGAGCCCGAGGGTGTCGGCGTAGATGATGTTGAGGCTGCTGCCTCCGTCCATGAGGACCTTGGTAAGCCTGACGTTGCCGATGACCTTGGTAAGCCCAGGCTCGGCATGCGGTCGGGGTGGTCGTCTTGGTCGAAGGTGATGGGCTTGTCGGACCAATCTAGATAGACTGGCGCCGCCACCTTTACCGAGCAGACCTCCCGGCGCTCTTGCTTGCGATGCCGAGCCGAGGCGTTCGCCACCCGCCCACCGTAGATCATGAAGCAGTCATGGACCTCGGGGAACTCTTCTGCCTTGTGAGCTTCCCTCTTGTCGTTGTCGGGGGCCCTGCCACCTTCCGCCGATGGCCCGGCCTTGTGGAAGTAGCGCCGAAGCATGACGCACTCCTCAAGGGTGTGCTTGACGGGACCCTGATGATAGGGGCACGACTCCTTGAGCATCTTGTCGAACAAGTTGGCGCCTCCGGGAGGTTTCCGAGGGTTCTTGTGCTCAGCGGCGGCGACAAGGTCTGCGTCGGCGGTGTCGCGTTTCGCTTGTGACTTCTTCTTGCCCTTCTTCCTCGTGCCGCGCTGAGCAGACGCTTCGGGGCGTCATCCGGCTGGCGCCCCTGAGGCTGCTTGTCCTTCCGGAAGATGGCCTCGACCGCCTCCTGGCTAGAGGCGAACTTGGTGGCGATATCCATCAGCTCGCTTGCCCTGGTGGGAGTCTTGCGACCCAGCTTGCTCACCAGGTCACGGCAAGTGGTGCCGGCGAGGAACGCGCCGATGACATCAGAGTCGGTGATATTGGGCAGCTCGGTGCGCTGCTTCGAAAATCACCGGATGTAGTCCCGTAGGGATTCTCCCGACTGCTGGCGGCAGCTTTGGAGATCCCAGGAGTTCCCAGGGTGCACGTATGTGCCCTAGAAGTTGCCGGCGAAGGCTTTGACCAGGTCGTCCCAGTTGGAGATCTGCGCAGGAGGCAGATGCTCCAGCCAGGCTCGGGCGGCGTCGGAGAGGAACAGGGGGAGGTTGCGGATGATGAGGTTGTCATCGTCTGTTCCACCCAGCTGGCAGGCCAGCCGGTAGTCCGCGAGCCATAGTTCAGGCCTTGTCTCCCCCGAGTACTTGGTGATGGTAGTCAGGGCCTAGAACCGGGTCGGGAACGGCGCCCATCGTATGGCCCGGCTGAAAGCTTGCGGACTGGGTGGGTCGGGCGAAGGGCTCCGATCCTCCCTGCTGTCGTAGCGTCCCCCACGCCTGGGTGGTAGCCTCGGCGCACCCTCTCATCGAGGTGGGCTCGACGGTCGCGGTGATGGTGCTCGTTGCCGAGGCAGCCCGGGGTCGTAGGCGCTGTGTCCCGCGTGCGCCCGGTGTGGACCGAGGCCTCCCGCATGAATCGGGAAGTCGCGGCGCGATGCTCCGGGGGGTATCCCTGCCTTTGGGAGGCAGAGCTTTCGGCCCGTCGGACCACGGCATCCTCCAGGAGATTCTTGAGTTCTCCCTGGATACGCCGCCCCTCGGTGGTGGATGGTTCCGGCATCACGCGGAGTAGCATTGCTACTGCAGCCAGGTTCTGGCCGACCCCACTGGAAGCCGGGGGCAGCCTTGCCCTGGCATCGTCGGCGATGCGGCGCTGGACGTCCTGGGCCAGATGACACACTTCTCCGGCCGGTGCTCAGCCTGCCCGCACCTGCCGATGTTCTGCCAGAGCTGTACAAGTTGTCCTGCTTCCTCATCGAGCCTGGCCTGCATCTCGCGGATTTGCTCGAGCTGTGTGTCCTAACCCCCCGTAGGGACTGGGACCACGGCTAGCTCCCGAAGGATGTCAACGCGAGGCGCAGGCCTAGAGGGATCGCTGTCCTCCAGCATACCAAGGTGGTTGCCTTCGTCGAGACCCTCTAGATCGACGTGGAAACATTCGTGACTTGGGCCACAGTCCTCGTTGCCGAGGCTATGGCTATCATCGAAGCAATCGGAGAGGCAGTAGTCACATGCGGTCATGAAGTCCCGCACGGCACTAGAGTTACCGAGCCCGGAGAAATCCCAACCAGAGTCGGGCTCATCGTCTTCCTCGGAACCTGGGGGCCCATAGGTCGAGACGGTCGTCAATCTGTCCCAAGTTGACCACATATGGTACCCCGGGAGGTTTGGATATGCCTTTATGAAAGCGTCCACCGAAGCGGGGTCGCTTAGTGGGTCGAAGCTGAATCTAAAAGGCACAGGATGGGAAACGGACAGTACCTCTTGATCGACGGACGGTGATGAAGTCGCGTCGGGGACGGACTGCACCGTTATCTCAGGTATAAGGCTAACGCCCAGCAAGTCCTTCGCGAGTGTGCTGGTGTCGCTCGTCATATGCTTGGGGTTAGCATGTTGCAGGGAAACGACGCTCGTCTTCGTTTTGAACGCGAGGTCAACGCCCGACGTGTCCCCCACTGGGGCGCCGGCGTCGTTGACTCGCTCGACAGCCGACGAGGCACCGCCTCCTGCTTGGCCATGATTGCCCCGCCACCTTCCCCGTCGACGGGGAAGGTGACGGGACAGCCTCGGATGCTGTTCTTCCGCCACGCGGGGAAGACATCGTCGATTCCGCCGCCGGCAGGCGGGCTGACGGCCGCCATTGTCGTTGTCGCGCAGCGGAGGAAGGAGTATCATGTCGTAGCTGCCGTCGAGGGACATGAACTCGAGGCTCCCGAAACGGAGCTTCGTCCCGAGTTGGAGAGGTTGCTGGAGACTCCCCATCTGGAGCTTGACAGGAAGCTGTTCGTCAACACGCAGCAGGCCTCTACCTGGCGCGCCAACTGTCGGCATTTTGACCCCGGGGGGTCCCTGGACCGACGAGTAAATTGTCGCTGCGTGTCCCAGCCCAGATGGGTCGGCGCGAGACGGAGACACAAGGGGGGAAAACAGTAAGGGGAAACTCGCGACCTCATGTTGTCCTGCGCCTAGGGCGGATGCGCTTGCAGTAGGGGGTTACAAGCGTTCGCGAGGGAGAGAGAGAGACAGGGGGCATTAGGCTGCCCGTTCTCCCGCTCGGCCACCTTTTTCGTATGAGAGCCTTGGACCTTCCTTTTATAGACGTAAGGAGAGGGTCCAGGTGTACAACGGGGGGTGTAGCAGTGTGCTAACGTGTCTAGCAGAGAGGAGCTAGAGCCCTATGTACGTGCCGACGTGGCTGTCAGAGAGGTGTTGGAGCCCTATTCATGTGGCGTCGTGGCCGTCGGAGGAGCGCTTGAGCCCTGTAGAAGCATAGCTATCGGGGCTGTCGGATCCTTGCTGACGTATCCTTGCTTCCGTAGGGGGCTAAGAACCACCATTGTCATGGAGCACGCAGGGTGCCATCATTACTTGTTTTACCAGGGCGAGCCAGATGGGATGCCGGTCTTGTTCCCCGTAGCCTGGGCTAGCTAGGGGAGGGTAATGATGGCCTCCCCTTGTGGCGTGGTCGGCCCGAGCGAGGTGGTGACTCCTCCGAGGTCGAGGCTGAGTCCGAGCCCTGGGATCGGGCGAGGCGAAGACCGTCTTCTAGAGTAGGCTGAGTCTGAGCCCGGGGGTCGGGCGAGGCGGAGATCGTCGTCCGAGGCGAGGTCGAGTCCGAGCCTGGGGTCAGGCGAGGTGGAGATCGTCGTCCGAGGCGAGGTCGAGTCCGAGCCCTAGGGTCGGGCGTGGCGGAGGTCGTCGTCCGAGGCGAGGTCGAGTCCGAGCCCTGGGGTCGGGCGAGGCGGAGATTCCTATGGCGCCCGAGGCTAGACTTGGTTGCTGTCAGCCTCACCCTAGCGGGTGGCACAGCAGTCGGAGCAGTGCAGGCGGCGCTGTTTTCCTATCAGGTCAGTCAGTGGAGGGGCGAAGTGACTGTGGTCACTTCGTCCTTGTCGACTGGAAAGCGCGCGTCAGGATAAGGTGTCAGGCTATCCTTGCATTGAATGCTCCTGCGATCCGGTCAGCTGGCGAGGCGATCTGGCCAAGGTTGCTTCTCCGTGAAGCCTACCCGAGCTGGGCCTCGGGCGAGTCGAAGGTGCGCCCGTTGCTTGAGGAGACCCTCGGGCGAGGCGTGAATATGCCTTGGTCTTCCGTTCCTACCCGAGGCTGGGCTCGGGCGAGGCGAGATCGTGCCCCTTGAGTGGACGGAGCCTTAACCAGAATTGTGCCCATCATGCCTTTGCAGCTTTGTGCTGATGGGGGTTACCAGCTGAGATTAGGAGCCTTGGGGGTACCCCTAATTACGGTCCCCGACAATACCTTTGATCATATCTCTTTTATGTCTATGACTAATGTGTTTTCAAGTATATTATTATGCTTAGTCATAGAATTGAAAGGGAAATGGAGTATTCGGCAAAGAAGACGCTTCCACTCAACTCCATCGATATTTGCCGGTATTCCGCATCGTTCTCCACTTTGGTATAATCTTCACTCATATTTTTGTGTTTGCCAAAGGGGGAGAAAGTTTGAAAAAGGGCTTATATTTCACTCACAAGTATCCGTTTTTGGCGATTCATGCCAAAGGGGGAGAAAGTATGAGCCCAAAGCAAAAGGACCGCACCACCACCAAATTTTAAAAATGAAGTTTTTCAAATTGATATCTTATTGTGTTCAAAAGGGGGAGAAAGTAGTATCTTCAAAAACTTGCAAAACCCTCTTGAACACTAAGAGGAGAATTTTATTTAGGGGGAGTTTTGTTTAAGTCAAAGGAAAAGCATTTGAAACAGGGGGAGAAAATTTCAAATCTTGAAAATGCTTCTTTCAATCTTATTCATGTACCTTTGACTATTTGCAAAATGTTTTGAAAAGAATTTTACAAAGAATTTGCAAAAACAAAACTAGTGGTGCAAATGTGGTCCAAAATTTTAAATAAGAAGAAAAATCATCCATGCATGTCTATTGAAAAAGTATATTGGTTTCAATTCCAAGCAACCTTTGCACTTACATTATTCAAACTAGTCCAATTCTACACTTTTATATTTGCTTTGGTTTGTGTTGGCATCAATCACCAAAAAGGGGGAGATTGAAAGGGAAATAGGGTCAAACCTTTTCCAATATAATTTTTGGTGGTTGAATTGCCCAACACAAATTATTGGACTAACTAGTTTGCTCTAGAAAATATGTTGTACAGGTGCCAAAGGTTCACAACAAACCAATACAAAGATAAAAGAAAGGGTTCAAAACAAAGGAGCAAAGTATACCGAAGGCAGCCCTGGTCTAGCGCACCGGACTGTCCGGTGCACCAGGGAGATCGACTCTGAACTTGCCAGCTTCGGAAATTTGGGAGGCCGCTCCGCTATAATTCACCGGACTGTCCGGTGTAACATCGGACTGTCCGGTGTGCCAGCGGAGCAACGACTACTTCGCGCCAACGGTCGTCTGCAAAGGACATTAAATGCACTACACCTGCGCGCGCAGAAGTCAGAGCAGACACCAAAAGCCGCACCGGACATTCTACAGGACCTGTCCGGTGCACCACCGGACCGTACGGTGGACCAGTTGTCAGAAGCTCCAACGGTCGGAACCCAACGGCCTGGTGACGTGGCTGGCGCACCGGACAGTGTCCGGTGGCGCACCGGACTGTCCGGTGCGCCATACGACAGCAGCCTTCACCAATGGTTCTTTTGGTGGTTGGGGCTATAAATACCCCCCAACCACCACACTTCAATGCATCCAAGTTTTCAGACATCAAACCTCATACAAGAGCTATAGACTTCATTACAAGACACAAACAAAGAGATCAAATCCTCTCCCAGGTCCAGAATCACTCCAAACAAATTAGTGACTAAAGAGAGAGACTTTTGTGTTCTTTTGAGCTCTTGCGCTTGGATTGCTTTTCTTCTTCCTCTATTCTTGCTTCCAATTCACTTGTAATCAAAACAAGAGACACCAAGTTGTGGTGGTCCTTGTAGTGGACTAAGTGTCCCATTTGATTGAGAAGAAAGGCTCACTCGGTCTAAGTGACCGTTTGAGACAGGGAAAGGGTTGAAAGAGACCTGGTCTTTGTGACCACCTCAACGGGGAGTAGGTTTGCAAGAACCGAACCTCGGGAAAACAAATCATCGTGTCATTTGCCTTATTTGCTTGCGATTTGTTTTTCGCCCTCTCTTTCGGACTCGACCTTAATTCTAATGCTAACCCCGACTTGTAGTTGTGCTTAAACTTTGTAAATTTCAGATTTGCTTATTCACCCCCCTCTAGGCAACTTTCACATAAACTATATATATATATGTCGGGGACCATAATTAGGGGTACCCTCAAGACGCCTAATTCTCAGCTGGTAACCCCCATCAGCATAAAGCTGCAGAGGCCTGATGGGTGCGATTAAGTCAGGGATCAGTCCATACGAGCGACTCGATCACGCCTCGCCCGAGCCCAGCCTCGGGCAACGGCAGCCGACCCTGAGGTGTTTCCGTCTCGCCCGAGGCCCCCTTTTTACGGCAGACGCACCTCCGGCTCGCCCGAGGCCTTGCCTTCGTTAAGAAGCAACCCTGACTAAATCGCTGCGCCGACCGACCAAGTCACAGGGGCATTTAACGCAAAGGTAGCCTGGCACCTCTATCCTGACGCGCGCCCCCTGGCAGAGCCGAAGTGACCGCCGTCACTTCGCCGCTCCACTGACTGGTCTGACAGAAGGACAGCGCCGCCTGCGCCATCCCGACTGCAGTGCCACTTGACAGAGTGAGACTGACAGGCAGCCAGGCCTTGCCAAAGGCGCCATAGGAAGCTCCGCCCGACCCAGGGCTCGGACTCGGGCTAAGGCCCCGGAAGACGGCGAACTCCGCTCCGCCCGACCCAGGGCTCGGACTCGGGCTAAGGCCCCGGAAGACGGCGAACTCCGCTCCGCCCGACCCAGGGCTCGGACTCGGGCTAAGGCCCCGGAAGACGGTGAACTCCGCTCCGCCCGACCCAGGGCTCGGACTCGGGCTAAGGCCCCGGAAGACGGCGAACTCCGCTCCGCCCGACCCAGGGCTCGGACTCGGGCTAAGGCCCCGGAAGACGACGAACCCCGCCTCGCCCGACCCCAGGGGTCGGACTCCGCCCTGGCCTCTGCCGAACGACCTCCGCCTCGCCCGACCCAGGAGCTCGGGCTCGGGCTCGGCCATGCAGGACAGACTCGACCTCGGCTTCGAAGGAGCCTCCACGTCGCTCGACCTAGGGCACAAGTCCGCAACGTCAACAGGAAGCGCCATCATCACCCTACCCCGAGCCGACTCGGGCCACAGAGAACAGGACCGACGTCCCATCTGGCTAGCTCCGCCAGATAGGCAATGATGGCGCCCCGCTAGACCCATGACGACGGCGGCTCTCAGCTCCCTTACGGAAGCAGGGGGACGTCAGCAAGAGCCCAACTGTTCCGACAGCTGTCCCTCCACCAGGCTCTGTTACTCCTCCGACAGCCACGACACCACACCAGCTGGGTGCCAAGATCTCTCCGGCTGCCACCTTGGCATGTACTTAGGGCACTAGCTCTCCCCCGCTAGACACGTAGCACTCTGCTACACCCCCATTGTACACCTGGATCCTCTCCTTACGCCTATAAAAGGAAGGACCAGGGCCTTCTTAGAGAAGGTTGGCCCCGCGGGAACGAGGGCAGGGGCAGGGGCTCTCTTGGGGCCGCTCGCTCCCCTCACCCGCGTGGACGCTTGTAACCCCCTACTGCAAGCGCACCCGACCTGGGCGCGGGACGAACACGAAGGCCGCGGGATCTCCACCTCCCTCACGACTCGGCTCCGGCCACCTCGCTTCTCCCCCCTTCGCGCTCGCCCACGCGCTCGACCCATCTGGGCTAGGGCACGCGGCACACTCACTCGTCGGCTTAGGGACCCCCTGGTCTCGAAACGCCGACAGTTGGCGCGCCAGGTAGGGGCCTGCTGCGTGTTGACGAGCAGTTTCCCGTCAAGCTCCAGATGGGCAGTCTCCAACGACCTCTCCAACCCGGGACGGTGCTCCGTTTCGGGAGCCTCGAGTTCATGTCTTTCGACGGCAGCTACGACATGATACTCCTTCCACCGCCGCGCTACGACGACAATGGTGGCCGACAGCCCGCCCGCCGGCGGCAGAATCGACGACGTCTTCCCCGCGTGGGGGAAGAACAACATTCGAGCTCGCCCCATCCTCTCCCTCGCCATCGGAGGAGGAGGCGGGGCAACCGGGGCCGAGCGGGAGGCTGCGCTCTGTCGGCTGTCGAGCGAATCGACATCCCCAGCGCCCCAACGGAGGACGCGTCGGGCGTCACCCTCGCGTTTGAGGCGAAGGACGACGGCGCGATCAGCCCCCGATGTGACTTCGTCGCTCCTCGTCGACCAAAAGGTACCGACTGATTCCCATCCTTCGTCATTTCGGCTCGACCTCAACCCGCCTAGCGACCTCGCTCTCGCGGGCGCTCACGTTGAGGCGAGTACAACCTCTCTTGGGTTTCGTGTGCGGTCGCCTTGGGACCGAATGACGGGCGTCTCGACCTACGGGCCCTCTGGGTCCGAGGAAGATGACGACCCCAGCATCTGCTGGGATTTCTCTGGATCTGGCAACCCCAGTGCCATGCGGGACTTCATGACCGCATGCAACTACTGCCTATCTGTCACACCCGGATTTTAGGGGCACCAAGACCCGGGCGCGAACATAAACACCAGGTATGCTGGGACCAAGTCTCACACATATGATGTATAGTGGCACAGGATCGAATGTCACAACTTTATATATAACAGGAGTTCTATACAAAATAAATAATTACATTATAAGGAGACAACGGTCCAGCAACCCAAAGTTGACTGGGAGACGACGACCTAGACCACTCACGAACTCATCGCAGCATCCTCCAAGAGCATCATCCTGCAGTACCTGTTCTTGACCTGTGGGGTGTGTGAGACAGCAAGAGTGAGCTCACATACGTTCATCGCTCAACAAGTTGTGGGGAATAATGTGCATGAACTCGCCAAAGGTGGGAGCTCACGTGAAGTGTAAGGCTTACCAAAGAAGATGGTTAGAGCTGAGCATTGCTTTTAAAGTTGGTCAAAATTTTATTAGCAGTTACTAAGTATAAGTAAATACCAAACCCAATTAAGAAGTAGAACAAAAGTAACAACATCACCTGCGATGCAATGCATATGACAAATTGAATTTAGTTCCATCATTTAATCATGTGAGGGTCCGAGCCGCTCATGACCGTGAGCACGGCTAGTATACCAGTTTTACACTCTGCAGAGGTTGCGCATCTTTACCCACAAGTCGTGTATCCCATGTCGCCAGGGTTTGCAAGGCCCTTAGACACTTCCAAGGTGAATGGCTAGGGATCCACTATGAGGCCTTTACAAAGTTCCACTAGCTTCCGAAAACCCGCTACAGTTTATAGGAAGTTCCAATGCAGGAATCCCTTGCAGGACCGCCATCGCAGCAAAATCCTCCCGAGGGCCTCCCTACACTGACCACTCCCCTACTGCCCTTGCCCCTTTCGGGTAAGGTAGTCTTCCACTAGCTTTCCTAATTAATCAGCCAAGGGGTCCCATTCCTCCCTTGTGGTAGCACTGTTTTCCCGGGTGGTCGCTCCATGTTCCAATTAACATAATGATCTCAACATGAACAGTAAATAACAACTGACAATAAAAGTATAATCATGAATAGTAATCTTCATACCCAAAACCACATATAGCACTAGCAAGTACTACCCAGAAAGTTCAGTGGTAAACAAGGTATAAAGATAGACAAACTAGGGTAACCTATTGGGTCCCATCAAAATTAACCTATGCAGATCATTATGATTAATCAGAACATGGCTGGGTAAAAAGAAGTGATCAAGGGCACAACTTGCCTGGGCCTTGAGAATCCAGGTACCAGGATGATCTTCAGGTGACACGTGACCTCACTGCTAGTCGTAGCATTACAAACAAACAGTGTATAGGCAGAATTAACATTACACCAAACATATATGCAAAATACATATTAATAATCTACATGATGAAATATGATCACAGGAACAAGAATTATTAATTTTGGGGTTATAGATTTTAAGTTATGAATTTCCTAAGGTTTAATGTGATTAAAATATGATTAAATGATAAATAAATTTTCTGACAGAGTTCATGACAAAACAGTGATTCTAAATGATAGAGAATATTATTACAAAATTTTAGGAATTGGAATGGTTCAATTTGGAGTTAAAATGAATTTTCTATGAATTATCTAAGTTCTAGCAATTATTTTCATATTAAAAATCTATTTTCTATTTTATTTATTCAATTTAAACGATCACTGGACTGGGCGCCAATTTCTGGAAAGCACAGGGTTCACGGCGCAAGATTCCCGAGACTCAGTTAACCGTGCCCGAGGGACGGCGGGTTGATTCACTGAAACCCGAGGGGCTCATTAGCAAAAAGACCCAGCCGAAGGGGTATGCTTTAATCTGGACCATTGGATCAGCGTTGGGCGCATGAGATTAAATCAAGTCTCCCTCTGAACCGGTACGCGATCCCCGCGGTTGGATCTAAACTCAAGGGCAGGGATTTAAAGAAGTCGAGATCCCCCCAGAGCCACACGATCGAGATCAAACGGCCCATAACCACACTGGGCGAACCGGTACCCACATCTAATCGTGGCCACACGCCCACGATCCAACGGCCCAGGGTCAATCTCTTCTCCTCCTACCTCGCGACGGCGGCGTATACCTCCCCCACGGCGGCGCCCTCACCGGCGATCGCGCAATCTGGCCCAAACGGACACCATAACCCGATTCATACGACCTACGCGTAATTGGCAACTCTCCGAACCCACTGCTACCACTAATTTCGGCCGACGTCGAGTGTGGAGCCCGGCCTACGGCGCACGGCGGAAACCCGGGCCCGACGATCAATCCCGGGCACGACTTTGGGCAACCATGCATTCAGCTTGACGGAACATGTTCAGTGGAGGGGGAATGGAATGGAGAACGTGAATCTCACCGGCAGGGGCGACGAATCGAGGATAGTCCACGGCGCGACGCGGAATTACACCCGCCGTTGACGCGGCGGCGAGCAATTCACGCCCCACACCGACCCGCGACACCGATTGCAGGCGCGGACGGATCCCCAGGACGATTACGACCCCACTCGGCCACTCGTCGAGGCAAGACCACCAGTACCGAAGGAGTTCACCGGCGGCGGCAATTTCTCCCACGGCGCGGTGTTGGCTAATCGCACGGCTTAATGAGGGGCGGGAGGAGAGCGGCACGATTTATACCCTGCCCAGTCCGAGTCCGAGCGTGCGCAGTGGGGCGGTGACCGGTGAGGTCGGCCCGAGATCAACGCGGCGAAGATCCCGGCCTACGGAGTCCGCGCGGGAGAAGAAGATCCTGACGGCGCAGGCCCACCAGCCAGTGGGACAGGGTAAAGGAGGGCGCGAGCGCGAGAGGATGAGAGGCTGCCCCGTGGGGCCCGCGTGTCGGCGCGTGGGTGCTGAACGGGCGGGCCCACGTGTCGGTGAGAAGGCGAGAGCGCGCGTGAGTGGTGAATACTGGGCCGCGCGGGATGGGAGTGGAAGTGGGCCGAAAAGGAGAATGGGCGGCCCAGATAGGGTTTTAATTCTTTTCTTTTTCATTTTTCTTTTATTTTCCTTTTTCCTTTTTGATTTATTTTCTTTTCATTTGAATCTCTAGTTTGAATTTTGAATCCTGTTATGAACTTCACTTTTGAGTCAAATGTACCAACTCAAATCTGTACAAGAATAATATATATATATATTATAATTATTTTTATTCACATAGTAATTTCTTCCTTCTCTTTTCTCTTTTTACATATTATTTCTAAAACCCCAAAGTGCAACTTTGGGTTAAATTCAAATCTCAATTCCATTATTATATTTTATTATTATTTTAAATGCACATACAATTAAAACTCCATCATGAGTGCCAAATATGGTTCTATTTATTATTTTATCCACTTAAGCAAATGCTTTTAAATAGGGAGATGAGTCTTCAAATGTTATAAGAGTTCTAAAAAGAAAAATTCTAATGCAAGATCTTTGAAAATTTTTACTATATTCTCAAAATGAGATTTAGGGTGTTACACTATCCGACTGTTCCGACGGCAGCCGCAGCCTTGACGACAAGGACTGCGGCCCGAGCAGCGAATGTTTCCACGTCGAGCTAGGGGATCCCTCCGGAGGCAACCGTCTTGGCATGCCGGAGGATGGTGATCTCCCTAGGCCAGTGCCTCGCGCCGACATCCCGCGGGAGCTAGCTGTGGTCCCCGTTCCGGCGGGCCGAGAGCTCTGCCTCCCGAAGGCAGGGGTACCCCTCGGAACCTCGTGCCGCGACTTCCCGCCTCATGCGGGAAGCCTCGGTCTACACCGGGCGCACGCGCAACACCGCGCCTGTGGCCCTGGGCCACCTCGGCGACGAGCACCCTCATCGCGACCGTCGGGCCCGCCTCGACGAAAGGGTGCGCCGAGGCTATCACCCCAGGCGTGGGGAACGCTACGACAGCGGGGAGGATCGGAGTCCCTCGCCCGAACCACCCGGTCCGCAGGTCTTCAGCCGAGCCATTCGGCGGGCGCCGTTCCCGACCCGATTCCGACCCCCGACTACTATCACAAAGTACTCGGGGGAAACGAGACCGGAATTGTGGCTCGCGGACTACCGCCTGGCCTGTCAACTGGGTGGAACGGACGACGACAACCTCATCATCCGCAACCTCCCCCTGTTCCTCTCCGACACTGCTCGCGCTTGGTTGGAGCACCTGCCTCCGGGGCAGATTTCCAACTGGGAGGATTTGGTCCAAGCTTTCGCCGGCAACTTCCAGGGCACGTACGTGCGCCCCGGGAATTCCTGGGACCTCCGAAGCTACCGGCAACAGCCGGGAGAGTCTCTTCGGGACTACATCCGGCGGTTCTCGAAGCAGCGCACTGAGCTGCCCAACATCACCGACTCCGATGTCATCGGCGCGTTCCTTGCCGGCACCACCTGCCGTGACCTGGTGAGCAAGTTGGGTCGCAAGACCCCCACCAGGGCGAGCGAGCTGATGGACATCGCCACCAAGTTCGCCTCTGGCCAGGAGGCGGTCGAGGCCATCTTCCGAAAGGACAAGCAGCCCCAGGGCCGCCCGTCGGAAGATGCTCCCGAGGCGTCTACTCCGAGCGGCGCCAAGAAGAAAGGCAGGAAGAAGTCGCAAGCGAAACGCGACGCTGCCGACGCAGACCTTGTCGCCGCCACCGAGTACAAGAACCCTTGGAAGCCCCCCGGAGGTGCCAACCTCTTTGACAAGATGCTCAAGGAGACGTGCCCTTACCATCAGGGGCCCGTCAAACACACCCTCGAGGAGTGCGTCATGCTTCGGCGCCACTTCCACAAGGCCTGGCCACCCGCAGAGGGTGGCAGGGCCCGCGACGACGACAAAAAGGAAGATCACCAAGCAGGAGAGTTCCCCGAGGTCCGCGACTGCTTCATGATCTACGGAGGGCATGCGGCGAATGCCTCGGCTCGGCATCGCAAGCGAGAGCGTCGGGAGGTCTGCTCGGTGAAGGTGGCGGCGCCAGTCTACCTAGACTGGTCCGACAAGCCCATCACCTTCGACCAAGATGACCACCCCGACCATGTGCCGAGCCTGGGGAAGTACCCGCTCGTCGTCGACCCCATCATCGACGACGTTAGGCTCACCAAGGTCCTGATGGATGGGGGCAGCTGCCTCAATATCACCTACGCCGAGACCCTCAGGCTCCTGCGCGTCGATCTGTCCTCCGTCCGAGCAGGCGCTGCGCCCTTCCACGGGATCGTTCCTGGGAAGCGCGTCCAGCCCCTCGGACGGCTCGACCTTCCTGTCTGCTTCGGAACACCCTCCAACTTCCGAAGGGAGACTTTGACGTTCGAGGTGGTCGGGTTCCGAGGAACCTACCACGCAGTATTGGGGAGGCCATGCTACGCGAAGTTCATGGCCATCCCCAACTACACCTACCTGAAGCTCAAGATGTCGGGCCCCAACGGGGTCATCACCGTCGGCCCCACGTACAAACACGCGTTCGAATGCGATGTGGAGTGCGTGGAGTACGTCGAGGCCCTCGCCGAGTCTGAGGCCCTCATCGCCGACCTAGAAAACCTCTCCCGAGAGGTGCCGGGCGTGAAGCGACACGCCGGCAACTTCGAGCCAGCGGAGACGGTTAAGGCCGTCCCTCTCGACCCCAGTAGCGACACCTCCAAGCAGATCCGGATCGGTTCCGGGCTCGACCCCAAATAGGAAGCAGTGCTCGTCGACTCTCTCCGCGCAAACGCCGACGTCTTTGCGTGGAGTCCCTCGGACATGCCCGGCATACCGAGGGATGTCGCCGAGCACTCGCTGGATATTCGGGCCGGAGCCCGACCGGTCAGGCAGCCTCTGCGCCGATTCGACGAGGAAAGGCGCAGGGTGATAGGCGAGGAGATCCACAAGCTGATGGCAGCAGGGTTCATCAAAGAGGTATTCCATCCCGAATGGCTTGCCAACCCTGTGCTTGTGAGGAAGAAAGGGGGGAAATGGCGGATGTGTGTGGACTACACTGGTCTCAACAAAGCATGTCCGAAGGTTCCCTACCCTCTACCTCGCATCGATCAAATCGTGGATTCCACTGCTGGGTGCGAAACCCTGTCTTTCCTCGATGCCTACTCAGGGTATCATCAAATCAAGATGAAAGGGTCCGACCAGCTCGCGACTTCTTTCATCACGCCCTTCGGCATGTACTGCTATGTCACCATGCCGTTCGGTTTGAGGAACGCGGGTGCAACGTACCAGCGGTGCATGAACCATGTGTTCGGCGAACACATCGGTCGCACGGTCGAGGCCTACGTCGATGACATCGTAGTCAAGACAAGGAAAGCCTCCGACCTTCTCTCCGACCTTGAAGTGACATTCCGGTGTCTCAAGGCAAAAGACGTCAAGCTCAATCCCGAGAAGTGTGTCTTCGGGGTGCCCCGAGGCATGCTCCTGGGATTCATCGTCTCCGAGCGGGGCATCGAAGCCAACCCGGAGAAGATCGCAGCCATCACCAGCATGGGGCCCATCAAGGACTTAAAAGGCGTACAGAGGGTCATGGGATGTCTCGCGGCCTTGAGCCGTTTCATCTCGCGCCTCAGCGAAAGAGGCCTGCCTCTGTACCGTCTCTTAAGGAAGGCCGAGTGCTTCACTTGGACCCCCGAGGCCGAGGAAGCTCTCGGGAACCTGAAGGCGCTCCTCACCCAGGCGCCCGTCTTGGTACCCCCAGCTGATGGAGAAGCCCTCTTGGTCTACGTCGCCGCTACCACTCAGGTGGTTAGCGCCGCGATCGTGGTCGAAAGGCAAGAAGAGGGGCGTGCATTGCCCATTCAGAGGCCAGTTTACTTCGTCAGCGAGGTGCTGTCCGAAACCAAGATCCGCTACCCACAAGTTCAGAAGCTGATGTATGCAGTGATCCTGACGAGGCGAAAGTTGCGACATTACTTCGAGTCTCATCCGGTAACTGTGGTGTCATCCTTCCCCCTGGGGGAGATCATCCAGTGCCGAGAGGCCTCGGGACGGATCGCAAAGTGGGCGGTGGAAATCATGGGCGAGACAATCTCGTTCGCCCCTCGGAAGGCCATCAAGTCCCAGGTACTGGCGGACTTCGTAGCCGAATGGGTCGACACACAGTTGCCGACGGCTCCGATCCAACCGGAGCTCTGGACCATGTTTTTCGACGGGTCGCTGATGAAGACGGGAGCCGGCGCGGGCCTGCTCTTCGTCTCGCCCCTCGGGAAACACCTGCGCTACGTGCTGCGCCTCCATTTCCCGGCGTCCAACAATGTGGCTAAGTACGAAGCTCTGATCAACGGATTGCGAATCGCCATCGAGCTAGGGGTCCGATGCCTCGACGCTCGCGGCGACTCGCAGCTCGTCATCGACCAGGTCATGAAGAACTCCCACTGCCGCGACCCGAAGATGGAGGCCTACTGTGATGAGGTTCGATGCCTGGAAGACAAGTTCTATGGGCTCGAGCTTAACCACATCGCCCGGCGCTACAACGAGACTGCGGACGAGCTGGCAAAGATAGCCTCGGGGCGGACGACGGTTCCCCCGGACGTCTTCTCCCGGAATCTGCACCAACCCTCCGTCAAGATCAGCGACACGCCCGAGCCCGAGGCGCCCTCGGCCCCGTCCGAGGTAACCTCAGCCCAGCCCGAGCCGTCCTCGGTTCAGCCCGAGGGACCCTCGGCTCCCGAGGGCGAGGCGCTGCGCATCGAGGAGGAGCGGAGCGGGGTCACGCCTGATCAAGATTGGCAGGCCCCGTACCTGCAATATCTCCGCCAAGGAGAGCTACCCCTCGACCAGGCCGAGGCACGGCGGGTAGCGCGACGCGCCAAGTCGTTCGTCTTGCTGGGCGATGAGAAGGAGCTCTACCACCGCAGCCCCTCGGGCATCCTCCAGCGATGCATCTCCATCGCCGAAGGTCAGGAACTCCTGCAAGAGATACACTCGGGGGCTTGCGGCCATCATGCAGCGCCTCGAGCCCTCGTCGGGAACGCTTTCCGGTAAGGCTTCTACTGGCCGACGGCGGTGGCTGACGCCACTAGAATTGTCCGCACCTGCGAAGGGTGTCAATTCTATGCGAAGCAGACCCACCTGCCCGCTCAGGCTCTGCAGACGATACCCATCACCTGGCCCTTCGCTGTGTGGGGTCTGGACCTCGTCGGCCCTCTGTAGAAGGCGCCCGGGGGCTACACGCACCTGCTGGTCGCCGTCGACAAATTCTCCAAGTGGATCGAGGTCCGACCCCTGAACAGCATCAGGTCCGAGCAGGCGGTGGCGTTCTTCACCAACATCATCCATCGCTTCGGGGTCCCAAACTCCATCATCACCGACAATGGCACCCAGTTCACCGGCAAAAAATTCTTGGATTTTTGCGAGGATCACAACATCCGGGTGGACTGGGCTGCCGTAGCTCATCCCATGTCGAATGGGCAAGTAGAGCGTGCCAATGGCATGATTCTACAAGGGCTCAAGCCTCAGATTTACAACAACCTCAACAAGTTCGGCAAGCGATGGATGAAGGAACTCCCCTCGGTGGTCTGGAGCCTGAGGACGACGCCGAGCCGAGCCACGGGTTTCACGCCGTTCTTCCTGGTCTACGAGACCGAGGCCGTCTTGCCCACTGACCTGGAATACGGCTCCCCAAGGACGAGGGCCTACGACGATCAAAGCAACCAAGCTAGCCGAGAAGACTCGCTGGACCAGCTGGAAGAGGCTCGGGACAGGGCCTTACTACACTCGGCGCGGTATCAGCAGTCCCTGCGACGCTACCACGCCCGAGGGGTCCAACCCCGAGATCTCCAGGTGGGCGACCTGGTGCTTCGGCTGCGGCAAGACGCCCGAGGGAGGCACAAGCTCACACCCCCCTGGGAGGGGCCATTCGTCATCGCCAAAGTTATGAAGCCCAGAACGTACAAGCTGGCCAACAGTCAAGGCGAGGTCTACGGCAACGCTTGGAACATCCAACAGCTACGTCGCTTCTACCCTTAAGATGTTTCCAAGTTGTTCATATACCTTGCACTCACGCAAAGTTTAGTCAACAAGGAAGGGTCGGCCTCGCCTCGGTAAAGCCCGACCCTCCCTCGGGGGCTAAAAGGGGGGAAACCCCCTCTGCGTCAAAATTTTCCTCGAAAAAAAATCTCTTCTACCAGAATATCTTTCGTGCTTTTTGGCTACTTCGAAAAGTGGGTCCTGGAAACGACGGAGTACACGTAAGCAGCCAAGGCTGACCGAGCCGAGGGACTCCTACGCCTCCGGGATACGGATACCTCACTCATCACCTTCTGCGATAAGTAACTCGCGTTCGGATAAAGTGGCTCCGCGGATCGAACAAGTCTTTACGTTCGGAAGCCCTTCTGCCGAAGCGATCCTTCGAGCCTTCTCGACCGAGTCGGCGACAGGGCCTCATGGACGGGTGAAAGTACGCGTAAGCGGCAAGGCCGACCGAGCCGAGGGACTCCCACGCCTCCGGGATACGGATACCTCACTCATCACCTTCCGCGAGAAGCAACTCTCGCTCGCACAAACATCCCTGTTACCGACAAAAAGTCCAGATACTCGAAACAAGAGGAAAAGAGACGCAGCTTTACAACGCAGCGAGGGTGCGTGTTCTGGCCTCGACGGCCGCACAAGGCACACGCTACAAGACAATCCAATCCTGCAAGCTCGGGTCTTGACGCTTGAAGGGCGCAGCAACACCCTCGGCATCGACGGCACCTTCGGCGAGGCCCGACCTAGCCTCGGACGGCGACACGGCCCGAGGGTCTCCGCTCCGAAGGACGACGTCATCACCACGCCCGGGCAATCGCTGTCAGGGACTTCTCCGGGAATCCGGCCCGAGCAGGCGGCTCAGCCGGCCACCTCCGGGGCCTCAGCCAACCATCTTCCAAGGGCGCCAGCCCGGTCCGAAGCCTCGGCTGATCAACTCCGGCGTCGATCCCGCTAACGGACAACCCGGCTAGGCTCCGGCCGACCAGGTTTCATTTTCGAGCCAACTCTGCTTCTGTTCGTGCTGATATCGCTACCCCTGGCCTCGGCTCGACGAAGAGCGGCCGAGGGGTCTCTTTAACTAAGCTAGAGCAACCTCGGACAGCAAGGCCGACCGAGCCGAGGGACTCCTACGCCTCCGGGATACGGATACCTCACTCGTCACCTTGACACGGGGCTACTCATGCTTGGTGAAGCAGCTCAGATAGTCAACAGACGAGTCTTAGTGCTCGGAAATGAGGAAAAAACACAGCCCCGTGCCGAAGTTACATACATGTTCAGGCCCCGAAAGCCGTAATGAACAAAAAATCCTGGCATTCGAAGTGCCATTACAAACGGAGCTCCGGTTCCCCCCCCCCCCCCCCCGCAGGTACGAACAACCCCACTCGATAGGGGCGGGCCTGCGGGGCGGCGGAAGGACTCTCACCCCCCGAGGACGAGAGGCGGCCATTCAGGCCAGGAGACGGAGACCCAGGGCTACTGACGGAGTTGGCAATCTCATCGGTAGAGAAGCCACCTCCGTCCGCCGACGCCTCGGAGCGCGCCGGCAGGTCTTCGCCCTTGCTGGGGCCGTCCAGGGCGTGGGCACTGCCCTCGTGGTGCGCGGCGCAATCGTCGCCCGGACGGAGGACGCGGCGCTGCGCCCTGACTGTGTGACGACGACCCGCCTCTTCCGGCATGGCTGGAGGAAGTCTCCGTGAAGCTGGAGGATGCCGTTCTCCCCCAGACGCCCTGGGAAGAAGAGGGCAACCGACCCACACGGAGGCAGCCCCCTGACTCGCCTCGTCCTCCATCTTGGCCTGGTGATGAAAGTCCTTGAGGCTGAGGAAGGGGCAGAGGCCGCAGCCCGGCTCGCTTTCCCCCACCATCAAGCCGGAGGTCACCATCTTGGGTGACCGCCGGTGAAGGGGTGCAGCCGGGCTGCGTGATGAAAATCCTTGAAGCCGAACGATGGCTGAAAGGTACCAACTCCCACGGAGTTGCGTTCCTCCAACGATGAGGCGAAAAGACGGCGGTTTCCCCCATCCGGGGGCTTGGAAGGTGGAAAGACACGGTGCATCAGGGAGGAAGAAGACATGGTCGCCTTACGGAAGGGGTCGCCCTCCTTTTAAAGGTGACTCTCCCGGCTTGCGCCCCCAACCGTCACGGGCTGAGTCTTCTCCAACACGCCTCCAAAGCCCTCCCGTGCGGCGCGGGGGCTGGGTCCCGCATGTCATGCAGACCGGCTCCGAGCAGAAGGAGCCAAACCGCCGCGCACGGCGCACGCAACCACCCGGCGGTTACAAGTGACCCTCCACTTTTGCCCAGACCAACGGGCGAAAGGGGCAGGCAGCCATGCAGGCGGCATGCAACCGCGCCAAGTGGACGCGCCCCTCCGACTCCTGACATGCCAGCACGGAGGCCCAAGCCCACGCGTCGCGCGACCGGCGCGCCGGACGCTGCATGCAAGCAACTGTACCACTTGCGCCACCGCCGCACCTCCTCGATTGCGGAACCGATACCGCGACCCGAGGCGACCCAGCGCGCGACCCAGCAGCGCCAGCCTGACGCAGCAGTCAAACATGGTCAAAAGTGGGCCGGCAGTAATGACGGTGGCGGGCACGCGGGAGCAGCGGTCACGCCGTCAGCCAAGCTCACGTCCCATCCGGAGACAGCGAGAGAACCCCCTCTCACGGCGTGAGGACGACGCGCCCGTGACCCGTTCCTCGAACGGCTCGCGCACGCGCAACGGCAGCCTCGCCAACTACTCGCCCCATCGCATTAACTCCGCGGCTGGACAGGCGGCGCTTCTGGCAGGAGCAGCTGGCGACGTTTCGCCTTCGCCAAAACAACCGCGCCAAAAAAGGTACGCCGCGTCGTTCAATTCCGTATCCTTTTTCCTTTTTCCTCCTTCTCTATCTCTTGCAACAGGGACCGGGAAAGGGGATACCCCTAAAGGGATCCTTCCCCGTGAAGGAACTAGGCTCCGAGCCTCCTTACTGATCAGGGGTTCGAAGGCTGGCCCCCCGAAGGGTTCAACAGCCGCCTCAGATCGCGTGGGCCCGACACCCACTACTGGTCAGAGGTTCGAAGGTCGGCCTCCCGAAAGGTTCCACGGCCGCCTCAGGCTACTCGGGCTCCGCGCCCATTACTGATCAGGGGTTCGAAGGCTGGCCCCCCGAAGGGTTCACAGTCGCCTCAGACGCCGAGCGAGGGATGACCAGGGGTACGTTCGATACATAACCGAGGCTCGGGCTGCGCTCCCGAGGTACCCTAGGACATTTCCGAGACCCGCGGGAACGATCCTGTAACGGAATCCCATCGGAGGGAGGCATCGAGCCCTCGGACCCCATCGCCAGGGGACCGGGTCCGACAGATCACCCGCAGGTACTTTTGGGCGTGCCTCCGGGCCCCTAGCCGACCCCCAACGAACGGGGCACGGACGTCCACTCGGATTACCCGCTTGCAGCTCACCGGAGACACCATGTTCGGTGCCCATCGAGGGTAACATGGCGCTCTCCCCCCCTCCTCCTTGCGGAAAGGCGACGTAGGGGCGTATGTAAAAAAGCCGAGTCTGTCCCTGATCGCCCTCTCGCCCTGTGTGGAGGCTCGGGGGCTGCTCTCGCAAACCCGGCTCCGGCCAAACCGTTGACAGCGTCAACATACCAGCCCGAGAACTTGGGCCCCGACAGTGCACCCGGGCTACGGCCAGTTCGCATGAGGGAACCACCAGACCAGCCGAAGCGTTACGCAAGGCATTAAGACCTCGAAGGAGTGAAACCACTCCTCCGAGGCCTCGGGGGCTACACCCGGTGGGTGCGCTCGCGCGCACCCACCGGAACAAAATGCAACCGAGAAAGGTTGGTCCCCTTGCAAAAAAGTGCGACGAAAGCCTCCAAGCGAGTGCTAACACTCCCTTCGAGGCTCAGGGGCTACTGTCGGGGACCATAATTAGGGGTACCCTCAAGACGCCTAATTCTCAGCTGGTAACCCCCATCAGCATAAAGCTGCAGAGGCCTGATGGGTGCGATTAAGTCAGGGATCAGTCCATACGAGCGACTCGATCACGCCTCGCCCGAGCCTAGCCTCGGGCAAGGGCAGCCGACCCTGAGGTGTTTCCGTCTCGCCCGAGGCCCCCTTTTTACGGCAGACGCACCTCCGGCTCGCCCGAGGCCTTGCCTTCGTTAAGAAGCAACCCTGACTAAATCGCCGCGCCGACCGACCAAGTCACAGGGGCATTTAACGCAAAGGTAGCCTGGCACCTCTATCCTGACGCGCGCCCCCTGGCAGAGCCGAAGTGACCGCCGTCACTTCGCTGCTCCACTGACCGGTCTGACAGAAGGACAGCGCCGCCTGCGCCATCCCGACTGCAGTGCCACTTGACAGAGTGAGACTGACAGGCAGCCAGGCCTTGCCAAAGGCGCCATAGGAAGCTCCGTCCGACCCAGGGCTCGGACTCGGGCTAAGGCCCCGGAAGACGGCGAACTCCGCTCCGCCCGACCCAGGGCTCGGACTCGGGCTAAGGCCCCGAAAGACGGCGAACTCCGCTCCGCCCGACCCAGGGCTCGGACTCGGGCTAAGGCCCCGGAAGACGGCGAACTCTGCTCCGCCCGACCCAGGGCTCGGACTCGGGCTAAGGCCCCGGAAGACGACGAACCCCGCCTCGCCCGACCCCAAGGGTCGGACTCCGCCCTGGCCTCTGCCGAACGACCTCTGCCTCGCCCGACCCAGGAGCTCGGGCTCGGCCTCGGCCATGCAGGACAGACTCGACCTCGGCTTCGAAGGAGCCTCCACGTCGCCCGACCTAGGGCACAAGTCCGCCACGTCAACAGGAAGCGCCATCATCACCCTACCCCGAGCCGACTCGGGCCACAGAGAACAGGACCGACGTCCCATCTGGCTAGCTCCGCTAGATAGGCAATGATGGCGCCCCGCTAGACCCATGACGACGGCGGCTCTCAGCTCCCTTACGGAAGCAGGGGGACGTCAGCAAGAGCCCAACTGTTCCGACAGCTGTCCCTCCACCAGGCTCCGTTACTCCTCCGACAGCCACGACACCACACCAGCTGGGTGCCAAGATCTCTCCGGCTGCCACCTTGGCATGTACTTAGGGCACTAGCTCTCCCCCGCTAGACACGTAGCACTCTGCTACACCCCCATTGTACACCTGGATCCTCTCCTTACGCCTATAAAAGGAAGGACCAGGGCCTTCTTAGAGAAGGTTGGCCCCGCGGGAACGAGGGCAGGGGCAGGCGCTCTCTTGGGGCCGCTCGCTCCCCTCACCCGCGTGGACGCTTGTAACCCCCTACTGCAAGCGCACCCGACCTGGGCGCGGGACGAACACGAAGGCCGCGGGATCTCCACCTCCCTCACGACTCGGCTCCGGCCACCTCGCTTCTCCCCCCTTCGCGCTCGCCCACGCGCTCGACCCATCTGGGCTGGGGCACGCGGCACACTCACTCGTCGGCTTAGGGACCCCCCGGTCTCGAAACGCCGACAATATAGTATAAAAATCCAGGGGTATGGCCCTCTTTGCCATCTGTGGGTCTGCCCTTAGTATGTTTGGCTTGAGAAATAAGTTAGTCCATCATCTTCTCACTCCTCGCTTTCTGTTTGGTTTGTGTAATGGAACGAGTTGATCCATCACCACCTCATTCCTCATAGTTAGTTAGTACTAATATGAGAAATTGAGGAATAGACTCATGATGCACCAACTCATCTTGGATGGAGTGAATCCTCAAACCAAACACCTCCATATTTTCGTCTAAATGACTTGGTTCCCATTTTTAAAAAGAATCAATACTAAAAGTTTCTTTTCCCGAAACCTGCACTAAAACTAAATTATCTTCAGTTCTTGTCTAGAACTTTTACTTCCCGTCCAAACGTGTTTAGTACCGATTTTCAGTTCGAACCGGTACTAAAGTTTTCTCCCTATAAATTTTGCCTTCTCCAAGCCTTTCTCGATCTTGAGCCTGTACGTCGAGCCCCCTCTCACCGTACCACCATTGATTCCAAGGACACCTTGGTATTGCCATCACATGGAGCAGTAATGTCCTATCCCCTAGTAAGCACATAAAAATCGAAGCTTTGTTATACCATTATTTTTTTGTATGCAACTAGTGGTATCATTCTTGTGTACCTTCGCTATAGAGTTTGCATTTCATACACAGTGTCGTGCTTAATATATAGAAAATGATGAATGACCTTGTTCTTTTGCTTTTTGTTGTGGTCTATAATGGCTACATAGTTTAGGGTTTAGGGTCATGACTCAAAGTAGTCGAGTTTAGGATTATTTTAACATGGACATCCATTATTCTTGAGCTCAACATTAATACCCCATTTTTTGGTTTTATATGTTTTTCATGGGAATTGTGCTAAGATGGATCACCGTAAAATGGAGGAGAAGTTTAATCATAAACTAACGCTTAGACAAAAAATAAGAATATATGTCCAACTAGCCCTTAAGGCGATTTTTCAGTAAATTAGCCCTTAGAGTTATGAGTGATGCTCTGAATATATATATATATATTTATTTCCTATACTAAGGGCTAGTTTTTGGCTATGGGTTAGTTCATTAGTGATAATGACGATGTGAAGCCCATAGTCATTCTCACGGTTGTCATGTCACCATCGTCAATGTAAAGATGAATCATGAACTAGAAATTAGGAAGGCAATGAATAGGTACATCTGACTAGCTCTTAGGGTTATGAGTAATGCTTCAGTAAGCTAGCCTTTATGACTATGAGTGATGTTTTAGTAAGCTAGCCCTAAAGGCTAGTTTATCTATAATGTATGTTGGCACAATGGCGAGGTGAAGGAACACTTCAAGAACTACTCCCTTTGTATTTAGTAATGTGTCTTGGCTTTCAATTTATTATAATAATACTCACAATTTATGGTGTTGAAGGAAGGAACTATTTCTTTTGAAAAAGATCAAAGCAATTAAAGAACTACTATTACAATTCATTTGTATATATTAGTGTACACATTACTATACACACACTAATTGCTTGTACATTTGTATATATGTCTCATACTTGGATTGGAAAGTACTATTGTTAATATTTGTATATATATCCCTTTGGAAAGAACTATTTACTTATACATTTGTATGTGTACATATTTATTATTATACTCATGTATATATATGTTAAATATCCATCAATATCAATATGTAAATATGTATAAAAAACACTTTAGTGCTATTTTTTGGCTCGAACCGGTATCAAGTCTCTCTTTAGTACCTGTTCATGCTACAAACCGATACTAAAGAAAGACTTTTAGTATCGATTAAAGCTAAGAACCGATACTAAAAGCCTATATTTAGTACTGGTTGGTGTAACGAACCAGTACTAAAGTGGGACTTTTATTAAAGTCAAGAACCAGTACTCAAAACCCATATTTAGGACTGGTTTTGTGTAAATGGGAGTAAAGATTGACATGTTTGTCTCATATGCTCGGCACTGGTTGGGAATCTGATACCGTAGCTGGTTCCTACACTTTCTTCGTTAGTAGGATTTGAACATGTAAATTAAGAAGACAAGGAAGCTCTAGTCTGAGTTGTAAGAGAGTGAGCTGTTTTTTTTGGTGGAGATTTGTGGATCACGAAAATGTTGTGCTCCATGTCTCGAGTGAGAGAGGAGAACTCCGCTAGAAGGGGCTTGAGTAGCAGCACCTTGTACCCGATAGTTAAACCGTGTTGGAGCACGGTGGCAGTTTTGGACTTTGGTGTGGACTATCGAGCTCCTTTTCTTCACATGTAAGGCAAGGCAGGTTCCAATGGGACCCGATACCTGTTAGGATCTATGGGCTTGACCCAATTAAGAAATTTAAATAAATCTCAGGAAAATCTCAAAAGCCCATACAAGTGGATGACTAGAGGATAGGTGGAACCAATAGCACCATATTGCTAGCTCTAGTGGAGTAGAGCTAGCTTAAATATGGAAGCCACACTCACTCACCAAGTCACGAATGAGAGGAGAGAGTGTGGAGAGCCACACGCGCGCTCGCTCGCCTGGCCGGGCCGAAGGGCGCGGGCGCACGGCATGCGCGTGAATGGTCCGCCGAAATCCGGCCCCTCGCCTTGCGGGGGCGCAGCTACCTTTTGCCGTTCAATTTTTTGGTTTCTTGGCTGTCACGTTTATCCTAACCGATCGCTATAAAATCTCAACTGACCACGACATTTTCGTGGGCGGATAAGACCAGGGGTCGCGGACTCGGTCCTATAAAAGGAGCCCGGCAGCCAGCCTCCAAATCATCTCAGTTCGCTTTCGCCTCTCTTCACAGCTGAGCCGCCTTCCAGTTCTCTTTATCCCGATCGTAGAGGTGCATCTGCGATTAGGAGAGCAGGTCTCCGGAACCCTTCGCCTTCTAGATCCTGCACCAGGAGAGGCCGAATAAGGTTTTTAGGAAGCGTCTTCACGCGACTGCTCGTGATCTTCTGACCTCGTCGACCCTGCTGATTTCGCTACTTCGACGTCGTCGACCCTGCTGATTCCGGCGCGCGCCATCTATCAGTATGTCTAATCAGTTCGCATCATCTGATTTGACTTTTTACTTCAGTGCTTGTGATTTTGTCATGATTTATATTCGGAATTTAATCTGGAATTTGTCTAATTATTCAACAATCCAAAAACCTTATTGTAGACAATTTCCTAGTTTTTCTATGGCTGCTTTTGCCGATGCGCTCAAGCCAGAAAAGTTCAATGGTATGCACTTTAAGAGATGGCAAGTCAAGGCCACGCTCTGGCTTACTGCTATGAATGTCTTCCATGTTAGTAAAGGCAGACCCGAGGGTCCACTGACTCCTAAACAGGAGAAAGAGTACGACCATGCCAATACTATCTTTACGGGAGCCGTTCTTAGCGCCCTTGTTGACCGTCTGGTTGATGCGAATAGACGGGAAAGAGTTATGGGATGCACTTACTACCAAGTATGGTGCATCGGATGCTGGCAGTGACCTGTATATCATGGAGAGCTTTCATGATTATAAGATGGTTGATAATCGCTCTATTGTAGAGCAAGCTCATGAAATACAGTGTATAGCCAAGGAGCTCGACCACCTTAAGATAGTCCTTCCTGATCGATTTGTGGTTGGGTGCATTATTGCAAAGTTGCCTTCTACATGGAGGAACTTCGCCACATCTCTAAAACATAAGAGACAGGAGATATCAGTTGAAAATCTAATAGCGTCTCTGGATGTTGAGGAGAAAGCTCGGGCTAAGGACACGGGATCTAAAGGAGGCGAGGGCCACTCCAGCGCCAACATGGTTCAGAGGAACCACAACAAGGGCAAAGGAAAGCCAAAATCTAACAAGCCCAACAAAACTACCAACTTCAAGAAGAAGAAGAACAAGGCTGAACTGACATGTTTCGCATGTGGCGAAACGGGTCATTTTGCCAAGGATTGTCCTGATCGAGCGGATCGCCGTGGCAAAAAGGGCAATGTCAACACAGTGATCGCTAGCAATGAGGAAGACAAAGGGTATGCTAATCTACCTTTCATCTTCTCAGTATTTCAATCACCTAGTTGGTGGCTTGATACTGGTGCTAATGTTCATGTGTGTTCTGACATTATGTTCTCTTCGTATCAGGGTGCCCGGGATTCTTCCGTCCTAATGGGGAATGGGTCACATGCTTCTGTTCATGGCACTGGCATGGTGGATCTGAAGTTTACTTTGGGAAAGATCGTGCAGCTAAAGAACGTGCATCATGTCCCTTCTATACATAAGAATCTCGTTAGCGGAACCCTTCTGTGTAGAGATGGGTTCGAGGTAGTTTTGGAGTCCAATAAATTAGTTGTGTCTAAGTCTGGACAATTTATTGGTAAAAGCTATGACTGCGGAGGCTTGTTCCGCTTTTCTCTGTTAGATTTCAATAATAAGTCTGTGAACCATATTTGCGCTAATGTTGATGATCTTACGAGTATTTGGCATTCTCGTTTGTGTCATATTAATTTTGGCTCTATGTCTCGGCTTGCAACCATGAGTTTAATTCTGAATATCACCATAGTCAAAGGTTCTAAGTGCCATAGTTGTGTGCAGTCGAAGCAACCTCGAAAGCCTCACAAGGCTGCTGAGGAGAGACACCTGGCACCTCTAGAACTCATACATTCTGATCTTTGTGAGATGAATGGTGTGTTGACAAAGGGTGGTAAGAGATACTTCATGACATTGATTGATGATGCGTCTAGATTTTGCTATGTATACTTGCTAAAAACTAAAGATGAGGCTTTAGACTACTTTAAAATCTATAAGGCTGAAGTTGAAAACCAACTAGAGAGAAAGATCAAACGTCTTAGATCAGATCGTGGTGGCGAGTTCTTTCCCAAAGTCTTTGATGATTTCTGTGCAAAACATGGCATTATTCATGAGAGGACTCCTCCCTATTCACCCGAGTCAAACGGGATTGCTGAAAGGAAAAACCGTACGTTGACTGACCTGGTGAATGCCATGTTAGACACTTGTGGTTTATCTAAGGCATGGTGGGGGAGGCAGTCCTGACTTCATGTCATGTTCTGAATAGAATTCCTATGGGCAAAGAAGAGAAAACCCCTTATGAGAAGTGGGTTGGGAGAAAACCATCACTTTCATACTTGCGCACTTGGGGGTGCATGGCGAAAGTCAATGTACCAATTAATAAAAAGCGCAAGCTTGGTCCAAGGATAGTGGATTGTGTCTTTCTTGGATATGCTTCGTGTAGCATAGCATATAGATTTTTAGTAGTTAAATCTGATGTTCCTGATGTGTATGTTGATACTATTATGGAATCTAGTGATGCTACTTTCTTTGAACATATATTTCCAATCAAATACATTCATAGCAATTCTAGATACTCTTCTGAGATAACTCCTGAACATAGTACACCTATTGAGAGTTTTGAACAGCCACATGAAATTGTCCTAGAGGAGGATGACAATGATGCTCCTAAAAGGAGCAAGAGACAAAGGGTTGAAAAATCCTTTGGTGATGATTTCATTGTGTACCTTGTGGACGATACTCCTACTACCATTGCAGAAGCATTTGCATCTCCAGATGCAGATGATTGGAAAGAAGCAGTTCATAATGAGATGGACTCCATTCTTTCAAATGGTACGTGGGAAGTCACTGATCGACCCTATGGATGCAAACCTGTGGGTTGTAAGTGGGTGTTTAAAAAGAAGCTCAAGCCTGATGGTACAATTGAAAAGTACAAGGCTAGGCTTGTGGCTAAAGGCTATACTCAGAAAGAAGGAGAAGACTTCTTTGATACTTACTCACCTGTTGCTAGAATGACCACTATTCGAGTACTACTTTCTTTGGCTGCCTCGTATGGTCTCCTTGTTCATCAGATGGATGTAAAGATAACTTTTCTTAATGGAGAGCTGGACGAGGAAATCTATATGGAACAGCCTGATGGATTTGTAGTAAAGGATCAAGAAAGCAAGGTGTGCAAGTTATTGAAATCTCTGTATGGTCTGAAGCAAGCACCAAAGCAGTGGCATGAGAAGTTTGACACGTCTCTAACGTCTGCAGACTTTGCCATTAATGAGGCAGACAGGTGTGTATATTATCGCTGTGGTGGGGGCGAAGGAGTTATATTGTGCTTATATGTTGATGATATATTGATATTTGGCACAAACATTGATGTGATCAATGAAGTCAAGTCTTTTCTATCAAAGAGTTTTGATATGAAAGATCTGGGAGAAGCTGATGTGATTCTAAACATCAAGCTGATTAAGGCAGATGGTGGGATTACTCTCTCGCAATCTCACTATGTTGAAAAGGTTTTGAAGCGATTTGGCTTCTCTGAGTGCAAACCTTCTCCAACACCTTATGATCCCAGTGTGACACTGCGAAAGAACAAGAGAATTGGTTTAGACCAATTGAGATACTCTCAGATTGTCGGTTCACTCATGTATCTTGCTGGTGCAACAAGGCCCGATATCTCGTTTGTTGTGAGCAAATTGAGCAGGTTCATGTCAAACCCCGGGACTGATCATTGGCATGCACTTGACCGGGTTATGCGCTACCTGCAAGGTACAATGAGTTATGGAATTCACTATTCTGGTCAGCATGCAGTACTTGAAGGATATAGTGATTCGAACTGGATATCTGATGCAGACGAGCTTTATGCCACCAGTGGTTATGTCTTTACTATTGGTGGAGGTGCGGTATCATGGAGGTCATGCAAGCAGACCATTTTGACGAGGTCAACCATGGAAGTCGAGCTAGCTGCACTTGACACAGCAACCGTTGAGGCAGAATGGTTGCGTGAACTCTTGATGGACTTGCCGGTGGTTGAGAAACCAATACCAGCTATCCTTATGAACTGTGACAATCAGACAGTGATTGCTAAAGTGACGAGTTCTAAGGATAATGGAAAGTCATCAAGACATGTCAAAAGACGATTGAAGTCTGTTAGAAAGTTGAGAAACTCCGGAGTTATAAGTGTGACTTATATTTCAACAGATAAAAATCTGGCAGATCCTTTTACCAAGGGACTACCACGTAATGTGATAGAAATCGCATCGAGAGAGATGGGGATGAGACCCGAATAAAGTTGCCATGGTGGAAACCCAGTCTATGTGATCGGAGATCCCGTGAATTAGGTCCTGGGAAGAACAAGCCATTGGTGAACTGAGGAGAGTAACCTTTGACCCTCTCTAAGTGAAGATGCAATACTCTCAAATGCTGTAAGGCAGGTTGGCTTTGTGCATTAATGTGTTCTGTTGGCTTGTATTAGCAAAGATGTTGTCCTGCAGAACATTCTTGAAAGAACACACCTATATGAGTTAGACTGTCTAACGTCGCAGTCTATGAGATCTGGGTGATCTCTAGTAAACTCATGAAGAGACCTTGGAGTATGACGTATATGCTCCACCCGAGAAGGGGACTACTGGTAGCCAAGTACTGGTCATGACTTCATGTGAAACCCATTCACGCAAAACTTGCAATTCAAGGCATAGTCCATTGTCCAAGTTGTGAGTTGGTGTAGCTTGGAGTTCTAGGCGGAAGTTCAACTTAACAGTCTCTGCTGAAAAACTAGTATATTAAACAGTAGTGAACAGTGGCGAAAACTGCAGATGGGCATTTGAGATCTGGTGGGGGATTGTTAGGATTTATGGGCTTGGCCCAATTAAGAAATTCAAATAAATCCCAGGAAAATCTCAAAAGCCCATACAAGTGGATGGCTAGAGGATAGGTGGAACCAATAGCACCATATTGCTAGCTCTAGTGGAGTAGAGCTAGCTTAAATATGGAAGCCACACTCACTCACCAAGTCATGGATGAGAGGAGAGAGTGTGGAGAGCCACACGCGCGCGCGCGCTCGCTCGCCCGGGCCGGGCCGAAGGGCACGGGCGCACGACATGCGCGTGAATGGTCCGCCGAAATTCGGCCCCTCGCCTTGCGGGGGCGCGACTACCTTTTGCCGTTCAATTTTTTGGTTTCTTGGCTGTTACGTTTATCCTAACCGATCGCTATAAAATCTCAACTGACCGTGAGATTTTCGTGGGCGGATAAGACCAGGGGTCGCGGACTCGGCCCTATAAAACGAGCCCGGCAGCCAGCCTCCAAATCATCCCAGTTCGCTTTCGCCTCTCTTCACAGCTGAGCCGCCTTCCAGTTCTCTTCATTCCGATCGCAGAGGTGCATCTGCGATTAGGAGAGCAGGTCTCCGGAACCCTTCACCTTCTAGATCCTGCACCAGGAGAGGCCGAATAAGGTTTTTGGGAAGCATCTTCACGCAACTGCTCGTGATCTTCTGACCTCGTCGACCCTGCTGATTTCGCTACTTCGACGTCGTCGACCCTGCTGATTCCGGCGCGCGCCATCTATCAGTATGTCTAATCAGTTCGCATCATCTGATTTGACTTTTTACTTCAGTGCTTGTGATTTTGTCATGATTTATATTTGGAATTTAATCTGGAATTTGTCTAATTATTCAACAATACCGACCATTGACGTCTTCGTCCTCTTGGCAATGTGGTCGGTAACAGTGTTGGTCGGTTCGAGCAGCTGGTCGGTCGATGATTGTCGCTCGCTTGAATCGGTCGGCACTGGTCATGTTGGAGTTTAGGCCTGGCGTTTGAGTTACCTAATTTTTCAGGTCGGTTAATTCAAATAATTAAAATTTTAGGTGATGAGAATCAGGATTCGAAATTACCCGTCTAAAACTTTTACCCGAAATTTTAGGTACCCGAGATTTAGGTTCGGTTCAAGTAATCCCAAATTACCCGATTGTGTAACTATACAACACACAAAAAAAAAGATATATATCTCTCGTAGATAAGGCCATGATCTGATTAATTAATTTATTATAACACGAGGAGAATATGCATGATTGAGTGCTATTCTTGCTATGCAAACCGGTTGTGATTGGGCTCGGACATTCGTGCTGCTGACGACAAATCCCTGGTCATTTCTGGGCGGTGAGTGTAGCAAGCACAAGTATGCGTGCCTGCAATCGGAGATTCCATTTCCTGCCGCTCACAGTCAGGCCACATTTAATAAAATAGTATACTTTTTAAGATAAATTAAAGTAACATTACATGTAATCTATATTACTTATTATGCCACCATTCCCTATTCTGCCATTCTCATTCTCTGTTCTGTCTTTCCTATTCTCTGCTCCCCGCACAACACATCCCACCCATCTTCTGTCATTCTCATTCTCAGTTCTGCCTTTCTCATTCCCCGTCCCCGCAAAGCTCATTCCCATTCTCATTCCCATGTATAGCTAAAATTAAAAAACACAAATGACCCAGTAGCTACCGCTACACCACACATATGTTTATGTCTACATTTATGACAGGAAAAACATCTACTACATCTTTTCCTAAGCCCACCTGCTACCCTTGCACAATGTGTAGTAATAGATAAGTATCACCGAGATTCTTGAATTATATTTTTGGATGGAGGGAGTAGTATTTAAATAAGAGCCTTGCATACAATTTCTTTTGTTTGAATAATGTTTTCAACTTAAATTTCTTTTCTGCATGCGTGTCATTTATTCTCCGTAATATTTTTTCATGAATCTGACTTGTGAGACATTTTCATAAACCAACGATAAGGATGAATCCATGTTTTTTGCTTGGAAACCCTGAACAAACACCACTAGCAGGAGGCGCTCGCGTTGGCGTCGCTCATCGACGACGAGAAGAAGCTTGACGACTGTCAGTTCGACCTCTAGAAGCAGTCCTACGTGGCCGCATGAGCCGTTGTGTATGACAAGCTCCAACGCAGCCGCCGCTTGGACGCGGTCCAGAGCGGCTGCACCGCGATGTTGAAAGTCGCCTAGAGGGGGGTGAATAGGCGGAATCTGAAATTTATAACTTTAAAGCACAACTACAAGACGGGGTTAGTGTTAGAAATAAATTCGAGTCCGAGAGAGAGGGTGAAAAACAAATCAAAGGCAAATGAAGCAGATGACACGGTGATTTGTTTTACCGAGGTTTGGTTTTTGTAAACCTACTCCCCGTTGAGGTGGTCACAAATACCGGATCTCTTTTAACCCTTTCCCTCTCTCAAACGGTTACCTAGACCGAGTGAGCTTTCTCCTCAAACAAACGGGTCACTTAGACCCCTACAAGGACCACCACACAATTGGTGTCTCTTGCTTTGATTACAAGTAGCTTGGGAACAAGAATAGAGAAAGAAGAAAGCCAACCAAACAATAAGAGCAACAAGAAAACACAAGCGATCCTCTCACAAGTCCTAGAGCACTAGAGTTGATTTTGTGGACTTTGATTGGATCGGAGGCTTTGATTTGTGTCTTGGAATGTTGGAGTTTGCTCTTGTATTGAATGCACTGTTGTGAATGCTTGGATGGTTGGAGTGGAGGTGGTTGGGGGTATTTATAGCCCCAACCACCAATTCAACTGTTGGGGAAAGCTATTGTCGATGGGCGCACCGGACAGTCCGGTGCGCCACGGACACTGTCTGGTGCGCCAGCCACGTCACCCAACCGTTAGGGTTATGACGGTTTCGACTGTTGGAGCTTTGTCTTCATGGGGCACCGGACAGTCCAGTGCCACACCAGACAGGCACTGTTCACTGTCCGGTGCGCCTTCTGGCGCTGCTCTGACTCTACACGAACTGTCCGTGCACTGTTCACGCGCACTGTTCACTTTTGCAGATAACCGTTGGCGTAGTAGCCGTTGCTCCGCTTGGTGCACCGGACAGTCCGGTGCTACACCGGACGGTCCGGTGAATTATAGCGAAGCGACCTCCGAGAAACCTGAAACTGAGGAGTTCGGAGTGTACGGTCCCTGGTGCACCGGACACTGTCCGGTGGCACACCAGACAGTCCGGTGCACCAGACCAGGGCACACTTCGGTTTTCTTTTGCTCCTTTCTTTTGAACCCCAACTTAGATCTTTTTATTAGTTTGTGTTGAACCTTTATGCACCTGTAGAACATAATATAGAGCAAACTAGTTAGTCCAATTATTTGTGTTGGGCAATCAACCACCAAAATCATTTATTAGAAAAGGCTTGACCCTATTTCTTTTTCAATCTCCCCCTTTTTGGTGATTGATGCCAACACAAACCAAAGCAAATATATAAGTGTAGAATTGAACTAGTTTGCATAATGTAAGTGCATAGGTTACTTAGAATTAAACCAATTTATAATTTCACTAGATGTGCATGGATTGCTTTCTTTCTTTTAATATTTTGGACCACCCTTGCACCACTAGTTTTGTTTTTGTAAATTCTTTTGGAAAATTCATTTTCAAAATCCTTTTGCAAATAGTCAAAGATATATGAATAAGATTGAAGGAAGCATTTTCAAGATTTGAAACTTTCTCCCCCGATTTCAAATGCTTTTCCTTTGACTTAAATAAAACTCCCCCTAAATGAAAATCTCCTCTTAGTTGTCAAGAGGGTTTTGAGATATATACCAATTTGAAATATAGATACCATTTGAGATACTTTTCATTAGAGGAATACCAACTTGGAAGATACTAATTTGAAAACTCTATTTCAAAAATTTTGAAATTGGTGGTGGTGCGGTCCTTTTGCTTTGGGCTAATACTCTCTCCCCCTTTGGCATTAATCGCCAAAAACGGAGACTTTGTGAGCCCTTTGTAAATTCTCTCCCCCTTCGGCAAACAAGATATAAGTGAAAGATTATACCAATGATGGAGAGATGGCGGAATACTAGCAAAGAGTAAATAATACCGATGGAGTTGAGTGGAAGCGTCGTCTTTGCCGAATACTCCATTTCCCTTTCAATCTACGATTTAGCATAAAAATACACTTGGAAACACATTAGTCGTAGCAAATGAAAGAGAGATCAAAGGTATGTAAATGAGCTATGTGTGCAAAGTGTCAATCAAAGTTTCGAGAGTCAAGTATATTTAGCTCATTCCTAAGTTTGGTAAAGGTTTTCTCATCTAAAGGCTTGGTGAAGATATCGGCTAATTGATCTTTGGTGTTAATGTAGGCTATTTCAATATTCCCCCTTTATTGGTGATCCCTCAAAAAGTGATACCGAATGGCTATGTGCTTACTGCGGCTGTGTTCAATGGGATTCTCCGCCATGCGGATAGCACTCTCATTGTCACATAGGAGAGGGACTTTGCTCAATTTGTAGCCATAGTCCCTGATGGTTTGCCTCATCCAAAGTAATTGCGCGCAACAATGGCCTGCGGCAATATACTCGACTTCGGTGGTAGAAAGAGCTACTGAGTTTTGTTTCTTTGAAGCCCAAGACACCAGGGATTTCCCTAGAAACTGATAAGTCCCTGAAGTGCTCTTCCTATCAATTTTACACCCTGCCCAATCGACATCTGAATAACCTATCAAATCAAAGGTGGATCCCTTGGGGTACCAAAGCCCAAACTTAGGAGTATAAACTAAATATCTCATGATTCTTTTCATAGCCCTAAGGTGAACTTCCTTAGGATCGGCTTGGAACCTTGCACACATGCATACGGAAAGCATAATGTCCGGTCGAGATGCACATAAATAGAGTAAAGATCCTATCATCGACCGATATACCTTTTGATCTACGGATTTACCTCCCGTGTCGAGGTCGAGATGCCCATTTGTTACCATGGGTGTCTTGATGGGCTTAGCATCCTTCATTCCAAACTTGTTGAGTATGTTTTGAATGTACTTCGTTTGGCTGATGAAGGTGCCCTCTTGGAGTTGCTTGAGTTGGAATCCTAAGAAATATCTCAACTCCCCCATCATAGACATCTCGAATTTTTGTACTATGATCCTACTAAATTCTTCACAAGTAGATTTGTTAGTAGACCCAAATATAATATCATCAACATAAATTTGGCATACGAACAAATCATTTGCAATAGTTTTAGTGAAGAGTGTAGGATCGGCTTTTTCGACTTTGAAGCCATTAGTGATAAGGAATTCTCGTAGGCATTCATACCATGCTCTTGGGGCTTGCTTGAGCCCATAAAGCGCCTTTGAGAGTTTATAAACATGGTCAGGGTACTCACTATCTTCAAAGCCGGGAGATTGCTCAACATAGACCTCTTCCTTGATAGGTCCATTGAGGAAGGCACTCTTCACGTCCATTTGATAAAGCTTGAAGCTATGGTAAGTAGCATAGGCAAGTAATATACAAATTGATTCAAGCCTAGCTACGGGTGCATAGGTTTCACCGAAATCCAAACCTTCGACTTGTGAATAACCCTTGGCCACAAGTCGGGCTTTGTTCCTTGTCAACAAACCATGCTCATCTTGCTTGTTGCGGAATACCCACTTGGTACCTACAACATTTTGATTAGGACGTGGAACCAAATGCCATACCTCATTCCTTGTGAAGTTGTTGAGCTCCTCTTGCATTGCCAACACCCAATCTGAATCTCTTAGTGCATCCTCCACCCTGTATGGCTCAATAGAGGACACAAAAGAGTAATGTTCATAAAAATGAGCGACTCGAGATCGAGTAGTTATCCCCTTATGGATATCACCAAGAACGGAGTTCACGGGGTGATCTCTTTGAATCGCCTGGTGAACTCTTGGGTGAGGCGGTCTTTGACCCTAAGCTTCTTGTTCATCTTCCTTGTCATCATCTCCCCCTTGATCAATGCCTTCTTCTTGAGGTGGCTCATCTTCTTGATCTTCTTCTTCATCATCTTGAGCCTGTTCCTCATCTTGAGTTGGTGGAGATACTTGTATAGAAGATGATGGTTGATCTTGTGCTTATGGAGGCTCTTCGGATTCCTTAGGACACACATCCCCAATGGACATGTTCCTTAGCGCGATGCACGGAGCCTCTTCATCATCTAGCTCATCAAGATCAACTTGCTCCACTTGGGAGCCATTAGTCTCATGAAAGGGAAATGTGCCCTTGGGCCATTTCTAAGTATTGTGGTGATTTAGTGCCCAACACAGATGCCTAATTGTAAAATGGTGGACAAAGTACAAATCAAGGATAAAGGTATGTTTCTCAGACTTAGTACATTGTTTTATGGACTAATATATTGTGTCTAAGTGCTGGAAACAGAAAAAATCGAGTTGGAGAAGAGATGGCTCGAGCAGCCAAAGTCTGCCCAGTCTGGGTGCACCGGACTGTCCGGTGGTGCACCGGACAGTGTCCGGTGCGCCAGGCTGGCTCGGCGTGAAGTGGCCGCTCTCGGGAATTCGCCGACGGCGTACGGCTAAAATTCACCGGACTGTCCGGTGTGCACCGGACTGTCCGGTGAGCCAACGGTCGACCGGGCCAACGGTCGGCCGCGCAATCTGCGCGGGACACGTGGCCGGGCCAACGGCTAGAAGACGGCACCGGACTGTCCGGTGTGCACCGGACATGTCCGGTGCGCCAACGGCTCCAAGGCTGCCAACGGTCGGCTTCGCTAATTAAGGAAGGAAATCGGGCACCGGACAGTGTCCGGTGTGCACCGGACTGTCCGGTGCCCCCGACGACAGAAGGCAAGATTGGCCTTCCAGATTTGCTCTCAACGGCTCCTAGCTGCCTTGGGGCTATAAAAGGGACCCCTAGGCGCATGGAGGAGTACACCAAGCAACCTTAGAGCATTCTTGATCATCCACACTCATTCTTTGCGCATTCGTTTGTGATTCTAAGTGATTCGAGCTCCGTTCTAGTGAGAACTTTGAGATAGTCATTCGAGCTCGATTCTTAGCCATTTGTGTGCGCATTTCACTGTGGATTTGTGTGTGTTGCTTCCCTCCCTTACTCTGTGCTTCTTTGTGATCATATACTTGTAAGGGCAAGAGACTCCAATTTGTGGAGATTCCTTGCAAACGGGATAAAGAAAAGAAAGCAAAACACCGTGGTATTCAAGTGGGTCTTTGGACCGCTTGAGAGGGGTTGATTGCAACCCTCGTCCGTTGGGACGCCACAATGTGGAGTAGGCAAGCGTTGGTCTTGGCCGAACCACGGGATAAACCACTGTGTCATCTCTGTGATTGATCTTCTGTGGTTTCTGTGTTTTGTTGAGACTCCTCTCTAGCCACTTGGCGATTATCGTGCTAACACTTAACAAGTTTTTGTGGCTATAAGTTTAAGTTTTCACAGGATCACCTATTCACCCCCCCCCTCTAGGTGCTCTCAATTGGTATCAGAGCCGTTCTCTTCACAAAAGGGACTAACCGCCCGAAGAGATGGATCCTAAGGGGAAGGGAATTGTGATCAACGACAAAGAGAAGGAATCCTTCGTCAACGAGCCGAAGGACGACAAGCCTACCGACTCCAGCTCGGGCCATAGACGGAAGGAAGGGAAGAAGAAGAAGACGAGGCGCATCAAGGAGATCATCTACTACGACGATAGTGATGAATCTACTTCTTCCCAAAAGGACGACGACAACGACTACAGGAAGACGGTCAATTCGAACTTTTCATTTGATTATTCTCGTATTCCACATAGTTCGAATTCGCAATTGCTTTCCATTCCTCTTGGCAAACCTCCACACTTCGATGGGGAGGACTATGGATTTTGGAGTCACAAAATGCGTAGTCACTTATTCTCTCTCCATCCAAGCATATGGGAGATTGTGGAGAATGGAATGAAATTTGATAGCTCGGATAGCCCTATGCTTATAAATGAACAAATTCATAGAAATGCACAAGCTACTACTGTTCTCTTAGCATCTTTGTGCAGGGAAGAGTACAATAAGGTGAGCGGCTTGGACAATGCCAAGTAGATATGGGACACCCTCAAGATCTCTCACGAGGGGAACGACATCACCATGCTCACCAAGATGGAGTTGGTGGAGGGCGAGCTTGGACGATTCGCCATGATAAGGGGAGAGGAGCCAACTCAAACGTACAACCGGCTCAAGACCCTTATCAACAAAATAAGGAGCTACGGAAGCACGCGATGGACGGACCACGACGTCGTCCGCCTAATGCTAAGGTCCTTTACCGTTCTTGATCCTCATCTCGTGAACAATATTCGTGAGAATCCCAGGTACACGATGATGACGCCCGAGGAAGTACTTGGAAAATTCGTAAGCGGGCGGATGATGATCAAGGAGGCAACATACGTCGACGAAGCGTTGAACGGTCCAATCCACGAGCCTCAACCCATTGCTCTCAAGGCAACAAGGAGCAAGGAGTCGCTACCTAGCAAGGTGGCGCAAGTTGAGGCGGCCGGGCTCAATGATGAAGAGATGGCTCTCATCATCAAGAGATTCAAGACGGCGCTAAATGGTCGCAAGGGGCAGCCAAGCAAGACCAAGACAAAGGGGAAGCGCTCATGCTTCAAATGTGGTAAGGTTGGTCATTTTATTGCTAACTGTCCCGAAAATGATAGTGACCAGGAGCAAGGGAAAAATGGGAAGAGAGAGAACAAGAAAGTTTACAAGAAGGCCAAAGGCGAAGCACACCTTGGAAAGGAGTGGGACTCGGATTGCTCTTCGTCCGACTCCGACGACGAAGGAATCGCCGCCACTGCCTTCAACAAATCGGCTCTCTTCCCCCACGAGCATCACACTTGCCTCATGGCAAGGGAGAAGAAGGTAATCACTCATAATGCCAACACTTATGATTCTTCTAGTGATGATGAATCTAGTGAGGATGAAATAGACTATTCTAGTTTATTCAAGGGACTGGATAGAACTAAGATAGCTAAGATTAATGAATTGATTGATACCTTGAATGAAAAGGATAGAATCTTAGAGAAACAAGAGGATCTTTTATATGAGGAGCATGATAAATTTGTTAGTGCACAAAAATCTCTTGCTCTTGAAATTAAAAGGAATGAAATGCTCTTTAGTGAATTATCTTCTTGTCATGAAACCATTGCTACTTTAAGAAGTATTAATGATGATTTAAGTGCTAAACTTGAAGTAGCTAGTAAATCTAATTCTTGTGTAGAAATTGTTGAAACTTGTAATAGGTGTAAAGATTTTGACTTTGATGCTTGTAGTGAACACTTAGTTTCAATTTCAAAACTAAATGATGAAGTGGCTAGTCTTAATGCTCAACTTAAGACTAGCAAGAGTAATTTTGATAAGCTAAAATTTGCAAGGGATGCCTACACAATTGGTAGACACCCCTCAATTAAGGATGGACTTGGCTACAAGAGGGAAGCCAAGAACTTGACAAGCCATAAGGCTCCTATCTCCGCCAAGGAGAAAGGGAAGGCTCCTATGGCTAGTAGTACTAAAAGGAACCATGCTTTTATGTATCATGATAGGAGACAAACTAGAAATGCTTATAGGAGTTATAATGCTTATGATGATTTTGACTCTCATGCCATGTTTGCTTCTAGTTCTTCCTATATGCATGGTAGAAATATGTCTAGGAGAAATGCTATTCATCATGTGCCTAGAAAGAATATTATTCATGCTCCTAGGAAAGTAGTGAATGAACCTTCTACAATTTATCATGCTTTAAATGCTTCCTTTGCTATTTGTAGAAAGAATAGGAAAATAGTTGCTAGGAAGTTAGGGGCAAAATGCAAGGGAGACAAAACTTGCATTTGGGTCCCTAAGGATATTTGCACTAACCTTGTAGGACCCAACATGAGTTGGGTACCTAAGACCCAAGCCTAATTTTGCCTTGCAGGTTTATGCATCCGGGGGTTCAAGCTGGATAATTGACAGCGGATGCACAAACCATATGACGGGGGAGAAGAAAATGTTCACCTCCTACGTCAAAAATAAGGATTCCCAAGATTCAATTATATTCGGTGATGGGAATCAAGGCAAGGTAAAAGGGTTAGGTAAAATTGCAATCTCAAATGAGCACTCTATATCTAATGTGTTTTTAGTAGAGTCTCTTGGATATAATTTGCTATCTGTTAGTCAATTATGCAATATGGGATATAACTGCTTATTTACAAATGTAGATGTGTCTGTCTTCAGAAGATGTGATGGTTCACTAGCTTTTAAGGGTGTACTAGACGGCAAACTTTACTTAGTTGATTTTGCAAAAGAAGAGGCCGGTCTAGATGCATGCTTAATGGCTAAGACTTGCATGGGCTGGTTGTGGCATCGCCGCTTAGCACATGTGGGGATGAAGAACCTCCACAAGCTTCTAAAGGGAGAACACGTGATAGGTCTAACCAATGTTCATTTCGAAAAAGATAGACCTTGTGCAGCTTGTCAAGCAGGGAAACAGGTGGGCGGCTCTCATCACACCAAGAATGTGATGACAACATCAAGACCCCTGGAGCTGCTACATATGGACCTCTTTGGACCCGTCGCCTATCTGAGCATAGGAGGAAGTAAGTATGGTCTAGTTATTGTTGATGACTTTTCCCGCTTCACTTGGGTGTTCTTTTTGCAGGATAAGTCTGAAACCCAAGGGACCCTCAAGCGCTTCCTAAGGAGAGCTCAAAATGAGTTTGAGCTCAAGGTGAAGAAGATAAGGAGCGACAACGGGTCCGAGTTCAAGAACCTTCAAGTGGAGGAGTTCCTTGAGGAGGAAGGGATCAAGCACGAGTTCTCCGCTCCCTACACACCACAGCAAAATGGTGTGGTAGAGAGGAAGAACAGGACGCTGATCGATATGGCAAGGACGATGCTTGGAGAGTTCAAGACCCCCGAGTGCTTTTGGTCGGAAGCTGTGAACACGGCTTGCCACGCCATCAACAAGGTCTACCTTCATCGCCTCCTCAAGAAGACTTCTTATGAGCTACTAACCGGTAACAAACCCAATGTATCGTACTTTCGTGTATTTGGGAGCAAATGCTACATTCTAGTAAAGAAGGGTAGAAATTCTAAATTTACTCCCAAAGCTGTAGAAGGGTTTTTGTTAGGTTATGACTCGAATACAAAGGCGTATAGAGTCTTCAACAAATCATCGGGTTTGGTTGAAGTCTCTAGCGACGTTGTATTTGATGAGACTAATGGCTCTCCAAGAGAGCAAGTTGTTGATTGTGATGATGTAGATGAAGAAGATGTTCCGACGGCCGCCATACGAACCATGGCGATTGGAGAAGTGCGGCCACAGGAACAAGATGAACGAGATCAACCTTCTTCCTCAACAACGGTGCATCCCCCAACTCAAGACGATGAACAGGTTCATCAAAAGGAGGCGTGTGATCAAGGGGGAGCACAAGATGATCACGTGATGGAGGAAGAAGCGCAACCGGCACCTCCAACCCAAGTTCGAGCGGTGATTCAAAGGGATCATCCCGTCGACCAAATTTTGGGTGACATTAGCAAGGGAGTAACTACTCGATCTCGATTAGTTAATTTTTGTGAGCATTACTCCTTTGTCTCTTCTATTGAGCCTTTCAGGGTAGAGGAGGCCTTGCTAGATCCGGATTGGGTATTGGCCATGCAGGAGGAACTCAACAACTTCAAGCGCAATGAAGTTTGGACACTGGTGCCTCGTCCCAAGCAAAATGTTGTGGGAACCAAGTGGGTGTTCCGCAACAAACAGGACGAGCACGGGGTGGTGACGAGGAACAAGGCTCGACTTGTGGCAAAAGGTTATGCCCAAGTCGCAGGTTTGGACTTTGAGGAGACGTTTGCTCCTGTGGCTAGGCTAGAATCAATTCGCATCTTGCTAGCATATGCCGCTCACCATTCTTTCAGGTTGTACCAAATGGATGTGAAGAGCGCTTTCCTCAATGGGCCAATCAAGGAGGAGGTGTACGTGGAGCAACCACCTGGCTTCGAGGATGAACGGTACCCCGACCACGTGTGTAAGCTCTCTAAGGCGCTCTATGGACTTAAGCAAGCCCCAAGAGCATGGTATGAATGCCTGAGAGACTTTTTAATTGCTAATGCTTTCAAGGTTGGGAAAGCCGATCCAACTCTTTTTACTAAGACTTGCGATGGTGATCTTTTTGTGTGCCAAATTTATGTCGACGACATAATATTTGGTTCTACTAACCAAAAGTCTTGTGAAGAGTTTAGCAGGGTGATGACGCAAAAATTCGAGATGTCGATGATGGGTGAGTTGACCTACTTCCTTGGGTTCCAAGTGAAGCAACTCAAGGACGGCACCTTCATCTCCCAAACGAAGTACACACAAGATTTGCTAAAGAGGTTTGGGATGAAGGACGCCAAGCCCGCAAAGATGCCGATGGGAACCGACGGACACACCGACCTCAACAAAGGAGGTAAGTCCGTTGATCAAAAAGCATACCGGTCCATGATAGGTTCTTTACTTTATTTATGTGCTAGTAGACCGGATATTATGCTTAGCGTATGCATGTGTGCTAGATTTCAATCCGATCCGAAGGAGTGTCACTTAGTGGCTGTGAAGCGAATTCTTCGATATTTAGTCGCTACGCCTTGCTTCGGGATCTGGTATCCAAAGGGGTCTAACTTTGACTTGATTGGGTACTCAGATTCCGATTATGCTGGATGTAAGGTCGATAGGAAGAGTACATCGGGGACGTGCCAATTCTTAGGAAGGTCCCTGGTGTCGTGGAACTCTAAGAAACAAACCTCCGTTGCCCTATCCACCGCTGAGGCCGAGTATGTTGCCGTAGGGCAGTGTTGCGCGCAACTACTTTGGATGAGGCAAACCCTTCGGGACTTTGGCTACAATCTGAGCAAAGTCCCACTCCTATGTGATAATGAGAGTGCTATCCGCATAGCGGAAAATCCTGTTGAGCACAGCCGCACAAAGCACATTGACATCCGGCATCACTTTTTGAGAGATCACCAGCAAGAGGGAGATATCGAAGTGTTTCATGTTAGCACCGAAAACCAGCTAGCTGATATCTTTACCAAGCCTCTAGATGAGAAGACCTTTTGCAGGCTGCATAGTGAGCTCAATATCTTAGATTCGCGGAACTTGGATTGAATTGTAGCATACATGTATTTATGCTTCTGATCATGTTCCTTTTTGCATTTTTGTTGTTAAGTATGGTGCTCAAGTTGTACAAACCCTCCCTGGACCTCACAAGTCCGTTGCAAAGTGATGCACAGTTTTAGGGGGAGATGTGTTACAACTTGACCCTTTGAGACTAACCATATGCTTGAGTTTGCTTGTTTTAGTCTCAAAGGAGAATTGAAAGGGAAAGATGGACTTGGACCATGAAAGACTTCCACTGCACTCCGATGAGAGGGTAACCTATTCCAAGTTCATCTAATGAACTCTTATTGCCATCTGCTCTTAATTGAAGATTTTGGTGAGGCAATGGGATTATGGGGCCAAGATTGATCCCGTTTTGGTGCTTGATGCCAAAGGGGGAGAAAATAAAGGCCAAAGCGACAAATGGATCAGCTACCACTTGAGAGATTTTGAAAAAAGTAGAATAGAGCTTTTGGTTTGTCAAAACTCTTTTGTTGTCTCTCTTGTCAAAGTTGGCTTCTTGTGGGGAGAAGTATTGATTATGGGAAAAAGGGGGAGTTTTTGAAATCTTAAATCAATTTCTCTTAGAATGACTCTCTTTATGTCTTAACATGTGTGTTTGACTTAGAGATAGAAATTTGAGTTTGATTTGCAAAAACAAACCAAGTGGTGGCATAGAGTGATCCATATATGTCAAAATTGAATCAAAACAATTTTGAGTTCTTATTTGATTTGATTTTGTACTTGCTCTACTTGCTTTATGTTGTGTTGGCATAAATCACCAAAAAGGGGGAGATTGAAAGGGAAATGTGCCCTTGGGCCATTTCTAAGTATTGTGGTGATTTAGTGCCCAACACAGGTGCCTAATTGTAAAATGGTGGACAAAGTACAAATCAAGGATAAAGGTATGTTTCTCAGACTTAGTACATTGTTTTATGGACTAATATATTGTGTCTAAGTGCTGGAAACAGAAAAAATCGAGTTGGAGAAGAGATGGCTCGAGCAGCCAAAGTCTGCCCAGTCTGGGTGCACCGGACTGTCCGGTGGTGCACCGGACAGTGTCCGGTGCGCCAGGCTGGCTCGACGTGAAGTGGCCGCTCTCGGGAATTCACCGACGGCGTACGGCTAAAATTCACGGGACTGTCCGGTGTGCACCGGACTGTCCGGTGAGCCAACGGTCGACCGGGCCAACGGTCGGCCGCGCAATCTGCGCGGGACACGTGGCCGGGCCAACGGCTAGAAGACGGCACCGGACTGTCCGGTGTGCACCGGACATGTCCGGTGCGCCAACGGCTCCAAGGCTGCCAACGGTCGGCTTCGCTAATTAAGGAAGGAAATCGGGCACCGGACAGTGTCCGGTGCCCCCGACGACAGAAGGCAAGATTGGCCTTCCAGATTTGCTCTCAACGGCTCCTAGCTGCCTTGGGGCTATAAAAGGGACCCCTAGGCGCATGGAGGAGTACACCAAGCAACCTTAGAGCATTCTTGATCATCCACACTCATTCTTTGCGCATTCGTTTGTGATTCTAAGTGATTCGAGCTCCGTTCTAGTGAGAACTTTGAGATAGTCATTCGAGCTCGATTCTTAGCCATTTGTGTGCGCATTTCGCTGTGGATTTGTGTGTGTTGCTTCCCTCCCTTACTCTGTGCTTCTTTGTGATCATATACTTGTAAGGGCAAGAGACTCCAATTTGTGGAGATTCCTTGCAAACGGGATAAAGAAAAGAAAGCAAAACACCGTGGTATTCAAGTGGGTCTTTGGACCGCTTGAGAGGGGTTGATTGCAACCCTCGTCCGTTGGGACGCCACAACGTGGAGTAGGCAAGCGTTGGTCTTGGCCAAACCACGGGATAAACCACTGTGTCAACTCTGTGATTGATCTTCTGTGGTTTCTGTGTTTTGTTGAGACTCCTCTCTAGCCACTTGGCGATTATCGTGCTAACACTTAACAAGTTTTTGTGGCTATAAGTTTAAGTTTTCACAGGATCACCTATTCACCCCCCCCCCTCTAGGTGCTCTCATCTCATCAAACACAATGTCACAAGAAACTTCAACTAGTCCAGTGGACTTGTTAAAGACTCTATATGCCCTTGTGTTTGAGTCATATCCTAGTAAAAAACCTTCTACGGCCTTAGGAGCAAATTTAGATTTTCTACCTCTTTTAACAAGAATAAAACATTTGCTACCAAAGACTTTAAAATATGAAACATTGGGCCTTTTACCGGTTAGGAGTTCATAAGATGTTTTCTTGAGGATTCGGTGAAGGTAGAGTCGATTGATGTAGTAGCAAGCAGTGTTGATTGCTTCCACCCAAAACCGGTCCGAAGTCTTGTACTCATCAAGCATGGTCCTCGCCATGTCAAGTAGAGTTCTATTTTTCCACTCCACTACACCATTTTGTTGAGGTGTGTAGGGAGAAGAGAACTCATGCTTGATGCCCTCTTCCTCAAGAAAGCCTTCAATTTGAGAGTTCTTGAACTCCGTCCCATTGTCGCTTCTAATCTTTTTTATCCTTAAGCCGAACTCATTTTGAGCTCGTCTCAAGAATCCCTTTAAGGTCTCTTGGGTTTGTGATTTATTGTCACACCCGGTTTTAGAAGGCAAACCGAATACGAACCATGTACGTGCCAGGATCAGCAATTCACGTACACAGCAGTTAAATAACTGGACATCATCACACAGTGCTCAAATCATAATATAAAAGGGGAATAGTAGTTGATTACATCATATGTCATAGAAGAGACAAAAGAGTAATGCTCACAAAAATTAACTAATCTAGAATGAGTAGTTACTCCCTTGCTAATGTCACCCAAAATTTGGTCGACGGGATGATTCCTTTGAATCGTCGCTCGAACTTGGGTTGGAGGTGCCGGTTGTACTTCTTCCTCCATCACATGATCATCTTGTGCTCCCCCTTAATCACACGCCTCCTTTTGATGAACCTGTTCATCGTCTTGAGTTGGGGGGATGCACCATCGTTGAGGAAGAAGGTTGATCTTGCTCCTTTTGTTCCAGTGGTCTCACATCTCCAATCGCCATGGTGCGCATTGCGGCCGTTGGAACGTCTTCTTCATCTACATCATCAAGATCAACAACTTGCTCTCTTGGAGAGCCATTAGTCTCATCAAATACAACGTCGCTAGAGACTTCAACCAAACCCGATGATTTGTTGAAGACCCTATACGCCTTTGTATTTGAGTCATAACCTAATAAAAACCCTTCTACAGCTTTGGGAGCAAATTTAGAATTTCTACCTTTCTTCACAAGAATATAACACTTGCTCCCAAATACATGAAAGTAAGACACATTGGGTTTGTTACCGGTTAGAAGCTCATACGAAGTCTTCTTGAGGAGACGGTGAAGGTAGACCCGGTTGATGGCGTGGCAAGCCGTGTTCACGGCTTCCGACCAAAAGCGCTCGGGGGTCTTGAACTCTCCAAGCATCGTCCTCGCCATATCGATGAGTGTCCTGTTCTTCCTCTCTACCACACCATTTTGCTGTGGTGTGTAGGGAGCGGAGAACTCGTGCTTGATCCCTTCCTCCTCAAGGTACTCCTCCACTTGAAGGTTCTTGAACTCGGACCCGTTGTCGCTCCTTATCTTCTTCACCTTGAGCTCAAACTCATTTTGAGCTCTCCTTAGGAAGCGCTTGAGGGTCCCTTGGGTTTCAGATTTATCCTGCAAAAAGAATACCCAAGTGAAGCGGGAAAAATCATCAACAATTACTAAACCATACTTACTTCCCCCTATGCTTAGGTAGGCGACAGGTCCGAAGAGGTCCATATGCAGCAGCTCCAGGGGTCTTGATGTAGTCATCACGTTCTTGATGTGATGAGCACTTCCCACTTGTTTACCTGCTTGACAAGCTGCACAAGGTCTATCTTTTTCGAAATGCACATTAGTTAGACCTATCACGTGTTCTCCCTTTAGAAGCTTGTGAAGGTTCTTCATCCCCACATGTGCTAAGCGGCGATGCCACAGCCAGCCCATGCTAGTCTTAGCAATTAAGCATGCATCTAGACCGGCCTCCTCTTTTGCAAAATCAACTAAATAAAGTTTGTCGTCTAGTACACCCTTAAAAGCTAATGAACCATCACTTCTTCTAAAGACAGACACATCTACATTTGTGAATAAACAATTATATCCCATATTGCATAATTGACTAACGGATAACAAATTATATCCAAGCGACTCAACTAAGAACACATTAGAAATAGAGTGCTCGGATGAAATAGCAATTTTTCCTAACCCTTTCACCTTGCCTTGGTTCCCATCACCGAATATTATTGAATCTTGGGGATCCTTGTTCTTGACGTAGGAAGAGAACATCCTCTTTTCCCCCGTCATGTGGTTTGTGCATCCGCTGTCGATAATCCAGCTTGAACCCCCGGATGCATAAACCTGCAAGGCAAATTTAGGCTTGGGTTTTAGGTACCCAACTCTTGTTGGGTCCTACAAGGTTAGTCACAATGGTCTTAGGGACCCAAATGCAAGTTTTATCTCCCTTGCATCTTGCCCCTAATTTCCTAGCAATTACCTTCTTATCCTTTCTACAAATAGCAAAGGAAGCATTGCAAGTATGAAAAATTGTAGAAGGTTCATTCATTACTTTCCTAGGAGCATGAACAATATTTCTTCTAGGCACATGATGAATATTTTTCCTAGGCATATCTCTACCATGCACAACATGGAACTAGAAGCAGTCATAGCATATGAATCATAAGCATAGGTCCTATAAGCATCTCTAGAAAATTTTCTATCACCATAAATGAAGGCATGGTTCTTTTGAACACTATTAGTCATAGAGGCCTTCCCTTTCTCCTTGGCGGGAATGGAAGCCTTATGACTAGTTAAGTTCTTGGCTTCCCTCTTGAAGCCAAGCCCATCCTTAATTGAGGGGTGTCTACCAATCGTGTAGGCATCCCTCACAAATTTTAGTTTATCAAATTCATTTTTGCTAGTCTTAAGTTGGGCATTAAGACTAGCCACTTCATCATTTAACTTTGCAATAGACACTAGGTGTTCATTACAAGCATCAACATTAAAATCTTTACACCTAGTGCAAATCACAACATGTTCTACACAAGAGTTAGATCTATTTGCTACTTCTAGTTTAGCATTTAAATCATTGTTAACATCTTTTAAACTAGAAATTGTCTCATGGCAAGTAGATAGTTCACAAGAAAGCATTTCATTCCTTTTAACTTCTAAAGCATGAGATTTTTGTGCCTCTACAAATTTATCATGTTCTTCATACAAAAGATCCTCTTGTTTTTCTAAAAGTCTATCCTTTTCATTCAAGGCATCAATCAATTCATTAATCTTATCTATTTTAGTTCTATCCAATCCCTTGAACAAACTAGAGTAATCTATTTCATCATCACTAGACTCATCATCACTTGAAGAAGCATAAGTGGTATTGTTTCGAGTACATACCTTCTTCTCCTTCGCCATGAGGCATGTGTGACGCTCATTGGGGAAGAGGGCCGATTTGTTGAAGGCAGTGGCGGCGAGTCCTTCATTGTCGGAGTCGGAAGAGGAGCAATCCGAATCCCACTCCTTTCCAAGATGTGCCTCGCCCTTGGCCTTCTTGTAATTCTTCTTCTTTTCCCTCTTGTTCCCTTGTTCCTGGTCACTATCATTATCGGGACAATTAGCGATAAAATGACCAATCTTACCACATTTGAAGCATGAGCGCTTCCCCTTCGTCTTGGTCTTTTTGGGATGCTCCTTGCGTCCCTTTAGCGTCGTCTTGAAGCGCTTAATGATGAGGGCCATCTCTTCCTCATTTAGTCCCGCCGCCTCAACTTGCGCCACCTTGTTAGGTAGCGTCTCCTTGCTTCTCGTTGCTTTGAGGGCGATGGTTTGAGGCTCATGGATTGGGCCATTTAGCGCATCATCCACGTATCTAGCTTCCTTGATCATCATTCGCCCGCTTACGAACTTCCCAAGAACTTCTTCGGGCGACATCTTGGTGTACCTAGGATTTTCATGAATATTGTTCACAAGATGTGGATCAAGGACAGTAAAAGACCTTAGCATTAGGCGAACGACGTCGTGGTCCGTCCATCGCGTGCTTCTGTAGCTCCTTATTTTGTTGATAAGGGTCTTGAGCCGGTTGTATGTTTGGGTTGGCTCCTCTCCCCTTATCATTGCAAATCTTCCAAGCTCGCCCTCCACCAACTCCATTTTGGTGAGCATGGTGACGTCGTTCCCCTCATGTGAGATCCTGAGGGTATCCCAGATCTGCTTGGCATTGTCTAGGCCGCTCACCTTATTGTACTCTTCCCTGCTCAAGGATGCTAGAAGAACAGTAGTAGCTTGTGCATTTTTGTGAATTTGCTCATTGATAAACATGGTACTATCAGTACTATCAAATTTCATTCCACTCTCGACTATCTCCCATATGCTTGGATGGAGAGAGAACAAGTGACTATGCATTTTGTGACTCCAAAATCCGTAGTCCTCTCCATCAAAGTGTGGAGGTTTACCAAGTGGAATGGAGAGTAAATGAGCATTGGTACTTTGCGGAATACGGGAATAATCAAAGGAAAAGTTTGAATTAACCGTCTTCCTTCTCTCGTAGTCGTTGTCGTCGTCCTTTTGGGAAGAGGAAGATTCGTCGTTATCGTAGTAGATTATCTCCTTGATGCGCCTTGTCTTCTTCTTCTTCCCATCTTTTCATTTGTAGCCCGAGCCCGAGTCGATAGGCTTGTCATCTTTTGGCTCGTTGACGAAGGACTCCTTCTCCTTATCATTGATCACAATCCCCTTGCCCTTAGGATCCATCTCTTCGGGCGATTAGTCCATTTGTGAAGAGAACGGCTCTGATACCAAATGAGAGCACCTAGAGGGGGGTGAATAGGTGATCCTGTAAAACTTGAAACTTAATGCCACAAAACTTGATTAGGAGTTAGCACAATAATGCCAAGTGGCTAGAGACGAGTCTTAGCAAAACACGATAACCACAAAGAGATCAACACAGAGATGGCACAGTGGTTTATCCCGTGGTTCGGCCAAGTCCAACGCTTGCCTACTCCACGTTGTGGCATCCCAACAGACGAGGGTTGCAATCAACCCCTCTCAAGCGGTCCAAAGACCCACTTGAATACCATGGTGTTTTTGCCTTGTATACTATATTCCGTTCGCGAGGAATCTTCACAACTTGGAGCCTCTCGCCCTTACACTTTGATGTTCACAAAGAAGCACGGAGCAAGGGAGGGATGAGCAACACACACAAGACACAAAATCAGAGCGACAACACGCACACAAGTTGCAACAAGAGCTCACAACACAACCCGACGAGTTCACACCTCAAATAGAGCTCTAGATGCTATCACAAAGAATCAAATGTGCGGAATCGAAGTCTTGGTGCTTAGGAATGCTTTGAGAATGCTTGGTCTGCTCCTCCATGCGCCTAGGGGTCCCTTTTATAGCCCCAAGGCAGCTAGGAGCCGTTGAGAGCATTCCAGGAAGGCAATTCTTGCCTTCTGTCGCCTGGCGCACCGGACAGTCCGGTGCACCACCGGACACTGTCCGGTGCGGATTTCTTTCCTTATTTGGCGAAGCCGACCGTTGCAGATTCAGAGCCGTTAGCGCACCGGACACTGTCCGGTGCACACCGGACAGTCCGGTGCTCCCTTCTAGCCGTTGGCTCGGCCACGTGTCCCGCGCGGATTGTGCGGCCGACCGTTGGCCCGGCCGACCGTTGGCTCACCGGACAGTCCGGTGATTTATAGTCGTACGTCGTTAATCATCTCCCGAGAGCGACGAGTTCGTCTGTGAATGGCTCACCGGACAGTCCGGTGCACCACCGGACAGTCCGGTGATTTATAGCCATACACCGCCGTCGAAGTCCCGAGAACAGCAAGTTCGCCAGAGCCAGCCTGCACCACCGGACACTGTCCGGTGCACCACCGGACAGTCCGGTGCACCCAGACTGAGCAGACTTTGGCTGAACAAAGTCATCTCTTTTTCAATTTGGTTTCTCCTGTTTCCAGCACTTAGACACAATACATTAGTTCTCAAAACAATGTACTAAGTCTAGAAACATACCTTTACTCTTGATTTGCACTTTATCCATCAATTGGCATAGTTTTACACTTAAGCACTTGTGTTGGCACTCAATCACCAAAATACTTAGAAATGGCCCAAGGGCACATTTCCCTTTCAACTGGAGCGCGCGTCAGGATAAGATGTCAGGCGATCCTTGCATTAAATGCTTCTGTGATACGGTCGGTTGGCGTGGCGATCTGGCCAAGGTTGCTTCTCCGCGAAGCCTGCCCGAGCTGGGCCTCAGGCGAGTCGGTGGTGCGCCCGTTGCTTGAGGGGACCCTCGGGCGAGACGTGAATCCTCCGGGGTCGGCTGTCTTTGCCCGAGGCCGGGCTCGGACGAGGCGGGATCGTGTCTCTTGGGCGGAGCCTTGGCCTGAATCGCGCCCATCAGGCCTTCGCAGCTTTGTACTGATGGGGTTTACCAGCTGAGATTAGGAGTCTTGTGGGTACCCCTAATTATGGTCCCCGACAATACTAATCAGATCATCTAAGGCATTGGTCGGTTTTTATCGATGAATATCGATATGTCCGAGTTTAACGTGGCTGATATCAATTGGACCGACCACATCCTGAACAACTTTAAATTGACCAACTTAAAAACTGCTCGATAGATACCGACCGATTCACAGAGCACATACTCCCTCCGGTACAGGTTTACAGGTCGTTCTGGCCACGAAGCGTTGTGCGCCAAAAGAAGTCGTGGCACACGCGCCCAAGCGATTCTTCCTATTCTTTCCTTTGATGCCCCTAATTAATTGCAGCGATTAATTGCAGCGCTCGTCGTTTTCTCCTCCATCGCACGCGCTGCACTTTCCATCCACCTGCACACGCGCTCGCCCCTCGTCTTTCTTTCCTTTATCGCCGCTCGTCGGACTCCGACACTCTGCTCGCCATGGCCTCGCCGAACTCCTCTCCGGACGCGCGCCAACGAAACAATGAAAAAACCACGGTAAAAAGACCGAAACGATGAAAAAATGCGCGCCCAAAACTCACGGAACAAAAAAAAGACCGCGACACCGAGCGCCACAGTACCATGCAAAATCCTTCACCCGGCAAAAACAAACAGCTAGGGAGAATCGATCCTGGGACCAGATACTTAGCAGATGCTGGCAATAGCCTATCGGCTAAAGAAGTTTTGCTGATTCCAATCCACTTGCCACCGTATATGAGGGTAAAAATGGAAAAATTACTCCAATTAATGACTCCTTGGTAGACTAAATCTGGTCTTAAACGACTTCTAAACCTGTACCGGAGGGAGTACTCCCTCTGTTCCTTAACTTAAGGTCATGAAGATTTGTTCTAAGTAAAAGTTTTGAAACTTTAATCAATAATATCTATAAAAAATAGTTACTAAAGAAATTATATATTGTGACATATGTCACTATCCGCATCCGTCACCGCTGAAAACCAGCCTACCACTATCGGAGTGATCAGTGGTGCCAGTGCCACTGTACCCCGACGACCAATCCACTATGGGTCCCACAAACGATCAAAACTCAAAAGCGACCTCGACTCTATCGATCGCCGCAACAGACCTGAAAGCCGACTCGCTCTCACTCATTCACCAGTCAGTCACAGCTCATGTAATCAATCCAACCCACCGCTGAGGCGCTGACGGACTCGGCGAGACGGCTGTGTTTTGCCGAGAGCCTATCCTACTGGCTGCTGTCGTCTCGTCCATACACCACACACGAGGACAGGACAGCGCGCCCCATATGGACAAATATCGTTAAAACTTGAAGCCGCCGGCATGGGCGCGAGCGTGACTTGTCCGTTGCGCGCCGCTGGGACGAGCCACAGATTCCCTAGAAAGAAAGATACAGTATTGCTGAACTTGTAACAACCGGCAATGCGTGGGTCCCGATCCCTAATTTTTTGCGTGGGGTAATTTCTCCGTTAGGCCTTGTTCGGTTACATCAATTCAGAGAGGGATTGGAGAGGTTTAAATCCCCGCCTAGGGCTTGTTTGGGTAATCTTGGATTAGAGTGGATTGAGGTGGTATAAGGTGTATTGAAGTGTAATATGAACTAATTTTCTTTTCAACCCCTAAAATACGCTTCAATCCACTCCAATCCATCTTTATCCAAACAAGGCCCTAGTCATTTCTAACTAGAAGGGGATTTAATCCCCTCCAATCCCTCTCTGGATTGGTGTAACCGAACATGCCCTTAGGGGTTAGTTTGGTAACTCTATTTTTTCAAGAAATTTCAATTTTTTCAAGAGAAATTAGTTTATTTTCTCTTGGAAAATAGAAATCTCATAGGAAAATAGAGTTTCTAAACTAGCCCTAGAAGATAGATACCAAGAAGTTTTTTTTAACGGGATGTAAACAGCAAAAAAAATCTTTTCCGATAGGTAAATAGGGACCTGCATTCCTTGTTCTTGTTTACCGTGGGGACCCGTTAATTTTACATATGATGATGTTTTCATTTAATATTTAATGATAACATAATCAATTATCTTGTCAAAAGAATCATCCGCTGTACACATATGTTTTTAAGTATACATAATAATTTCTTATATCTAGACATATGTATAAATGATAATGTTTTACATTAATAACAAAGAAAATATGTCTTAATTATAATTATGGAGAATAGAGATCGGAAAGAAATATCCCGTAAGGGCTAGTTTGGAAACTCCATTTTCCACAAGAAATTTCTATTTTCTTAAGTAAAAATAAACTAATTTCTTTTTAAAAAATGAAAATCTCATAGAAAAATAGGATTTTCAAACTAACTCTAAGAGCATCTCCAACAATGCCTCAAACTAGTGCCTCAAATTGAAATATGGGACTCTACACAGGAAAAACCACTCCAACAGTGCCTCAATTCATAAATTTTTGTCAAAAAACTATAGGGCACCCTCTCAAGTGCCTCAAATATACTACACCGTAGTGTACTGCCCTATAATCTAGATTTGAGGCTTTACTATTGGAGCGAGATGTTTTGTTGGTGCCCTAAATTCTATAAAATTTACTTATTTTTAAATTATAGGGCATTTTTATAGGTCACGTTGTTGGAGATGCTCTAAGAGTTAACGGGATCTTTATGTGGACATAGATAGAGATACGGAATCCCATGAAAATTTCCCGTTGCCATCCACTAAACATGACATATGTGGAAACGACGATGTAAATTCATCGCGAAAACGACAGGGCCTGAGAAGATAAGGATTGGGACAAAAGATGAGGTCCCAAAAACAGAAACTCCCCTTCCATGTCCCGCCAAAACAGTTCCATCAAAAGGTTATAGAAACCGATACCACTAGCTCCGACTGAGCTAAACTGGGGCCGGGGTCCGCTGTTAGGGCGCAGCATTTTCAGCAGCCATTTGCAAGCGCACCGGTAGTAGCAGTTTCCTGTCCCTAGTCCCCTGCATGCAGATCGGATCAAACAAAATGTGAACCAATCCAACGAAGACATCCGATACTGCCATTGGCGCACTTCCTTTACGCTAATTAATTATACTAGCCTGGAAATGTTCTTTAATTAACATCATTCCCGTTCCGCTGCTTTATTTGCTAAGTATATACAACCGTGATGATTTATTTGCTAATTAAGTATATACAACCGTGATGGGTAGCAGACTAGCAGCACTGCAGCAGTGGCACAAGTACGGTAGCGTAGTTCCGTCATGTATGCACCGCCACCACGTACGTGTAGTACACACCCTCCACTTCAGAGTTCAAGGAAGCAGGAGGCCTGCACGTGCCCGGCGAACTCCGGCGGCGGCGGCGGCGCGCGCGACCAGGACGCAGGCCTCCCGCCCTCCTCGCGGAGCACGTACACGGTCTGGTCCCCGCCGTGGCACCCGGACCCGACGACCACGACGCGGCCGTCAGGGAAGGCGGAGACGGCCGGCGCGGTGAGCGCGTCGTCGGGCACCCGCGCCACGGGGCGCCACGCCGCGGCGCCGTCGCGCGCCACGAGGTGCCCGTCGCGGAGCATGTACACGCGGCCGGAGGACCGCGGCGCGGCGCAGCAGGTCCTCGGGCACGCGCCGTCCTCGGGCAGCAGGCGGTCGTGGGCGGGCGCCCAGGCGGGCGACGCCGCCGCCGGGTCGAAGGACTCCGCGGAGGCGACGAAGCGGCCCTGCGCCCGCGTCGGGTACCCGCCGACGACGACGAAGCGTCCGGCGACGCAGAGCCCGCGCGGCTCGTCGCGCTCCTCCGCCATGTCCGGGAGCCCCGCCCACGCGTCGGCGCCCGGGTCGTAGGCCAGCGCCGAGCGCAGCGCGTTCTTCTCGGCGTCGTGGCCGCCGGCCACGTACACGGCGCCGCCCACGGCCGCGCAGGCGAAGAAGGACCTGCGCGGGCCGGGCATGGGCGCGCCGCGCCGCCACGCGCCAGACAGGAAGTCGTACACGAGCACCGCGTCCGTCGGCGCCCACGTCTCCGGGTCCCAGCCGCCGACCACCACCAGCAGCCTCTTCCTCCCCTGCCCGCCGCCGTCCACGGCGGCGGCCACCTGGCAGAACAGAGGCAGGCTCTGGCTTGGCCCAGGCGGGGGCGGCAGCGGCGTCCACCGTCCCTCTTCCGGTTCCAGCAGCACCAGCCGGTACGAGTTGGCCGCCGTCGAGCGTTTGTGCGCGGGGCCGCCGGCGTCGTCGTCATCCGGCGGCGCTGTCGGCTGCGCCTGGACCAGCGCGAGCACCGGGCGCGCCAGCCCCTCCGCCCGGCGCTGGCGGTGGTAGTCCGGCGACTCCACCTCCGACTTCCACTGGCGCGAGATGCGGCGCACCACCGGCAGCTGGTCGAAGCCCACCCGGACGAGGCACTCCCTCGCCACTTCATCCGGCAGCCCAGGGATCAGGTCGCCCATTGCCTTGCCGACGGTGAATATTGTTGCCTGCCTTGATCAGTTGTGTTGCGTGTGCCCGTTTCTCTTCTGTGCTCGTGTGTGTTGTCGATGTGCTTGAACCGTGTGTGTTGTCGATGTGCTTGTGTGAGGCGGGAGCAGAGTGGGCTACTTATATGGAAACAGAGCATGGTGTGAGTGTGATAGCGGGGGGGAAGGCTGTGATATTTCTATATGGTTGTCATTGTGTGGATCCAGTCGCTTCCAGAGCTTTTTTTTATTTTTTATGGTTCGGCTGAGGGGTGGCATCCTGTGGAGTTCATAGCGGTACTGTGATGATTATGATATGGAGTGGACGTCATCACTCGTTGTCTTGATGCACTGCTCCTGTCCTTGTGTTACTGCCATGGTACAGGTGGGGTTTGATCTATTTTGGTAGAGGTAAGAATGCCACATCAGACTCATGTGGTACGATACTGACGCGACAGGGGTGAATTACTCATGGGTGTGGTAGATTAGGTGTTACCTTGTTAAACCGCCCATCAAGTCATTTGTTCTTGGATCTTGACAACACTTCATCTGTCAAACCTTAGAAACTTCCGTGGAACGGCTCACACTCGCACTCTCCGCCGTAACCGGCCGCCGCCGCCAGCGCATCGAATCTCCCCGTCCCTTGGCAATCACGACGCAGCGGACTTGTAGCGGTTTCGCGCCAGGAATCGGAGCTCTTCTAATCTCGGCCGAATTTTTTTGTTTTTTAGTCCCTTTCGAGACAAAAATTTACGTTTGGACCTCCAGAAATTTAATTTGCACGTTTGGACCCGAAACTCGGCGCCATAGGCTGTGGCGCCGAGGTGACACAGCTCGGCGCCACAGCCTATGGCGCCGAGCTCTGTGACGTGGCAGTCGGCGTGGCACCTAGCTCGGCGCCACAGATCTTGGCGCCGAGCTAGGAAATACCCGCAAACTCCCTTTCTCTCTGCGCGTTTCTTCTCTGTTCGCGTCACTTCTCCGCCGCAAAAACAACCGCCGCCGTTCACTTGAAAACCACCGCCGCCGTTCACTTGAAATCGCCGCCGCCCGCCCAGCTCCGGCCCGGCTCGCCGCCAGCCCGGCTCGCCGCCGGCCGCCCGCCCCGCTCTCTGCCGCCCGGAGTTCCCTGCCCCGCTCGCTCCCTGCCGCCCGGAGCTCCCTGCCGAGCGAGCTCCCTGCCGCCCGGAGCTCAGCCGAGCGAGCTCGGCCGCCCGGAGTTCGCCGCCGCCGCCCGGAGTTCGCCCCCGCCGCCCGGAGCTCGCCGCCGCCGCCTGGAGCTCAAGCCGCCGCCCGGAGCTCCGCCAACGGTCGGCCACCGAGCTCAAACCGCCAGGTTGTGCTCCAGCGCCCAGCACCGCCGCGGGTTTCGACTGTGCATCGTTGTCGCCATCGGCAGTGGTGGAGCTCCGATTTCCTTCCTTCGCGCCTTGTTCCATTGGCTTTGTTTATTTGCTTTATGCCTGAGAAGTAATCTGGTTTTGCAGTTAGCTTCCTTGTTCTTGCGGCTGACCAGAGTCAAGCTCGCCATCGCTGGAAGCCGCAACGGCAGCTCGGCGTGGTGCTTCTCCCTGTCTTTCTTCTTCATCTCCAAGAGCTCGAACGCGCCCCATCCTACGCAGGTTTGTAGCTGGGTTTCAGGTTAAGCCGGGAATTAAATAAATAAAGAGAATACATAACGATGAAAACTAACAATACAAAATAGTTACAATGTTGGTAAAAAACATACAAATTGTTACAGCAAGGAGCTTTTATACAAAAAAAAAATCCTTCATATTCTATGGGGAATTTGAGTACTTCTTTTTATTATGGATTACAGTATTATTGCTTTCAAGTTTTATACAAAACCAGCTGTAGAGACTTTTCATAGTGGTCATGTAAATACAATCTAAATCTCCCCCCCCCCCCCCCCTTTATCTTTGCTTTGATCCTTTTCCAGTATATATGATTTATGAATTTTTTTGCATGGAAACTCCATTCTATCAAACAGATAGCAATAGATTAATGGGTAGACATTGTAACCAACACTTTAAACATACTTTAGCTCCTAAAATAGACACATAAACCTACCAGTTAGGAAATACAATCATAACATCATCCTGTTTACGAGGTAGAGATGGCTTGTGTATAACTATATGACATATTATGAACGCTTTAATAAAGCCAAATATATTCTTCAACTCAATCTTATATTTTTTAAAAAATAAAAAACTGCATACTATATATATGCCATGTGTTTTTCCATCGTTGCTTTTTGCATTATATATGGTTTCATCATTTTTTTCTCCTGATACAAATAAAATTCTAGTGTAGACGAGAACAGAAGTAGTCGAAGGGCGGGAGATTTCATGAGAGCAAGCAAGTGTGAGAGAAAAAATAATTAAATAATGGGCTACTTGTGGCCATCGGATGGGCTGCTCGTGGCCTCCTACTCCTATGGGCCTTGTTAGAAAATAATTAAATAATATACTGATGCGTCGTGGTTAATGGTGTCATCAAGATTCGTGGAGCAGATCGATAAGGGTGTGTTTGGTTTGGCTTTTGGCTTTTAGCGCATTGATATTACATGTTTTCTGTGTTGGCAACCATCGTGTTGTCGTTTATTTGCAGGTTCTATAAACATCACTTTACAGGGGAGGTGCTGCCAAATTTTTTACTGACAATTGGTTTTTTTGTACGTAGGTGTTCGTCCGACTTGACCTTCTCCACCGTTAGCTGGAGTCGTACGCGTTCTCAGGTATACATAGTTTTCGTACATTATTTATAAATTATGTAATTTCGTTTGATGTGTTCATTTAATATTTACTGTATAGTTATTAGTTAATATATATTTATTACTTAGTAAGTTAGTAGGCTTAAGTATGTAGCCATTATTGAGTTAGTAATCCATTTTTGCAATAGATGGACAGCCTAGTAACACTATACCATGGAGGAAGGGTGGAGATAGATGCTTATGGGAGTGTTACTTTTGATGGTATGAAGATCGTGACCATGTTGTTCGTTGAAAGACCAACTTTTGACCAGCTTTTGGCTCGAGCTTGTGAGGAGATTAGTTGCGACATAAACGACCCTAGAATATCAATTCAGGGTACATATGGAACAGTTGTCCGACGGTTGATCTCCATTACCTCAGAAGATGATTGGGTGATATATTTAAAAATTGTGAAGACGATGGTTCCACCATGTTTGGATGTGGTTGTTCAAAAGTTACCTGTTAGTCAATGCGAAGGTCCAGTCGGGTTATCTCCACAAATGCCGAATGCATCTCGTATTGAAGTTCCTTTGGTAGAGCTTCATGAAGAAGTCGTTGTTGTGCCTGATGCTCAATCGGGTCCGCACGAGTATGGGATTTCTCGTCCTATTCCCGGCGTTTGTGGGGCTTCTAATGCGGTGGTACCCCCCCAAGAGATCCCATTGACCCAGGATCCAGTTGACGATCATCCTAGTAAGTGTCTTCGACACATTGTTCGTATCCATCATTATTTCGTTTGATTAGACTTTTTAATGTAGTTTTTGTTGCTCCGACCCGATGCAGGATCTCCACATATCAATAATGCTGATGTTCAGATTGATGTGCCTGTGTCATATAATATGGACAACATATTGAAAGGGAATTAGGCTTACACCTAGTCCCCAAATAATTTTGGTGGTTGAATTACCCAACACAAATATTGGACTAACTAGTTTGCTCTAGTGCATAAGTTATACAGGTGCAAAAGGTTCACACTTAGCCAATAAAAAGATCAAGTTTTGGATTCAACTAAGGAGCAAAGAGGCAACCGAAGGCACCTCTGGTCTGGGGGCACCGGACTGTCCGGTGTACACCGGACAATGTCCGGTGCGCCACCGGTGCACCAGAGGACTCCGACTTCAAACTCTTCGCCCTCGGGAATTCTCGGAAGCCGGCGCGCTACAATTCACCGGACTGTCCGGTGTGCACCGGACATGTCCGGTGCTCCAAGGAAGCGCGGTCTCCGGAACTCGCCAGCCTCGGGTTCGCGCGGCAGCCGCTCCGCTAAAATTCACCGGACTGTCCGGTGTGCACCGGACTGTCCGGTGTGCCAGCAGAGCAACGGCTATTTCGGCGCCAACGGCTACCTGCGGTGCATTTAATGCGCGCGCAGCACGCGCAGTCGTCAGGATCGCCCATACCGGTGCACCGGACATCAAACAGTACATGTCCGGTGTGCACCGGACACCCAGGAGGGCCCAGAAGTCAGAAGCTCCAACGGTCAGAATCCAACGGCAGTGATGACGTGGCAGGGGCACCGGACTGTCCGGTGTGCACCGGACTGTCCGGTGCGCCATCGAACAGAGGCCTCCAGCCAACGGTCAAGTTTGGTGGTTGGGGCTATAAATACTCCAACCACCCCACCATTCATTGCATCCAAGTTTTCCAACTTCCAACCACTTACAAGAGCTAGGCATTCAATTCTAGACACATACAAAGAGATCAAATCCTCTCCAATTCCACTCAAGCCTTTAGTGCTAGCGAGAGAGATTTGCCGTGTTCTTTTGAGCTCTTGCGCTTGGATCGCTTTCTTTCTTTCTCACTTGTTCTTGCAATCAAAACTCAATTGTAACCAAGGCAAGAGGCACCAATTGTGTGGTGGCCCTTGCGGAGAAGTTTTGTTCCCGTTTGATTGAGAAGAAGAAAAGCTCACTCGGTCCGAGGGACCGTTTGAGAGAGGGAAGGGTTGAAAGAGACCCGGCCTTTGTGGCCTCCTCAACGGGGAGTAGGTTTGCGAGAACCGAACCTCGGTAAAACAAATCCGCGTGTCACTCTCTTCATTTGCTTGCGATTTGTTTTGCGCCCTCTCTCGCGGACTCATTTATATTTCTAACGCTAACCCGGCTTGTAGTTGTGTTTATATTTGTAAATTTCAGTTTCGCCCTATTCACCCCCCCTCTAGGCGACTTTCAATTGGTATCAGAGCACGGTGCTTCATTAGAGCCTAACCGCTCGAAGTGATGTCGGGAGATCACACCAAGAGGGAGATGGAGACCGGCGATAACAAGCCCACTACAAGCCAAGGGAGCACTTCATCGGAAGAGTCCCGCACCAAGAGAAGGGAGAAGAAGAAGAACTCCTCCAAGCGGAAGGAGAAAAGATCTTCCTCTTCTCACCACAAGGAGAAGAAGGAAAAATCTTCTTCTCACAAGCCGCATCGGAGTGGGGACAAGCACAAGAGGATGAGGAAGGTGGTCTACTACGAGACCGACACTTCATCGACATCCACCTCCGGCTCCGACGCGGCATCCGTCACTTCTAAACGCCAAGAGCGTAAGAAGTATAGTAAGATCCCCCTACGCTACCCTCGCATTCCTAAACATACACCTTTACTTTCCGTCTCATTAGGCAAACCACCAACTTTTAATGGTGAAGATTATGCTATGTGGAGTAATTTAATGCGATTTCATCTAACCTCTCTCCACAAAAGTATATGGGATGTTGTTGAGTATGGTGTACAGGTACCATCTATAGGGGATGAGGACTACGACACGGACGAAGTGGCCCAAATCGAGCACTTCAACTCCCAAGCCGCAACCATTCTCCTTGCCTCACTAAGCAAGGAGGAATACAACAAAGTGCAAGGGTTGAAGAACGCAAAGGAGATTTGGGACCTACTCAAGACGGCGCACGAGGGTGATGAACTCACCAAGATCACCAAGCGGGAAACGATCGAGGGGGAGCTCGGTCGCTTCCGTCTTCGCCAAGGGGAGGAGCCTCAAGATATGTACAACCGGCTCAAGACCTTGGTGAACCAAGTGCGCAACCTCGGGAGCGCAAAATGGGATGACCACGAAGTGGTTAAGGTTATTCTAAGAGCCCTTATTTTCCTTAACCCCACTCAAGTACAATTAATTCGTGGTAATCCTAGATATCCACTAATGACCCCCGAGGAAGTCATCGGGAATTTTGTTAGTTTTGAATGTATGATTAAGGGCTCAAAGAAGATCAACGAGCTTGATGAACCCTCCACATCCGAGGCGCAACCCGTGGCTTTCAAGGCAACGGAGGAGAAGAAGGAGGAGTCTACACCAAGTAGACAACCGATTGATGCCTCCAAGCTCGACAATGAGGAGATGGCCCTAATCATCAAAAGCTTTCGGCAAATCCTCAAGCAACGGAAGGGGAAGGATTACAAACCCCGTTCCAAGAAGGTTTGCTACAAGTGTGGTAAGCCCGGTCACTTTATTGCAAAATGTCCTATGTCTAGTGACAGTGACAGGGGCGACGACAAAAAGGGAAGAAGAAAGGAGAAGAAGAAGCACTACAAGAAGAAGGGCGGCGATGCCCATGTTTGTCGGGAATGGGACTCCGACGAAAGCTCAAGCGACTCCTCCGACGACGAGGACGCCGCCAACATCGCCGTCACCAAAGGCCTTCTCTTCCCCAACGTCGGCCACAAGTGTCTCATGGCCAAGGACGGCAAAAAGAAGGTAAAATCAAGATCCTCCACTAAATATGAAACATCTAGTGATGAGGATGATGATAAAAATGAGGAAGAAAACTTGCGCATTCTTTTTGCTAACCTCAACATGCAACAAAAGGAAAAATTAAATGAATTAATTAGTGCTATACATGAGAAGGATGATCTCTTGGATTCTCAAGAGGACTTCCTTATTAAAGAAAATAAGAAGCATGTTAAGGTTAAAAATGCTTATGCTCTAGAAATGGAAAAATGTGAAAAATTGTCTAGTGAGCTAAGTACTTGTCATGAGACTATAGACAACCTTAGAAATGAAAATGCTAATTTATTAGCTAAGGTTGATTCTCTTATTTGCAATGTTTTGATTCCAAATCCTAGAAATGATAGTGATGATTTGCTTGCTAGGATTGAAGAATTGAACATTTCTCTTGCTAGCCTTAGAAATGAGAATGAGAAATTAATTGCTAAGGCCAAGGATTTTGATGTTTGCAATGCTACTATTTCCGACCTTAGAACTAAAAATGATTTGTTGCATGCTAAGGTCATTGAATTAAAATCTTGCAAACCTTCTACATCTACTGAGCATACTTCCATTTGTGCTAGATGTAGAGATATTAATGTTGATGCTATTCATGATCACCTAGCCTTAATTAAAAAACAAAATGATCACATAGCTCAACTAAATGCTAAGATTAGAGAGCATGACTTAGAAAATGAAAAATTTAAACTTGCTAGAAGCATGCTCTATAATGGGAGACGCCCTGGCATTAAGGACGGCATTGGCTTCCAAAGGGGAGACAATGTCAAAATTAATGCCCCTCCAAAGAACTTATCTAACTTTGTTAAGGGCAAGGCTCCCATGCCTCAGGATAACGAGGGTTACATTTTGTACCCTGCCGGCTATCCTGAGAGCAAGATTAGGAAAATTCATTCTAGGAAGTCTCACTCTGGCCCTAATCATGCTTTCATGTATAAGGGTGAGACATCTAGTTCTAGGCAACCAACCCGTGCCAAGTTGCCTAGAAAGAAAATTCCTAATGCATCAAATGATCATAGCATTTCATTTAAAACTTTTGATGCATCTTATGTTTTAACTAACAAATCCGGCAAGATAGTTGCCAAGATTGTTGGGGGCAAACACAAGGGCTCCAAGACTTGTGTTTGGGTACCCAAAGTTCTCGTTTCTAATGCCAAAGGACCCAAAACCGTTTGGGTACCTAAAACAAAGAACTAAACTTGTTTTGTAGGTTTATGCATCCGGGGGCTCAAGTTGGATACTCGATAGCGGGTGCACAAACCACATGACAGGGGAGAAAAGGATGTTCTCCTCATATGAGAAAAACCAAGATCCCCAACGAGCTATCACATTCGGGGATGGAAATCAAGGTTTGGTCAAAGGATTGGGTAAAATTGCTATATCACCTGACCACACCATTTCCAATGTTTTTCTTGTAGATTCCTTAGATTACAATTTGCTTTCCGTATCCCAATTATGTCAAATGGGCTACAACTGTCTGTTTACTGATATTGGTGTTACTGTCTTTAGAAGAAGTGATGATTCAATAGCATTTAAGGGAGTGTTAGAGGGTCAGCTATACCTGGTTGATTTTGATAGAGCTAAACTCGACACTTGCTTGATTGCTAAGACTAACTTGGGTTGGCTCTGGCACCGCCGACTAGCCCATGTTGGAATGAAGAATCTTCACAAGCTTCTAAAGGGAGAACACATTTTAGGACTAACCAATGTTCATTTTGAGAAAGACAGGATTTGTAGCGCATGCCAAGCCGGGAAGCAAGTTGGTGTCCATCATCCACACAAAAACATCATGACTACCGACAGGCCACTGGAGCTCCTACACATGGATTTATTCGGCCCGATCGCTTACATAAGCATCGGCGGTAGTAAGTATTGTCTTGTAATTGTGGATGATTATTCTCGCTTCACTTGGGTGTTCTTTTTACAGGACAAATCTTATACCCAAGAGACCTTAAAGGGATTCTTGAGACGGGCTCAAAATGAGTTCGGCTTAAGGATCAAGAAAATTAGAAGCGACAACGGGACGGAGTTCAAAAACTCTCAAATTGAAGGCTTTCTTGAGGAAGAGGGCATCAAGCATGAGTTCTCTTCTCCCTACACTCCACAACAAAATGGTGTAGTGGAGAGAAAGAATCGAACTCTATTGGACATGGCAAGAACCATGCTTGATGAGTACAAGACACCGGATCGGTTTTGGGCGGAAGCAGTCAATACCGCCTGCTACGCCATCAACCGGTTATATCTTCACCGAATCCTCAAGAAGACATCTTATGAACTCCTAACCGGTAAAAAGCCCAATATTTCATATTTTAGAGTTTTTGGTAGCAAATGTTTTATTCTTGTCAAAAGAGGTAGAAAATCTAAATTTGCTCCTAAAACTGTAGAAGGCTTTTTACTAGGATATGACTCAAACACAAGGGCATATAGAGTCTTTAACAAGTCCTCAGGACTTGTTGAAGTTTCTTGTGACGTTGTGTTTGATGAGACTAACGGCTCTCAAGTAGAGCAAGTTGATCTTGATGATATAGGTGAAGAACAGGCTCCATGCATAGCGCTAAGGAACATGTCCATTGGGGATGTGTGTCCTAAGGAATCCGAAGAGCCTCCACATGCACAAGATCAACCATCCTCCTCCAAGCAAGCATCTCCACCAACTCAAATTGAGGATGAGGCTCAAGATGTTGAACAAGAAGATCAAGAAGATGAGCCACCTCAAAATGACGGCAACGATCAAGGGGGAGATGCAAATGATGAAGACAAGGAAGATGAACAACCAAGGCCGCCACACCCAAGAGTCCACCAAGCAATACAACGAGATCACCCCGTCGACACCATCCTCAGCGACATTCATAAGGGGGTAACTACTCGGTCTCGTGTTGCACATTTTTGTGAACATTACTCTTTTGTTTCCTCTATTGAGCCACACAGGATAGAGGAAGCACTTCAAGATTCGGATTGGGTGATGGCAATGCAAGAGGAGCTCAACAATTTCACAAGGAACGAGGTATGGCACTTAGTTCCACGTCCTAATCAAAATGTTGTAGGAACCAAGTGGGTCTTCCGCAACAAGCAAGACGAGCATGGTGTGGTGACAAGGAACAAAGCTCGACTCGTGGCCAAGGGGTATTCACAAGTCGAAGGTTTGGATTTTGGTGAAACCTATGCACCCGTAGCTAGGCTTGAGTCAATTCGTATATTATTGGCCTATGCTACTTACCATGGCTTCAAGCTTTATCAAATGGACGTGAAGAGTGCCTTCCTCAATGGACCAATCAAGGAGGAGGTCTATGTTGAGCAACCTCCCGGCTTTGAAGACAGTGAGTACCCTAACCATGTTTATAGGCTCTCTAAGGCGCTTTATGGGCTCAAGCAAGCCCCAAGAGCATGGTATGAATGCCTTAGAGATTTCCTTATTGCAAATGGCTTCAAAGTCGGCAAAGCAGATCCTACTTTGTTCACCAAAACACTTGATAATGATTTGTTTGTATGCCAAATTTATGTTGATGATATCATATTTGGGTCTACTAACAAATCTACATGTGAAGAATTTAGTAGGATCATGACACAAAAATTCGAGATGTCGATGATGGGGGAGTTGAAGTATTTTCTAGGATTCCAAGTCAAGCAACTCCAAGAGGGCACCTTCATTAGCCAAACGAAGTATACTCAAGACATTCTAAGCAAGTTTGGAATGAAGGATGCCAAGCCCATCAAGACACCCATGGGAACCAATGGGCATCTCAACCTCGACACGGGAGGTAAGTCCGTGGATCAAAAGGTATACCGGTCGATGATTGGTTCATTGCTTTATTTATGTGCATCTCGACCGGACATTATGCTTTCCATTTGCATGTGTGCAAGATTCCAAGCCGACCCTAAGGAATCACACCTTACGGCCGTGAAACGAATCTTGAGATATTTGGCTTATACTCCTAAGTTTGGGCTTTGGTACCCTCGGGGATCCACTTTTGATTTGATTGGGTATTCGGATGCCGATTGGGCGGGGTGTAGGATTAATAGGAAGAGCACATCGGGGACTTGCCAGTTCTTGGGAAGATCCTTGGTGTCTTGGGCTTCAAAGAAGCAAAACTCAGTCGCTCTTTCTACCGCCGAAGCCGAGTATATTGCCGCAGGCCATTGTTGCGCGCAACTGCTTTGGATGAGGCAAACCCTGCGGGACTACGGTTACAAATTAACCAAAGTCCCCTTGCTATGTGATAATGAGAGTGCAATCAAAATGGCCGACAATCCCGTCGAGCATAGCCGCACTAAACACATAGCCATTCGGTATCATTTTCTTCGGGATCACCAACAAAAGGGGGATATCGAGATTTCATATATTAACACTAAAGATCAATTAGCCGATATCTTTACCAAGCCTCTTGATGAGCAATCTTTTACCAGACTTAGGCATGAGCTCAATATTCTTGATTCTAGGAATTTCTTTTGCTAGTCTTGCACACATAGCTCATAAATATACCTTTGATCATGTCTCTTTTATATATGCTATGACTAATGTGCTTTCAAGTGTATTTCAAACCGAGTCATAGGTATATTGAAAGGGAATTGGAGTTCTCGGCGAAGACAAAGGCTTCCACTCCACTCGACTACTCATCCTTCGCCGTCTCTCCAAGCATCTCTCCAACTTTGGTATAATCTTCACTCATTCATTTCATGACCAAAGGGGGAGAAAGTACTTCATTGGGCTCTAATGATTCCATTTTTGGCGATTCATGCCAAAGGGGGAGAAAATATGAGCCCAAAGCAAAAGGACCGCACCACCACCTAATTTTATAAATTTGATGATTTCAAATTGGTAAATTTCAAATTGGTATCTCTTTGTGTTTTAAAGGGGGAGCAACTAGTTTTTTCAAATTGATGTCTTAAAACCCTCTTGAACACTAAGAGGAGGCCCTATTTGAGGGGGAGTTTTGTTTAGTCAAAGGAAAAGCATTTGAACAAAGGAAGAAAATTTCAAATCTTGGAAATGCTTTGCAAAATCTTATTCATTTACCTTTGACTATCTTGCAAAATAACTTTGAAAAGAATTTACAAAAGAGTTTGCAAAAAAAACAAAACTTATGGTGCAAATGAGGTCCAATATGTCAAAAACAAAGAAAACAATCCATGCGCATTCATGAAGTATTTATATTGGCTCAATTCCAAGCAATCTTTGCACTTACATTATGCAAACTAGTTCAATTATGCACTTCTATATTTGCTTTGGTTTGTGTTGGCATCAATCACCAAAAAGGGGGAGATTGAAAGGGAATTAGGCTTACACCTAGTCCCCAAATAATTTTGGTGGTTGAATTACCCAACACAAATATTGGACTAACTAGTTTGCTCTAGTGCATAAGTTATACAGGTGCAAAAGGTTCACACTTAGCCAATAAAAAGATCAAGTTTTGGATTCAACTAAGGAGCAAAGAGGCAACCGAAGGCACCTCTGGTCTGGGGGCACCGGACTGTCCGGTGTACACCGGACAATGTCCGGTGCGCCACCGGTGCACCAGAGGACTCCGACTTCAAACTCTTCGCCCTCGGGAATTCTCGGAAGCCGACGCGCTACAATTCACCGGACTGTCCGGTGTGCACCGGACATGTCCGGTGCTCCAAGGAAGCGCGGTCTCCGGAACTCGCCAGCCTCGGGTTCGCGCGGCAGCCGCTCCGCTAAAATTCACCGGACTGTCCGGTGTGCACCGGACTGTCCGGTGTGCCAGCAGAGCAACGGCTATTTCGGCGCCAACGGCTACCTGCGGTGCATTTAATGCGCGCGCAGCACGCGCAGTCGTCAGGATCGCCCATACCGGTGCACCGGACATCAAACAGTACATGTCCGGTGTGCACCGGACACCCAGGAGGGCCCAGAAGTCAGAAGCTCCAACGGTCAGAATCCAACGGCAGTGATGACGTGGCAGGGGCACCGGACTGTCCGGTGTGCACCGGACTGTCCGGTGCGCCATCGAACAGAGGCCTCCAGCCAACGGTCAAGTTTGGTGGTTGGGGCTATAAATACTCCAACCACCCCACCATTCATTGCATCCAAGTTTTCCAACTTCCAACCACTTACAAGAGCTAGGCATTCAATTCTAGACACATACAAAGAGATCAAATCCTCTCCAATTCCACTCAAGCCTTTAGTGCTAGCGAGAGAGATTTGCCGTGTTCTTTTGAGCTCTTGCGCTTGGATCGCTTTCTTTCTTTCTCACTTGTTCTTGCAATCAAAACTCAATTGTAACCAAGGCAAGAGGCACCAATTGTGTGGTGGCCCTTGCGGGGAAGTTTTGTTCCCGTTTGATTGAGAAGAAGAAAAGCTCACTCGGTCCGAGGGACCGTTTGAGAGAGGGAAGGGTTGAAAGAGACCCGGCCTTTGTGGCCTCCTCAACGAGGAGTAGGTTTGCGAGAACCGAACCTCGGTAAAACAAATCCGCGTGTCACTCTCTTCATTTGCTTGCGATTTGTTTTGCGCCCTCTCTCGCGGACTCATTTATATTTCTAACGCTAACCCGGCTTGTAGTTGTGTTTATATTTGTAAATTTTAGTTTCGCCCTATTCACCCCCCCTCTAGGCGACTTTCACATATGCAGGGCATCCAATAGTGTTGATGTTCAGATTGAGGATGAGGAGGAGCCATATGAGGCTGCACGGGCCGTAGATTCTGATGATGACCGTCCGGTTCAAGAAATGACCGAGCAAGAAATTGAACTCATAAGACGTTTGTGTCCGGAGCGAGACCCTGCAGTACATGAATTTAGCAGTTTAAGTCATTCCACCCGTGCGTATGCTGAAGGACGTGACGATGAACTGCTAGAGGCTCCGGATAACGCCGACAGCATTGAGATTAAGGTTGGCTTACTCAACCTTGAGCTCACTCAACCTTGACGTGTCGATGAACTGCTAGTGCGATGAGCTCACTCAACCTTGACGTGTCGTCCTCCTCTTCTTCATGTAATCCTGCCTCTGCGAGGGCGATAAGCTCACTCAATCTAGATGTGTCGTCGTCCTCCTCCTCCATCGTTGCCATTTTATCCTGAACATATCTCGCATGCGCCTCATTGGCCAAATAGTTTACGCCGCTTCCAATCTCTGCAAATATAATGAGAAAATTAAGTTAGCAAAGTCAGGATAAATAAATTGTACTAACATAATTATAATATCATTTATCTCACTTACTTCCCTTGAGGCGATCAGCAAGATTATCCAACATCTGTTTCTCGGCTTGAGCCGCTTCCCATTCCCTTGCATCCTGTGCTCTCTTCTCATCAGCCACCTTCAACCTCCTATACTCTGCACGCTTCGGGCTATCATAAAAGGCAGATTTTGCTTCCCTACGCATGTCGCGTATGCGATCGTTAATGTACGAATCGACGAGCCGAGATCCACAACGCATCTTCTGTCCCATTATTCTCTTGGACTCTATTGTGCGCATCACCTCTCCTTTGTCGTCTTAACTCTCCCAACTGCATTTCCTCGTCTCCTAAAAAAAATAGTAAGTACCGCTATAACATTACATCTGGTGCAAAAAAAATACCAACCTCATCGTAATCGACCATATGTCCACAAAAATATCCAACACCAAGCTCCGAAGGAACTAATCCATACTTAGCTTCAATACCACATTTGCAGAGTACTGGATCAAATTTGACCTCTTCAGCCGCCCACCCCATGTATCTCTTTTCCTTTACCTCTGGCTCTGGCCAATGGGACAAAGGACCATACAACCACTCTCTGAAACGACACTTACGCCACCCGTATGGCTGCAGGAGAAAAAATTAGTAATTTATTGTAAATAAAAACTAGTTCATACATTTAGCGTAGGAATGGGCTCACATAATCAATGTTCGGACAACAGAACTGCTTGTCATAGTCTTCGTCGATGACAGCACGGTCTCCACAATCGCATCGAGGCGGTGAGTCCATCCGTCTTTCTGTTGCTACCTCCTTCTCCGCATCCGTCATTGGTGGAGGATTCGGGGGAGGAGGTACCCAACGCTTAAAACGCTCATGACTGGTCCTTCCACTCAACCAATTAACGAAAAGAAGATATCGAGGGTCGAATTTATCAGGACCATCGATCCACTGGAAAAAGAAACACCTCTGATGTCCCTAAAATAATGGAAAGATGCACTATTACATATCTACAAAATAATGAATGCGAACAAAATTAAGTGACAAGTCATAAGATACGTACGTCCAAAGTGCCACAAAGGTAGTAGCAGCGAGCAGCCGTGTCTGGATGTTGTGATTGATGTACCCAAGCCAGTCTGCCACAGTCACAGTTAGGCACGGGGAGTTCAGGAGGAACAGGAGCATCCTTACTAGATACGTCCGGATATAACTCCCGAGGACGACCTCTCTTCTGCCACAACGCCTCTCGGTACATGTCTTTCATCTAATAAACGATTATAATTATCACTTGTACCTATTATGCTTTATAATAAGTTTACACAAACTAATAATCGAAATGATAATATAATAGGTGTATACAAATTATTAAACTAACAACCTAATATACAAAACGAATCAGTTCGAAATCATACCTTGGTCTACGAAGTGAACCAACTCAAATTTTTGAATCCAGGAAATTTTTACGAAGTTTGGAAATGGGATGAAATGAGCTGCTCTCGGCCAGCCACGCGGGCGTTTTATAGGATTTCGTAGCTCGGCGCCAAGATCTGTGGCGCCGAGCTACGAGGCCGCGCCGCCACCACGTCAGCGCCAGGTCAGCCCTCGACGCAACTAGCCGTTGCGGCCACGTCACAGCTCGGCGCTATAGGCTGTGGCGCCGAGCTGTGTTAGCTCGGCGCCACAGCTTGTGGCGCCGAGCTAAGGGTCCAAATCTGCATTTAAAATTTTTTTAGGTCTAAACGTGATTTTACTTCTGTTTAAAGGCTAAAATACAAAAAATTCGGTAATCTCGGCTGCCTAGTCTAGGAACGGAGAGCCCGAACCGAAAGCATGGCCTGGCCTCCACGCCGCCATGCACGTGTTAACCCCAGTGCCAGGGAGTTAAGACCGTAGGCCGCAGAGGACAGGTGTTGCCGCGCCATCGGGTTACTGGTGCAGTAGCTCTTGTCTGTGCCACGCGCCCGGTGGTGCATGGCTTTAGAGCTGCCAACTGTGCACGCTTTCGAATTATCGACTTATCGTTGTTACAAAATATTGATTCATATGATCAAGACCCATCCAACCGTTCATTTGACGGTTATTAGATCTAAGGGTCATATGCCCTTTGATCTCTTGTATATATACTACCCTATCTGCAATAAAGAACTCCCTTCAGTCATTTTGTCTTTCTCTGTTCTCATTTTACTACTGAGCACTGCAAAATCAAAACACGTTATCAGCACTGCCTCAAGGGAAAATCAGAGGAAGAGAAGAAGAAGAACACGCTGTTCTTGACAAGAACAGCAACATCGATCTTCACATCAACAGCAAGGTATGGAGCATACCGTTCCCATGCGCATACGCCGTATGCGCGAAGTTCTGCACATTCTTGATGATTCGATGTTGGAGGCGTACGCCGCTGGTCAAGCCGCAGCGCTTCCACCGGTGCATGCGATCCCTGCACGCCGTGTGCAAGTGCAAAATGTGCACTACTGCGTCCTCCATGGATGGACAGCGGTGGTTCCGCTGCCCGTGGTGGAGTGTGGACTCCCCATTGCGTCCCCGTCACCACCGGCGCCGGTGTTTGACGCGGGATCGTCTGCATCGGCCCCCATGGATGTGGATTTGGCGGCACCACCACCGCCTCCGCCCACTGCAGCGGCAGTTGCTCGTCGTTCGCCATCTCCACCAGTGCCTGTGGTCGTCGGTACGATCGCTGCACGTCGTGGACAACCCCCGCGCGCCGTCGATGCTCCACGCGGACGCGTCATCCTCACTGGCCATCGTCCAAAAAGGATGGCCTCGTCTTCCTCCTCCAACGGGAGGGCCTAATGGCCCTCGATCCGGCCGTCGCGTCGGCCGTTTGGGGGGAGGGGGTGGGGAGTGGCGCGGCATGCCTCTGCGTGCTCGGACACGGCCCCTGCGGCCTCCAGCGCGGGCACAGAGAACCCGGCGCGGGCGCGACCGGCCTTGGCCTCGGCCACGGCGAGCCCCGGCGCGGGCGAGACCGGCCTTGGCCTCGGCCACGGCGAGCCCCGGCGCGGGCGAGACCGGCCTTGGCCTCGGCCACGGCGAGCCCCGGCGCGGGCGAGACCGGCCTTGGCCTCGGCCACGGCGGCCTCCAGCGCGGGCGTGGCCAGGCGGCTGGCTCGGCGCAGCCATACAGAGGCGCGCGGCGCGGGCTCCCACCGGCCGGCGCGGCTCCGTGGCTCGGCGAGGGCGCGCATCGGCCAGGCCCTCAGGCGCAGGCGCGGTCGGACGCCCCGGCCGCGGGCGGTTTCCGAGCAGGCGCGCTCGGCACGGCGCACTCCCCGACGCGGCAAGCTCGGCGCGGGCCCCCGAGGCGCGCCCGGCGTGGCTTTCTGTGGAGCTCGGCGCGAGCCACCGAACGGCGCTCAACGCGGGCGACAGAGGCGCTCGGCGCAGGCGCGCGCGGCCCAACTGCAGGCGGCGGCTGGGAATCCTTCTGGTAGCGGCGGCGGCTGTAGACCTGGGCGGTTAGGGTTTCCTTTGAAACCCTAGCCGTCTATGATATAATGGGCTTTCTGGCTCCCTGTTGGGCCGCCTGGGCCGGCCAGCTAGGCTGGGCCGGCGTGCAGGCCTTCTGGCCGCTGCCAGGCCCGCCTGGCAGGCCGCCTGGGCTGGTTTTTAGGGGCAAAAATGGCCTATTTTACCATTTTTAAATTCTGAATTTTAGTATAAGACTCTGTTTTATATGTAATTTCAGTTCAAGTTATCTTAGGCGTCTAAATTCGTAATTTAGACTGCATATATTGTAAAGACATATCTGTTTTATTGTACATATAGCAGATTTTAGTTCGTGAATTATTGTTTGTTTTACATTAATAATTCACATATCTCTACTTGCTATTATTTACGCATTCATTTATGTTTGCATATAAATATAGCATTTATTAAGTTCAGACTTAATAAAACTCATGCAAAAATAAAATTACATTATTTTGGATAAAGAGCACAGGGAGATAGAGTCCTAAGCATAGGCTGCACTAAATTCTTTTATAGAATTTAGTAGCCCAGAGACCGTGCTTGTGGCAGCATTTGGAATGCCTATCTCTATGAGGTCTACATCTCTCGGGATGACTACCTATACGTGCTATCCAAAATAACAAGACATTGAGTTATTGAATTTTACTTTGATAATTAGTAGAGCATAGGTAGTGGAGACCTAAGCATTGGCTGCGATTTGTTCATTTATGAACTTATCTGCCCAGAGACCGTGCTTTTAGGCAGCAAGTTTCTTGCCCACTACTAGGAGATCTACCTCATTAATTTGAGGATTATCTATACAATGCTCACTAGTATTCAAAGTATTTATTCAATTAGAAGGTTTGGAACCTTCAGGAAACTCATATCACATGTAAGAGTTATTGAACTTTTACTTTGATAATTAGTAGAGCATGGGTAGTGGAGTCCTAAGCATTGGCTGCGATTTGTTCATTCATGAACTTATCTGCCCAGAGACCGTGCTTTTAGGCAGCAAGTTTCTTGCCCACTACTAGATCTACCTCATTAATTTGAGGATTATCTATACTATGCTTACTAAAATTCAAAGTATTTATTCAATGGGAAGGTTTGGAACCTTCAAAGAACTCGTTACATATGTAATTTTAAGATTTTTGCATATTGAGCTTACAACATCACCATTGTGACTATTAATTTATGCGTAAATTAATGGATGTCCATGGTAATGACTGTAGGAACATGTCAACCAAAGAGTTCGAGGAACTCGCCCTTGATGGGCATAACTACCCAACTTGGGCTTCAGATATTGAAATAACTTTTGCTTCTCGTGGGATCGTTGATGCCATTGCAGCACCCATCACTGGTACTGATCCAGTGAATGAGGTTAAAAAGAACACAGCACTTTTCCTTTTGAGGCTTTATATCCATAAGGACCTTAAGCAAGAGTACCTTATGGAGAGATGCCCTCACAACTTGTGGAAAGCTCTCAAAGAGCGCTATGAACAGCAGAAGGAGCTCATATGGCCGTCAGCCAACCATGAGTGGAACCACCTTCGACTGCAAGATTTTAAATCTGTTGCAGAATATAACCATGCTCTTCATAGCATTTGTTCTAAATTGAAGTTTTGCGAGAAAGAGCCCACTGAAGCAGACAAAATAGAGAAGACTCTATCTACCATGCTTCCAGAGGATAGGATATTGCATCAGCAGTATCGCTCTAGTAATTTCCAGAAATATTCTCAACTTATGCACACATTGACCCAAGCAGAAAAGCATCATGAGCTTCTTCTAAAGAATGCTCAGCAGCGCCCTCCTGGGTCTGCCCCTCTGCCTGAGGTACATTTCAATGTGCATAAGACTGGGAATAAGAAAGGATTCAAGAAAAACTTCAAGAATCCTCCTGGACCTCGCAAATTCAATAAGAACAAATTCCACAAGAAAGGTAAAGGAAAAGGGAAAGGAAATGGCAAGCCTCTACCATCTAAGGGCAACAGAGCTTGCCTTAAATGTGGTACTGAGGGCCATTTTGCTAGGGATTGCACTTGCCCTAAGCACCTTGTTCTTTTGTATCAACAATCCCTAAAGAAGCCAAAGTCTGATAAGCCTGCTTTTGAGGCTCATTTCAATTCTACTGAAGCACCAATTGAGGTTGGAAGTTCTTCACTGGCTTCTGGTGATCTGAAGAACACTCTTGCTAAAGAGCATGTCAATGTGGTTGACAACAAGCCTCCACTTCTGCAAGAAGATGAATCTGATGATATGATCATTGAGTATATGTCAAAGGATCCATTTGGAGATTTGGCATAAATCTCTCATGCTTGGAGATTTGATCATGATCACTGTGGCTTGTGTGATTGTTCTATACTGTCTTTATAATGTTGTTGTAATAAGTAGAGGTATACAATCTCATGTGTTGAGATGTAACACACTCTACAAGACCAGTGTTGGGTCCTGTGTGTAGTGCGAACTCATTGGTTGAGTCGCCATACCATTATTGTAATATTGTTTCGACATTGTGATATTTAAATATCATGTTCTGTATAGTACTAAGTTGCATCATAAAATTCTTATTCAGAATTTATTTATGTATAGATGCATAATGATGACAACTCGACGGAAGAGGAATTATGCCTTGTGGACAGTTGTACCACAAACTCTATACTTAGGGAGATCAAATACTTTCAGACTCTTAAGAAAAGAGATGGGAAAGTTTTGACCATCGCCGGACGCGATGCTGTGATAGTTGGCTCTGGTCGAGCAACTATTACCCTCCCCATGGGTACTGAAATTGTGATCGAGGATGCATTATTGTATCCTGATTCTACACGTACCCTCCTAAGTTTTAGAGATATCCGGCAAAATGGATTTCATATTGAAACCCATGATGAAAATCAAGAAGAGTTTCTCTTCTTGACAAAGCCGAATAAATATGGCAAACGCATATGCGAGAAAATTCCATCACTCACGTCAGGGTTGTACTATACATATATTAAGAGCAATGCACATGTTGCATATAAGGTAATTTTCCAAGATGTTGATGCATTCCAGATTTGGCATGATCGACTTGGTCATCCTGGCGTAGGGATGATGAGGAAAATTACAGGCAATTCAATTGGTCATAATTTGCCTACAAAAAGTTTTCCCAAATCTAAGGATTTTGTTTGCACCGCATGTGCAACTGGGAAACTTATTTTGAGACCATCATATCTCAAAATTAAAGCTGAACCGCTTAAATTCCTTGAAAGGATTCAAGGAGATATTTGTGGGCCAATTATGCCAACTTCTGGGCCATTCAGGTATTTCATGGTACTGATTGACGCATCTACCAGATGGTCACATGTGTGTTTACTATCAACACGCAACCATGCATTTGCCAAGATAATGTCTCAAATTATCAAGTTAAAGGCAAATTTTCCTGAACATCGGATTAGTTCAATCCGAATGGACAATGCTGCTGAATTCAAATCTCAGGCATTCAATGATTATTGTATGGCGCTGGGGATTCAGGTACAGCACTCGGTACCATATGTCCACACCCAGAATGGTTTGGCTGAGTCACTAATCAAGAGAATTAAACTCATAGCAAGGCCATTATTGATGAATTGCAAATTGCCTTCGTCGTGTTGGGGTCATGCAGTTCTGCACGCTGCTGACCTTATACAATTACGACCAACTGCATACCATTCAACATCCCCAATACAAATGGTACGTGGAAATCCTCCAAGTATTTCCCATTTGCGTAAATTTGGATGTTGTGTATACATCCCAATCTCACCACCTCAGAGAACAGCTATGGGCCCACACAGGAAAGTGGGGATCTATGTGGGATTTCATTCTCCGTCGATCATTAAGTATTTAGAACCCTTAACAGGGGATCTATTTACAGCCCGTTTTGCTGACTCTATCTTTGATGAGGAACATTTCCCGGCATTAGGGGGAGAATTCAAGTACCAAAAAGAATGCCAGGAAATAAATTGGAATACTCAATGTGTTCCAGGTTATGATCCACGTACTTCAGAAACTGAACTACAAGTTCAGAAAATTATACATTTGCAAAGACTTGCAAATGAACTGCCAGATGCATTCACTAATTACAAAGGTGTCACTAAATCATTCATTCCTGCTAGGAATGCACCAGAAAGAGTGGAAGTACCGAGTAAGACCACTCAACTCCTAGAAAGGAGAAGTATGGTGAATAAGCGCAGTTCTGTTGCTAAAAAGCAAAGAACAATAGTGAATGCAAAAGGACACCATAATGATACAATGTATCATGTGGATTGTGATGATCCACAACCCAGCTCGGATGTGCACATAACCGATGCTGGGACATCGGAAAATCCTAGACACATCAATTTGGGAAATTCTGATGAGTCTCTAAGGAATGATGAAATTGCCATCAACTATGTTGAGACTGGTGAAACATATGACAGAAAAGCTACAAATGTCGACATATATTTCTCCGAGCAGATTGCTGAGGACCTTCAAAATGATCTAGATCCTAAGACCATGGCAGAGTGCAGTAAGCGCTCGGATTGGATCAAATGGAAGGCAGCAATCGAAGCGGAGTTAGCCTCGCTTTATAAAAGAGAAGTTTTCTCTGCTGTAATACCTACACCACGTGATATCTTCCCTGTGGGATATAAGTGGGTTTTCATTCGGAAACGAAATGAAAATGGTGAGGTAGTGAGATACAAAGCAAGGCTAGTAGCACAAGGGTTTACGCAAAGACCCGGCGTTGATTTCAACGAAACTTATTCACCAGTCATGAGTGCAATAACATTCCGATATTTAATATCATTGGCAGTACAAAATCGTCTATCTATGCAGTTAATGGACGTAGTGACCGCATATCTTTATGGGTCACTGGATTCTGATATATACATGAAAGTTCCTGATGGAATAGATGTACCGAATCCAAAGGCAAAGCGCAACATGTATTGCGTAAAGTTGCAGAAGTCATTATATGGCTTAAAACAATCGGGCAGAATGTGGTACAACCGATTGAGTGAATTCCTTTTGAATAAGGGATACACGAAAAATGATGATTGCCCATGTGTCTTCATCAAAAGATCCAAAGTGGGATTCTGTATCATATCAGTTTATGTTGATGACCTTAACATCATAGGAAATAAACTTGATATTGATGAAGCACGTCATCATTTAACGACGGAATTTGAGATGAAGGATTTGGGTAAAACCAAATTTTGCTTAGGTCTACAACTTGAGCATTTACCTTCTGGAATCCTTGTACATCAAAGTACATATACCCAAAAGGTATTGGAAAAATTTAATATGCATATGTCTTATCCTTCAAAGACTCCTATGGTGGTCAGATCTTTGGATTTAAAGAAAGATCCATTCAGACCACGGGATGATGAAGAACAGATATTGGGACCGGAGTTCCCATATCTCAGTGCTATTGGTGCATTGATGTATCTTGCTAATAATACCCGGCCGGATATTGCTTTTGCAGTAAATTTGTTAGCAAGGCACAGTTCTGCTCCAACAAAAAGACACTGGGTTGGCATTAAGAATATTTTCCGATACCTAAATGGCACAAAGGATCTAGGACTCTTTTACAAGAGAAGTAATGATCCTAGTTTAATTGGGTATACAGATGCTGGCTATTTATCTGATCCCCACAATGGCCGATCGCAAACTGGATTCGTATTCTTACAAGGTGGAACTGCCATCTCGTGGAAATCGTCTAAACAGACTTTGGTGACCACGTCCACCAACCATTCTGAAATAATTGCATTATTTGAAGCATCACGTGAATGTGTATGGCTTCGTAGAATGGTGAATCATATACTCACAACTTGTGGTATTGGTTCTCTTCACTCACCAACAATTATCTATGAAGATAATTCAGCTTGTGTTGTTCAGATGGATACGGGTTATATCAAGAGTAATATCAATAAGCATATTTCTCCTAAACTGTTTTATCCCCATGAACTTCAGGAAAAAGGGGATATAAACATCTTGCAAACAAAGTCTTGTGATAATCTTGCAGATCTATTCACAAAATCTCTACCATACTCTACATTTCAGAAATGTGTTGAGGGGATTGGTATGAGAAGACTTAAGTGCTTGCAAGGTTCAGGGGGAGTAATTCTCCATAATATATGACCTGTATTGAACCATCATATTACACTCTTTTCTTTGTATGAGTTTTGCCTTGCTAAGGTTTTCTCATCCAAAGTTTTTAACGAGGTAATATCAACAAAGCTATATGCTTCATCATTAATTTTCCCCACAGGGGTTTTTATACATGATGATTACAAGCATATTTTCTTTTGGAGACTATATGAGATTATTCTCATTTATCCAAAAGATATTGTGTACTCCTTATTTTTCCCACAGGGTTTTTGAGGAGATCAAGAATTTGATAAGACAAATTGCAGATGATCAAACGGTTTTGGGTTGATCAAGGGGGAGTGTTACAAAATATTGATTCATATGATCAAGACCCATCCAACCGTTCATTTGACGGTTATTAGATCTAAGGGTCATATGCCCTTTGATCTCTTGTATATATACTACCCTATCTGCAATAAAGAACTCCCTTCAGTCATTTTGTCTTTCTCTGTTCTCATTTTACTACTGAGCACTGCAAAATCAAAACAATCGTCACTATTATATATGCCGCAGGCACACGACACGCGTCGCAGCCGCCGGAGCTGTCGGATCGGCCGGCCGTCACGGCCATTCCGATCCTGGCCTCGCGTGAATTTTCCGGTCGCGATTCGCACGGCAGGAGACTCGTGGCCGTCGTGGCTACCGGAGGCAATAACAGCGCACAGGAGACTCGTGGTTGTTCGCTGTGAATTAAAACCAAGCAAACAAGATGGAATATTGGATGCAAATGTAATATACTACCGCAACCATCCACCATGACCATGAGTACTGCAGTGTTGCATGGCGCGAGGTGCTGAAAAGTCAAGAGGACGATCCGTCAGGTCACGGCTGCCACGGTGGACATGTCGTTTAGATTTATAATTTATTTGCCTTTTTACTCTATATTTTACTGGCTCGCCTTATTTAAATTATTATTATTTACTGCGGTACATATAATATATTATATAATATATTTTAAGTATGACTTTGAATTTTTTTATTTTTTCGAAAAAAAAAAGAATAAGAGCGAGTAGATGGAAATGAACGGATAGGCACCCAAAAAAAATTAAGACAGCCGGGTCCGTTCCGTGCCAGCACAACCCAGAATTATTATCGCGGTGGAATGGATGCCCGCGGCGTGGCATGGCGTAGATAGGATCGCCATCGCGAGCCCGCCGCCAGTCGTCATGCTCGCTCTGCAGGCAAACGAACATCCGCTGCAGTCCTATCATCTCTTTGCTCTGCGCCCCGGCCGGGCCCCGCCGTCTTTGCGGTTTCCGTCCACATCATGCCCTGCCGTCCGATCCTCCAGCTCGCTGTTTCTGAGCACAACCGCGGCGCAGGGGCCGGGGGAATGGAAAATCTACGCCGTCGCTGTCGGGGGTGGCGTCTTGGCGGTCGAGCAAGTGGGCGGCCCGCGCTATGGGATTCAGCGGCAGCGGCAGCGGCAACGGAAGCAGTGGTAGACTGGTAGCGGTCTAGCCGTGCCGTGGGCGGCTGGCCGCGGTTCTGCTTCCGATGCGAGTGCGGAACTGCTGATCGACAATGAGCATATTTTACCTATGTATCTATAGTCTATACATAAAAACTTTATAGAGTAGATTTGCGTGTTAATTTGTACCCGCAGGCACTTGTTTGATTTTTAATCCGACAGTGTTTATCTCGTAGGCATAAAAGAATGGTGTCCATGCCCACAAACCTATATAACCATAATGGTTATACAACCAGTTGCACGTGCTTTTGCTACGGACCATGGTTTATAAAACCGTTCCGGATGTAAAAATCGCCCCCTACCGGTAACGGTTTACCAACGGTAAACCGGTAAAAACCGGTCGGTTTGACCAATTCAAATCAATTTGAATTTGAACCGGTTTATCGGCAAAAACCGGTGAAAACCGGCGAAAAAACCGCTCTAAACCGCCGGTTAATCGTGAAACAAACCGAATTTTGCTGTTTTTTACAGAAAAAGATGGAAAATTTTGACAAGATTTATTTGTAGTTTTGTCACACCCGGCTTTAAGGAACAAAGCCAGGTGCATCTCATACATGCGCCAAGAAGACAACATATATAATAACAGAGTGTATAGAGATAAATGTCAATAACATCAGAGTACTTATTTCATAGCGGAAGACTTATTACAAAATAAAATAATGAATATAAAACGAACAAAGGATCGTCGACGCCAATGTCAACTGAGAAACGCCACCTAGATCAGATCATACTCCTCGCCTTGTGGCTCCTCCTGAACCACCTGTTCTTCTCCTGTGGGGGGTGTGAGACAGCAAGGGTGAGCTCACACATGATCATAGCTCAACAAGTTGTGGGGAACCAGTGGACATAAACTCACAAAGGTGTGAGCTCAATGATAGGGGTTAAAGCTGAGCATTGCTTTTATAAGTTGGTCAAAATTTTATTAGCAGTTACTAAGTGTAGGTGAATACCAAACCATAATAAAATAATAGAACAAAATTAATAACAAATCCCATGCGAATGCAAATGACAAATTGAGTTTAGGTTCCATAATTTAATCATCGGAGAGTCCTGAGCCGCTCATGACCGTGAGCTCGGCTAGTATACCAGTTTTACACTCTGCAGAGGTTGTACCCTTTACCCACAAGTCGTGTTTCCCATGTCGCCAGGGTTAGCTAGGCCCTTAGACACTACCAAGGTGAATGGCTAGGTGTCGGGGACCATAATTAGGGGTACCCTCAAGACGCCTAATTCTCAGCTGGTAACCCCCATCAGCATAAAGCTGCAGAGGCCTGATGGGTTTGATTAAGTCAGGGATCAGTCCATACGAGCGACTCGATCACGCCACGCCCGAGCCTAGCCTCGGGCAAGGGCAGCCGACCCTGAGGTGTTTCCGTCTCGCCCGAGGCCCCCTTTTTACGGCAGACGCACCTCCGGCTCGCCCGAGGCCTTGCCTTCGTTGAGAAGCAACCCTGACTAAATCACCACGCCAACCGACCGAGTCACAGGGGCGTTTTACGCAAAGAGTAAGACTGACGGGCAGCCAGGCCTTACCAAAGGCGCCACAGGAAGCTCCGCCCGACCCAGGGCTCGGACTCGGGCTAAGGCCCCGGAAGACGGCGAACTCCGCTCCGCCCGACCCAGGGCTCGGACTCGGGCTAAGGCCCCGGAAGACGGCGAACTCCGCTCCGCCCGACCCAGGGCTCGGACTCAGGCTAAGGCCCCGAAAGACGGCGAACTCCGCTCCGCCCGACCCAGGGCTCGGACTTGGGCTAAGGCCCCGGAAGACGGCGAACTCCGCTCCGCCCGACCCAGGGCTCGGACTCGGGCTAAGGCCCCGGAAGACGGCGAACTCCGCTCCGCCCGACCCAGGGCTCGGACTCGGGCTAAGGCCCCAGAAGACGACGAACTCCGCTTCGCCCGACCCAGGGCTCGGACTCCGCCCTGGCCTCTGCCGAACGACCTCCGCCTCGCCCGACCCGGGAGCTCAGGTTCGGCCTCGGCCATGCAGGACAGACTCGACCTCGGCCTCGGAGGAGCCTCCACGTCGCCCGACCTAGGGCACAAGTCTGCCACGTCAACAGGAAGCGTCATCATCACCCTACCCCGAGCCGACTCGGGCCGCGGAGAACAGGACCGACGTCCCATCTGGCCAGCTCCGCCAGATAGGCAATGATGACGCCCCGCTAGATCCATGACGACGGCGGCTCTCAGCTCCCTTACGGAAGCAAGGGGACGTCAGCAAGGGCCCAACCACTTCGACAGCTGTCCCTCCGCCAGGCTCCATTGCTTCTCCGACAGCCACGACGCCACACCAGCTGGGTGCCAAGATCTCTCCGGCTGCCACCTTGGCATGTACTTAGGGCACTAGCTCTCCCCCGCTAGACACGTAGCACCTTGCTACACCCCCATTTGTACACCTGGATCCTCTCCTTACGCCTATAAAAGGAAGGACCAGGGCCTTCTTAGAGAAGGTTGGCCTCGCGGGAACGAAGGGCAGGGGCAGGCGCTCTCTCGGGGCCGCTCGCTCCCCTCACCCGCGCGGACGCTTGTAACCCCCTACTGCAAGCGCACCCGACCTGGGCGCGGGACGAACACGAAGGCCGCGGGATCTCCGACTCCCTCACGACCCGGCTCCGGCCACCTCGCTCTCGCTCTCTCCCCCCTTCGCGCTCGCCCACGCGCTTGACCCATCTGGGCTGGGGCACGCGGCACACTCACTCGTCGGCTCGGGGACCCCCCGGTCCCGAAACGCCGACAGTTGGCGCGCCAGGTAGGGGCCTGCTGCGTGTTGACGAGTAGTTTCCCGTCAAGCTCCAGATGGGCAGTCTCCAACGACCTCTTCAACCCGGGACGGTGCTCCGTCTCGGGAGCCTCGAGTTCATGTCTTTCGATGGCAGCTACGACATGATACTCCTTCCACCGCCGCGCGACAGCGACAATGGTGGCGGACAGCCCGCCCGCCGGCGGCGGAACCGACGACGTCTTTCCCGCGTGGGGGAAGGACAACTTTCGAGCTCACCCCATCCTCTCCTTCGCTGTCGGAGGAGGAGGCGGGGCAACCGGGGCCAAGCGGGAGGTTGCGCTCAGTCGGCTGTCGAGCAAATCGACATCCCCAGCGCCCCAACGGAGGACGCGTCGGGCATCACCCACGCGTTTGAGGCGAAGGCGAGCGCCGCCCCCCCCCCGCGACACGCCGACCTCGAGCAAGTGGACGACGCCAGCGCGCTCACGGAAGGCCTGCAGGACGTCGCCCTCGCACCCAGGACGACAGCACGATCAGCCCCCGATGCGACTTCATCGATCCTCGTCGACCAAAAGGTACCGGCTGATTCCCATCCTTTGTCATTTCGACTCGGCCTCAACCCGCCTGGCGACCTCGCTTTGGCGGGCGCTCACGTTGAGGCGAGTGCAACCCCTCTGGGGTTTCGTGTGCGGTCGCCTTGGGACCGATTGACGGGTGTCTCGACCTACAGACCCTCTGGGTCCGAGGAAGATGATGACCCCAGCATCTGCTGGGATTTCTCTGGATCTGGCAACCCCAGTGCCATGCGGGACTTCATGACCGCATGCAACTACTGCCTCTCCGACTGTTCCGACGGCAGCCGCAGCCTTGACGACAAGGACTGCGGCCCGAGCCGCGAATGTTTCCACGTCGAGCTAGGGGATCCCTCCGGAGACAGCTGTCTCGGCATGCCGGAGGATGGTGATCCCCTTGGGCCAGCGCCTCGCGCCGACATCCCGCGGGAGCTAGCTGTGGTCCCCGTTCCGGCGGGGGGTCACGACCCACAGCTCGAGCAAGTCCGCGGGGCACAGGCCGGGCTCGATGAGGGAGCAGGAACGCTCGAGGCAATCCGCCGGAACGTCGGGCAGGTATGGGCGAGCCAGCCCCCGGCCGGAGGAATACGTCACCCGCCCCAAGGTCTCCAGCACCGCATCGCCAACGATGCCAGGGACAGACCGCCACCCGCATCCGGCGGAACCGGTCAGGACCTGGCCGCCGCAGCGATGCTCCTCCGCGCGATGCCGGAGTCATCAACCACCGAGGGTCGGTGAATCCAGGGAGAGCTCAAGCATCTCCTGGAAGGCGCTGCGGCCCGGCGGGCCGAGAGCTCTGCCTCCCGGAGGCAGGGGTACCCCTTGGAACCTCGTGCCGCGACTTCCCGACTCACGCGGGAAGCCTCGGTCTACACCGGGCGCACGCGCAACACCGCGCCTGCGGCCCCGGGCCACCTCGGCGACGAGCACCCTCATCGCGACCGTCGGGCCCGCCTCGACGAAAGGGTGCGCCGAGGTTATCACCCCAGGCGTGGGGGATGCTACGACAGCGGGGAGGATCGGAGTCCCTCGCCCGAACCACCCGGTCCGCAGGTCTTCAGCCGGGCCATTCGGCGGGCGCCGTTTCCGCCCCGATTCCGACCCCCGACTACTATCACAAAGTACTCGGGGGAAACGAGGCCGGAATTGTGGCTTGCGGACTACCGCCTGGCCTGTCAACTGGGTGGGACGGACGACGACAACCTCATCATCCGCAACCTCCCCCTGTTCCTCTCCGACACTGCTCGCGCTTGGTTGGAGCACCTGCCTCCGGGGCAGATTTCCAACTGGGAGGATCTGGTCCAAGCCTTCGCCGGCAACTTCCAGGGCACGTACGTGCGCCCCGGGAATTCCTGGGACCTCCGAAGCTGCCGGCAACAGCCGGGAGAGTCTCTTCGGGACTACATCCGGCGATTCTCGAAGCAGCGCACCGAGCTGCCCAACATCACCGACTCCGATGTCATCGGCGCGTTCCTTGCCTGCACCACCTGCCGTGACCTGGTGAGCAAGTTAGGTCGCAAGACCCCCACCAGGGCGAGCGAGCTGATGGACATCGCCACCAAGTTCGCCTCTGGTCAGGAGGCGGTCGAAGCCATCTTCCGAAAGGACAAGCAGCCCCAGGGCCGCCCGTCGGAAGATGCTCCCGAGGCGTCTACTCCGCTCGGCGCCAAGAAGAAAGGCAGGAGGAAGTCGCAAGCGAAACGCGACGCCGCCGGCACCGACCTTGTCGCCGCTGCCGAATACAAGAACCCTCGGAAGCCCCCCGGAGGCGCCAACCTCTTCGACAAGGCACTCAAGGAGACGTGCCCCTACCATCAGGGGCCCGTCAAGCACACCCTCGAGGAGTGCGTCATGCTTCGGCGCCACTTCCACCGGGCCGGGCCACCCGCGGAGGGTGACAGGGCCCGCGACGACGGCAAGAAGGAAGATCACCAAGCAGGAGAGTTCCCCGAGGTCCGCGACTGCTTCATGATCTACGGAGGGCATGCGGCGAATGCCTCGGCTCGGCATCGTAAGCAGGAGCGTCGGGAGGTCTGCTCGGTGAAGGTGGCGGCGCCAGTCTACCTAGACTGGTCCGACAAGCCCATCACCTTCGACCAGGATGACCACCCCGACCACGTGCCGAGCCCAGGGAAGTACCCGCTCGTCGTCGATCCCGTCATCGGCGACGTCAGGCTCACCAAGGTCCTGATGGATGGGGGCAGCTGCCTCAATATCATCTACGCTGAGACCCTCAGGCTCCTGCGCGTCGATCTGTCATCCGTCCGAGCAGGCGCTGCACCCTTCCACGGGATCATTCCCGGGAAACGCGTCCAGCCCCTCGGACAGCTCGACCTTCCTGTCTGCTTCGGAACACCCTCCAACTTCCGAAGGGAGACTTTGACGTTCGAGGTGGTCGGGTTCCGCGGGACCTACCATGCAGTGTTGGGAAGGCCGTGCTACGCGAAGTTCATGGCCATCCCCAACTACACCTACCTGAAGCTCAAGATGCCAGGCCCCAACGGGGTCATCACCGTCGGCCCCACGTACAAACACGCATTCGAATGCGATGTGGAGTGCGTGGAGTACGCCGAGGCCCTCGCCGAGTCCGAGGCCCTCATTGCCGACCTGGAAAGCCTCTCCCGAGAGGTGCCGGACGTGAAGCGACATGCCGGCAACTTCGAGCCAGCGGAGACGGTTAAGGCCGTCCCTCTCGACCCCAGCGGCGATACCTCCAAGCAGATCCGGATCGGTTCCGGGCTCGACCCCAAATAGGAAGCAGTGCTCGTCGACTTTCTCCGCGCAAACGCCGACGTCTTTGCGTGGAATCCCTCGGACATGCCCGGCATACCGAGGGATGTCGCCGAGCACTCGCTGGATATTCAGGCAGGAGCCCGACCGGTCAGACAGCCTCTGCGCCGATTCGACGAGGAAAGGCGCAGGGTGATAGGCGAGGAGATCCACAAGCTGATGGCAGCAGGGTTCATCAAAGAGGTATTCCATCCCGAATGGCTTGCCAACCCTGTACTTGTGAGGAAGAAAGGGGGGAAATGGCGGATGTGTGTAGACTACACTGGTCTCAACAAAGCATGTCCGAAAGTTCCCTACCCTCTACCTCGCATCGATCAAATCGTGGACTCCACTGCAGGGTGCGAAACCCTGTCTTTCCTCGATGCCTACTCAGGGTATCATCAAATCAAGATGAAAGAGTCCGACCAGCTCGCGACTTCTTTCATCACGCCCTTCGGCATGTACTGTTATGTCACAATGCCTTTCGGTTTGAGGAACGCGGGTGCAACGTACCAGCGGTGCATGAACCATGTGTTCGGCGAACACATCGGTCGCACGGTCGAGGCCTACGTCGATGACATCGTAGTCAAGACGAGGAAGGCCTCCGACCTTCTCCCCGACCTTGAACTGACATTCCGGTGTCTCAAGGCGAAGGGCGTCAAGCTCAATCCCGAGAAGTGCGTCTTCGGGGTGCCCCGAGGCATGCTCTTGGGATTCATCGTCTCCGAGCGGGGCATCGAAGCCAACCCGGAGAAGATCGCAGCCATCACAAGCATGGGGCCCATCAAGGACTTAAAAGACGTACAGAGGGTCATGGGATGTCTCGCGGCCTTGAGCCGTTTCATCTCGCGCCTCGGCGAAAGAGGCCTGCCCCTGTACCGTCTCTTAAGGAAGGCCGAGTGCTTCACCTGGACTCCCGAGGCCGAGGAAGCTCTCGGGAACCTGAAGGCGCTCCTCACCCAGGCGCCCGTCTTGGTACCCCCAGCTGATGGAGAAGCCCTCCTGGTCTACGTCGCCGCTACCACTCAGGTGGTCAGCGCCGCGATCGTGGTCGAAAGGCGGGAAGAGGGGCATGCCTTGCCCATTCAGAGGCCAGTTTACTTCGTCAGCGAGGTGCTGTCCGAGACCAAGATCCGCTACCCATAAGTCCAGAAGCTGCTGTACGCAGTGATCCTAACGAGGCGAAAGCTGCGACATTACTTCGAGTCTCATCCGGTGACTGTGGTGTCATCCTTCCCCCTGGGGGAGATCATCCAGTGCCGAGAAGCCTCGGGACGGATCGCAAAGTGGGCGGTGGAAATCATGGGCGAGACAATCTCGTTCGCCCCTCGGAAGGCCATCAAGTCCCAGGTACTGGCGGACTTCGTAGCCGAATGGGTCGACACCCAGTTGCCGACGGCTCCGATCCAACCGGAGCTCTGGACCATGTTTTTCGATGGGTCGCTGATGAAGACGGGAGCCGGCGCGGGCCTGCTCTTCGTCTCGCCCCTCGGGAAACACCTGCGCTACGTGCTCCGCCTCCATTTCCCGGCGTCCAACAATGTGGCTGAGTACGAGGCTCTGATCAACGGATTGCGAATCGCCATCGAGCTAGGGGTCCGACGCCTCGATGCACGCGGCGACTCGCAGCTCGTCATCGACCAAGTAATGAAGAACTCCCACTGCCGCGACCCGAAGATGGAGGCCTACTGTGATGAGGTTCGACGCCTGGAAGACAAGTTCTACGGGCTCGAGCTTAACCACATCGCCCGGCGCTACAACGAGACTGCGGACGAGCTGGCGAAGATAGCTTCGGGGCGAATGACGGTTCCCCCGGACGTCTTCTCCCGGGATCTGCACCAACCCTCCGTCAAGATAGGCGACACGTCCGAGCCTGAGGTGCCCTCGGCCCCGTCCGAGGTGACCTCGGCCCAGCCCGAGCCATCCTCGGTTCAACCCGAGGAACCCTCGGCCCCCGAGGGCGAAGCACTGCGCATTGAGGAGGAGCAGAGCGGGGTCATGCCAGATCAAGATTGGCAGACCCCGTACCTGCAATATCTCCGCCAAGGAGAACTGCCCCTCGACCGAGCCGAGGCTCGGCGGGTAGCGCGACGCGCCAAGTCGTTCGTCTTGCTGGGCGATGGGAAGGAGCTCTACCACCGTAGCCCCTCGGGCATCCTCCAGCGATGCATCTCCATCGCCGAGGGTCAGGAACTCCTGCAGGAAATACACTCGGGGGCTTGCGGCCATCATGCAGCACCTCGAACCCTCGTCGGGAACGCTTTCCGCCAAGGCTTCTACTGGCCGACGGCGGTGGCTGACGCCACTAGAATTGTCCGCGCCTGCGAAGGGTGCCAATTCTATGCGAAGCAGACCCACCTGCCCGCTCAGGCTCTGCAGACGATACCCATCACCTGGCCCTTCGCTGTGTGGGGTCTGGACCTCGTCGGCCCTCTGCAGAAGGCGCCTGGGGGCTACACGCACCCGCTGGTCGCCGTCGACAAATTCTCCAAGTGGATCAAGGTCCGACCCCTGAACAGCATCAGATCCGAGCAGGTGGTGGCGTTCTTCACCAACATCATCCATCGCTTCGGGGTCCCAAACTCCATCATCACCGACAACGGCACCCAGTTCACCGGCAAAAAATTCTTGGATTTTTGCGAGGATCACAACATCCGGGTAGACTGGGCCGCCGTAGCTCATCCCATGTCGAATGGGCAAGTGGAACGTGCCAACGGCATGATCCTACAAGGGCTCAAGCCCCGGATTTACAATGATCTCAACAAGTTCGGCAAGCGATGGATGAAGGAACTCCCCTCGGTGGTCTGGAGCCTGAGGACGACGCCAAGCCGAGCCACAGGTTTCACGCCGTTCTTCCTGGTCTACGGGGCCGAGGCCGTCCTGCCCACTGACCTGGAATACGGCTCCCCGAGGACGAGGGCCTACAACGAAGAAAGCAACCAAGCTAGCCGAGAAGACTCGCTGGACCAGCTGGACGAGGCTCGGGACAGGGCCTTACTACACTCGGCGCGGTATCAGCAGTCCCTGCGACGCTACCACGCCCGAGGGGTCCGACCCCGAGACTTCCAGGTGGGCGACCTGGTGCTTCGGCTGCGGCAAGACGCCCGAGGGAGGCACAAGCTCACGCCCCCCTGGGAGGGGCCGTTCGTCATCGCCAAAGTTCTGAAGCCCGGAACGTACAAGCTGGCCAACAGTCAAGGCGAGGTCTACGGCAACGCCTGGAACATCCAACAGCTACGTCGCTTCTACCCTTGAGATGTTTCCAAATTGTTCACATACCTCGCACCCACGCAAAGTTTAGTCAACAAGGAAGGGTCGGCCTCGCCTCGGCAAAGCCCGACCCTCCCTCGGGGGCTAAAAGGGGGGAAACCCCCTCTGCGTCAAAATTTCCCTCGAACAGAAAATCTCTTTTACCAGAATATCTTTCGTGCTTTTTGACTACTTCGAAAAGTGGGTCCTGAAAACGACAGGGTACACGTAAGCAGTCAAGGCTGACCGAGCCGAGGGACTCCTACGCCTCCGGGATACGGATACCTCACTCATCACCTTCTGCGATAAGTAACTCGCGTTCGGATAAGGTGACTCCGCGGATCGAACAGGTCTCTACGTTCGGAAGCTCTTCTGTCGAAGCGATTCTTCGAGCTTTCTCGACTAAGTCGGTGATAGGGCCTCATGGACGAGTAAAAGTGCGCGGTAAGCGGCAAGGCCGACCGAGCCGAGGGACTCCCACGCCTCCGGGATACGGATACCTCACTCCTCACCTTCTGCGAGAAGCAACTTTCGCTCGCACAAACATCCCTGTCACCGACAAAAGGTCCAGAGGCTCGGAACAAGAGGAAAAGAGACGCAGCTTTACAACACAGCAAGGGTGTGTGTTCTGGCCTCGACGGCCGCACAAAGCACACGCTACAAGACAAGCTGATCCTGCAGGCTCAGGTCTTGGCGCTGGAAGGGGGCGGCGACACCCTCGGCATCGACAGCACCTTCGGCGAGGCCCGAGCTAGCCTCGGACGGCGACGCGGTCCGAGGGCCTCCGCTCCGAAGGACGGCGTCATCACCGCACCCGGGCGATCGTTGTCAGGGACTTCTCCGGGAATCCGGCCCGAGCAGGCGGCTCGGCCAGCCACCTCCGGGGCCTCGGCCAACCACCTTCCGAGGGCACTAGCCCGGTTCGAAGCCTCGGCTGACCAACTCCGGCGTCGACCCTGCCAACGGACAACTCGGCTAGGCTCCGGCCAACCAGGTTTCATTTCTGAGCCAACTCCGCCTCTGCTCATGCTGATATCGCAACCCCCGGCCTCGGCTCGTCGAAGAGCGGCCGAGGGGTCTCTTTAACTAAGCTAGAGGAGCCTCGGACAACAGGGCCGACCGAGCCGAGGGACTCCTACGCCTCCGGGATACGGATACCTCACTCGTCACCTTGACACGGGGCGACTCATGCTTAGTGAAGCGGTTCAGACAATCAGCGGACGAGTCTTAGTGCTCGGGAATGAGGAAAAAACACGGCTCCGTGCCGTAATTACGTACATGTTCAGGCCCCGAAAGCCAAAATGAACAAAAAACCCGGCACTCGAAGTGCCATTACAAACGGAACTCCGGTTCCGCCCCCGCGGGTACGGGCAACCTCCCCGCCAGGGAAGCCCGAGGAGCAACAAGCTCTGGGTGAATCACCAGCAAACGCGGGACGCCCCTAAGCGCCCCGGCAGATCCTCGCAGCCGTCCTCGCCGCGAATGCGAGGGGAAAGACGGAATGTTGCATCCTAGCTGGGCAGCAACAGTTCTCCTTCCCCGGCATGGCTGGAGGATGTCTCCGCCGTGGGGCTAAAAGGCGATTGCCACCACCAGAAGCTGGAAAATGAGGTGGCCCGCCGACCCGCGTAGGAGGTGGAGCCCCGGCTCGCCTCGCTCCCCGCCCCGGCGAGGATGACGAACACCCTCAACACTGAGGGCGGGGCCAGGACCACAGCCCGGTTCGCCTCTCCCCATCCGGGAGATGGAGGCCACCGTCTTGGGTGATCACCAGCGGAGGGGAGCCGCCGGGCTGTGTGATGAAAATCCTTGAAGCCGAACGATGGCTGAAAGGTACCCACTCCCACGAAGTAGTGTCCTCCGACGATGAGGCACGAAGGCGGCGGTTTCCCCCATCCGGGGGCTTGAAAGGTGGAAAGACACGATGCATAAGGGAGGAAGAAGACATGGTCGCCTTACGAAAGGGGTCGCCCTCCTTTTAAAGGCAACTCTCCCTGCTTGCGCCCCCAACCGTCACGGGCTGAGTCTTCTCCAACACGCCTCCAAAGTCCTCCCCTGCGGCGCGGGGGCTGGGACCCGCCTGTCATACAGACCGGCTCCGAGCAGAAGAAGCCGAACCGCCGCGCGCGGCGCATGCAACTACCCAGCGGTTACAAGTGACCCTCCGCCTTTGCCCAGACCAACGGGCGAAAGGGGCGGGCAGCCATGCGGGCAGCATGCACTCGCGCCAAGTGGACGCGCCTCTCCGACTCCTGACAGGCCAGCACGGAGGCTCAAGCCCACGCGTCGCGCAACCGGCGCGCCGGATGCTGCATGTAAGCCACTATGCCACTTGCGCCACCACCGCACCTCCTCAGTTGCGGAACCAATACCGCGACCCGAGGTGGCCCAGCGCACGGCCCAGCAGCGCCAGCCAGGCGCAGCGGTCAAACACAGTCAAAAGTGGGCCGGCAGTAATGACAGTGGCAGGCGCGCGAGAGCAGCGGTCACGCCATCGACCAAGCTCACGTCCCATCCGGAGGCCGCAAGAGAACCCCCTCTCTCACGGTGTGAAGACGACATGCCCGTGACCCGTTCCTCGAACGACTCGCGTACGCAACGGCAGCCTCGCTGACCGCCCGCCCCGGCGCATTAACTCCACGGCTCGACGGGCAGTGCTTCTGGCGGGAGCAGCTGGCGACGTTTCGCCTTCGCCAAAACGGCCACACCAAAAAAGGTACTTCACGTCGTTCAATTTCGTATCCTTTTTCCCTTTTCCTTCTTTCTCTATCTCTTGCAACAGGGACCGGGAAAGGGGATACCCCCAAAGGGATCCTTCCCCGTGAAGGAACTAGGCTCCGAGCCTCCTTACTGATCAGGGGTTCGAAGGCTGGCCCCCCGAAGGGTTCAACAGCCGCCTCAGATCGCGTGGGCCCGACACCCACTACTGGTCAGGGGTTCGAAGGTCGGCCCCCGAAAGGTCCCACGACCGCCTCAGGCTACTCGGGCTCCGCGCCCCTTACTGATCAGGGGTTCGAAGGCTGGCCCCCCGAAGGGTTCACAGTCGCCTCAGACACCGAGCGAGGGATGACCAGGGGTACGTTCGATACATAACCAAGGCTCGGGCTGCGCTCCCGAGGTACCCTAGGACATTTCCGAGACCAGCGGGAACGACTCTGTAACGGAATCCCATCGGAGGGAGGCAACGAGCCCTCGGACCCCGTCGCCAGGGGACCGGGTCCGGCAGATCACCCGCAGGTACTTTTGGGCGTGCCTCCGGGCCCCTAGCCGACCCCCAACGAACGGGGCACAGACGTCCACTCGGATTACCCGATTGCAGCTCACCGGAGACACCATGTTCGGTGCCCATCGAGGGTAACATGGCGCTCTCCCCCCCTCCTCCTTGCGGAAAGGCGACGTAGGGGCGTATGTAAAAAAGCCGAGTCTGTCCCTGATCGTCCTCTCGCTCTGTGCGGAGGCTCGGGGGCTGCTCTCGCAAACCCGGCTCCGGCCGAACCGTTGACAGCGTCAACATACCAGCCCGAGAACTCGGGCCCCGACAGTGCACCTGGGCTACGGCCTGTTCGCATGAGGGAACCGCCAGACCAGCCGAAGCATTACGCGAGGCATTAAGACCTCGAAGGAGTGAAACCACTCCTCCGAGGCCTCGGGGGCTACACCCGGCGGGTGCGCTCGCGCGCACCCACCGGAACAAAGTGCAACCGAGAAAGGCTGGTCCCCTTGCAAAAAAGTGCGACGAAAAGCCTCCAAGCGAGTGCTAACACTCCCTTCGAGGCTCGGGGGCTACTGTCGGGGACCATAATTAGGGGTACCCTCAAGACGCCTAATTCTCAGCTGGTAACCGCCATCAGCATAAAGCTGCAGAGGCCTGATGGGTTTGATTAAGTCAGGGATCAGTCCATACGAGCGACTCGATCACGCCACGCCCGAGCCTAGCCTCGGGCAAGGGCAGCCGACCCTGAGGTGTTTCTGTCTCGCCCGAGGCCCCCTTTTTACGGCAGACGCACCTTCGGCTCGCCCGAGGCCTTGCCTTCGTTGAGAAGCAACCCTGACTAAATCACCACGCCGACCGACCGAGTCACAGGGGCGTTTTACGCAAAGAGTAAGACTGACGGGCAGCCAGGCCTTACCAAAGGCGCCACAGGAAGCTCCGCCCGACCCAGGGCTCGGACTCGGGCTAAGGCCCCGGAAGACGGCGAACTCCGCTCCGCCCGACCCAGGGCTCGGACTCGGGCTAAGGCCCCGGAAGACGGCGAACTCCGCTCCGCCCGACCCAGGGCTCGGACTCGGGCTAAGGCCCCGGAAGACGGCGAACTCCGCTCCGCCCGACCCAGGGCTCGGACTCGGGCTAAGGCCCCGGAAGACGGCGAACTCCGCTCCGCCCGACCCAGGGCTTGGACTCGGGCTAAGGCCCCGGAAGACGACGAACTCCGCTCCGCCCGACCCAGGGCTCGGACTCGGGCTAAGGCCCCAGAAGACGACGAACTCCGCTTCGCCCGACCCAGGGCTCGGACTCCGCCCTGGCCTCTGCCGAACGACCTCCGCCTCGCCCGACCCGGGAGCTCAGGTTCGGCCTCGGCCATGCAGGACAGACTCGACCTCGACCTCGGAGGAGCCTCCACGTCGCCCGACCTAGGGCACAAGTCCGCCATATCAACAGGAAGCGTCATCATCACCCTACCCCGAGCCGACTCGGGCCACGGAGAACAGGACCGACGTCCCATCTGGCCAGCTCCGCCAGATAGGCAATGATGACGCCCCGCTAGATCCATGACGACGGCGGCTCTCAGCTCCCTTACGGAAGCAAGGGGACGTCAGCAAGGGCCCAACCACTTCGACAGCTGTCCCTCCGCCAGGCTCCATTGCTTCTCCGACAGCCACGACGCCACACCAGCTGGGTGCCAAGATCTCTCCGGCTGCCACCTTGGCATGTACTTAGGGCACTAGCTCTCCCCCGCTAGACACGTAGCACCTTGCTACACCCCCATTTGTACACCTGGATCCTCTCCTTACGCCTATAAAAGGAAGGACCAGGGCCTTCTTAGAGAAGGTTAGCCTCGCGGGAACGAAGGGCAGGGGCAGGCGCTCTCTCGGGGCCGCTCGCTCCCCTCACCCGCGCGGACGCTTGTAACCCCCTACTGCAAGCGCACCCGACCAGGGCGCGGGACGAACACGAAGGCCACGGGATCTCCGACTCCCTCACGACCCGGCTCCGGCCACCTCGCTCTCGCTCTCTCCCCCCTTCGCGCTCGCCCACGCGCTCGACCCATCTGGGCTGGGGCACGCGGCACACTCACTCGTCGGCTCGGGGACCCCCCGGTCCCGAAACGCCGACACTAGGGATCCACTACGAGGCCTTTACAAAGTTCCACTAGCTTCCGAAAACCCGCTACAGTTTATAGAAAGTTCCAATGCAGGGTTCTTGTCTGACCGCCATCGCAGCAAAATCAACCAAGGACCTCCCTACACTGACCACTCCCCTACTGCCCTTGCCCCTTTCGGGTAAGGTAGTCTTCCACTAGCTTTCCTAATTAGTCAGCCAAGGGGTCCCATTCCTCCCTTGTGGTGGCACGTGTTTCTCAAGTTAAGCTCCATGTTCCAATTAACATAATGATCTTGACATGAACATAAATAGAATAACAAAATAACTGGAACATGGATATAATAAATGATTATCCCAAAACCATATAAAGCAATAGCAAAAACTACCCATGTGATTCAGGGGTAAACAAGGTAATGAGATAAACAATCTAGGGTGACCTATTGGGTCCCATCAAAATTAAACCTATGCATGGTAAATGATTATAAAGAACATTATTGAGTAACAAAAGTGAATCAAGGGCACAACTTGCCTGACACTTGAGATTCCAGGTACCAACTTGCTTTTCAGATGACACGTGTCCTCGCGCTAGTCGTAGCAATACAAACAAACATGGTATAGATAAAATTAACATCACACCAAACATAAGTACAAACTGAATAATAATGATCTTCGTGTTGCTACGAGACTAATGGAACTTGAACAGATCAAATCAGAGTTAAAACGGAGGAGTTATGATTTTCCTAAGGTTTCATGTACTTGATATAAGATTAATTAGAAAATATATTTTTAAAGTGGCTTTCCTGACAAATCAGTGGCACTATTTGATAAACAATATTATTATAAAATTATAGGACCTAAAATGGGTCAATTCGGAGTTACGGTGATCGAGTTATGTTTTTCTGAACTTTTAGGTGATTAAATATAGAACAAAATAAGTGCATTATTTTAATCTATATTTCATGACAAAATGAAGTTACCTGATGATAAACAATATTACTATGGGTTTATTGCAATTTGAACGGACCGAAAAGGAGTTAAATTCATCAAGATATGAATTTCCTAAGATTGGGAACACTATTTTTCTACACTAAAATGATTTCTGGATTTAGTTTAGTTTATCTCTTAATTATCTGGGCTGCGCGTCAAATATCAGAGAATGCAGGGGGCTCGATGTAACTCTTCCAACGACTCAGTTTACCCACGCAGTGGACCGCGGGTTGATTTATAAATACTTCAGGGACTCTTTTAGAAAGACGCCCCGCCGAAGGGGTACGGGTGGCGCAGGACCGTTGGATCCGCAACCGAGCGCCAGGATAATATCCTCCCCGTGTTATCCCTGCGACTAATCCTACCCCTCCATTTCACCATCTACGGATCCGGTCAACTACCCTCCAGACCATAGGATCTAGGATCAACGGCTCTGACCTATTCTTGCGAAAGGTTACTGTAAAGGGAGTTCGTCATTCTAATCCAGATTGCCCAGAACCGATCGGACGGTCCAGAAGTCGCCTTCCCCCTAGCCTCACGCTTACATCGATGACGGTTGGATTACGATCCCACGGCAGCGAACCCATCTTCTCTCCTCAAGCGCTTGGACACGGTGGAGCCCCACCCAATACGGCGGCGCTGTCGTCGGGGCAGGTGGGCCGGCGACATGGTCTTCACTCCTACGGCACTATCCGGACCTACTCGAAGAGGAGGGCAAGGCAGACATAGAGGAGGACTTCTTACCAGAGGAGGAGATGAAGAGAAGGTTCCCCGCGGTGAATGGCGGCTCGTGGCCGGATTTGGATGACAACGAGCAACCGGGGCGCCCCAATAGTCGATTTCCCTCGGCGCAGTCATGGGAGCATCCCAGGAGATGCAGAGGATGTCCCCGACCACCCTTCGAAGGATTGGATGCGACGCACGCGGGATTTGACCACCGCGGCGAAATCCGTTTCTCCTCCGCGACGGTGAAAGGATTTCAGCGAGAAATCCTCGCCGCACCGAGGATTCGCGAGCTCGATTACTCCCCTGCTCTTGATCTACACCTCCGTCGGTTCGCCGGGGATCACACCGTGGATTCCGAGCTAGGATGGCAGCGAGGAACGACAGCAGCGCCCCTTTGGCACTTTCTATGTCACGGCGATGACGCGAGCGAGAGTCGATCTTGGCTGGGGCACAAATCGAGCAGAGGCTTACAGCCACAGCAGATGAGTCCCCAAGTGAAAATCGCCCGCGACAGATGAAGTTCTCCGACGCTATGAGCCTGATGCCCGCGCCTGGCGGACCAGCTCCCGCTCCATCAGAGCGTGCACCTCCAGGTCGGCCCCTAGGTGATTCCCGCGCTTGATGACGCGACGAGAGCATGCGGTGTGGACGAAGGATGGTCCCAGGCTCCGTGGTCAGTTCGATGGTGTAGTTCCTGCCTGGTGGGGAATCGGCCACGCGGTTGGAGTAGCCACTGGCACTCGGTGACAACGGAGCTTTCTCTCTCTCTCTCATGCACGAAGGCAAGGGCTGGGCGATGTACATCTACTGGAGGAACAGGGAAAGAAATCACAGAAGCCTCAGTTCATATATTCCGAAGAGATAAGGATTAGAGGAGGGGAGCAACGATCGAGCGGAGATTCAGGCGACAATGGCGCGGCGAGATCCATGGGGAAGAAGCGCCCAGACGTGGGTCCCACCGGTCGGCAAAGACTTCCAGTGCACAGCGGGAAAGGTAGCTGACAGAGCGGCCCTACATGTCAGTGACACAGCGAACACGCGGATAGTGAGGATAGCTAGTTTGTGGGCCGTGCGGTGAAGGGGATAGGGAACTGGGCCGAAAGCGTGGATCTGGCCCAGGCGACGATTTTTCTTTTATTTTATTTTATTTTCTGCTCTCTTTTACTCTTAATTCTTTTGAATTCAAATCTTCAATTTAAATTCAAACTTGTGGTACATCAGCAATCAGACTAAATGTTCTATTTGTCATACCCAAGTTGTGCCAAAGTTATTCTTTTATAGATTTATTTTATATTATATGATATTTCTCTCTTTCCTTCTCCTTTCTAAATTCTACAATTCCTTTTAGATTTTAAATTTCACTATGGACTTTAATATATTTCTTGTCACATTTTTATTTTATTTTGTCACAATATGCACACACAAAAATAATATCCCGCATGATGCATAATTTAAGGGCATATATTCTTTTATTAATTATTTGTTTTTGATTATGGTGTTCACATGTGATGATAAGTAGATTCAACATACACATCAAATATAGGAAAATAACTTTTCTCCTCTTTTATTATCTATTATAAATTGGGTATTACAAATCCTACCCCCCTTAAAAAGAATCTCGTCCTCGAGATTTAGGAGGAACGAGGGAAAAGATGGGGAAAGTCTATGCGAAGTTCTTATTCTCTCTCCCAAGTAGCTTCGTCTTCTCCATGATGGCTCCATTGTACTTTGCAAATCTTTATAACCTTATTTCTTGTAACTCGAGTCAAAGTGTCAAGAATCTTGATAGGATACTTCGTGTAAGTTAAATCACCCTGAACACTAAGCTCTTCCATTGGTAACCGTTCCTCAGGGACAGAGGCACTTTTTAAGTTGAGACATATGGAAAACATTATGCACATCAGATAGATTATCAGGTAGCTCGAGTTGATAGGCCATCTCTCCATCTCGCCTAAAAACTCTGAATGGTCCAATAAAGCGAGGGGACAATTTGCCCTTGACTTTAAATCTCCTCATTCCACGAAGTAGTGACATCTTGAGGTACACATGATCACCTTTCTCAAACTCCAGTGGTCTCCCTCTATTATCAGCATAGCTCTTTTGCCTGGTTTGAGCTACCCTCAAATTCTCTCGAATTATACGAACTTGTTTTTCTACCTCTTGAATAAGTTCAGGTCCAAAGAACTGTATTCCTCCAGTCTAGTCCTAATATAGAGGAGTCTTGCATTTCCTGCCATACAGAGTCTGGAACGGTAACATCTTCAGACTGGCCTGGCAACTATTATTATATGAGAACTCAGCATAAGGTAGACTCTTGTCCCAACTACTACCATGCTGAAGGGTACAAGCTCTCAACGTGTCTTCCAATACTTGATTAGTCCTTTCAGTCTGTCCATCTGTCTGAGGATGGTAGGCCAAACTAAACTTCAAATTCGTATCCAAATTCTCATGAAAACTTATCCAAAGTCTAGAGGTAAAATGTGATCCTCTATCAGGCACGATCTTCTTTAGCACTCCATGCAAAACACACAATCCGTGCCATATATAACTCTGCTAGCTGAGAACCTTTATAAGTAGTCTTGACAGGAATAAAGTGAGCTACTTTAGTCAATCTATCCACAATAACTCATATAGAATCATATCCTTTCGAGGTGCGAGGCAATCCAGTAATGAAGTCCATATCAATCTCTTCCCACTCCCATTCGGGTATCTTTAATGGGTATAATAGTCCAGTTGGTCTTTGGTGTTCTGTCTTAACTCTTTGACACACATCGCACATAGCCACAAGTGCATGGGAGAAGGTCAAGAAGGCTGAGGAACCCAAAGCCAAGGGTGAAGAAGAAGGCTTGCAAAGTCAAGGGTGATCGAGTTGAGAATAGCTACGGCACATCAAGGATCACTACATAAGGACGTGAATTACAACCAATGAGGCAACAGCTACAGTTATGTGGTGTAAGTCATAAGGATCAAGATCAAGCTTGAGAAATGAACAAGGGAGTTGGAGCTAAGATATGTCAATCTAGATCAAGTCAAGTTGACTTAATGGTTTAGAGTCCAACATCGACCTCAAACATGCCAAATTGGGTAAAATGGTGAAAAAGGTTAAGTATGTAAGGTTTGAGTGTTCAACCATGTTGCATACACCTCTTACTACAAATTTGGTGCTTTGGTTTGCTCTCTAACTCTTTCTGTAGAGAAAGTACCATTCTGAGCTCTGTTGGAGGAGAAACAGAAAAGCTAGGAGAAGAACAAGAAAGATGTAAGTTTCTAGGACTAAATCAATTGGATTATACTCTAAATGTGTTTGTTTAAGTCTCAGGAAAATCCTCTCAAAAGTTGAAGTCAAACGGAGAAAGAACGGAGGAAAAATCACTTAGTGTGCTGTTGGCTGGTGCACAGGACAGTGAATAGTAGCTGTCCGGTGCACAGGACAGTGAATAGTAACTCTGTCCGGTGCACAGGACAGTGAATAGTAACCTGTCCGGTGCACAGGACAGTGAATAGTCCCTGTCCGGTGCACATGACAGTGAATAGTCGCTGCGTCCGGTGCACAGGACAGTGAATAGTGTTGTGTCCGGTGCACAGGACAGTGAATAGTAGCTGTCCGATGCACCAACGGCTAGCTGTTCCAGAGAAGGAAACTACCAATCAGATCCGTTACTGTTCACTGTCCGGTGCCCCACCGGACAGTCCGGTGCACCCGCAACCAGGGAAGGCTAGGAGCTTCCAAATGAAGCTCCAACGGCTCCTAGGCCATTTGGGGCTATAAAAGGGACCCCTAGGCGCCTCAAACAAGAACACAAGTGCAGCCAACAAGTCCATACACCATTTGGATCAATTCTTTCTCTCCCTCTCTTGTGTATCTCTCTAGTTTGTGTAGAGGCGAAGTTATAAGCCTTTAGAGAGAGGGGAAGTGCTGCTGAGAGCTAGAGCAAAATCTTGAGCGCATTGTTACTCTGTCGGAGTGCTGTTGAGAAGATTGTAAGCAGCCACGACATCGTTGTAACTGATATCAACATAGTGGAAGGCTCTATCTGTCGCCCGACAGATCTGAGCAAACGGAGGAAGGAGTTGAAATAGACTCCAAGCCAAGGTGTGGCTAACTCCAACGAGGACTAGGCAAGCATTTCAGGCTTGGCCGAACCTCGGGATAAATCCCTGTGTCTGTGTGCTCTGCTCTATGCTGTTTCTCTGTCTTATTTGTTGTTTATACTTGCACTTCAATATTTATATGTGCTATAAGCTGTCTTCGAAGTGCAGGGTATTTTAAGACAGGAAATTCAATTCCGCTGCAACCTACTCGAAGGGTCCTTCATTCCACTACGATCCAGCCTTCGAGTAGAGTAAGAATTTCCAGTTATAAAGTGATAATTTTTATTCGCCTATTCACCCCCCCCTCTAGGCGACATCCAGATCCTGTTCCCGGGCAAAGGGAACTTTCAATTGGTATCAGAGCTAGGCCTCTCCAGTGTGAGCTTAGCCGTCCGGAGATAACGATGTCGTCACAAGAGGTAACTGTAGAACTTCTTTTAGGCGATGGTTCTAATTACAAATCTTGGTCTGTCTCTATTTACAAAGCTTTCATGAATGTTGATTCTGATTTGAGACAGATCTTTAGTAGAAGTATTTTTCCCTCTGATTTTAGTAAAAATCCTTCTAATGAAGAACTAAGATGTTTATCTCTCAATCACCATGCTTGCAACATCTTAGTTGACTCTCTTTCTAGAAGTGCTTATTTTGCCATCATGAGCAGTGATAGTGATCTATTTGTTGATGCTCATGATTTATGGAATAGAATTAAAGAAAAATATTCTGTGACAAACTGTGATGCTCCTACTCCCTATATTACTTGTGTTACTAACCATTCAGAGGGAGAAGAACAAGAATGATGGCACCCAAACGATGAATCCACTTCGTCGACAGGTTTGTTCTCCACTAGTGATAAATGTTTTATTGCTAACAATGACGGTGGAGACGAAAGCCATGATGAGAAGGAATATGAGGATGATAGCGAGGATGAATCTTCATCATCACAAGGTACATTTTCCTATATTGCTTCCACTGACATTAATGACAGGGAAAATGAGACCGATGATGTGGAAGAAGAGGAGATTTGCCGTTTCTACAACCATCTCAACAAAGCGGACAAAGCTCTCTTGGTTAAGTTGTTGAGAAGGAACAAGGAACAAGGCGAGACGCTTCTCAGGCTAGAGGAGACTCTCATCAAAACAAACAACAGCCTGGAGAAGATGACCAAAGAACATGAGGAGCTAAGGTGCTCTCATGATTTCTTGGTCCAACGATATGATTCAATGTTAATTGAGCAAAGTAATAATGATGACGCTCTATCTAATGTTGCTCAACTTAAAACTGAAAATTCTATGCTTAGAAGTCAAGTAGAAACAATGAATTTAGAAAAGCTTGCTCTTAGTGAAAAGTATGATACGTTGTCATACTCTCATAGTAAACTAGTTGATGATCATATCATGCTCGATATTGCTCATGAGGTAGTAATTACTAGTTTAAACTCATATGAACCTCATTCTTGCACTAGTAATCAATTGGTCAAAATATTATCATGTGCTGACCTCCACCGCCCCAAGAAAGGCCAATCTTTGTTTGAGAAACAAGTTGCAGGATCAAAAAGGAAATTGCTTGGGAACAAGAAACAAAGACAATTAAGGAGAAGATGCCTTGCTCGACTTCCGCAAGATATCTACGAACACGTGGTGAAGAAGCTTGAGGAAGGAGAAACCGCAGCAAGGGTCAAACTCCATGAGAAGGATGTTCCCAAAGCAATAAATAAAGAAATCAACATGAACAAGGAAAAAGGTAAAAATTCAATTAATCATGTTGTTTGCATTGATCATCTCTCCATGTCATTTAAGTACAAAAGGGAAAAGAAAAAAGGAGGTGCTTCAAGTGCAAGAAGTTAGGCCACCTCATCGCGTCTTGTCCGTACCAAGACAAGAATGAAGGGACAAGGAGTTGTTTTGGATGCAACAATCAGGACCACACGATCACTTCATGTCCGGTCATGAAGAATCAAGGATGTGCATCCTCCAAGGTGACCCTCACCAAGGAAAATGACAAACAGCAAGCGTCATGTCAGGTTGAGCGACGCTTCTGCTACAAGTGTGGTGAGCAGGGTCATCTATCCAAGGTATGTTATAAAGGTAAGATTCCTAAGCAAGTGAATTTGTCTCAATTTTATTCGCGTAGGAGACCCAAATCATACACTTGTGCTAGATCTATAACGAGATCACCTAGAACTAGCACAAAGGAAATTTGGGTACCAAAGGCACATTTAGATGATCATTATGGACCCATCCCGAGATGGGTACCAAACTGTGCTAACTAGACCATGCAGGTGCCTTGAGATGGACTGAAGACCATGGGAGAGCTTAAGACGGTTATCTAAAACTCTATGCTTAAGTTGTTAATTGTTTTGGTGTTTATTGACCCAAGGTTGAATTATTGTGAGACACTAATCCCATGTTCATCTCAAGTGAAATAAGGTGTATAGGTCCTTAATCATTATTGGTGAATCAAACAAAGGACCTTGATGAGATTCTTCAACTTGCTCTCCATAGGATGGTACCCTTGTATCGTAAGTACTTTGTTGATAATCAGTATTGCTCGGTGTGTTACCTGTCCTTGGAGTAGTTATGTCTCTTGATTGCCTGTGTTAAGTATCTTTCAATCAATGATTAGTGATTTCCAAGATCGTAACCATGTGTGCTTAATCATGATTAGGTACTCTCAATTGGTATCTTATCATTGCTTAATCATTCTTTGGGTAACTTATCATTTGAGATATCCTCCATGATTAACTCTTGTTGTGTTCGTGAATAAACCTGCATCCCGTTGTGAGTTATGCTATATGGTTTTATGATTAGTCTGTGTGAAAATATGACATATTGCTTAGTTTATATGATGACCCTATTGTGGCACTATGTGTTATGTCTCTAATGCATTCTCTCGAGCTATGAAGTGCATAAATAATAGGGAACTTTCAGTTGGTTTGTGGTAATAACTGGTGCTCTCATGGCCATACTGGTAAAAGGCAAAGGTATGGAAAATGGAACTGTGCAATTTTATTGAATATCTTGAAGTTCCATTGATTGTGATCATAGCTGTGTTCTTGCATTTCACTGGTAGTACCATGGCTTAGGAGACTTATGCCTTAAAATGTTTTTTTCTTCCGGTGCACCATTGATTGTGACCATAGCTGTGTTCTGGTGTACCTAAAGAACCTTCTTAACTATGCTTAAGACATGATCGTGTTGTTTTTCAATTGGTTTATGTAATGCAATGATAGTTAAGTATGAAGCATGTCTAAGTTGCGTGTAAAAGTTAGACTTCCTGTGAGTATTCAATTGGCTTAGGTGCTCCTGAGGCATGCATTGTTGTATTTAGTCAACCTTTCATTTAGCCTTCAATTTGTATTAAGTGGCTTTTGGTATTTAATTGATATCTCTTTGGGATGAAAGTGATAGAGTATGCCTTGACTAAGGTATGTTGTGATCCCCTCTAGTTCTGAGGAAGCTAGAATGTGCAAAGTGCAAGTCATTCAAATACTTGATGCACAACTTGAGGGGGAGCATACATAACTTGTGTCTTTTGAGACTAACTGTTTCTTGAGCAATCTTGTACAATCTCAAGGTGGAAAAGAGAAGATGAGCATGAAATGGAGCAATCAGGACTTGGGTACCTCTCAACAAGAAAAGGTTAGGATAAAGAATCAGGCACAAGGGTGGAGAAGCTCTCGAGAGATTAAATACTTTTAAGATGGGAAGTGCACTACAACATGGTAAAGGTTCAAAGGAAGTATTAATCTTTTTGCGTATACGTATCTTACTTAAATGTTGGTGGTACATATGTTCAATAAGTAAGGGGGAGTGTTGATAGTGTGTTTTTCCTCCTAAAACACCCCGCTGTCCCTTGACATCATCCTATGTTCTTGCTTGAGTATGGTTTTTGGTGTTTGATGTCAAAGGGGGAGAAGTTGTGCATTAAAGCTTATCTCAACCTGAGAGGAAAGCTTATCCTAAGGGGTGATGTGTTAGTTTGAGCCTTGCCAGTGTGATATTCATATGCTTCTTCTTGCAGTATTATATGTGTTGCATCATATGGACTAGTGCTTGTGCTGCTATGAATTAATTGGCATCTATTGTGTTCTTTCTGAAATAGATAGTCATGTGGTTAATGGTGCTTTAAGATTGTTTTAAATTAGTATCTTAGTTTAAATTGGTATTAGTTTGAATTGGTATCTTAATGGTGAATAGTGGTAGGTTGATATTCCTGTGATATATCCACTAAATTGAATGATGTTTAACTCTGATTACATGCATTTGTGTGTTATAGCATCATGGTTTGATTCTTGACACAAAGCATCCCAAAAAGTGCTAAGGTGTAGAAATGTTTCGAATTGCCTAAGTATGTGCAAATTGGCGTCTGAGGCCAAAATTATGTTTTTGAAGTAAGCACATATTTAGGGGGAGCATTCTATAAACTTAGAATTCAAAATTTGTGCTTCAAATCTTATTCTTATGTAAGCTTTAATTGTGTTGCCATCAATCACCAAAAAGGGGGAGATTGAAAGCTCTCTTGTGAGTTTTGGTGTTTGGATGACAACTCAATTAAAGGACTAACAAGTGTACTAAGTGTTGAACAGGTGCTTAAGGTAAAGCTAACAAGGTTCAACAAGTGAACAAGTGTGATGGTCCAAGGACTAGATGATGATAGATAATGGGCATCACAAGTAAGATGGACATTGCAAAAGTGATACTCGGGTGCGTAGCTCGGAGACAACTGATCAAGTCAAGGACGGAGGCAAGAAGAGCTTCGAGGTACCAAGTGCATGGGAGAAGGTCAAGAAGGCTGAGGAACCCAAAGCCAAGGGTGAAGAAGAAGGCTTGCAAAGTCAAGGGTGATCGAGTTGAGAATAGCTACGGCACATCAAGGATCACTACATAAGGACGTGAATTACAACCAATGAGGCAACAGCTACAGTTATGTGGTGTAAGTCATAAGGATCAAGATCAAGCTCGAGAAATGAACAAGGGAGTTGGAGCTAAGATATGTCAATCTAGATCAAGTCAAGTTGACTTAATGGTTTAGAGTCCAACATCGACCTCAAACATGCCAAATTGGGTAAAATGGTGAAAAAGGTTAAGTATGTAAGGTTTGAGTGTTCAACCATGTTGCATACACCTCTTACTACAAATTTGGTGCTTTGGTTTGCTCTCTAACTCTTTCTGTAGAGAAAGTACCATTCTGAGCTCTGTTGGAGGAGAAACAGAAAAGCTAGGAGAAGAACAAGAAAGATGTAAGTTTCTAGGACTAAATCAATTGGATTATACTCTAAATGTGTTTGTTTAAGTCTCAGGAAAATCCTCTCAAAAATTGAAGTCAAACGAAGAAAGAACGGAGGAAAAATCACTTAGTGTGTTGTTGGCTGGTGCACAGGACAGTGAATAGTAGCTGTCCGGTGCACAGGACAGTGAATAGTAACTCTGTCCGGTGCACAGGACAGTGAATAGTAACCTGTCCGGTGCACAGGACAGTGAATAGTCCCTGTCCGGTGCACATGACAGTGAATAGTTGCTGCGTCTGGTGCACAGGACAGTGAATAGTGTTGTGTCCGGTGCACAGGACAGTGAATAGTAGCTGTCCGGTGCACCAACGGCTAGCTGTTCCAGAGAAGGAAACTGCCAATCAGATCCGTTACTGTTCACTATCCGGTGCCCCACTGGACAGTCCGGTGCACCCGCAACCAGGGAAGGCTAGGAGCTTCCAAATGAAGCTCCAACGGCTCCTAGGCCATTTGGGGCTATAAAAGGGACCCCTAGGCGCCTCAAACAAGAACACAAGTGCAGCCAACAAGTCCATACACCATTTGGATCAATTCTTTCTCTCCCTCTCTTGTGTATCTCTCTAGTTTGTGTAGAGGCGAAGTTATAAGCCTTTAGAGAGAGGGGAAGTGCTGCTGAGAGCTAGAGCAAAATCTTGAGCGCATTGTTACCCTGTCGGAGTGCTGTTGAGAAGATTGTAAGCAGCCACGACATCGTTGTAACTGATATCAACATAGTGGAAGGCTCTATCTGTCGCCCGACAGATCTGAGCAAACGGAGGAAGGAGTTGAAATAGACTCCAAGCCAAGGTGTGGCTAACTCCAACGAGGACTAGGCAAGCATTTCAGGCTTGGCCGAACCTCGGGATAAATCCCTGTGTCTGTGTGCTCTGCTCTGTGCTGTTTCTCTGTCTTATTTGTTGTTTATACTTGCACTTCAATATTTATATGTGCTATAAGTTGTCTTCGAAGTGCAGGGTATTTTAAGACAGGAAATTCAATTCCGCTGCAACCTACTCGAAGGGTCCTTCATTCCACTGCGATCCAGCCTTCGAGTAGAGTAAGAATTTCCAGTTATAAAGTGATAATTTTTATTCGCCTATTCACCCCCCCTCTAGGCGACATCCAGATCCTGTTCCCGGGCAAAGGGAACTTTCAGTAAGAAAGGAAGATTTGTAGACAAGGCGAGTAATTACGAGAAATGTTACTGCGGTGGATTTATTAGCTAAGTAGATTAGTGTGTCACCTACTAAAGCTAATTCATTACCTTATGGTGGTACATGCTAAGATGCCCGTCTATACTATTTCAATCAATCAAAGAATCAAATCAGGCATTGATCATCAGAACAATCAACCAACATTTTTAATAGAGAAAATAATTTTAATTTCGTCTTAGGTTCCCTATCTCTGAAAAAGTTCATAGTTGTAGGATTCCAGGGTGTGAAATCCATCTTGTCTTAGAGTAGAAAAGGTAAGAATGATCAGAGTAGAACAGTAGAAGGTGAGACAGGATCAAGACAAGATGAGTATAAAAAGAATTAGAGTAAGATAAGTAGGTAAGGGTTTGTCCATTTCTATCTAGGTTTCGTCCTACAGTCAACATTTCCTCTGATACCACTTCTGTCACACCCGACTTTAAGGAACAAAGCCAGGTGCATCTCATACATGCGCCAAGAAGACAACATATATAATAACAGAGTGTATAGAGATAAATGTCAATAACATCAGAGTACTTATTTCATAGCGGAAGACTTATTACAAAATAAAATAATGAATATAAAACGAACTAAGGATCGTCGGCGCCAATGTCAACTGAGAAATGCCACCTAGATCATATCATACTCCTCGCCTTGTGGCTCCTCCTGAACCACCTGTTCTTCTCCTGTGGGGGGGTGTGAGACAGCAAGGGTGAGCTCACACATGATCATAGCTCAACAAGTTGTGGGGAACCAGTGGACATAAACTCACAAAGGTGTGAGCTCATGTGATGTGTAAGGCTAATCAATGATAGGGGTTAAAGCTGAGCATTGCTTTTATAAGTTGGTCAAAATTTTATTAGCAGTTACTAAGTGTAGGTGAATACCAAACCATAATAAAATAATAGAACAAAATTAATAACAAATCCCATGCGAATGCAAATGACAAATTGAGTTTAGGTTCCATAATTTAATCATCGGAGAGTCCTGAGCCACTCATGACCGTGAGCTCGGCTAGTATACCAGTTTTACACTCTGCAGAGGTTGTACCCTTTACCCACAAGTCGTGTTTCCCATGTCGCCAGGGTTAGCTAGGCCCTTAGACACTACCAAGGTGAATGGCTAGGGATCCACTACGAGGCCTTTACAAAGTTCCACTAGCTTCCGAAAACCCGCTACAGTTTATAGGAAGTTCCAATGCAGGGTTCTTGTCTGACCGCCATCGCAGCAAAATCAACCAAGGACCTCCCTACACTGACCACTCCCCTACTGCCCTTGCCCCTTTCGGGTAAGGTAGTCTTTCACTAGCTTTCCTAATTAGTCAGCCAAGGGGTCCCATTCCTCCCTTGTGGTGGCACGTGTTTCTCAAGTTAAGCTCCATGTTCCAATTAACATAATGATCTTGAGATGAACATAAATAGAATAACAAAATAACTGGAACATGGATATAATAAATGATTATCCCAAAACCATATAAAGCAATAGCAAAAACTACCCATGTGATTCAGGGGTAAACAAGGTAATGAGATAAACAATCTAGGGTGACCTATTGGGTCCCATCAAAATTAAACCTATGCATGGTAAATGATTATAAAGAACATTATTGAGTAACAAAAGTGAATCAAGGGCACAACTTGCCTGTCACTTGAGATTCCAGGTACCAACTTGCTTTTCAGATGACACGTGTCCTCGCGCTAGTCGTAGCAATACAAACAAACATGGTATAGATAAAATTAACATCACACCAAACATAAGTACAAACTGAATAATAATGATCTTCGCGTTGCTACGAGACTAACGGAACTTGAACGGATCAAATCGGAGTTAAAACGGAGGAGTTATGATTTTCCTAAGGTTTCATGTACTTGATATAAGATTAATTAGGAAATATATTTTTAAAGTGGCTTTCCTGACAAATCAGTGGCACTATTTGATAAACAATATTATTATAAAATTATAGGACCTAAAATGGGTCAATTCGGAGTTACGGTGATCGAGTTATGTTTTTCTGAACTTTTAGGTGATTAAATATAGAACAAAATAAGTGCATTATTTTAATCTATATTTCATGACAAAATGAAGTTACCTGATGATAAACAATATTACTATGGGTTTATTGCAATTTGAACGGACCGAAAAGGAGTTAAATTCATCAAGATATGAATTTCCTAAGATTGGGAACACTATTTTTCTACACTAAAATGATTTCTGGATTTAGTTTAGTTTATCTCTTAATTATCTGGGCTGCGCGTCAAATATCAGAGAATGCAGGGGGCTCGATGTAACTCTTCCAACGACTCAGTTTACCCACGCAGTGGACCGCGGGTTGATTTATAAATACTTCAGGGACTCTTTTAGAAAGACGCCCCGCCGAAGGGGTACGGGTGGCGCAGGACCGTTGGATCCGCAACCGAGCGCCAGGATAATATCCTCCCCGTGTTATCCCTGCGACTAATCCTACCCCTCCATTTCACCATCTACGGATCCGGTCAACTACCCTCCAGACCATAGGATCTAGGATCAACGGCTCTGACCTATTCTTGCGAAAGGTTACTGTAAAGGGAGTTCGTCATTCTAATCCAGATCGCCCAGAACCGATCGGACGGTCCAGAAGTCGCCTCCCCTCTAGCCTCACGCTTACATCGATGACGGTTGGATTACGATCCCACGGCAGCGAACCCATCTTCTCTCCTCAAGCGCTTGGACACGGTGGAGCCCCACCCAATACGGCGGCGCTGTCGTCGGGGCAGGTGGGTCGGCGACATGGTCTTCACTCCTACGGCACTATCTGGACCTACTCGAAGAGGAGGGCAAGGCAGACATAGAGGAGGACTTCTTACCAGAGGAGGAGATGAAGAGAAGGTTCCCCGCGGTGAATGGCGGCTCGTGGCCGGATTTGGATGACAACGAGCAACCGGGGCGCCCCAATAGTCGATTTCCCTCGGCGCAGTCATGGGAGCATCCCAGGAGATGCAGCGGATGTCCCCGACCACCCTTCGAAGGATTGGATGCGACGCACGCGGGATTTGACCACCGCGGCGAAATCTGTTTCTCCTCCGCGACGGTGAAAGGATTTCAGCGAGAAATCCTCGCCGCACCGAGGATTCGCGAGCTCGATTACTCCCCTGCTCCCGATCTACACCTCCGTCGGTTCGCCGGGGATCACATCGTGGATTCCGAGCTAGGATGGCAGCGAGGAACGACAGCAGCGCCCCTTTGGCACTTTCTATGTCACGGCGATGACGCGAGCGAGAGTCGATCTTGGCTGGGGCACAAATCGAGCAGAGGCTTACAGCCACAGCAGATGAGTCCCCAAGTGAAAATCGCCCGCGACAGATGAAGTTCTCCGACGCTATGAGCCCGATGCCCGCGCCTGGCGGACCAGCTCCCGCTCCATCAGAGCCTGCACCTCCAGGTCGGCCCCCAGGTGATTCCCGCGCTTGATGACGCGACGAGAGCATGCGGTGTGGACGAAGGATGGTCCCAGGCTCCGTGGTCAGTTCGATGGTGTAGTTCCTGCCTGGTGGGGAATCGGCCACGCGGTTGGAGTAGCCACTGGCACTCGGTGACAACGGAGCTTTCTCTCTCTCTCTCATGCACGAAGGCAAGGGCTGGGCGATGTACATCTACTGGAGGAACAGGGAAAGAAATCGCAGAAGCCTCAGTTCATATATTCCGAAGAGATAAGGATTAGAGGAGGGGAGCAACGATCGAGCGGAGATTCAGGCGACAATGGCGCGGCGAGATCCATGGGGAAGAAGCGCCCAGACGTGGGTCCCACCGGTCGGCAAAGACTTCCAGTGCACAGCGGGAAAGGTAGCTGACAGAGCGGCCCTACATGTCAGTGACACAGCGAACGCGCGGATAGTGAGGATAGCTAGTTTGTGGGCCGTGCGGTGAAGGGGATAGGGAACTGGGCCGAAAGCGTGGATCTGGCCCAGGCGACGATTTTTCTTTTATTTTATTTTATTTTCTGCTCTCTTTTACTCTTAATTCTTTTGAATTCAAATCTTCAATTTAAATTCAAACTTGTGGTACATCAGCAATCAGACTAAATGTTCTATTTGTCATACCCAAGTTGTGCCAAAGTTATTCTTTTATAGATTTATTTTATATTATATGATATTTCTCTCTTTCCTTCTCCTTTCTAAATTCTACAATTCCTTTTAGATTTTAAATTTCACTATGGACTTTAATATATTTCTTGTCACATTTTTATTTTATTTTGTCACAATATGCACACACAAAAATAATATCCCGCATGATGCATAATTTAAGGGCATATATTCTTTTATTAATTATTTGTTTTTGATTATGGTGTTCACATGTGATGATAAGTAGATTCAACATACACATCAAATATAGGAAAATAACTTTTCTCCTCTTTTATTATCTATTATAAATTGGGTATTACAAGTTTGCTCAATTCATATTGCACAGTAGATATTAATTGATCCACACGACATGTGTTCACCAAAATAACATATAACATACATATGCAACCACAAACTCCAGTTCTCATACAACAAACAATCAGTGAACTTCGCAATACTCAAATACAAGTTCTTTTACAACTCTTCAACGAGACAACGACACATAGGTTAACTTATTTCATAATACTCACATGTTTATCTCGAGTCATAGTGATAGTACTCAGTCATGTTGGAAGGATCGTGATATTATTCTAATTCGTTATAGCGATAGTGATAGGTCTATACAAAATATATGAGATACATTAGCGAGAAAACAAGATCGACAAATAAATATTTATCCACAAAGCAAAAAAACATATCGGTATGTGTGTTCGGTGTTTGTGTATTGCATGTGCACCTCACCAAGTGTTGGTCTTTTCTCCTGATCAGCAAATCTTAGGAACACATATAGAAGAACTGGAGCTAAGAGTTCTAGATTGAGTCTTGTCTAGATGGATAGTTATTAGAAGAACTGAAGCTACTTGATCTACGGATTCCATCTTGATCAGGAAATGAAACGAAATTGACCACTAAATGTCTAAACTGGACTTGAGCTATTGGTTTATCTTCACATATAGCATATAACAGTAAACAAGACTAATATACCTAAATTGACCATTAAATACTCAGTTTTGGTATTAAATCCGATTTTTCGGCAAAAAATAGCGGTTTACCAGTCTCAAATAACGGTTTACCGGTCCCAGAAAATGGTTTACCAGCGGTTTTCGGTTTTTATGATTTTTTTTCAAATTTTTGAATTTTGAACGAATTTTGACAAAAAAAACGGTGGTTCGGTTTCGGTAAACCAACCGGTTTACCGCCGGTTTTTACCGGTTTTGTAAACCATGCTACGGACTTTAAATACATCATATAAATAAGTATTGAGATATTTATTCAAATATAATTATTGTTTATTTCTAAACACTAAGTTACATGTAATTTGGTGGTTAGCCCTAAATTTCTAAAGTATAGTGTGTGTTCAAATGCTCACTTTGCACTATTTTTTATATAATTATTGTTTATTTTTAAACACTAAGGTACGTATGGTCAGGTGGTGGCTGCACAGGTGCTGGAGTCCACATCTCATTAGCTGAGAGCATGATGAGCATGGAGCCAACAAGGCATGACGTCGAGGCGTGGAACAACCCAGTGTGTGTAAGTCCTAAAATCTGTATAAAAAAATAATATAAATAATAAAATAAATATATGAAGAAATAAAAATAGTAAATTCTGACATATCAACTTATACTTGAGCCTTAAAACTTGAAGACGGAATTTTGAAACCAAGAATTAATTTAGGAAAGAAGTAATAGAAAGATTTTCAATTCAACTAAATAAAAGTAAAAAGGATCTCAGTAATAATTTGTTCCTCTGATAAATCATATATTTCTCGATTTTCGATTGAGGATTTTTTTTAAAACTAGAACTATACTTCTTAAGTTTTTGTGTGTGTATAGTTAAAAGCATATGCGTAAATAAAAAAAGAGGGAAAATTCTATAACATATAGAGAAAATAAATAAATAAATAAAATATTTTAGACCAGTGTTTAAGTTTGTATATTTAGACTAAAGGTGAAACTCACAACAAATTCTGGAATTTAAACTATGAAAGCAAGTGAAAAAAGAAAAAAAAAGAAAGGAAAACAAAAAGAAAAGAGAAACCAGCTCCTACCTGGGCCGATTTCAACTGCTTGCAGCCCAACTAACCTAAACCCTGTACCCATCAGCGCTGTCGGCTCCGCTGCAGCCGCCTGACCCTTCCGCACCGACGCGCGGGCCCCAACCGTCAGCCGGACTTCGCACGCGCCAAATCCACCCACTGGCGCTGGTTTGTGGGGCCCATCCGCCAGATCCCTCTTCAAGCTCGTGCGAATCGGTCCGGGTTGACCGCCGAAATCCGCGCGCAGGGATCTCGCTGCTGCTCCGCTCGGACTTCCTTGCTCCCTATAAGGCCCGCCCGAACCGCCATGGGGTGTTGGTGGGATCCGCCATCGATCTGGCAGAGGGTTGTGTGACCGGGGAAGAAAATCGGCCGCCGCCGCCGCCGTGAATTCGCGAACCGGTCGTCCCTTCGGCCCCAGCTTGTGGTCGGGAATCTACATCGGTGTATGCCGCATGGTCCGGGCGCTTCCTCGTGCAGCTTGGGTGATCGGGAGCAATGGAATTGCTTGCCGGAGTTCTGTGAATGCATCGGGTCCGCATGTCTCCATGGGTCGCGCTCGCCGCCACTTCTGTCACCGGTAGGATATACTCCATCATGCTCGGTGTGTTCTTCTATGCGTTTTCTCAGGATTGCCGCAGGGTAGACCACCTCGTCGAGGTTAGGGCAGGGCTAGCCATGGCGCCGCCGCGTTTCTGTTTCGCGCCGTCGGGTCTGCGCCGATGGGAGAGAGAGAGAGGAATAAGGGAAGAATGCCTCTAGCCGTCTGATCAACGTTGTGTGGTTGGGATTAGATCCACGGCTAGGATGCCTCGGCCGTTGGATTAGGCGTATACGGCTTAGATTAAATCTGGGTAGCGCTTCGCCACGTCCGTTCGATGTCGATCGGATGGATCGGGGGGGGGGGACCTCTGATATTTAAAATGTGGATCGTTGGATGGCGATCTGTCGGCCCAGATTGGATACCGGTTCGATTCAGATAACTTCTAATCTGGGCCACTGGTTTTGGATCGGACGGATCACAGTGCCTCGTACCCCTTCAGCGTGACTGTTTTACAGAAGAGACCCTACACTTATCAGAAAATAACCCGCCGTCCATATTCACTATGTATTGAGTCTTAGGAATCTTGCGGGTTAGCCCCTGATCTTTATGCAAATGTTGTGCGCGGTCCAGAGAGGTCAGAATATAGAAAATAAAAATGGAAAATCGATTTTAAATATAAAAATAAACCTATAAACTTAGATAATTCATAACTTGTGCATTTTAACTCCGATTTAGCCCGTTCAAGTTGCGTTGGCTTTGTAATAAAATTGTCTACACGGTAGCGAACTTTTTTTGTTATATCACATACTTTTATAATTAGATATTCATGTACCCTATGAATAGTAGATCTATTTTACTAAATAAGGTTAACATGTTTAATCTGAGTTAATATGGGATTTCATTATAGATCAGCTTCTTAAATAGGATTATGTTGTAACTTAGATTAAAAGTTGAGTTAGTTATGTCTTTTCCCACATAACTTATATTAATAAAATATAGTTTTATTCTTTAATCACCTATGACTTCGGAAAATCATATCTTTTTAACTGTAACTCTGATTTTAGTGGTTCGCGAATCCACGATCTCGTAGCGACGCATAGATCATTATTACATAGTTTATTCTTATGTTTGGTGTGTTGTTAATTTTTGCCGGTACCATATTTGTTTGTATTGCTACGACTAGCGCGAGGTCACGTGTCATCTGAAGAGCAAGTTGGTACCTGGGATCTCAAGTCCCAGGCAAGTTGTGCCCTTGATCACTTCTTTTTACCCACTCATGTTCTAATTAATCATAATGATCTGCATAGGTTAATTTTGATGGGACCCAATAGGATACCCTAGTTTGTCTATCTTTATACCTTGTTTACCACTGAACTTTCTGGGTAGTACTTGCTAGTTCTATATGTGGTTTTGGGTATGGAGATACAATATTCATGATTACACTTTTGTTATCATTTGTTATTTACTGTTCATGATAAGATCATTATGTTAATTGGAACATGGAGCGACCACCCGGGAAAACAGTGCTACCACAAGGGTTTAATGGGACGCCCTTGGCTGATTAATTAGGAAAGCTAGTGGAAGACTACCTTACCCGAAAGGGGCAAGGGCAGTAGGGGAGTGGTCAGTGTAGGGAGGCCCTCGGGAGGATTTTGCTGCGATGGCGGTCCTGCAAGGGATTCCTGCATTGGAACTTCCTATAAACTGTAGCGGGTTTTCTAAAGCTAGTGGAACTTTGTAAAGGCCTCGTAGTGTTACCCTGCCTCGCCTCCTCGGTAGAGGTGTATGGGATTGGCCGTCTCTTGGCAGATGGGTAACACGACTTGTGGGTAAAGATGCGCAACCTCTGCAGAGTGTAAAACTGGTATACTAGCCGTGCTCACGGTCATGAGCAGCTCGGACCCTCACATGATTAATCTATGGAACTAAATTCAATTTGTCATATGCATTGCATCGCAGGTGATGTTGTTACTTTGGTTTTACTACTTAATTGGGTTGGTATTTACTTATACTTAGTAATTGCTAATAAAATTTTGACCAAACTTAAAAGCAATGCTCAGCTTCAACCAATCTCTTTGGTAAGCCTTACACTTCACGTGAGCTCCCACCTTTGGCGAGTTCATGCACATTATTCCCCACAACTTGTTGAGCGATGAACGTATGTGAGCTCACTCTTGCTGTCTCACACCACCCCACAGGTCAAGAACAGGTACCGCAGGATGATGCGCTCGGAGGATGCTGTGAAGTGTTCGTGAGAGATCTAGGTCGTTGTCTCCCAGTCAACTTTGGGTTGCTGGACCGTTGTCTCCTTATAATGTAATTATTTATTTTGTATAGAACTCCTGTTATATATAAAGATGAGACATTCGATCCTGTGCCACTATTCATCATATGTGTGAGACTTGGTCCCAGCACACCTGGTGTTTATGTTCACGCCCGGGTCTTGGTGCCCCTAAAACCCGGGTGTGACAGAAGTGGTATCAGAGGAATGTTGACTGTAGGACAAAACCTAGATAGAACTGGACAACCTCTACTTACTTACCTTTGCTACTCTGATTCTTTCTAAACTTTTCTTAATCTTTTCTCATCTATTTCCGCTTTACTCTGATTATTCTTACCTTTTCATTCTAAAGACAAATGTGGATTTCACACTTTGAAATCCTGTGCTTAAAGTGACTTTTAGGAATAGGAGACCTACTCTTAGGAACAAAAACAAAACTATTTTTATCTATGCACTTGAATGTTTGTTCTTATGATATTTGTCTGATTTGGATCTTTGATTGAGTGTGATGGGTTGTGGAGTAATGCCCACAATTACATCTGCATATACATATAGGCATAAATATAAATAAATAAAATGACTATACAAACTAAGAATAATCCCCACTAGAATATATTTTAATAGATCCATCTTATCTTAAAAGATTCTATCCTACACTCATAGATCCATCTTATCTCAAAAAGATCCTAACTTATCCTAATTAAAATATATCTAGCTTAAGAGATTCATCTTATCTTAAAAGGATTTTATCTCATCTTAATAGATCTAACTAATCTCAAAAGATTATATTCATCTTGTCCTAATAAGCATACCTATCCCAATCAATTTGCTTATCTCATTATAGTGCAACGACCAGGATCTAATCCAAAATAATGATGTCTTATCTAGTAGAAGCTAGCCATACCTAGATTTGAGCTAATGTGACAGGTTAATCTAACCTAACGAAGTCTAACCTTAAGCTAATCTAATGTAAGTTACTTAAACAAGTTAGTTAATATTGGTAACATAGATTAGATCATATCCCTATAAATGGGTACTAAACCTAAATTGGTGTCTTAGACCAACTCGTCTGTGGAACCACCACAACCTAGCCTATGTTATAGGTTGCCCAACCCATTTATCCCAAAAGCAAATTAAACCTTGTTGGGCCATACCCCTCATGCACTTAAAACTAAACTAGTGCCTTAAACCAACTCAGCCACATGTATGAGATCTGATCCAACCAATATAGTCATGATGAGTTGCATAATCCGTCTATCCCCACCTAACATCAAACAAACTTTTGACCTACATCATGTAGTCTATCTCATCCATACCTATCTTAACCATATTCCCCAGCCCGATAATATACACTAACTCCTAATCAATGAGACAAGACCGAAGAAGATGATCAACTTCATCAAGAAAGGATAAGCACCAACTCAAGTCTTCAAGGATCAAGTGAGGTCACCAAGAGGAATCAAGATCCACAATCTTGGATGGAGTCTTTTTTTACCCACTACTTCTTACACAAACCTATCTATGCTTTAAAGACATCTTTTATCATACCTAATAAAGTGGCTATACATATATATACCCATGTTTTCATAACCACTTTCTAAATAACATGACACTTCTTAGAAGTTAATGCTATACTATAAATAAAGTTTTTTTTACATCCCTGTCCTTACAAATCTCGAGGACGAGATTTCTGTTAAGGGGGGTAGGATTTATAAGTCCTAAAATCTGTATAAAAAAATAATATAAATAATAAAATAAATATATGAAGAAATAAAAATAGTAAATTCTGACATATCAACTTATACTTGAGCCTTAAAACTTGAAGACGGAATTTTGAAACCAAGAATTAATTTAGGAAAGAAGTAATAGAAAGATTTTCAATTCAACTAAATAAAAGTAAAAAGGATCTCAGTAATAATTTGTTCCTCTGATAAATCATATATTTCTCGATTTTCGATTGAGGATTTTTTTTAAAACTAGAACTATACTTCTTAAGTTTTTGTGTGTGTATAGTTAAAAGCATATGCGTAAATAAAAAAAGAGGGAAAATTCTATAACATATAGAGAAAATAAATAAATAAATAAAATATTTTAGACCAGTGTTTAAGTTTGTATATTTAGACTAAAGGTGAAACTCACAACAAATTCTGGAATTTAAACTATGAAAGCAAGTGAAAAAAGAAAAAAAAAGAAAGGAAAACAAAAAGAAAAGAGAAACCAGCTCCTACCTGGGCCGATTTCAACTGCTTGCAGCCCAACTAACCTAAACCCTGTACCCATCAGCGCTGTCGGCTCCGCTGCAGCCGCCTGACCCTTCCGCACCGACGCGCGGGCCCCAACCGTCAGCCGGACTTCGCACGCGCCAAATCCACCCACTGGCGCTGGTTTGTGGGGCCCATCCGCCAGATCCCTCTTCAAGCTCGTGCGAATCGGTCCGGGTTGACCGCCGAAATCCGCGCGCAGGGATCTCGCTGCTGCTCCGCTCGGACTTCCTTGCTCCCTATAAGGCCCGCCCGAACCGCCATGGGGTGTTGGTGGGATCCGCCATCGATCTGGCAGAGGGTTGTGTGACCGGGGAAGAAAATCGGCCGCCGCCGCCGCCGTGAATTCGCGAACCGGTCGTCCCTTCGGCCCCAGCTTGTGGTCGGGAATCTACATCGGTGTATGCCGCATGGTCCGGGCGCTTCCTCGTGCAGCTTGGGTGATCGGGAGCAATGGAATTGCTTGCCGGAGTTCTGTGAATGCATCGGGTCCGCATGTCTCCATGGGTCGCGCTCGCCGCCACTTCTGTCACCGGTAGGATATACTCCATCATGCTCGGTGTGTTCTTCTATGCGTTTTCTCAGGATTGCCGCAGGGTAGACCACCTCGTCGAGGTTAGGGCAGGGCTAGCCATGGCGCCGCCGCGTTTCTGTTTCGCGCCGTCGGGTCTGCGCCGATGGGAGAGAGAGAGAGGAATAAGGGAAGAATGCCTCTAGCCGTCTGATCAACGTTGTGTGGTTGGGATTAGATCCACGGCTAGGATGCCTCGGCCGTTGGATTAGGCGTATACGGCTTAGATTAAATCTGGGTAGCGCTTCGCCACGTCCGTTCGATGTCGATCGGATGGATCGGGGGGGGGACCTCTGATATTTAAAATGTGGATCGTTGGATGGCGATCTGTCGGCCCGGATTGGATACCGGTTCGATTCAGATAACTTCTAATCTGGGCCACTGGTTTTGGATCGGACGGATCACAGTGCCTCGTACCCCTTCAGCGTGACTGTTTTACAGAAGAGACCCTACACTTATCAGAAAATAACCCGCCGTCCATATTCACTATGTATTGAGTCTTAGGAATCTTGCGGGTTAGCCCCTGATCTTTATGCAAATGTTGTGCGTGGTCCAGAGAGGTCAGAATATAGAAAATAAAAATGGAAAATCGATTTTAAATATAAAAATAAACCTATAAACTTAGATAATTCATAACTTGTGCATTTTAACTCCGATTTAGCCCGTTCAAGTTGCGTTGGCTTTGTAATAAAATTGTCTACACGGTAGCGAACTTTTTTTGTTATATCACATACTTTTATAATTAGATATTCATGTACCCTATGAATAGTAGATCTATTTTACTAAATAAGGTTAACATGTTTAATCTGAGTTAATATGGGATTTCATTATAGATCAGCTTCTTAAATAGGATTATGTTGTAACTTAGATTAAAAGTTGAGTTAGTTATGTCTTTTCCCACATAACTTATATTAATAAAATATAGTTTTATTCTTTAATCACCTATGACTTCGGAAAATCATATCTTTTTAACTGTAACTCTGATTTTAGTGGTTCGCGAATCCACGATCTCGTAGCGACGCATAGATCATTATTACATAGTTTATTCTTATGTTTGGTGTGTTGTTAATTTTTGCCGGTACCATATTTGTTTGTATTGCTACGACTAGCGCGAGGTCACGTGTCATCTGAAGAGCAAGTTGGTACCTGGGATCTCAAGTCCCAGGCAAGTTGTGCCCTTGATCACTTCTTTTTACCCACTCATGTTCTAATTAATCATAATGATCTGCATAGGTTAATTTTGATGGGACCCAATAGGATACCCTAGTTTGTCTATCTTTATACCTTGTTTACCACTGAACTTTCTGGGTAGTACTTGCTAGTGCTATATGTGGTTTTGGGTATGGAGATACAATATTCATGATTACACTTTTGTTATCATTTGTTATTTACTGTTCATGATAAGATCATTATGTTAATTGGAACATGGAGCGACCACCCGGGAAAACAGTGCTACCACAAGGGTTTAATGGGACGCCCTTGGCTGATTAATTAGGAAAGCTAGTGGAAGACTACCTTACCCGAAAGGGGCAAGGGCAGTAGGGGAGTGGTCAGTGTAGGGAGGCCCTCGGGAGGATTTTGCTGCGATGGCAGTCCTGCAAGGGATTCCTGCATTGGAACTTCCTATAAACTGTAGCGGGTTTTCTGAAGCTAGTGGAACTTTGTAAAGGCCTCGTAGTGTTACCCTGCCTCGCCTCCTCGGTAGAGGTGTATGGGATTGGCCGTCTCTTGGCAGATGGGTAACACGACTTGTGGGTAAAGATGCGCAACCTCTGCAGAGTGTAAAACTGGTATACTAGCCGTACTCACGGTCATGAGCAGCTCGGACCCTCACATGATTAATCTATGGAACTAAATTCAATTTGTCATATGCATTGCATCGCATGTGATGTTGTTACTTTGGTTTTACTACTTAATTGGGTTGGTATTTACTTATACTTAGTAATTGCTAATAAAATTTTGACCAAACTTAAAAGCAATGCTCAGCTTCAACCAATCTCTTTGGTAAGCCTTACACTTCACGTGAGCTCCCACCTTTGGCGAGTTCACATGCACATTATTCCCCACAACTTGTTGAGCGATGAACGTATGTGAGCTCACTCTTGCTGTCTCACACCACCCCACAGGTCAAGAACAGGTATCGCAGGATGATGCGCTCAGAGGATGCTGTGAAGTGTTCGTGAGAGATCTAGGTCGTTGTCTCCCAGTCAACTTTGGGTTGCTGGACCGTTGTCTCCTTATAATGTAATTATTTATTTTGTATAGAACTCCTGTTATATATAAAGATGAGACATTCGATCCTGTGCCACTATTCATCATATGTGTGAGACTTGGTCCCAGCACACCTGGTGTTTATGTTCGCGCCCGGGTCTTGGTGCCCCTAAAACCCGGGTGTGACAGTGTGTCACAGGCTCACAGCATGGAGTGAAGCTGTGGTAGCCTTTGTGACGTAAAGAACAAGACGATAGAATAACTAAAGAATGTCTTTCAATAGAAATTTTAGGGACTAAATTTTAGTCTCTAAAGTTTAGAAGGAAGACTAGCGGAACTAAACATTCTCTTAGTTCCATGTAGGAGTGGATAGAGCAACGACAATAGTTGTCGTTTGGGGGCTCTAACTGTCCTAAGCTAACTTTAACATAGCACTTATAATATCATCTAAACTCATTATAAATATTTTAATGGGACCAAACCGTCTCCAACAGTGTATATATGCCTGATAACAAATTTTAGATGTGACATGGAAGAATATCTAAATACGGATGATCATCTCCTCAAACTCGGTTGAATACTTTTTTAGGTATTCGGTTGGAAACTGCAACATTTAGGTCTCGTTTCTTGGCTAACTGTATAATCTAAATGTGTATTTAGGGCCTGTTTGGTTCGCTACCAAACTTGCCACACTTTGTCTAACTTTTCTGCCTAAGGTTAGTTCTTCAATTCGAACGACTAATTTTAGGCAAAGTGTGGTGCAGTTAGCCACGAACCAAACAGGCCCTTAGATTCCCATCTTTATATATTATTGTTAGAGTTAGCCTAACAAGGCTTCTAGCAAGGAGGAGGGTGATTTGAGGCCGTAGTAAGGGCCCTATTGAAACTCGTTTTTTTAGCTCATGCCCTTAATCTCTACTACTCTATATGAAGGTATTGTAGGCGTCCACAGTACCGTGTTCTGCCGCTACCATCCTGTCCTCCCCACTCGCCCGCCATCAGCGCTCTGTCGACACCGCGCCGCCACAATCAACGTGGATCCGCGGGCTCTCCTCCCCACCGCCGCGCAACAGATCCGCGGGCGTTCCTCCCACCGCCACCATCCGTAACCTCAAATCCTCCCAGATCTCCTTCCGCTCTGGGACCGTGTCGTTGGGGCGCGTGAGCCACGAGCTCTCGGTGCCGCCGTCGCCGTCCACGCGGCAGAGGAACCCTGCCAGGGTCTACGCGAACCGCTGGCGGTGGAGCGGGTCCATGACGAGGCCGCACCAGGCCTTGGAGACGCACTTGAAGCGGTGGAGGGAGTTGGCGGGGAGGAGGCCGAACATCTCGACGAGCACATCGTCGGGGATGCAGGGGCCGGGCGCCGCCGCCGCGCGCAGCTTGGGGCCTGGACCCCCGCTATCGCCCCCATCCCCTCCGGTCATCCCGCCTCCCCCCACGCCGCACACATCCCGCCATCCGCTCTCCCGCCCCACCCCCACAACAGCGGAGGCGTCCACACCAAGACCCCCCCCCCCGCCTGCGCGTGCACGCTCGCCCACACGCCACCGCCTGCGCCCATGGGTACGCCATACCCCAGCCACGTCCCCTGGTTCGTGTTCGTGTTGCTCGCCCTCAGTCCCCTCCCCCGACCGCGTGACACCACTCCCCTGGTCGCATTCGCCCAACGCCCCTGCGCCGGAGACACGGCCTGGCCGGTGCCTGCTTCGGTCTAGCCCGTGCTCCGTGCCTCCCTGGGCGCCCTCGCCCTTCCACTCCCGCTGCCACCGTGCTCGACCGTTCGCGCCCCCTACCGGCGCACGGCCAACCCCCCGCGGCCGCCTTTGGTCATCCCGCCGCTGTCGCACCCGACCATCCCCTCCCCATACCCACACTCGGCCAAGTCGTCAACTCCTTCCCCAAGGTCGTTGGTCCAGCTATCTCAAGTTGACCTTCTTCTTCTGCTGAGACATTATCTGATAAACCAATCAAACCGTGTAGGTAATTCCAGTCAAGTGAGTGATGGTGCTGGAGCTATTCTCATGAAAAGATATGTGGCTCTAAAGAAAGGTTTGTCTATTCTTAGTGTTTTCAGGTGCCCGATCTGCCCGTTCGTGATTAGTTCACATTGTGTTTGTCGTCGTTGTCATTCAGACATATATTTCACTCAATTTATGGTTACATTCAACATTCCTTGACCTCGTCTATTAGGAGCTTTGCCGTTGTTGGAGTGGATCCAGCTGTTATGGGCGTTGGTCATGTTGTGGCCATTCCTGCTGCAGTGAAGTCTACCATCCTTGAGGTTGGAAACATCGATCTATTTGAACTGAATGAGGTACGTGTTTATTGCCTTGATCACCTTCTTCTCTCACCTATTTATCTGTCATACCTAATCACTGAATCATCCATGCTTAGGTCTTCGCCTCTCAATTTGTCTACTACTGCAGTAAGTTGGATTGGTTCGTTCCAAAGTAAATGTAAATGGAGGCGCGATTGCCATAGGACACCCTCTGGGTGCAACAGGTAATGGAACGTCTACTTTAATGCGAGATTATTCGCTATACTCCAGGAATCCAGCCTTACCTCTTAGTGGCACAAGCGACACCGTCTGTCAGGTAACACAATAACATGTCAGCCATTCTAGATATGTTGCCCTGCTGCCTGTTTACCTATTTACCATTTTAGTAGGTCATTTTTATACTACAATATACTCCCTTCCTATTTATTCATCTGCCTTATTACTAGCTGATTATCTTGTTCTATTATCTTGAGTTATCCACGAATTACCTCATCTTGCCAAATGAAACTGTTGTTGTCATCTTTGCATATCTTTGTAACTTGCCTTCGTTGCAAATCCTTCCTGTTCTTCTACTTCACTTTTTCCAAATGTTCCATAGGAAGTAGATTATAATGCTTTAGGTACATAGTTCGATAGACCGTTAGCAAGTACAGCCTTATACATATTCAAGATACCTTGATCCTGATTTACTAAAGCAACTCATCCCTTTCCTCCAATCTTTTAGTGTCACTGTCTACTGCTTCTTTTGACCTTTCATGTCCATTAATAAGCTTCAGTTGTTCTGAATGTGATAATTCATTAGACCAAATTAATAAACAATCATAAATTTTATGCAACGATAAAAAACAAAATAAAATAAAAATGGTAATGAGCTTCCTAACTTTGAGAATAAGACAATTCCCAATAGAATTTGTATTTGGGTCTAATTGGGTTGTAAAGTGTATGGTTGGTAGATGTGCTCCCTTCTTTGGTAATTGGAGTGTGAATTGTGGACATGAGGGGAAATCGTAGTTCTGGATGAACATAAATTGTTCTTTTCCCTATGTTCTTACCACGTAGTCAAGCACACACTGTCAAAAGTACATGGAAATAAAACAGCTCAAACGAATCTCGCATAGGAGGTTTGAATTAGAAGTCCCCATTATGCATTTATGCTAGAGTTGCTCATTGTATATTTCCACCTGAGAGTGGGAAAACTGTTAGTTTCCGTCTAAATCATCTACCTTGAATAGCCCAACTACGAACCTTTTTATTGTTTCAAGAAATATCCTTATGATATAATAACTGAAATCTAACTTTTTAGTCTTATGTTATGTTTAGCTATGGCATTTTCTTTCTACCCATTTTGTTTTGTAGTTTTTGAATATTCTTGTTTGACTTGAAAGTCTAAACTCTGTTCTTGGAGGTGCTCGAGACGAGATCTCAGGTGCACGTAGCTTCCTAGGAAGAAGGTAAACTCGCCTCAAAAAAGAAGAAGCCAGATAATAAAATAGTAGAAAGGGAACAGAATGTGCCCTCCAAGAACGTTCCAAGATGGTACTGAACTTCTGTTGAAACTAGAGTTCTTTATTTTGCAAGTAGGACCCCTCATTCACATGCTAAATGTGTCACCATTTTCTCCATGTCTCAAATGAGGATAAGATGTTCTATGGGCCTCTACAGAAGCACCCAATATGTGAGGGTTACCTTGAATTTAAGGAGTGGAAATACAAGTGCACTATGAAATACAATGAGTGGGCACGATGTACTTTTAGTACTAACGACCCTTCAAGGAGAAGTGGTCCTATAGAAGTTCCCGGTGACATAAAAGATGATTTTATTTGTAAGGTAATGAGATTACAGTTTGTATGTGCAAGTATTGAGCACTGCTTTGAGCATGGTTTAGTTAATAAATGCTCTTGTACTATATGCATTTATTCTGTTGTTTTGTAGTGGCTGAAGCAACAAGAAGGAAAGGAGTTCCCTAAACGTGATGTTGATGAAGAGGTCCATATCTTATCTGGCATGATGATTGCCTTGTCTGGACGGATGTCACGCTCACATGTAATGCCTTTGAACAACCTCATCTATTACGGTTAGACCTGTGTTACTAAGATTCTTTAAAAGGCTAGGCACCGTATTTAACTCCATGCCCTTGTCATCTCCAATCAAATTCCTAGGACTAGCAAATTTTCTTTAATCCCCAATGTTCCCTACTGTCCAACTGTTAGGCGTGACTTGCACTCAACATGACATATATGATCCATTATTCTAGAAAAAATTGCATTGAAGTTTTTTGTAATGCCATGTGATTTTGTTTCTGTTGTTCCTAATTCAAACTTCTTCATCTTTGACCAATTTTATAGAAAATTCGTCATCTTTCCACTGGCATTTAGTTCCGTCATTTTTTCTATGAAATCTGTTTTGGTGGAGCATTTATTTGAACTTGTAGATGCTACTATATTTTTATAAAAACTTGGTCAAAGTTAAAGAAGTTTGACTTAAGACAAAGCTAAATTGAACTATAATTTGGAATGGAGTAGGATAGAACAGGTTCTATGGCTCTTGTTTTAAACCTAAGGTTCTTAAGTTATTAATTGCTACTGTAATTATGAAGAGACTGATTTCGATGTTGTACTGATGTGCCACTCATGAGGAACCAACGCATCATTTACCAACCCCTTTGTTTGGGAAAAAAATAAAGTGACACATGATTAGTATAAGCGGCATAAGTAATTGACCCTATAAGAAAAGGTGTTCCTTGAAGATCGAATCATTTCCTCAATATCATCTCAATATATTTCCTTGCATATTGGATGATTCGGTGCTCATTATATGTTTCCTTTAGTTGCATAACTACAGCTACACTCCCTTTTTGTTTGTTTGTGGGACATGTAATGAAGGGATTAAGTGTATTTGCTAGCGATTTGAAATCGATTATAGTTTGAACGAGGAATTCAGGGTGATCCTAGGACTGAGAGAATATGGCAACCACTACTTCGACATAGACAATTGATGGCTCATACAGCCATACCACTGTATGGTTGTGAAAATCCCACTTGGTCCCTGGATAGAGATTATATCTTGCAAGTAATATTCAATATGGAGGTGTAATTGTGTTTAATAGTCGGCATGCCTTAGTAATGTGTACAACCTTCTGCATAAAGCTTGACCAAGGACAATGGGGATGCTAGAGAAGGATATGTGAATGGAGAATGTGGTGTGTGTTTTGTCTTGTACGGGTGCAGAAACATTGATGTTTTCAAATAAATTTCTTTGATTCAAATAATTCTCGGTGGAGAAGTTATGAGATCAAATTTACAAAGCACTTCAACTCTTTATGTTGTTCTATTGTGGTTTTAACCTCAACTTATAACACTATGTTTTTTGCCGTCAAACAGCTTGGGACTTTGGTCCACTAATTTGGATTAAGCGGCCATTAAATATGATTATATGCCGTCACAACGCACGGGCATTATACTAGTTTGTTGAATAATTAGATAATTTCCAGATTAAATTCCAAATATAAATCATGACAAAATCAGAAGAAATGAAGTAAAAAATCAAATCAGATGATACGTACTGATCAGACATACTGATGGATGGCGCGGGTCGGAATCAGCAGGGTCGACGACGTCGAAGCAGCGAAATCAGCAGGGTCGACGAGGTCAGAAGATCACGAACAGTCACGTGAGGACGCTTCCAAAAACCTTATTCGCCCTCTCCCGATGCAGGATCTCGAGGGCGAAGGGTTCCGGAGACCTGCTCTCCTGATTGCAGATGCACGTCTGTGGTCGTGATGAAGAGAACTGAAGGCGGCTCAGCTATGAAGAGAGGCGAAAGCGAAAACTGGGATGATTTGGATGCTGGCTGGCAGGCGCCTTTTATAGGGCCGAGTCCGCGAACAGATAGCTATCTTCGATCTTATCCGCCCGCGAAAATCTCGCGTTCAGTTTAGATTTTATAGCGATCGATTATGATTCTAAACTTAACAGCCAAGCAACCAAAAATTCAAACGGCAAAAGGAAGTCGCGCCCCCGCAAGGCAAGGGGCCGGATTTCGGCGCATATCGTGTGCCCGCGCCCTGGCCAGGCGAGCGAGCGCGCGCGTGTGGCTCTCCACACTCTCTCCTCTCATCCATGACTTGGTAAGTAAGTGTGGCTTCTATATTTAAGCTAGCTGCACTCCACTAGGACTAGCAATATGGTGATATTAGTTCCACTATTCCCTAGCCATACACATATATGGGCTTTTAAGATTTTCCTGGGATTTAATTGAATTTCTCAATTGGGCCTAGCCCATAAATCCTAACATAATTTTGGTGGAATTGAGGTTTTAAACATGAGTCCTATTAGAGTTGCTAACAACTAAACACATCCAAAATACCACGTAGGTCTTGTTTGGTTTCAATTAAAACATGTGTTTTTGACAAAGTAACGCGACAAGCCGAAAAAATCCTGCCAAATAGCTTGTGGTGTGGTCCATTCTCATCGTCGCAACTTCGACTCGACCGAGAGATTTGCACTCAGAATTGAAAATCATATATTGTGAATTAGTCTATCATCTTCTCACTTTTCACTATTTTTATTTAGTATGTGGAATAGAATAAGTTGATCTATCACCAGCTCATTTCTTATAGTTAGTTAGTTAATCTGTACTAACTATTAAGTACGCATTATAGACTGCCCCCGCCTGTGTGGACCGTCTGCCGCTCCGCCTGCCCGCCGCAGCTTGAGCTCCGCGAATCCCGCACACCAGCCGCCGCGACTCCCGCACGCCAGCTGCTACCGAACGCCTCACCTACCACACGCACGCTGCCCACCGCGAAGCACCCGCGCGAAGCACCCCCCGCCGTGAATCCCGCCACCATCTGCATGCCCGCCCGCACCCCGCTTGTCAGCCGCCAGCCGCGAACCGCAGCGCCTGCACGAAGCACTCCCCCGCGCGCACCGCCGTGCGCCGTCGCAACCGTGCCCGCCTACCACGCGATTCCAGTGCTCCAAACCCCCGACTCCCCGCGCGCATGAACCCACTGTGTCTCAAGATCGTGGAACCTTAAGCGCCTCCTCTCTCCTCGGCGTCGGAATGGCGAAAAGCTGCGGCGAGCCCACTGTGGAGGTTGCGTCCTCCAGCTCCTCTCCTATTCCCGCTTCTATGTCGGCGGCGGAGGCGAGCATCGACCTTGGCTCATCTCCTTCCCGGCCTTACGGAAGCGGAAGAGGGACCAATGGTGCCGTCCCTCTCCCTCGTGAACCCAAGCTCATCGTCGTCTCCGCCGGCGCATGAGCTAGGAAGCTACCGCAACCCGCCTTGCCTTCACTGCTGAATCCTTCTTCCGCGCACCGCTAGCTGCCACCACAGCCTCCATCACATCGTCGTTCCCTCGCTAGCCGGCCACCTCCACCTCGCTTGAGGTCGTCACGGCAGTGAAGAAGGGGTAGAAGATGAAGTCGCATAAGGTTCTTTCCACCGCCTCGCCGGACCCGACGTCGCCCGTCCCCTTGCGACGACGACTGCGGGCTAGGAGTTGTGGCCTCTGTCGCCTCTGCATTGCTATACATCATCGACAGCGGTGCAGGGTGCTCTCGAAGACCATCGATGAGGGCAGACCCACCCTCCTGCACGTGCGTAGCCCGGGCTCTGCCAGTCTTCAGCGATGGCCAACGACGCGACCTCCTTCTCCACCACCACCGCAACAAAATGGCTCTCCAACGGACCCTCCTCCACTCTGGTACGTACCCTCTTCAATTGTTGTACCTAAGACAATCTTCAGTTACTGTTGATACGTTTATCGATTTTGAGAATATAATCTGGTATTGAACAAAAAACGCACAAATATGCCCAGACTCAACGGATCATCATCTCCCTTCGCATGATTCAACTTAGATTCCGCATCAACATACCTTGATTCTGTGCCAACAGAATTAGATAGAAGGAAGGATCAAGGATCTCTTCTGCACAAGGAGAACATAGATGAGGACAGTCTCCGGGGTACGCTACCCGTCTGCTTTCTTTTCTTTTTTCTCCCAAATTCCTGCAATGTTCTAACCTTCTGTTGCTGCATCTTAATTTTGCAGTTATCATGCTGCTGTCTGCCTTTGATCAGCTTGGTGGCCTTAAAATCGAGTACTCGGTGCTCTTCCAGATCAAGAACCCCAGCATGGAGCGCGTCACGCGTTGCAGTGTGCTCGAGTTCGTCGCCAACAAAGGGTTCATCCACATGCCGAGCTGGGTATTTACCAGTTGTCTTTCGAACACAATTCCTTACTCGTGATTGCTAATTCAGTCACCACAAACAAAGAACCTGATGCTTCTAGATTCTTTTTAAATTTCAGCTGATGGCGCATCTGGGTGACCTAGAGAATGAGATTGTGCTGTTGTGGAGCACATAGCTGCCCAAGGCCACCTTCATCAAGCTGCAGCCACACACCATGGACTTCCTCCATGTCTCCTACCCGAAGGAACTATGAGTGCAAGACGATGAAGTTTTGTTTTGTTTCCCTCTCTTCTTTTTCAGGCTTTGCTGTTGAAAGCATTCAACTAACCATTTGACATCTGTCCTATGAATTTACCCAAGCGTTGCAAGAGTACAACTTCAGCAAGTTCCTGTGTGTGACCGCCGGTGAGAAGATCACGATGACGGAGGGCAAGCGACAATGCTACTTGACATGCTGGGGGCACAATCAGCCGATGTGGTATGCTCCGTCGACACGGACTGCGCAGTGGACTTCATGCCGCTGCTCGACTACACGGAGGAGCTCGCGCCTACCGCCATCCAAGGCAGCAATGAGTTGTTGCAGCCGGCCAGGTTCCCCAGCACTAGGAGGTGAGTGGATGGCAAACCAGTGGAGCTACCCACGCCATCTCCGACAGCAGTGAGTGTCGTAGCTTCTATATGTCCTTATAGAAGGTATCTGGTAACTAAATCAATCTAATTATGTTGAAAGTTGGACTATAATTCAGTACATCATTTTCCTTGACCAGAATAAAACAAATGCAAAGGGAATGTTATTGCTATAGAACTAAACCTATGCATTTGTTTGTGTTAAATGCATGCCTACAATCTTATCATCTTTTTTCTTAGACTTCTATTTATTTTCACTACATAAAATGCATGCCCTACAATCTGAACGGACTATGATGCAGCTTGATCTTGTGGTCAATCTCTTAAGACATTTGGACATTAACATATTCATGCTGTAAGTCTAAGTATGCAAACATCTAATTTTGTCTTTATCACCGACAAAATGTATCAAAAACATTGAGGCATAATCTTATGTTTTATTTTCCCTTACTTCAATTCAATGCAAGGTAGAGCTCCTGCCAGTTTTTTCCAAAAGAAGTATCAAAATCATCATGGTTAAAACCCTGTGAGTATTATTTGGTTCAGGGGAAGAAAAGTGCAGTTATTGTGCTGGTACATTTACTACACTCTGTGTGGATTGCCCACTTGAATGGTCAAACACTATTAGCTCTAGCAGCGTGAGATCCAGGGATTTGTTTAGATAACTCTGCATTAGGACACATGTGTATGTTCTACCATATCAATTAATTTGGCACAGTTAACTTAGGGGGTGTTTGTTTCCATCCATAATTATATAATGCGACTTATTTTTTACAGATTATACAATCTGAATTATATAATCCATTTTATATAATCCAGTCAAGGTGTTTGTTTACTCAGATTATTTGGATGGATTAATTAAACTCATATCATTCAGCATAGAACTATGAAAATCTGAAAACATGATGTTATCCAGACTGACGATATCAGTTTTCAGATTTGAACATGATGCCTAGCTTGTTGTATGGATCACATTCAGTTTTTAGCATGTCTTGGATGAAGTGAATTGTATGCCCTAACTGAAAATATGATAAATGTATGGGCTGAATGTGATCCAAATAGAAAACTAAAAACTAAAATATTTTGTGTATGTTGCAACGCCCGAGTACCTAAATATCGATGGTATTGTAGAAGATGATCCTGCTGATTTTTGCAAACCCGTGACCATGTCTCAATTGTTGGTGTATACAAGGCTCTACCAGGGAAAAGCAAAGGAAGCAATAGTGCGTGTTTAGGTCAGTTCAACTATGACCTTCACCAAAGTTGGCTTCAATTTACCCATTTCTGAAGTATTACTATGTCTGTAGAACTATCCTTATTGCAAATAATGTGTCACTTCTTAACATAGAGGCACATGCACCTACCTATACTAGGGAAGATCTGGAGCGGATGAAAGAAATGACACCTTAGACTTGCTAGGAAACTCACTTGCTCCATTCATATATGGTCATATCAATGTTTAAAGAAGGCAGTAGTACTATTGATGTTTGGTGGTGTTGATAAGAATCTAAAAAATGGAACTCACTTGAGATGGTCATATATATTCCGAGTTGTTATTTTATTTTTCAGAATACCAAGAATGCCGATGACCAACTCAAGTACTTGGTGTACTGTATGGAGAATGCGATTCTAAATCTGCCACATGGTCAGGATCAGATGGTTTGGCACATTGATTTTGCTGGTTTCAACTTAGGTAACTTGTCAATTAAGGTGACTAATAGGACGACAAAGGTCCTACAAGTCCACTATCTTGAAAGATTGGGTGTGGCAATGTCATGTGGGGCCACGCGTACAGCAGGCGCCGGTGGGCTCGGGACGTCCGTCGCGCCGCGGAGCGCGCTGAGCGCATGCAGGAACATGTCACGGATACTGGCTAAATTAGAAAGGATAAAGATTAGTTTCCCTTTTATTAGTTTCCCTTTTATTAGCTTCCCTTGTTATCTCCTTAATCTTAGGAGTGATTGGTTATTAGCTTCCCTTGATATCTCCTTAATCTTAGGAGTGATTGGTTAGCCGGTGGGCTATTTATATTTGTACCAAGACAATGAGAAGGACAAGAAAAGATTGATTCCATCAAATCCCTATCTCTCTCAAGCCGTCGGCTAGGGGGTACACCCCAACCATCGAAGAACGACGAGGGGGCATAACCCCACCAGCTACCACGGGCCGAGACTACGAACTTCGTAGTCGAGGTCCGACGTCCTTGGGCACGTACGCCCTTGACAGACAATTCTCTGGAAGGTATGATTTAACAATCTTAGGTGTGGCAATTCTTTATAATACTTCAAAGTTATTTGAGCCTTTCTGGAAGGTATGTCTTTATAATCTTTGAGCTTCTTATTTTATCAAATATGTTGTCTGACATGTTCCATGAATACATCATGTCCTGGTCAATTTCATTCACCTTCCTACACGTAAAACACCGATGTAACATTTTTAGTTTCCATGTTCGTATTGGAGTAAAGCATATTTATTTATGTATTTATTCTGTGTGTTTGACTGAGCATGTTAATGTCTTATTGTTTATCTAGAATCATAAATGTATTTATTTGTAGTGCTGATATTCATCACACATAGAGGTCCTATTTATATTGTTCGTCCATCTATGTATATTAATAGTTGGCATATCTTTTTATAGGGATAATCATTGAGATATCTCTTCCACTTGGCCCTGGTAAATTTTTTGTTTGTTCTATGACGAGAAATCGCAACTTCATATCTTTTTTATTTTGAGGGCTTCACTTTTTTAAAATAAAATGTAAATATTTGGGCCCCGTGCGGCGCGATCGCATCAGGACGGCTGGCTCCGCCTACAACTGTGTGGACAACATTCCGGCCGACATCATCTCCCAGCTCCTCGCATTCTCCAACAAGTTCTGCTATGAGGGTCTGAAGCCAACCTACGACAACCGAGTTGCAGCCATGGTGCGGGGTTTCGACGACGTCTGATCCCTCATCGACATTAGCCTCTAGGAGGCCTCCCACCTCCTCATCGCCTCGTGCCTCTAGGCGCTCCTGTGGGAGACCCCGAAGTAGCTCACCCACCTAGACATCGCGCGTGTTGTTATAGGAGTATCTTAAATTGCATAGTGTTTAAAATTGATCGCGCGTGTTGTTATAGGAGTATCTTAAATTGCATAGTGTTTAAAATTGATTTGGTGGTCAGTATGTCACAATATAGTCAGTTTTTTTGCGTATGTTGTTGATATTGATTTTATTGGGTGTGAATTCATTCATCCTTTCATAGTATATTTGAATTCATGATAGTATCTACACATGTACACTGCTTAAAGATACTATCTACGTATCTATATCTATTACAATTTTGTATAAATACTTTTTGATAGTTTTTTAATTTGTATGGCAAAACAGGGACACATACATATATATCTTTTAATGTATGTAAATCTTTTTAACCTCTAAAAGATGCTAACAAGAAGGTATAACGATAATTAATGTTTCTATACATCTTAATATATCTTATCATTATATGTTAACTCCGTAGCAACGCAAGGGCATACACCTAGTACTAATATAAGGAACGAAGTCATTACACCAAATTTAAAGAATGAACTCATGATGCATCACCTCATTTTGAATAGAGTGATTCATCAAACCAAACACCTATAGGTTTTTCTCAATCGCCGCACGCGCTGGTGAGTTGTGAAAACAAACATGCCCATAATAACTTGGCTCATTTGAATTTCGAAGGTTATTAGTACACACGTGCAGTAACAGCTTTTATGCAGTGTTGTAAACTTTGTATGCTGCGTTTCTAGAAATTAATTTTTAGTCTCTCCATTATCCTTTTAGTTTCTAATTGCCAAACGCAGACAATAAAAGAGGGATATCTCTATTTTTATTCCTACGTTTGGAAATTTAGGAACTAAAAAAACTAAAAATTAGTCCATAAAAACAAAACACACCTCACCGGACCAATTAACAAATGCATCACCTACCTACAAAGAGTAGGACGAAAAAAATCAATTCAATCCAAATAAATTTGTTATCAAAATTCCAAAATCAAATGTGAGCAAACCAAACCATTTGCTTTGCAACGTAAGAAATTTTACGTGCTGTACATATATATATACACCTAGCATCAACAGCAGGCCCTTGCCCTTGCACCATTACATGTAGACTACCGACTCTAGGAGAGTTCTTCGCTGGACTGGGCCCCTTTGGCGACCTTGACGAACACGTCCTCCATGGTGGTGTCCGCGAGGCCCCAGGCCTGGACTTCCACCCTCTTCTTGAAGCTCTCTACGGCCATGAACACGTCTGAGATCCTCGCTTCCTGCTTCAGCAGCTCGTGCTTCTGCGTCCCCGACAGATGGTACACCTTCCTGGAGCTTGGCGAGAGCCTGCGCACCAGATCTTCGACCTCTTGTTCGAACTCCGGCAGTGTCGTCATCGTCAGCACGTAGTACCCTCCGTATCTAGCTATGAGCTGCCACATGATTCTGTATGTCAATCTCCGTTCTGAACAGATCTGTCGCGGCCATAATCAAGAAGTGTGTATAGTGTTGTGGTTTGGGAGGTATATACCTCTTTGGGAGTGCCTATGCACTGGAGCTTTCCATCGACCATGATACACAGTCTGTCACAAAGAGTTTCAGCTTCTTCCATGGAATGGGCTGCGAAGGTGCACAGAAACAAGAATAAAAAAATTTCTGTGGTTAATACTGTAGGAGGGCAAACTATGGCCAAGTCAAAGCTATCTGTTGATCAAGGTTTTCTTGTCTGAACATTACTGGTGAGAATGATTGCTCTATCCTGCTTTGCTTGCTTCACAGCGCTCCACAGACTCTTCCTCGAAGCTGGGTCTAATCCGGTGCTTGGCTCATCCATGTACACAACCTGAGGCACAAATAGGAAGTGTCAGAAGTCAATGCATGTCTCCTTAGGGCCCGTCCAGTTTTCCGAGAATCGGCGTCTGGAACAATTTGCAGCCAATTTGGTCAGCTGGAACGACTCCAGGTTCATTCTTGGAGAAACGAACAATGTCTCATGCAAATGTGAGATTCTGTAGGAAGTAGTACTTTAGCATCTCCGATCAACGAGATGGCGACACTAAGGCGCCTCCTCATGCCACCACTGTACTTCTTCACTTGCTTATCAGGAGCACCCCCATGAAGCAAATTTACACTCCTTAAGGACTCATCGACAGCCTGCAAACATTGTCATTGATGTAAGTCTCTTCTCAAAGTTGAAGCTTCACCAAAGAAAGTACATAACTGTTCCGCGTAATCCAATAGATAAATGTAAACAAAATAACAATTTAACAACATCTAAACAGGACTAATTGGTTACATGCTATTTTATTTCAGTGGGTCAGCAACATTGAGACCCCTCTTAATTTGTCTGGACTGCAGCAATATCTAAATCTTTGGGATGCTTTAAGGGGAGTGGTGCTCACTCAAGAGGCTGATAGACATGTGTGGATTCATTCTTTCTCTGGGCAGTTCTCTTCTAAGTCGTGTTATAAGGCTTTCTTCATGGTTCAATTACTTGGGCTCCACCCAAATGCAAATTTTTTCTTTGGTTGTCAATAAGGAATAAATGTTGGACAGCTGATAGACTACAGAAAAGAGTGTTGGATCATCCTGAGGTTTGTCCTTTATGTGATCAAGAGCCGGAGAATATCCAACACCTCCTTTGCACTATCATTTTTGCGCGGCGATTTTGGCACTACATTCTTTCTTCGTTGGGGCTGGCTAATCTTTCTCCTGCCTCTAACGAGTCCGCTTTTGCTGACTGGTGGGAGAAGGTGTGTAAGCAAGTGCACAAATCTAAAAGAAGAGACTTTAACAGTATCATCATCTTGGGGGCTTGGTGTTTATGGCTTCATCGTAATAAGGCGGTTTTTGATGGTGTCAGACCTTCCATTAACGGAATAAAAACAGTTTTTTTGGATGAGGTTGAGTGCTGGAGGCTTGCCGGTGCCAGACATCTTGAGGCTTTGGGTCTTGGTGCTGCAATTATTAGGTCCAGTGTTCTTTTGGGTGATTAGTGAAGAGCAGTTGTGTGGGGGGGTCTGCTGGCACTTTTTGTTGTTTGTCTCCTTTTGCGTACTGCTGTTTTCATGCGCAGGAGGCTGCAGTTCTGTGCGCAGCAGGAGTTCGGTAGTCTTGTGTTTTGCCTTTTTTGGCATTGTACTTTGGTCCATTTTGGACTGTTTTCTTCTCTTAATTTAATGATGGGCAGCTCTTCTGCGCGTTCACGAAAAAAGAATTTCAAATTATGTCCTACCGTTTTCAAAACACTGTTTCTGAAGCAACTGAAAGACACGAAGGACTCGACAATAAGCTATTTGATTGTGTAGGGAATACTTCCATCTCAAAACATATTTATCGTGGATTTAACGAAATTAATTTGATGTTGCACATGGTGTGCATTTTTCTACAAACTTCGTTTAGTTAGAGAAATTTGACTTGGGAAAGTAAAACACCTTACATTTGAAACAAAGGAAGTAAGCAATCGATATACATGTGAACGTGTGACTACTTACAAGATCCAAGGATGAACCACTGAGGCCCTTCAGTCGGCCATAAAACTGGAGATGTTCCCTACCAGTTAGTGTCTCCCAAAGCATACTGCATTCAGATAAAGACAACATTGTTTAAATTGATTCTTTCTTTTTTTGTCCTGGACAAAAAATATTACTCTGAACAAATCAGCATTAAAGAAACGCATACTCATTCTGTGGGCAAACTCCCATGCTGCTGTATATCTTTTCCATGTCATTTTGTATGCTGAACCCCCGTACAAAAGCGTTCCCTGATGTTGGCTTTACAAACCCAATCATCTGGCAGGCACAAGAAGGATGGATCAGTACCACAATGGTTTTGCTATGATACTTTTTAATAACTGTGGACTATCCAATTCAGTAGATCATGATGGTTTTGATCACTTATTACCTCCTAGGAGGGGTGTGTCCGTGTGTGTGTGTGTGGAAAACAGTGAAGATAATTAGGAAATATAGGCAAAATATTTTGGAAATATAACTAGGATGCTTGTGGTGTAAGATCCCAACTTGTAACCTTTTTTTCTTGAACTATGCATGAGAACTATGTGTCATTTTATTTAAGAAGGAAAGAATCAAGTACAACAGGCCTAAAGAGAGCCCGTCCTGAACACAGCACATTAGGGACGAGAAGGGACACGACCCGGATCACCAATCCTACCCGACTAGGGCCTGGACCTGCTACAAAACGAATTTCTCAACTTCCAAATCCCCCAAGCCACTATAATGAAAAGAGTGTTAAAGTCACTTCCGTACTTCCTTGGTAAAGACTAAGGAAAGCAGGGGATGACCCGAGACGAGATAGCCGGCCTTCTATCTTTTCCCCCTGATTTTTTAATTATTTGTGTTAGACTACCCGTCTAGGGTTTGTGTTATTCCCTGTGTGATGACCGTTATACCCCTGTGTAATGGGCCTTGGCCCAGTTACTCTCTCTATTTAATATCACTCCCAACCCCTGATTAGGGTATGGGTTCCTATTCTAACATGGTATCTTCAGTCTAGGTTAGGTCTCTGCTTTCCTCCCAGCCGCCAGGCTACAGCCGCCGCCAGGAGGGTTTCCCCTCCCTGCTCCCGCCGCCCGCACCGTTCCGGGTTTTCTCCCCATCCTCCTCCGCGCCGTCCGCGGCCGCCAGTCCCACCGGAGCGCAGCGCGCGCTGCTCTACGGACGCCGCGCGCCGTTCGCAGGAGCGCTCCTGTTTTTCAGCATCGGCGCCGTCAGCGCTGCGGTCGCGTCCAGGACAGGGTGCGCCATCTCCCATCGCCGGATCCGCGCCGACCCCGACACTGCTGCACCATGGACGCCGGCCGCCTCCCCTACACCGCCGCCGCCGCTACACCGGCCCCTGGCGCGGACCCACAATCTTCTTTCTGTTCGTCGATTCACCACTGACAACTCCTGTTCCATTGAGTTTGACCCCTCTGGTTTTTCTGTGAAGGATCTGGCCACCAGGACCCTTCTCGCCCGCTGTGACAGCTCGGGGCCTCTCTACACGCTCCAGCCCTCCACCGCCGGCGTGTCTCCACCTCCTGCCCTGGTCTCCACCACCTCCTCCACCACATGGCATCGACGTCTCGGCCATCCTGGACCCGACGTCATGACCAAGATTACCAGTAGTCTCGATCTTTCCTGTAGTAGGGGACATTTTGAGGGTCTCTGTCATGCTTGTCAGTTAGGCTGACATACTCGTCTCCCATTTACTACTTCTTCTTCTCGGGCTGAGCAGGCTTTTGATCTGGTTCATTGTGACCTTTGGACCTCCCCTGTACTCAGTCTTTCTGGTTATAAATACTATCTAGTGAATTTGGATGATTTTTCCCATTTTCTCTGGACCTTCCCGCTTCGGTTGAAGTCAGACACATTCACCACCCTCACACACTTCTTCACCTGGGTATCCACTCAGTTTCGTCGCCCGGTCCGTGCTCTGCAGTGTGACAATGGCCGCGAGTTCGATAACAACGCCTCTCGCTCCTTCTTCCTCACTCATGGCGTCCAGTTGCGTCTCTCGTGCCCCTACACTTCTGCCCAGAACGGCCGAGCCGAACGCATGATCCGCACCACCACTAATATGCTCCGCTGTCTCCTCTTCCAGGCGTCTCTCCCTGCCAGCTACTGGGCAGAGGCCCTGCATACTGCCACCCACCTCCTCAACCGTCTTCCCTCGAAGGCGGTACGCCACCCTGCCCCCCACTTCGCCCTTTACGGCACAACCCCTTCCTATGACCACCTTCGCGTGTTCGGCTGTGCCTGCTACCCTAACACTTCCGCTACCGCTCTTCATAAGCTTTCTCCTCGCTCCACCCGCTGTCTATTCCTTGGCTACTCCCCTGACCACAAGGGGTACCGGTGTCTAGACCTCACCTCCCACCGCATCATCATCTCTCGTCATGTCGTCTTTGACGAAGACGTGTTTCCCCTTGCTGGCTCCACCCCACCCAACGATCTTGACTCCCTCCTCGAGTCCGATCCGATTCCTCCCCCACCTTCGGCTCCCCGTCTTGCGCCTTTACCTGCTCCTCGTGCGGCCCCCACGACCTCCTCCGCGCCACGCGCGGCCCCGTCGACCCCGCCTGCGCCACGCGCGGCCCCGTCGACCCCGCCTGCGCCACGCGCGGCCCCGTCGGTCCTGCCTGCGCCACGCGCGGCCCCGTCGACCCCACCTGCGCCACGCGCGGCCCCGTCGGTCCTGCCTGCGCCACGCGCGGCCCCGTCCACCCCGCCTGTGCCACGCACGGTCCCGTCGACCCCGTCTGCGCCACGCGCGGCCCCGTCGACCCCGCCTGCGCCACGCGCGGCCCCGTCGACTCCGGCTCGATTCGCCAACCCCGCCCTCGTCTACCAACGCCGCAGCCACGCCACTACCTCGGCGCCCCCCGACGCGGGCCCATCGACGAGCGCAGCCCGATTCGCCGACCCCGCCGTCGTCTATCACCGCCGTGAGCCGGCCCCTCCAGCCGCTCCCGTCGTTCCGGTGGCTCACTCCGAGTCATCCGTATACCACCCGGTCGCCATCCATCGCGACCCCGGGCACGTCCACCCGATGGTGACTCGACGCGCTGCTGGCGTTCTCCGCCCCGTCGACCGGCTCATCCTGGCAGCCGCTACGGCCAACACTCCACCCGACGCTTCCCCGGTACCCTCCTCCGTTCGCACTGCCCTCGCCGACCCACACTGGCGTCGCGCTATGGAGGAGGAGTACGCGGCCCTCTTGGCCAACCACACTTGGGACCTGGTGCCGTGTCCTCCTGGCACCAACGTGGTCACCGGCAAGTGGCTATTTCGCCACAAGCTGACCTCGGACGGCTCCCTCGACCGCTACAAGGCCCGTTGGGTCCTTCGGGGCTTCACCCAGCGCCCCGGAGTGGACTACGACGAGACCTTCAGCCCTGTCGTCAAGTTCGCCACTGTTCGCGCCGTCCTCTCCCTCGCCCTCTCCCGCGACTGGGCGATCCATCAGCTCGATGTCAAGAATGCCTTCCTCCATGGCACTCTGACGGAGACTGTCTACTGCAGCCAGCCCACCGGCTTCGTCGACGCTGACCGTCCGGACCTGGTTTGCCGGCTGAACCGATCCCTGTACGGCCTCAAGCAGGCGCCACGGGCTTGGTACAGCCGCTTCGCCTCCTACCTGGCCTCCGTCGGCTTCGTCGAGGCCAAGTCGGACACGTCCCTGTTCATCTACCGGCGCGGCGACGACACCGTCTACCTCCTGCTCTACGTCGACGACATTGTGCTCACGGCATCCACCGCCGACCTCCTTCACCGCACGATCGTCGCCCTTCAGCGGGAGTTCGCGATGAAGGACCTGGGGCCCCTCCACCACTTCCTCGGCGTCACCGCTGAACGTCGGCCTCAGGGTCTCTTCCTCCACCAGCGCCAGTACGCCATCGACATCCTGGAGCGGGCTGGCATGTCTGACTGCAAGCCCTGCTCCACGCCTGTCGACACTCAGGCGAAGCTCTCTGAGGACGACGGGCCTCCGGTCGCCGACGCGACGTCCTATCGGAGCCTCACCGGCGCGCTCCAGTACCTCACGTTCTCCAGGCCCGACATCGCTTACGCCGTCCAGCAGGTGTGCCTGCATATGCACACTCCGCGGGAGCCCCATCTCACTGCGCTCAAGCGGATTCTACGCTACCTCCGCGGCTCCCTCGACTACGGCCTCCTACTCCGCCCATCCCCGACGTCGGAGCTTGTGGTCTACACCGACGCTGACTGGGCTGGCTGTCCCGACACGCGCCGGTCCACCTCCGGCTACGCCGTCTTCCTGGGCGCCAACCTCGTCTCTTGGGCCGCCAAGAGGCAGCCCGTCGTCTCTCGCTCCAGCGCTGAGGCCGAGTACCGTGCCGTGGCCAACGGCGTGGCCGAGGCCTCCTGGCTGCGCCAGCTCCTTCACGAGCTTCACAGTCCCCTCCAGCGCGCCACCCTCGTCTACTGCGACAACGTCAGCGCGGTCTACCTCTCCACCAACCCCGTGCAGCATCAGCGCACGAAGCATGTGGAGATCGACCTGCACTTCGTCCGCGAGCGTGTCGCCGCCGGTGACGTCCGCGTTCTCAGCGTCCCCACCACGCTTCAGTTCGCCGACATCTTCACCAAGGGGTTACCGTCGAGTGTCTTTTTCGACTTCCGATCCAGTCTCAACATCTGTACAGGATAGAGTTGTGACTGCGGGGGGTGTTAGACTACCCGTCTAGGGTTTGTGTTATTCCCTGTGTGATGACCGTTATACCCCTGTGTAATGGGCCTTGGCCCAGTTACTCTCTCTATTTAATATCACTCCCAACCCCTGATTAGGGTATGGGTTCCTATTCTAACAATTTGTAATAGTTTTATCTACTCTATAAATCAAGAATTGTGATTTATTCGTTTACCTCCTATGAGGTATTCCGAGTATCATACCAAGGCCCATACCACAATTTGGACTGGGAAAAAAAAAGACGAGTCATTTTATAGTCTTCATTGCAAGCAGTTCGTGGTTCAAGAAAGGCTAAATTTCTAGTCATGTGTGGCTCAAAGAAAATACAGAAGATTGCGAAGAAAATAGTAGTAGGATGAATTAAACGCTAACTAATGCATTTTAAACAAAAATAAAGGACTGGAAAGAGTACTCTGTATATGCATAATCAATAGAGCTTATATAAATTGTGTCATGTAGAGGACATGATGACAAACCATGCTAATAAAAGAGCTTTTGCCAGCGCCATTAGGACCAAGAATACCAAGGCACTCTCCATAAGGCAAAGCAAGTGATACTCCTTGAACCGCAAACTTATCAGGATTACCATCTTTTCCATGATATACTTTTCTTAGGTCATCACAGACTACAGCATAGCCACTAGTTTGTTGCTGCTGTAGCACTTGATCAACAGCCTCTCTCTGCAGTGAAAACATACCATGGTAATTTGTTGGCACAAAAAATGTAGTACGGTGACATCTGAGACTCAGATTTGTTCACAGATGGTATGAATGAAGCTGCATACTAAATTTTATTCATAAGGAAAGTATATATAGTTATTTATAGTGATAGATATAAAAATAATTCATTATAAGCAGATCCAGAAAAATTAAAGTGCACCTAAACAATGATGGAACGTGGGAAATTTTTGAAGGAAAATTGACTACATAATAAGAAACTTACTTCTTTGATAATGTCTACCTTCTCCATCTCTATGTGAACATCCTTATCAGCTATTTCATTAGTAGTTATCCTTCTCCAGGTGGGGTCCTTCTTTAAGAGATGTTTGATTATAGAAAGGGGACTAGATCTGTGTCCAACTGAAGAAGCATAGTCGAAATAATATGCGACAGGAAGCAAAACCAACCATTCCAAAATAATTATGATTAACACATCTCTCATGCCATTCATGTGGTCATTTAAATCACTCCATCGCATGCCAGGGCTTCCTGTTTCTGAAGATCTAACAGCATACTGGCCAAGCTCATATAGTCCTCGATATAAAGAAAATGCAGGTATTATCTCCAGAACTGTGATCCAGTGTCCTGTAATAGCATGGAAGAAATATTATGCTATAATTTTAGATTGATTCATCGAAGAACCACATCTGAAACGTTTTGGAGAGGAGCGGGAAAGGCAGCACTTACTGTCTTATTATTCATTCATGATTAAAACCATAATGTGATCTTATGATTTTTTTATGTAATAATGTGATCATATGACAATAATTGACTTAGCAATACAGTTGTTTTAGATAACAAAACAAAGTTCTACACTCTCCCATCCGGGGACGGTACACAACTGAACGTAGCAATACAGTTATGTGAAGTTTACACAAAAAGAAACTGCAGTATTTTAAAGTGATCACTAAACTTACTTGGGAATTTCCCCCCTTCAATAAAATTGCGAATAAGATATCCTGCCATCAACCCTGACCCAAATATGTACAGGTACGCAATTGCTGGTAGCAATAAGATAACAAAAAACATCATATATCTTCGAAGACCGAACATATAACAAAAAACATCATATATGTCTAAGACTGAACAAATTGTTATGAACACTGAATTAAAATGGTGTGGTTTTGTTATACCCTGAGCAGTGTTAACTTTCGAAAAGAATGATGAGGCTAGGAAGGCCAGTACAATCTGCAGATTAATGAAGCTGAAAAAGAAAACAAACTGTATACTGTAGTCGTTTATCTTGAAAAAGTTCACACCTGCAAAATAACAGGTGAATTAGATAAGCTGCTTCAAACAAAGTACAATTTTGTTAAGATGGTCATTGTTGGATATCCTACCTATGATGGATCCGAAAATGACAAATACAATCAGATACACTGTAGAAAAAATAAGGAAGTACATATAATATATAATCCAATAAGGGCCATCCCCAAGTCCATGCATTTTCATCATTGTTCGGAGTTTATGTTGCTTCTCATATACAAGGTAGGTCAGCATAACCTGAATTATAGTTCAAGATTTTTCTGTTAATATAATCATGAATGGAGTTTAAAAAACTGTAATGCATTACACATTGATATTCTGTGTATTTAATATGTTACTCGCAAAAAGAAAATCAACTCCAATAACGTCATACCGGAAAAAGCAAGACAACCACCCATTCGAAAAACAGTGGACCAGCGACAGCAGAAAAATCAAATGTCAGACGGGTGGCTTGCTTAGGCATTTCTTTTGTGAAGTCGAGCAACATTTTTACACCCGAACCTTGTATTAGTTGGAGATAGGCGTTTGATACCTGTTCAGATGTCAAGATAATGTGTTATTTGAGAGTTCTTTGATTGCATTGAAAAATGAGCAAGTAAGAGTAAAATGTATCTTTAAGAAAAAAGTTAAATCATTTTAGCGATAATGAGATTAGTTCCATAATTAAAAATGTTAAACAACAGATAAAGTTATAACTGAAACAAACACAAAAACAAATGACCCTACTAATGTGTTAAAAAAATATTAAAACTATAATTGGCTGTGCATACTCATCAATTCATCCTTATTTGAAAAGGTTAGAATTCTACAACAGAAAATCAACCTTTTCAGTGGATTAATAGGAAAACAAATATGAGAAAATTTGAATTTTATATCAGCAAAGAAAATGACACGCACCGCATTCAATGAGTGTGGAATGCGCAGAAGTGCAAATGGCATTGGAATGAAAGAGGCATTCTCGTACGTTGAGTTATACAAAGTAAGGACATTAAAATGATTCTCGTTTGAGTCTTGAAAATCATAGCCTGCAGTAACAGAGTGGTTAGAGCTACTCATGTTTTTAATGCCAAATATCATAAAGCAATTGCACTATCAGTACAGCAAGTGGAGGTGACATACCCATCGCAATTTCATTTATCCCTTTAGCAGTTTTCCCTTTTCGGTAGCCCCGAAATGTTTCCTCGTTAATTGTTACTGAACTGTTCCGCCACAAGGGTAAACCTTGAACACATTTTATCTCTGCTAAAAATAATTTGTTCAAGTATGAAATGCTTTTTCAACAAAATATCCCCCAACACGATAAGAAGCATGTAAGTGTGACAATAAGAGGATGAAAAACACTCTGGAATGCAGAAAAAACAATGATAATTATGAGAAGACCATACTGGAAATTGTAGCATCCAGGACTCAGGACAAGGAATTTTCTTCTCAAACTATGCAGGAGAACTATGTAAGAGAAACAGTAGAATGAACCGTGTATGGGAAAAAACGGACTCGAGGAACAAAACTCAAACACGCACCCAAAAACAGATTATAAGCTCGCCACAACTAGATAAGAGGCATGACCAAAAAAACCTGACCACGCTGGTGTCTAAACCCATGGGGTCAGCGACCTAGCTACAAGATCAATGAGTTTTGAAGTGCCCGCCATGCACCAAATGCTGCATTCACCCCCCATGGTCTACAAAAGCTCCTGGATATTTGGTGACACTCCTTCAAACACACAAGAGTGCTGATGCTTCTAGATTTCTCATGAAACTAGGATAATGAGGGAATTCAGCCCCTTCAACTCCTTTGGAACTCTTAAGTAATATTTAATTTTTTCCCTTGTAGAAAGTAAGATCATTCATCACACTCGATTAGTAAGGCCCATGGCAAGGAGGTTTGGGCCACTTATCTTTTTTGGGGGCCACTATTCTACTAGATGAGTTGATGACAAGGAAAGAATACACAATACCTTTCTGGGCATTAACAGAACCGACGGTAATCGGGATTGTAACTGAATCACCGGACTTGCACTGTGGTTGAAGAACATATATGGGTCGAGCCGAGATAAAAGCAGGTTCAACGAATCCCGTAGAAGATCCTGGAACATCTGTACCCTGGATTTATATGTTAGAAATTATATTTTTTTTACATTCATTCTTGGCAAAGTATTGATAGAAGTACTAGCACAGAGATTTCAACTTACAAGCAAAAGACTTGATATGCTCGTGTAATCAGAAAGATTTAAGAGTGGTGAGCTTGTGAGCAGGTTCTGCATGATACCTGTCAAACAAAGGGGCAAAGTTGAGCAGTTGACTGTTTGAGGAACATGGTTAATAATTTAAGAGTACTCTCCTCGTAAGTGACACAACACTTGCTTCATTGTTACTTGAAGCAAAACATAGATCTTTTTTTTTAAAAAAAAAATTGCATTTCTTACTTAAGGACCCAACATTAACCATATCTGGGCAATAAGAGATGGCACGAATTGCTTACTATTAGATAGAGTTCTATTTGCTCCAGCAAAGGGTATACTGGCAGGGCAAGATTGTGTCTTTCTGCATGATGCGTCAGGGAAGCCTGTAAACAAGCCTGAGGAGTCCTGCACGGCGCGATACTCCGGGAGGGGTACTTGCACGAGGGCAGGCCATTTCGGAGGATTTGGAATGGGGCAACTAGGCGCCTGATCCAGCGTGGAGTACTGGATTCCACACACGTCCTGGCAGGGGCCTGTGCCGTTGGCATCGTCGACGCACTTGCAACCACACCTGAACTTTGGCTTGTCTAGGAAGCTGTTGATGACCCTTTGAAGGACGCTGATTATGAGGCAGAGGTATATGGGAACTATGATTAGCCGAATGGTTCCCTTCCTGTTACGTTTCTGCAATGACAAGAAATGGAGGGGGAGCAGCAGTCTGTTAGTTTGACCCATGCATGCAACCAGGATGTAATTGAAGAACAAGTGCCGTGCCACTTTGCCATTAATAACCTGGAAGGATCGCTTGACGTACGTGTTTCAGGCTTACAAGATGAAAAGCGAAGAAAAAAAAACATCAGTAGAGTAGAAACTCCAGCGCAGGCCAGGCGGCATCACTGCGTCTTTTGATGTTCAGAAACAAAGTTTCGTACCTTGTGGACAGCGATCTCAATTCTTTTCATTTTGACTTGCAACTAAGTCCCCATCAGTATTGGGACACGTTTGGTTAGGCAGGAATTAGATCAGAGCCCTCTGGATTGGCAGGGGGAATCGGCTGGTTTTTTTCATTCTCCACAGAGATGTTTCGGCCTCATCCCCGTCCTCCCAATCCTCCCGATTGCCAAAAGGACAGTTGGAACAGTTGAAACTATGGACATACTTACTCCAGTGTCAAAATTGTGGAATAACTATGTCTATGTGGCCCTTCATTCAAATAGGATAGGAATGTAATTCTGAAAAGGGAACAAATAGAATAGCAGGTGGTCACTTCAACCCATGACTTCCTGCAGCACACGACCAAAAAGAACATCCTGTGATGACTGTGAATGTGATCCATAGAAGTCTCTTCCTCAACAGACAAGACAAGAGAAGAAAAATCGAAACCGCATGCCCATTTGGCAGGTAAAAGTCTTAAATCGAAAGCACCAGCCACCAGAGAAGGAAAAAAAAGGAGTGAGGGACATGTATAGCCCAGAGCGATTGGGGAGCAGACCTGGAAGATGAGGTTTTTGCGCAGGAGAGCATTGGTCTGCGACGCGAAGCTCGGCGGCCTTGGCGCCCGCGCCGCAGCAGAGGCCGGCTCCATGCCTTGTCGCCCCGGCATTTCTTGGTCCGTCGCTGTTGTTTCCTTCTCTGTTCTCTCTGCGTGGACCTTTTTTTTTTCCTAGAGGCCTCTCTCTCTCTCTCTCTCTCCGTGGACTTACAACCAATGTAGAGGTCGATGGATGAGGAAGAGAAGCACTGCTATTAGCCGTTAAGATCAGCAGAAGGGGGGCATTTTATAGAGGCGAATGGGCGACAGATGCTGCTTCCCGCCAGGCCGAGGAAAATTTATGTAATTCTCGGGGTCAACTCTGCTGCTCCTCTACATTAACCGTTTCGGTTTATTTTTCCTCGAAACATAACCATTCCTGTTTCCTGGTGTTATTAGTGAGTGAAAATCGTTGTTAAAATACATTCACCTGCTAGTGTTGAGGCAGGCTGGATGTTCTTTTTTTTTATCTGAACAAGCTTAATTAGTCGGTGAAAACAAAATTAGCCAACTTACGAAATCATGTCAAGCGCATTTGAAACAGGTCTTGACGCTGCATGTTTTCGGCTAATTGTTACTATCTGATGAAGTGTCGCCTCGCCTCGCCTCGCCTCAACCAATCCCCACGGCGCGTCATAGCAGACTGTTTTTAACGCGCTCACCGTAATAAAACGTCGTCACACGCAACACACACAGAAGATAACAAAAACAACATGCCTTGGCATGCGGAAATTCCACTGTATATCATCGTTTGCTTGTGATCAGGTCAAGTTCATCGCAAACTCGCAACCATGGACTAAAAAAATAAAACTATAGCCGTCATGTACTTGCAAGCTTTACTTTCAAGTTTCAACGCGACGCACGTATGCCATCCACCGTCTGACGATTCTGTGGCGAGTCTTGGTTCGTCCGATTCCGAGACCGCTCTTATCCAGAAATTTCCAGTTACGTCACTGTACGCGGTTCGCTGAATTCCGGAGATGATTTCGCAGGTTTTTTTTTCCTCCCCCGTAGCCGGTCACGTGGGCTCAGGGAATAATACTGTAGTAGTATAGTTCATCATCGTTAATGATCAGTCAAAGTTTGTGATACGTGTCGAGATTGTCTTCGGGGCGAAGCGACTGGAACGAGTGTCCACGTATAGCCACGTGGGATAGGTTTGCATCTTGAGTTTTGAAGCCCCTGCATTTATACTAGTGTATAACGCGCGCCTGCGCGCGTTGTTTATGTTACAAAATATTGTACATATGATCAAGACCCATCCAACCATTCATTTGACAGTTATTAGATCCAAGGGTCAGATGCCCTTTGTACACATGTATATAAAGGAGATCTCTGCAATAAACAGAACACTCCCTGCCATTTTGTCTCATTCTCATTGTCTCTCTACTGATTCACCACTGAGCACTGCAAGAATTTACAACACGTTATCAGCACTGTCTCAAGGGAAAATCAGAGAAGAAGAAGAACACGCTGTTCTTCACAAGAACAACAAGATCGATCTGCACATCAACAGCAAGATGCATAATGATGACAACTCGACGGAAGAGGAATTATGCCTTGTGGACAGTTGTACCACAAACTCTATACTTAGGGAGATCAAATACTTTCAGACTCTTAAGAAAAGTGAAAGTCGCCTAGAGGGGGGGTGAATAGGGCGAAACTGAAAATCACAAAAAAATAATCACAACTACAAGCCGGGTTAGCGTTAGAAATATAGTAGAGTCCGCGAGAGAGGGCGCAAAACAAATCGCAAGCGAATAATGAAGTGAGACACGCGGATTTGTTTTACCGAGGTTCGGTTCTCTCAAACCTACTCCCCGTTGAGGAGGCCACAAAGGCCGGGTCTCTTTCAACCCTTCCCTCTCTCAAACGGTCCCTCGGACCGAGTGAGCTTCTCTTTCTCAAATCACTTGGGAATCAAACTTCCCGCAAGGACCACCACACAATTGGTGTCTCTTGCCTCAATTACAAGTGAGTGTTTGATCACAAGAAAGAATGCCAAAGAAAAAGAAGCGATCCAAGCGCAAGAGCTCAAATGAACACTACAAATCACTCTCTCTAGTCACTAGGGCTTTGTGTGGAGTTGGGAGAGGATTTGATCTCTTTTGGTGTGCTTTGCAATGAATGCTAGCTCTTGTATAGTGGTTGGAAGTTGGAAAACTTGGATGCAATGAATGGTGGGGTGGTTAGGGTATTTATAGCCCCAACCACCAAACATGACCGTTGGTGGAGGATGTCTGTCGATGGCGCACCGGACAGTCCGGTGCACACCGGACATGTCCGGTGCCCCCGCCACGTCATCAATGTCGTTGGATTCTGACCGTTGGAGCTTCTGACTTCTGGGCCCGCCTGGATGTCCGGTGCACACCGGACAACACCTGTTCATTGTTCGGTGCGCCAGTATGGGCGCGCCTGACTTCTGCGCGCGCAGAGCGCGCATTAAATGCGACGCAGGTAGCCGTTGGCGCCGAAATAGCCGTTGCTCCGTGGTTACACCGGACAGTCCGGTGCACACCGGACATGTCCGGTGAATTATAGCGGAGCGGCTGCTGCGCGATCCCGAGGCTGGCGAGTTGAGGAGGCCGCGCTTCCATGGAGCACCGGACACTGTCCGGTGTACACCAGACAGTCCGGTGAATTATAGCGGTGCGGCCTGAGAAATTCCCGAAGGTGGCAAGTTCGAGTTGGAGTCCTCTGGTGCACCGGACACTGTCCGGTGGCGCACCGGACACTGTCCGGTGTACACCGGACAGTCCGGTGCCTCCAGACCAGAGGTGCCTTCGGTTGCCTCTTTGCTTCTTTGTTGAATCCAAAACTTGATCTTTTTATTGGCTGAGTGTGAACCTTTTGCACCTGTATAACTTATACACTAGAGCAAACTAGTTAGTCCAATATTTGTGTTGGGCAATTCAACCACCAAAATCATTTAGGGACTAGGTGTAAGCCTAATTCCCTTTCAATCTCCCCCTTTTTGGTGATTGATGCCAACACAAACCAAAGCAAATATAGAAGTGCATAATTGAACTAGTTTGCATAATGTAAGTGCAAAGGTTGCTTGGAATTAAGCCAATATAAATGCTTACATGATGCGCATGGATTGTTTTCTTTGTTTTTGACATATTGGACCACATTTGCACCAAAAGTTTTGTTTTTGCAAACTCTTTTGTGAATTCTTTTCAAAGTCCTTTTGCAAGATAGTCAAAGGTAAATGAATAAGATTTTGCAAGGCATTTTCAAGTTTTGAAATTTTCTTCCTTTGTTCAAAATGCTTTCCCTTTGACTAAACAAAACTCCCCCTCAAATAAAGTCTCCTCTTAGTGTTCAAGAGGGTTTTGTGACATCAAATTTGAAAATACTACTTACTCCCCCTTTAGAACACAAAGAGATACCAATTTTGAAATTTACCAATTGAAAATCATCATTTTTTTAAAAAAATAGGGTGGTGGTGCGGTCCTTTTGCTTTGGGCTTATATTTTCTCCCCCTTTGGCATGAATCGCCAAAAACGGAAATATTAGAGCCCATAGAAGTACTTTCTCCTCCTTTGGTCATAAAATAAATGAGTGAAGATTATACCAAAGATGGAGAGTGATGCGGAGCGACGGCAAAGCATGAGTAGTAGAGTGGAGTGGAAGCCTTGTCTTCGCCGAAGACTCCAATTCCCTTTCCGGTGTGCACCGGAATATACCTATGACTTGGTTTGGAATACACTTGAAAACACATTATATAAAAGAGACACGATCAAAGGTATTCTTATGAGCTATGTGTGCAAGTTTAGCAAAAGAAATTCCTAGAATCAAGAATATTAAGCTCATGCCTAAGTCTGGTAAAAGATTGTTCATCAAGTGGCTTGGTAAAGATATCGGCTAATTGATCTTTAGTGTTAATGTATGAAATCTCGATATCCCCCTTTTGTTGGTGATCCCGAAGAAAATGATACCGAATGGCTATGTGTTTAGTGCGGCTATGCTCAACGGGATTATCCGCCATGCGGATTGCACTCTCATTATCACATAGAAGAGGAACTTTGGTTAATTTGTAACCGTAGTCCCGCAGGGTTTGCCTCATCCAAAGCAATTGCGCGCAACAGTGGCCTGCGGCAATATACTCGGCTTCGGCGGTAGAAAGAGCGACCGAATTTTGCTTCTTTGAAGCCCAAGACACCAATGATCTTCCCAAGAACTGGCAAGTCCCCGATGTGCTCTTCCTATTAATCTTACACCCCGCCCAATCGGCATCCGAATAACCAATCAAATCAAAAGTGGATCCCCGAGGGTACCAAAGCCCAAACTTAGGAGTATAAGCCAAATATCTCAAGATTCGTTTTACGGCCGTAAGGTGTGATTCCTTAGGGTCGGCTTGGAATCTTGCACACATGCATACGGAAAGCATAATGTTCGGTCGAGATGCACATAAATAAAGCAATGAACCAATCATCGACCGGTATACCTTTTGATCCACGGACTTACCTCCCGTGTCGAGGTCGAGATGCCCATTTGTTCCCATGGGAGTCTTGATGGGCTTGGCATCCTTCATTCCAAACTTGCTTAGAATGTCTTGAGTATACTTTGTTTGGCAAATGAATGTGCCCTCTTGGAGTTGTTTGACTTGAAATCCTAGAAAATACTTTAACTCCCCCATCATAGACATCTCGAATTTCTGTGTCATGATCCTACTAAATTCTTCACATGTAGATTTGTTAGTAGACCCAAATATAATATCATCAACATAAATTTGGCATACAAACAAATCATTATCAAGTGTTTTGGTGAATAAAGTAGGATCGGCTTTGCCGACTTTGAAGCCATTTGCAATGAGGAAATCTCTAAGGCATTCATACCATGCTCTTGGGGCTTGCTTGAGCCCATAAAGCGCCTTAGAGAGCCTATAAACATGGTTAGGGTACTCACTGTCTTCAAAGCCGGGAGGTTGCTCAACATAGACCTCCTCCTTGATTGGTCCATTGAGGAAAGCACTCTTCACGTCCATTTGATAAAGCTTGAAGCCATGGTAAGTAGCATAGGCCAATAATATGCGAATTGACTCAAGCCTAGCTACGGGTGCATAGGTTTCACCAAAATCCAAACCTTCGACTTGTGAATACCCCTTTGTCGGCGTTTCGAGACCGGGGGGTCCCTAAGCCGACGAGTGAGTGTGCCGCGTGCCCCAGCCCAGATGGGTCGAGCGCGTGGGCGAGCGCGAAGGGGGGAAGAGAGCGAGGTGGCCGGAGCCGAGTCGTGAGGGAGGTGGAGATTCCCGCGGCCTTCGTGTTCGTCCCGCGCCCAGGTCGGGTGCGCTTGCAGTAGGGGGTTACAAGCGTCCACGCGGGTGAGGGGAGCGAGCGGCCCCAAGAGAGCGCCTGCCCCTGCCCTCGTTCCCGCGGGGGCCAACCTTCTCTAAGAAGGCCCTGGTCCTTCCTTTTATAGGCGTAAGGAGAGGATCCAGGTGTACAATGGGGGTGCAGCAGAGTACTACGTGTCTAGCGGGGGAGAGCTAGTGCCCTAAGTACATGCCAAGGTGGCAGCCGGAGAGATCTTGGCACCCAGCTGGTGTGGTGTCGTGGCTATCGGAGGAGTAACGGAGCCTGGTGGAGGGACAGCTGTCGGAGCGGTTGGGCCCTTGCTGACGTCCCCCTGCTTTCGTAAGGGAGCTGAGAGCCGCCGTCGTCATGGGTCTAGCGGGGCGCCATCATTGCCTATCTGGCGGAGCTAGCCAGATGGGACGTCGGTCCTGTTCTCTGTGGCCCGAGTCGGCTCGGGGTAGGGTGATGATGGCGCTTCCTGTTGACGTGGCGGACTTGTGTCCTAGGTCGGGCGACGTGGAGGCTCCTCCGAAGCCGAGGTCGAGTCCGTCCTGCATGGCCGAGGCCGAGCCCGAGCTCCTGGGTCGGGCGAGGCGGAGGTCGTTTGGTAGAGGCCAGGGCAGAGTCCGACCCCTGGGGTCGGGCGAGGCGGAGTTCGTCGTCTTCCGGGGCCTTAGCCCGAGTCCGAGCCCTGGGTCGGGCGGAGCGGAGTTCGTCGTCTTCCGGGGCCTTAGCCCGAGTCCGAGCCCTGGGTCGGGCGGAGCGGAGTTCGTCGTCTTCCGGGGCCTTAGCCCGAGTCCGAGCCCTGGGTCGGGCGGAGCGGAGTTCGCCGTCTTCCGGGGCCTTAGCCCGAGTCCGAGCCCTGGGTCGGGCGGAGCTTCCTATGGCGCCTTTGGCAAGGCCTGGCTGCCTGTCAGTCTCACTCTGTCAAGTGGCACTGCAGTCGGGATGGCGCAGGCGGCGCTGTCCTTCTGTCAGACCGGTCAGTGGAGCGGCGAAGTGACGGCGGTCACTTCGGCTCTGCCAGGGGGCGCGCGTCAGGATAAAGTTGCCAGGCTACCTTTGCGTTAAATGCCCCTGTGACTCGGTCGGTCGGTGCGGCGATTTAGTCAGGCTTGCTTCTTAACAAAGGCAAGGCCTCGGGCGAGCCGGAGACGCGTCTGCCGTAAAAAAGGGGGCCTCGGGCGAGACGGAAACACCTCAGGGTCGGCTGCCCTTGCCCGAGGCTAGGCTCGGGCGAGGCGTGATCGAGTCGCTCGTGTGGACTGATCCCTGACTTAATCGTACCCATCAGGCCTCTGCAGCTTTATGCTGATGGGGGTTACCAGCTGAGAATTAGGCGTCTTGAGGGTACCCCTAATTATGGTCCCCGACAGTAGCCCCCGAGCCTCGAAGGGAGTGTTAGCACTCGCTTGGAGGCTTTCGTCGCACTTTTTTGCAAGGGGACCAGCCTTTCTCGGTTGCATTTTGTTCCGGTGGGTGCGCGCGAGCGCACCCGCCGGGTGTAGCCTCCGAGGCCTCGGAGGAGTGGTTTCACTCCTTCGAGGTCTTAACGCCTTGCGTAACGCTTCGGCTGGTCTGGCGGTTCCCTCATGCGAACTGGCCGTAGCCCGGGTGCACTGTCGGGGCCCAAGTTCTCGGGCTGGTATGTTGACACTGTCAACGGTTTGGCCGGAGCCGGGTTTGCGAGAGCAGCCCCCGAGCCTCCGCACAGGGCGAGAGGGCGATCAGGGACAGACTCGGCTTTTTTACATACGCCCCTACGTCGCCTTTCCGCAAGGAGGAGGGGGGAGTGCGCCATGTTACCCTCGATGGGCACCGAACATGGTGTCTCCGGTGAGCTGCAAGCGGGTAATCCGAGTGGACGTCCGTGCCCCGTTCGTTGGGGGTTGGCTAGGGGCCCGGAGGCACGCCCAAAAGTACCTGTGGGTGATCTGCCGGACCCGGTCCCCTGGCGACGGGGTCCGAGGGCTCGATGCCTCCCTCCGATGGGATTCCGTTACAGGATCGTTCCCGCTGGTCTCGGAAATGTCCTAGGGTACCTCGGGAGCGCAGCCCGAGCCTCGGTTATGTATCGAACGTACCCCTGGTCATCCCTCGCTCGGTGTCTGAGGCGACTGTGAACCCTTCGGGGGGCCAGCCTTCGAACCCCTGATCAGTAATGGGCGCGGAGCCCGAGTAGCCTGAGGCGGCCGTGGAACCTTTCGGGGGGCCGACCTTCGAACCTCTGACCAGTAGTGGGTGTCGGGCCCACGCGATCTGGGGCGGCTGTTGAACCCTTCGGGGGGCCAGCCTTCGAACCCCTGATCAGTAAGGAGGCTCGGAGCCTAGTTCCTTCGCGGGGAAGGATCCCTTTAGGGGTATCCCCTTTCCCGGTCCCTGTTGCAAGAGATAGAGAAAGAGGAAAAAGGAAAAAGGATACGAAATTGAACGACGCGGCGTACCTTTTTTGGCGCGGTTGTCCTGGCGAAGGCGAAGCGTCGCCAGCTGCTCCTGCCAGAAGCGCCGCCTGTCCAGCCGCGGAGTTAATGCGACGGGGCGAGTAGTTGGTGAGGCTGCCGTTGCGCGTGCGCGAGCCGTTCGAGGAACGGGTCACGGGCGCGTCGTCTTCACGCCGTGAGAGGGGGTTCTCTCGCTGCCTCCGGATGGGACGTGAGCTTGGCTGACGGCGTGACCGCTGCTCCCGCGTTCCTGCCACCGTCATTACTGCCGGCCCACTTTTGACCGCGTTTGACCGCTGCGTCAGGCTGGCGCTGCTGGGTCGCGCGCTGGGTCGTCTCGGGTCGCGGTATCGGTTCCGCAATCGAGGAGGTGCGGTGGTGGCGCAAGTGGTACAGTTGCTTGCATGCAGCATCCGGCGCGCCGGTCGCGCGACGCGTGGGCTTGGGCCTCCGTGCTGGCGTGTCAGGAGTCGGAGGGGCGCGTCCACTTGGCGCGGTTGCATGCCGCCTGCATGGCTGCCTGTCCCTTTCGCCCGTCGGTCTGGGTAAAAGTGGAGGGTCACTTGTAACCGTTGGGTGGTTGCGTGCGCCGTGCGCGGCGGTTTGGCTTCTTCTGCTCGGAGCCGGTCTGCATGACATGCGGGACCCAGCCCCCGCGTCGCGGGGGAGGGCTTTGGAGGCGTGTTGGAGAAGACTCAGCCCGTGACGGTTGGGGGCGCAAGCAGGGAGAGTCGCCTTTAAAAGGAGGGCGACCCCCTTCGGAAGGCGATCATGTCCTCTCGCTTCCTTATGCATTGTGTCCTTCCACCTTCCAAGCCCCCGGATGGGGGAAACCACCGTCTTTTCGCCTCATCGTTGGAGGAACGCAACTCCGTGGGAGTTGGTATCTTTCAGCCATCGTTCGGCTTCAAGGATTTTCATCACGCAGCCCGGCTGCGCCCCTCCACCGGCGGTCACCCAAGATGGTGACCTCTGGCTTGATGGTGGGGGAAAACGAGCCAGGCTACGGCCTCTGCCCCTCCCTCAGCCTCAAGGATTTTCGTCATCCAGGCCAAGATGGAGGACGAGGCGAGTCAGGGGGCTGCCTCCGTGTGGGTCGGTTGCCCTCTTCTTCCCCGGACGTCTGGGGGAGAACGGCATCCTCCAGCTTCACGGAGACTTCCTCCAGCCATGCCGGAAGAGGCGGGTCGTCGTCACAAAGTCAGGGCGCAACGCCGCGTCCTCCGTCCGGACGACGATTGCGCCGCGCACCACGAGGGCAGTGCCCACGCCCTGGACGGCCCCAGCACGGGCGAAGACCTGCCGGCGCGTTCCGAGGCGTCGGCGGACGGAGGTGGCTTCTCTACCGATGAGATTGCCAACTCCGTCAGTAGCCCTGGGTCTCCGTCTCCTGGCCTGAATGGCTGCCTCTCGTCCTCGGGGGGTGAGAGTTCTTCCGCCGCCCCGCAGGCCCGCCCCTATCGAGTGGGGTTGTTCGTACCTGCGGGGGGGAACCGGAGTTCCGTTTGTAATGGCACTTCGAATGCCAGGGTTTTTTGTTCATTTCGGCTTTCGGGGCCTGAACATGTATGTAACTTCGGCACGGAGCCGTGTTTTTTCCTCATTTCTAAGCACTAAGACTCGCCTGTTGACTATCTGAACCGTTTCACCAAGCATGAGTCGCCCCGTGTCAAGGTGACGAGTGAGGTATCCGTATCCCGGAGGCGTAGGAGTCCCTCGGCTCGGTCGGCCTTGCTGTCCGAGGTTCCTCTAGCTTAGTTAAAGAGACCCCTCGGCCGCTCTTCGACAAGCCGAGGCCAGGGGTAGCGATATCAGCATGAACAGAGGCAGAGATGGCTCGAAAATGAAACCTGGTTGGCCGGAGCCTAGCCGGGTTGTCCGTTGGCAGGATCGACGCCGGAGTTGATCAGCCGAGGCTTCGGACCGGGTCGGCGCCCTTGGAAGATGGTTGGCCAAGGCCCCGGAGGTGGCCGGCCGAGCCGCCTGCTCGGGCCGGATTCCCGGAGAAGTCCCTGACAGCGATTGCTCGGGCGTGGTGATGACGTCGTCCTTCGGAGCGGAGACCCTCGGACCGCGTCGCCGTCCGAGGCTAGGTCGGGCCTCACCGAAGGTGCCGTCGATGCCGAGGGTGTTGCTGCCCCCTTCCAGCGTCAAGACCCGAGCCTGCAGGATCAGGTTGTCTTGTAGCGTGTGCCTTGTGCGGCCGTCGAGGCCAGAACACACACCCTCTTGCTGCTTTGTAAAGCTGCGTCTCTTTTCCTCTTGTTTCGAGTATCTGGACTTTTTGTCGGTAACAGGGATGTTCGTGCGAGCGAGAGTTGCTTCTCGCGGAAGGTGATGAGTGAGGTATCCTTATCTCGGAGGCGTGGGAGTCCCTCGGCTCGGTCAGCGTTGCCGCTTACGCGTACTTTCACCCGTCCGTGAGGCCCTGTCGCCGACTCGGTCGAGAAGGCTCGAAGGATCGCTTCGGCAGAAGAGCTTCCGAGCGTAAAGACTTGTTCGATCCGCGGAGCCACTTTATCCGAACACGAGTTACTTATCGCAGAAGGTGATGAGTGAGGTATCCGTATCCCGGAGGCGTAGGAGTCCCTCGGCTCGGTCAGCCTTGGCTGCTTACGTGTACTCCGTCGTTTCCAGGACCCACCTTTCGAAGTAGCCAAAAAGCACGAAAGATATTCTGGTAGAAGAGATTTTTTTCGAGGAAAATTTTGACGCAGAGGGGGTTTCCCCCCTTTTAGCCCCCGAGGGAGGGTCGGGCTTTGCCGAGGCGAGGCCGACCCTTCCTTGTTGACTAAACTTCGCGTGAGTGCAAGGTATATGAACAACTTGGAAACATCTTAAGGGTAGAAGCGACGTAGCTGTTGGATGTTCCAAGCGTTGCCGTAGACCTCGCCCTGACTGTTGGCCAGCTTGTACGTTCCGGGCTTCAGAACTTTGGCGATGACGAATGGCCCCTCCCAGGGGGGCGTGAGCTTGTGCCTCCCTCGGGCGTCTTGCCGCAGCCGAAGCACCAGGTCGCCCACCTGGAGGTCTCGGGGTCGGACCCCTCGGGCGTGGTAGCGTCGCAGGGACTGCTGATACCGCGCCGAGTGTAGTAAGGCCCTGTCCCGAGCCTCTTCCAGCTGGTCCAGCGAGTCTTCTCGGCTAGCTTGGTTGCTTTGATCGTCGTAGGCTCTCGCCCTCGGGGAGCCGTATTCCAGGTCCGTGGGCAAGACGGCCTCGGCCCCGTAGACCAGGAAGAACGGCGTGAAACCCGTGGCTCGGCTCGGCGTCGTCCTCAGGCTCCAGACCACCGAGGGGAGTTCCTTCATCCATCGCTTGCCGAACTTGTTGAGGTCATTGTAAATCCGAGGCTTGAGCCCTTGTAGAATCATGCCATTGGCACGCTCTACTTGCCCATTCGACATGGGATGAGCTATGGCAGCCCAGTCCACCCGGATGTTGTGATCCTCGCAAAAATTCAAGAATTTTTTGCCGGTGAACTGGGTGCCGTTGTCGGTGATGATGGAGTTTGGGACCCCGAAGCGATGGATGATGTTGGTGAAGAACGCCACAGCCTGCTCGGACCTGATGCTGTTCAGGGGTCGGACCTCGATCCACTTGGAGAATTTGTCGACGGCGACCAGCAGGTGCGTGTAGCCCCCGGGCGCCTTCTGCAGAGGGCCGACGAGGTCCAGACCCCACACAGCGAAGGGCCAGGTGATGGGTATCGTCTGCAGAGCTAGAGCGGGCAGGTGGGTCTGCTTCGCATAGAATTGACACCCCTCGCAGGTGCGGACAATTCTAGTGGCGTCAGCCACCGCCGTCGGCCAGTAGAAGCCTTGCCGGAAAGCGTTCCCGACGAGGGCTCGAGGCGCTGCATGATGGCCGCAAGCCCCCGAGTGTATCTCTTGCAGGAGTTCCTGACCTTCGGCGATGGAGATGCACCGCTGGAGGATGCCCGAGGGGCTGCGGTGGTAGAGCTCCTTCTCATCGCCCAGCAAGACGAACGACTTGGCGCGTCGCGCTACCCGTCGTGCCTCGGCCTGGTCGAGGGGTAGTTCTCCTTGGCGGAGATACTGCAGGTACAGGGCCTGCCAATCTTGATCAGGCGTGACCCCACTCTGCTCCTCCTCGATGCGCAGCGCCTCGCCCTCGGGAGCCGAGGGTTCCTCGGGCTGAACCGAGGACGGCTCGGGCTGGGCCGAGGTTACCTCGGACGGGGCCGAGGGCGCCTCGGGTTCGGGCGTGTCGCTGATCTTGACGGAGGGTTGGTGCAGATCCTGGGAGAAGACGTCCGGGGGAACCATCGTTCGCCCCAAGGCTATCTTTGCCAGCTCGTCCGCAGTCTCGTTGTAGCGCCGGGCGATGTGGTTAAGCTCGAGCCCGTAGAACTTGTCTTCCAGGCGTCGAACCTCATCACAGTAGGCCTCCATCTTCGGGTCGCGGCAGTGGGAGTTCTTCATGACCTGGTCGATGACGAGCTGCGAGTCGCCGCGAGCGTCGAGGCGTCGGACCCCTAGCTCGATGGCGATTCGCAATCCGTTGATCAGAGCTTCGTACTCAGCCACATTGTTGGACGCCGGGAAATGGAGGCGCAGCACGTAGCGCAGGTGTTTCCCGAGGGGCGAGACGAAGAGCAGGCCCGCGCCGGCTCCCATCTTCATTAGCGACCCATCGAAAAACATGGTCCAGAGCTCCGGTTGGATCGGAGCCGTCGGCAACTGGGTGTCGACCCATTCGGCTACGAAGTCCGCCAGTACCTGGGACTTGATGGCCTTCCGAGGGGCGAACGAGATTGTCTCGCCCATGATTTCCACCGCCCACTTTGCGATCCTGCCCGAGGCCTCTCGGCACTGGATGATCTCCCCCAGGGGGAAGGATGACACCACAGTTACCGGATGAGACTCGAAGTAATGTCGCAACTTCCGCCTCGTCAGGATTACTGCATACAGTAGCTTCTGAACTTGTGGGTAGCGGACCTTGGTTTCGGACAGCACCACGCTGACGAAGTAAACTGGCCTCTGAACGGGCAATGCATGCCCCTCTTCTTGCCTTTCGACCACGATCGCGGCGCTAACCACCTGAGTGGTAGCGGCGACGTAGACCAAGAGGGCTTCTCCATCAGCTAGGGGTACCAAGACGGGCGCCTGGGTGAGGAGCGCCTTCAGGTTCCCGAGGGCTTCCTCGGCCTCGGGGGTCCAAGTGAAGCACTCGACCTTCCTTAAGAGACGGTACAGAGGCAGGCCTCTTTCGCCGAGGCGCGAGATGAAACGGCTCAAGGCCGCGAGACATCCCATGACCCTCTGTACGCCTTTTAAGTCCTTGATGGGCCCCATGTTGGTGATGGCTGCGATCTTCTCCGGGTTGGCTTCGATGCCCCGCTCGGAGACGATGAATCCCAGGAGCATGCCTCGGGGCACCCCGAAGACACACTTCTCGGGATTGAGCTTGACGCCCTTTGCCTTGAGACACCGGAATGTCACTTCAAGGTCGGAGAGAAGGTCGGAGGCTTTCCTTGTCTTGACTACGATGTCATTGACGTAGGCCTCGACCGTGCGACCGATGTGTTTGTCGAACACATGGTTCATGCACCGCTGGTACGTTGCACCCGCGTTCCTCAAACCGAACGGCATGGTGACATAGCAGTACATGCCGAAGGGCGTGATGAAAGAAGTCGCGAGCTGGTCAGACTCTTTCATCTTGATTTGATGATACCCTGAGTAGGCATCAAGGAAAGACAGGGTTTCGCACCCAGCAGTGGAATCCACGATTTGATCGATGCGAGGCAGGGGGTAGGGAACCTTCGGACATGCTTTGTTGAGACCAGTGTAGTCTACACACATCCGCCATTTCCCCCCTTTCTTCCTCACAAGCACAGGGTTGGCAAGCCATTCGGGATGGAATACCTCTTTGATGAACCCTGCTGCCATTAGCTTGTGGATCTCCTCGCCTATCACCTTGCGCCTTTCCTCGTCGAATCGGCGCAGAGGCTGCCTGACCGGTCGGGCTCCGGCCCGAATATCCAGCGAGTGCTCGGCGACATCCCTCGGTATGCCGGGCATGTCCGAGGGACTCCACGCAAAGACGTCGGCGTTCGCGCGGAGAAAGTCGACGAGCACTGCTTCCTATTTGGGGTCGAGCCCGGAACCGATCCGGATCTGCTTGGAGGTGTCGCCACTAGGGTCGAGAGGGACGGCCTTAACCGTCTCCGCTGGCTCGAAGTTGCCGGCGTGTCGCTTCACGTCCGGCACCTCTCGGGAGAGGTTTTCCAGGTCGGCGATGAGGGCCTCGGACTCGGCGAGGGCCTCGGCGTACTCCACGCACTCCACATCGCATTCGAACGCGTGTTTGTACGTGGGGCCGACGGTGATGACCCCGTTGGGGCCCGGCATCTTGAGCTTCAGGTAGGTGTAGTTGGGGATGGCCATGAACTTCGCGTAGCATGGCCTCCCCAATACCGCGTGGTAGGTTCCTCGGAACCCGACCACCTCGAACGTCAAAGTCTCCCTTCGGAAGTTGGAGGGTGTTCCGAAGCAGACAGGAAGGTCGAGCCGTCCGAGGGGCTGGACGCGCTTCCCAGGAATGATCCCGTGGAAGGGCGCAGCGCCTGCTCGGACGGAGGACAGATCGACGGGCAGGAGCCTGAGGGTCTCGGCGTAGATGATATTGAGGCAGCTGCCCCCATCCATCAGGACCTTGGTGAGCCTAACGTCACCGATGATGGGGTCGACGACGAGCGGGTACTTCCCCGGGCTCGGCACGTGGTCGGGGTGGTCATCTTGGTCGAAGGTGATGGGCTTGTCGGACCAGTCTAGGTAGACTGGCGCCGCCACCTTCACCGAGCAGACCTCCCGACGCTCTTGCTTACGATGCCGAGCCGAGGCATTCGCCGCATGCCCTCCGTAGATCATGAAGCAGTCGCGGACCTCGGGGAACTCTCCTGCTTGGTGATCTTCCTTTTTGTCGTCGTCGCGGGCCCTGCCACCCTCTGCGGGTGGCCCGGCCTTGTGGAAGTGGCGCCGAAGCATGACGCACTCCTCTAGGGTGTGCTTGACGGGCCCCTGATGGTAAGGGCACGTCTCCTTGAGTGCCTTGTCGAAGAGGTTGGCACCTCCGGGGGGCTTCCGAGGGTTCTTGTACTCGGCGGCGGCGACAAGGTCTGCGTCGGCGGCGTCGCGTTTCGCCTGCGACTTCCTCCTGCCTTTCTTCTTGGCGCCGAGCGGAGTAGACGCCTCGAGGGCATCCTCCGACGGGCGGCCCTGGGGCTGCTTGTCCTTTCGGAAGATGGCCTCGACCGCCTCCTGGCCAGAGGCGAACTTGGTGGCGATGTCCATCAGCTCGCTCGCCCTGGTGGGGGTCTTGCGACCCAACTTGCTCACCAGGTCACGACAAGTGGTGCCGGCAAGGAACGCGCCGATGACATCTGAGTCGGTGATGTTGGGTAGCTCGGTGCGCTGCTTCGAGAATCGCCGGATGTAGTCTCGAAGAGACTCTCCTGGCTCTTGCCGACAGCTTCGGAGGTCCCAGGAATTCCCGGGGCGCACGTACGTGTCCTGGAAGTTGCCGGCGAAAGCTTGGACCAAATCTTCCCATTTGGAAATCTGCCCCGGAGGCAGGTGCTCCAACCAAGCGCGAGCAGTGTCGGAGAGGAACAGGGGGAGGTTGCGGATGATGAGGTTGTCGTCGTCCGTTCCACCCAGTTGACAGGCCAGGCGGTAGTCCGCGAGCCACAATTCCGGTCTCGTTTCCCCCGAGTACTTTGTGATAGTAGTCGGAGGTCGGAATCGGGCCGGAAACGGCGCCCGCCGAATGGCCCGGCTGAAGACCTGCGGACCGGGTGGTTCGGGCGAGGGACTCCGATCCTCCCCACTGTCGTAGCGTCCCCCACGCCTGGGGTGATAGCCTCGTCGCACCCTTTCGTCGAGGCGGGCCCGACGGTCGTGATGAGGGTGCTCGTCGCCGAGGTGGCCCGGGGCCGCAGGCGCGGTGTTGCGCGTGCGCCCGGTGTAGACCGAGGCTTCCCGCATGAGTCGGGAAGTCGCGGCACGAGGTTCCGAGGGGTACCCCTGCCTGCGGGAGGCAGAGCTCTCGGCCCGCCGGGCCGCAGCGCCTTACAGGAGATGCTTGAGCTCTCCCTGGATTCGCCGGCCCTCGGTGGTTGATGGCTCCGGCATCGCGCGGAGGAGCATCGCCGCGGCTGCCAGGTCCTGACCGGTCCCGCTGGATGCGGGTGGCGGCCTGTCCCTGGCATCATTGACGATGCGGTGCTGGAGACCCTGGGGCAGGTGACGTATTTCTCCGGCCGGGGGCTGGCCCACCCATACCTGCCCGACGTCCCGGCGGACCAACTCGAGCGCTCCTGCCCCCTCGTCGAGCCCGGCCTGCGCCCCGCGGACTTGCTCAAGCTGTGGGTCGTGACCCCCCGCCGGAACGGGGACCACAGCTAGCTCCCGCGGGATGTCGGCGCGAGGCGCTGGCCAAGGGAGATCACCATCCTCCAGCATATCGAGACGGTTGCCTCCGGAGGGATCTCCTAGCTCGACGTGGAAACATTCGCGGCTCGGGCCGCAGTCCTTGTCATCAAGGCTGCGGCTGCCGTCGGAACAGTCGGAGAGGCAGTAGTTGCATGCGGTCATGAAGTCCCGCATGGCACTGGGGTTGCCAGATCCGGAGAAATCCCAGCAGATGCTGGGGTCGTCATCTTCCTCGGACCCAGAGGGCCCGTAGGTCGAGACGCCCGTCAATCGGTCCCAAGGCGACCACACGCGAAACCCAAGAGAGGTTGCGCTCGCCTCAACGTGAGCGCCCGTCAGAGCGAGGTCGCTAGGCGGGTTGAGGTCGAGTCGAAATGACGAAGGATGGGAATCGGTCGGTACCTTTTGGTCGACGAGGAGCGACGAAGTCACATCGGGGGCTGATCGCGCCGTCGTCCTGGGTACGAGGGCGACGTCCTGCAGGCCCTCCGTGAGCGTGCTGGCGTCGTCCACTTGCTCGGGGTTGGCGTGTTGCGGGGGGACGGCGCTCGCCTTCGCCTCAAACGCGAGGGTGACGCCCGACGCGTCCTCCGTTGGGGCGCTGGGGATGTCGATGCGCTCGACAGCCGACGGAGCGCAGCCTCCCGCTTGACCCTGGTTGCCCCGCCTCCTCCTCCGATGGCGAGGGAGAGGATGGGGCAAGCTCGAATGTTGTTCTTCCCCCACGCGGGGAAGACGTCGTCGATTCCGCCGCCGGCGGGCGGGCTGTCGGCCACCATTGTCGTCGTCGCGCGGCGGTGGAAGGAGTATCATGTCGTAGCTGCCGTCGAAAGACATGAACTCGAGGCTCCCGAAACGGAGCACCGTCCCGGGTTGGAGAGGTCGTTGGAGACTGCCCATCTGGAGCTTGACGGGAAACTGCTCGTCAACACGCAGCAGGCCCCTACCTGGCGCGCCAACTGTCGGCGTTTCGAGACCGGGGGGTCCCTAAGCCGACGAGTGAGTGTGCCGCGTGCCCCAGCCCAGATGGGTCGAGCGCGTGGGCGAGCGCGAAGGGGGGAAGAGAGCGAGGTGGCCGGAGCCGAGTCGTGAGGGAGGTGGAGATTCCCGCGGCCTTCGTGTTCGTCCCGCGCCCAGGTCGGGTGCGCTTGCAGTAGGGGGTTACAAGCGTCCACGCGGGTGAGGGGAGCGAGCGGCCCCAAGAGAGCGCCTGCCCCTGCCCTCGTTCTCGCGGGGGCCAACCTTCTCTAAGAAGGCCCTGGTCCTTCCTTTTATAGGCGTAAGGAGAGGATCCAGGTGTACAATGGGGGTGCAGCAGAGTGCTACGTGTCTAGCGGGGGAGAGCTAGTGCCCTAAGTACATGCCAAGGTGGCAGCCGGAGAGATCTTGGCACCCAGCTGGTGTGGTGTCGTGGCTGTCGGAGGAGTAACGGAGCCTGGTGGAGGGACAGCTGTCGGAGCGGTTGGGCCCTTGCTGACGTCCCCCTGCTTTCGTAAGGGAGCTGAGAGCCGCCGTCGTCATGGGTCTAGCGGGGCGCCATCATTGCCTATCTGGCGGAGCTAGCCAGATGGGACGTCGGTCCTGTTCTCTGTGGCCCGAGTCGGCTCGGGGTAGGGTGATGATGGCGCTTCCTGTTGACGTGGCGGACTTGTGTCCTAGGTCGGGTGACATGGAGGCTCCTCCGAAGCCGAGGTCGAGTCCGTCCTGCATGGCCGAGGCCGAGCCCGAGCTCCTGGGTCGGGCGAGGCGGAGGTCGTTTGGTAGAGGCCAGGGCAGAGTCCGACCCCTGGGGTCGGGCGAGGCGGAGTTCGTCGTCTTCCGGGGCCTTAGCCCGAGTCCGAGCCCTGGGTCGGGCGGAGCGGAGTTCGTCGTCTTCCGGGGCCTTAGCCCGAGTCCGAGCCCTGGGTCGGGCGGAGCGGAGTTCGTCGTCTTCCGGGGCCTTAGCCTGAGTCCGAGCCCTGGGTCGGGCGGAGCGGAGTTCGCCGTCTTCCGGGGCCTTAGCCCGAGTCCGAGCCCTGGGTCGGGCGGAGCTTCCTATGGCGCCTTTGGCAAGGCCTGGCTGCCTGTCAGTCTCACTCTGTCAAGTGGCACTGCAGTCGGGATGGCGCAGGCGGCGCTGTCCTTCTGTCAGACCGGTCAGTGGAGCGGCGAAGTGACGGCGGTCACTTCGGCTCTGCCAGGGGGCGCGCATCAGGATAAAGGTGCCAGGCTACCTTTGCGTTAAATGCCCCTGTGACTCGGTCGGTCGGTGCGGCGATTTAGTCAGGCTTGCTTCTTAATGAAGGCAAGGCCTCGGGCGAGCCGGAGACGCGTCTGCCGTAAAAAAGGGGGCCTCGGGCGAGACGGAAACACCTCAGGTACGGCTGCCCTTGCCCGAGGCTAGGCTCGGGCGAGGCGTGATCGAGTCGCTCGTGTGGACTGATCCCTGACTTAATCGTACCCATCAGGCCTCTGCAGCTTTATGCTGATGGGGGTTACCAGCTGAGAATTAGGCGTCTTAAGGGTACCCCTAATTATGGTCCCCGACACCCTTGGCCACGAGTCGAGCTTTGTTCCTTGTCACCACACCATGCTCGTCTTGCTTGTTGCGGAAGACCCACTTGGTTCCTACAACATTTTGATTAGGACGTGGAACTAAGTGCCATACCTCATTCCTTGTGAAATTGTTGAGCTCCTCTTGCATCGCCATCACCCAATCCGAATCTTGAAGTGCTTCCTCTACCCTGTGTGGCTCAATAGAGGAAACAAAAGAGTAATGTTCACAAAAATGTGCAACACGAGATCGAGTAGTTACCCCCTTATGAATGTCGCCGAGGATGGTGTCGACGGGGTGATCTCGTTGTATTGCTTGGTGGACTCTTGGGTGTGGCGGCCTTGGTTGTTCATCCTCCTTGTCTTCATTATTCGCATCTCCCCCTTGATCGTTGCCGTCATTTTGAGGTGGCTCATCTTCTTGATCTTCTTGTTCAACATCTTGAGCCTCATCCTCATTTTGGTTTGGCGGAGATGCTTGCATTGAGGAGGATGGTTGATCTTGTGCATGTGGAGGCTCTTCGGATTCCTTAGGACACACATCCCCAATGGACATGTTCCTTAGCGCTATGCATGGAGCCTGTTCTTCACCTATCTCATCAAGATCAACTTGCTCTACTTAAGAGCCGTTAGTCTCATCAAACACAATGTCACAAGAAACTTCAACAAGTCCTGAGGACTTGTTAAAGACTCTATATGCCCTTGTGTTTGAGTCATATCCTAGTAAAAAGCCTTCTACAGTTTTAGGAGCAAATTTAGATTTTCTACCTCTTTTGACAAGAATAAAACATTTGCTACCAAAAACTCTAAAATATGAAATATTGGGCTTTTTACCGGTTAGGAGTTCATAGGATGTCTTCTTGAGGATTCGGTGAAGATATAACCGGTTGATGGCGTAGCAAGCGGTGTTGACCGCTTCGGCCCAAAACCGATCCGGTGTCTTGTACTCATCAAGCATGGTTCTTGCCATGTCCAATAGAGTTCGATTCTTCCTCTCTACTACACCATTTTGTTGTGGAGTGTAGGGAGAAGAGAACTCATGCTTGATGCCCTCCTCCTCAAGGAAGCCTTCAATTTGAGAGTTCTTGAACTCCGTTCCATTGTCGCTTCTAATTTTCTTGATCCTTAAGCCGAACTCATTTTGAGCCTGTTTCAAGAATCCCTTTAAGGTCTCTTGGGTATAAGATTTGTCCTGCAAAAAGAACACCCAAGTGAAGCGAGAATAATCATCCACAATAACTAGACAGTACTTACTCCCGCCGATGCTTATGTACGCGATCGGGCCGAATAGGTCCATGTGTAGGAGCTCTAGTGGCCTGTCACTAGTCATGATGTTCTTGTGTGGATGATGAGTGCCAACTTGCTTCCCGGCTTGGCATGCGCTACAAATCCTGTCTTTCTCAAAATGAACATTTGTTAGTCCTAAAATGTGTTCTCCTTTTAGAAGCTTATGAAGATTCTTCATTCCAACATGGGCTAGTCGGCGGTGCCAAAGCCAACCCAAGTTAGTCTAAGCAACCAAGCAAGTGTCGAGTTCAGCTCTATCAAAATCTACCAAGTATAGCTGACCCTCTAACACTCCCTTGAATGCTATTGAATCATCACTTCTTCTAAAGACAGTAACACCTATATCAGTAAATAGACAGTTGTAGCCCATTTGACATAATTGGGATACAGAAAGAAAATTGTAATCTAAAGAATCTACAAGAAAAACATTGGAAATAGTATGGTCAGGTGATATAGCAATTTTACCCAATCCTTTGACCAAACCTTGATTTCCATCCCCGAATGTGATAGCTCGTTGGGGATCTTGGTTTTTCTCATATGAGGAGAACATCTTTTTCTCCCCTGTCATGTGGTTTGTGCACCCGCTGTCGAGTATCCAACTTGAGCCCCCGGATGCATAAACCTACAAAACAATTTTAGTTCTTGACTTTAGGTACCCAAACGGTTTTGGGTCCTTTAGCATTAGAAACAAGAACTTTGGGTACCCAAACACAAGTCTTTGATCCCTTGTGTTTGCCCCCAACAAATTTGGCAACTATCTTGCCGGATTTGCTAGTAAGCACATAAGAAGCATCAAAAGTCTTAAATGAAATAGCATGATCATTTGATGCATTAGGAGTTTTCTTTCTAGGCAACTTGGCACGGGTTGGTTGCCTAGAACTAGATGTCTCACCCTTATACATAAAAGCATGATTAGGGTCAGAGTGAGACTTCCTAGAATGAATTTTCCTAATTTTGTTCTCAGGATAACCGGCAGGGTATAAAATGTAACCCTCGTTATCTTGAGGCATGGGAGCCTTGCCCTTAACAAAGTTAGACAAGTTCTTAGGAGGGGCATTAAGTTTGACATTGTCTCCCCTTTGGTAGCCAATGCCATCCTTGATGCCAGGGCGTCTCCCATTATTGAGCATACTTCTAGCAAATTTAAACTTTTCATTTTCTAAGTTATGCTCGGCAATTTTTGCATCTAATAATGCTATATGATCATTTTGTTGTTTAATTAAAGCCATGTGATCATGAATAGCATTGATATCAACATCTCTACATCTAGTACAAATAGAAACATGCTCAACATTAGATGTAGAGGGTTTGCAAGATTTTAGTTCAATAACCTTAGCATGTAATAAATCATTTTTAGTTCTAAGGTCGGAAATAGTGGCATTGCAAACATCAAAATCCTTAGCCTTAGCAAGCAATTTTTCATTCTCAATCTTAAGGCTAGCAAGAGACTCATTTAATTCCTTAATCTTAGTAAGAAAATTATCATTATCATTTCTAAGATTGGGAATTGAATCAATACAAACATGAGAATCAACCTTAGCAATTAAATTAGTATTTTCATTTCTAAGGTTGGCAATAGTGTCATGGCAAGTGCTTAGCTCACTAGATAATTTGTTACATTTTTCTACCTCTAGAGCATAAGCATTTTTAACCTTAACATGCTTCTTATTTTCCTTGATTAGGAAGTCCTCTTGGGAGTCCAAGAGATCATCCTTTTCATGGATGGCACTAATTAGCTCATTTAATTTTTCTTTTTGTTCCATGTTAAGGTTGGCAAAAAGGATACGCAAATTATCTTCCTCACCACTAGCATTATCATCACTAGAAGATTCATATTTGGTGGAGGAGTTAGATTTAACCTTCTTCCTTTTGCCGTCCTTTGCCATGAGGCACTTGTGGCCGACGTTGGGGAAGAGAAGTCCCTTGGTGACGGCGATGTTGGCGGCGTCCTCGTCGTCGGAGGAGTCAGTGGAGCTCTCGTCGGAGTTCCACTCGCGGCACACGTGGGCATCGCCGCCCTTCTTCTTGTGGTACCTCTTCTTTTCTCTTCTCTTGCCCTTCTTGTCGTTGTCCCTGTCACTGTCACTTGATAATGGACATTTAGCAATAAAGTGACCGGGCTTACCACACTTGTAGCAAACCTTCTTGGAACGGGATTTGTAGTCCTTCCCCTTCCGTTGCTTGAGGATTTGTCGAAAGCTTTTGATGATTAAGGCCATTTCCTCATTGTCGAGCTTGGAGGCGTCAATTGGTTGTCTACTTGGTGTAGACTCCTCCTTCTTCTCCTCCGTTGCCTTGAAGGCCACCGGTTGCGCCTCGGATGTGGAAGGTTCGTCAAGCTCGTTGATCTTCTTTGATCCCTTAATCATACATTCAAAGCTCACAAAATTCCCGATAACTTCCTCGGGGGTCATTAGTGGATATCTAGGATTACCACGAATTAATTGAACTTGAGTGGGGTTAAGGAAAATAAGAGCTCTTAAAATAACCTTAACCACCTCGTGGTCATCCCACTTTTTGCTCCCGAGGTTGCGCACTTGGTTCACCAAGGTTTTGAGCCGGTTGTACATATCTTGTGGCTCCTCCCCTTGGCGAAGACGAAAGCGACCGAGCTCCCCCTCGATCGTTTCCCGCTTGGTGATCTTGGTGAGCTCATCACCCTCGTGCGCCGTCTTGAGTAGGTCCCAAATCTCCTTTGCATTCTTCAACCCTTGTACTTTGTTGTATTCCTCCTTGCTTAGAGAGGCGAGGAGAATGGTTGTGGCTTGGGAGTTGAAGTGCTCGATTTGGGCCACTTCGTCCGTATCATAATCCTCATCCCCTACAGAAGGTACATGTGCACCAAACTCAACAACATTCCATATACTTTTGTGGAGTGAGGTTAGATGAAATTTCATTAAATCACTCCACCTAGCATAATCTTCGCCATCAAAGGTTGGCGGTTTGCCTAATGGAACGGAAAGTAATGGAGTATGTCTAGATGTACGGGGATAGTGTAAGGGGATCTTACTAAACTTCTTGCGCTCTTGGCGCTTAGAAGTTACGGACGATGCATCGGAGTCGGAGGTGGATGTTGATGAAGTGTCGGTCTCGTAGTAGACCACCTTCCTCATCCTCTTGTGCTTGTCGCCTTTCTGATGCGACTTGTGAGAAGAAGATTTTTCCTTCTTTTCTTTGTGGTGAGAAGAGGAAGATCTTTTCTCCTTCCGTTTGGAGGAGTCCTTCTTCTTCTCCCTCCTCTTGGTGCGGGACTCTTCCGATGAAGTGCTCCCTTGGCTTGTAGTGGGCTTGTCGCCCGTCTCCATCTCCCTCTTGGTGTGATCTCCCGACATCACTTCGAGCGGTTAAGCTCTAATGAAGCACCGGGTTCTGATACCAATTGAAAGTCGCCTAGAGGGGGGTGAATAGGGCGAAACTGAAAATCACAAAAAAATAATCACAACTACAAGCCGGGTTAGCGTTAGAAATATAGTAGAGTCCGCGAGAGAGGGCGCAAAACAAATCGCAAGCGAATAATGAAGTGAGACACGCGGATTTGTTTTACCGAGGTTCGGTTCTCTCAAACCTACTCCCCGTTGAGGAGGCCACAAAGGCCGGGTCTCTTTCAACCCTTCCCTCTCTCAAACGGTCCCTCGGACCGAGTGAGCTTCTCTTTCTCAAATCACTTGGGAATCAAACTTCCCGCAAGGACCACCACACAATTGGTGTCTCTTGCCTCAATTACAAGTGAGTGTTTGATCACAAGAAAGAATGCCAAAGAAAAAGAAGCGATCCAAGCGCAAGAGCTCAAATGAACACTACAAATCACTCTCTCTAGTCACTAGGGCTTTGTGTGGAGTTGGGAGAGGATTTGATCTCTTTTGGTGTGCTTTGCAATGAATGCTAGCTCTTGTATAGTGGTTGGAAGTTGGAAAACTTGGATGCAATGAATGGTGGGGTGGTTAGGGTATTTATAGCCCCAACCACCAAACATGACCGTTGGTGGAGGCTGTCTGTCGATGGCGCACCGGACAGTCCGGTGCACACCGGACATGTCCGGTGCCCCCGCCATGTCATCAATGCCATTGGATTCTGACCGTTGGAGCTTCTGACTTCTGGGCCCGCCTGGATGTCCGGTGCACACCGGACAACACCTGTTCATTGTCCGGTGCGCCAGTATGGGCGCGCCTGACTTCTGCGCGCGCAGAGCGCGCATTAAATGCGACGCAGGTAGCCGTTGGCGCCGAAATAGCCGTTGCTCCGTGGTTACACCGGACAGTCCGGTGCACACCGGACATGTCCGGTGAATTATAGCGGAGCGGCTGCTGCGCGATCCCGAGGCTGGCGAGTTGAGGAGGCCGCGCTTCCATGGAGCACCGGACACTGTCCGGTGTACACCGGACAGTCCGGTGAATTATAGCGGTGCGGCCTGAGAAATTCCCGAAGGTGGCAAGTTCGAGTTGGAGTCCTCTGGTGCACCGGACACTGTCCGGTGGCGCACCGGACACTGTCCGGTGTACATCGGATAGTCCGGTGCCTCCAGACCAGAGGTGCCTTCGGTTGCCTCTTTGCTTCTTTGTTGAATCCAAAACTTGATCTTTTTATTGGCTGAGTGTGAACCTTTTGCACCTGTATAACTTATACACTAGAGCAAACTAGTTAGTCCAATATTTGTGTTGGGCAATTCAACCACCAAAATCATTTAGGGACTAGGTGTAAGCCTAATTTCCTTTCAAAAAGAGATGGGAAAGTTTTGACCATCGCCGGACGCGATGCTGTGATAGTTGGCTCTGGTCGAGCAACTATTACCCTCCCCATGGGTACTGAAATTGTGATCGAGGATGCATTATTGTATCCTGATTCCACACGTACCCTCCTGAGTTTTAGAGATATCCGGCAAAATGGATTTCATATTGAAACCCATGATGAAAATCAAGAAGAATTTCTCTTCTTGACCAAGCCGAATAAATATGGCAAGCGCATATGCGAGAAAATTCCATCACTCACGTCAGGGTTGTACTATACATATATTAAGAGTAATGCACATGTTGCATATAAGGTAATTTTCCAAGATGTTGATGCATTCCAGATTTGGCATGATCGACTTGGTCATCCTGGCATAGGGATGATGAGGAAAATTACAGGCAATTCAATTGGTCATAATTTGCCTACAACAAGTTTTCCCAAATCTAAGGATTTTGTTTGCACCGCATGTGCAACTGGGAAACTTATTTTGAGACCATCATATCTCAAAATTAAAGTTGAACCGCTTAAATTCCTTGAAAGGATTCAAGGAGATATTTGTGGGCCAATTATGCCAACTTCTGGGCCGTTCAGGTATTTCATGGTACTGATTGACGCATCTACTAGATGGTCACATGTGTGTTTACTATCAACACGCAACCATGCATTTGCCAAGATAATGTCTCAAATTATCAAGTTAAGGGCAAATTTCCCTGAACATCGGATTAGTTCAATCCGAATGGACAATGCTGCTGAATTCAAATCTCAGGCATTCAATGATTATTGTATGGCGCTGGGGATTCAAGTACAGCACTCGGTACCGTATGTCCACACCCAGAATGGTTTGGCTGAGTCACTAATCAAGAGGATTAAACTCATCGCAAGGCCATTATTGATGAATTGCAAATTGCCTTCGTCGTGTTGGGGTCATGCAGTTCTGCACGCTGCTGACCTTATACAATTACGACCAACTGCATACCATTCAACATCCCCAATACAAATGGTACGTGGAAATCCTCCAAGTATTTCCCATTTGTGCAAATTTGGATGTTGTGTATACATTCCAATCTCACCACCTCAGAGAACAGCTATGGGCCCACACAGGAAAGTGGGGATCTATGTGGGATTTCAATCTCCGTCGATCATTAAGTATTTAGAACCCTTAACAGGGGATCTATTTACAGCCCGTTTTGCTGACTCTATTTTTGATGAGGAACATTTCCCGGCATTAGGGGGAGAATTCAAGTACCAAAAAGAATGCCAGGAAATAAATTGGAATACTCAATGTGTTCCAGGTTATGATCCACGTACTTCAGAATCTGAACTACAAGTTCAGAAAATTATACATTTGCAAAGACTTGCAAATGAACTGCCAGATGCATTCACTAATTACAAAGGTGTCACTAAATCATTCATTCCTGCTAGGAATGCACCAGAAAGAGTGGAAGTACCGAGTAAGGCCACTCAACTCCTAGAGAGGAGAAGTATGGTGAATAAGCGCAGTTCTGTTGCTAAGAAGCAAAGAACAATAGTGAATGCAAAAGGACACCAAAATGATACAATGTATCATGTGGATTGTGATGATCCACAACCCAGCTCGGATGTGCACATAACCGAGGCTGGGACATCGGAAAATCCTAGACACATCAATTTGGGAAATCCTGATGAGTCTCTAAGGAATGATGAAATTGCCATCAACTATGTTGAGACTGGTGAAACATATGACAGAAAAGCTACAAATGTCGACATATATTTCTCCGAGCAGATTGCTGAGGACCTTCAAAATGATCTAGATCCTAAGACCATGGCAGAGTGTAGTAAGCGCTCGGATTGGATCAAATGGAAGGCAGCAATTGAAGCAGAGTTAGCCTCGCTTTACAAAAGAGAAGTTTTCTCTGTTGTAATACCTAAACCACGTGATATCTTCCCTGTGGGATATAAGTGGGTTTTCATTCGGAAACGAAATGAAAATGGTGAGGTAGTGAGATACAAAGCAAGGCTAGTAGCACAAGGGTTTATGCAAAGACCCGGCGTTGATTTCAACGAAACTTATTCACCAGTCATGAGTGCAATAACATTCCGATATTTAATATCATTGGCAGTACAAAATCGTCTATCTATGCAGTTAATGGACGTAGTGACCGCATATCTTTATGGGTCACTGGATTCTGATATATACATGAAAGTTCCTGATGGAATAGATGTACCGAATCCAAAGGCAAAGCGCAACATGTATTGCGTGAAGTTGCAGAAGTCATTATATGGCTTAAAACAATCGGGCAGGATGTGGTACAACCGATTGAGTGAATTCCTTTTGAGTAAGGGATACACGAAAAATGATGATTGCCCGTGCGTATTCATCAAAAGATCCAAAGTGGGATTCTGTATCATATCAGTTTATGTTGATGACCTTAACATCATAGGAAATAAACTTGATATTGATGAAGCATGTCATCATTTAACGACGGAATTTGAGATGAAGGATTTGGGTAAAACCAAATTTTGCTTAGGTCTACAACTTGAGCATTTACCTTCTGGAATCCTTGTACATCAAAGTACATATACCCAAAAGGTATTGGAAAAATTCAATATGCATATGTCTTATCCTTCAAAGACTCCTATGGTGGTCAGATCTTTGGATTTAAAGAAAGATCCATTCAGACCACGGGATGATGAAGAACTGATATTGGGACTGGAGTTCCCATATCTCAGTGCTATTGGTGCATTGATGTATCTTGCTAATAATACCCGGCCGGATATTGCTTTTGCAGTAAATTTGTTAGCAAGGCACAGTTCTGCTCCAACAAAACGACACTGGGTTGGCATTAAGAATATTTTCCGATACCTAAATGGCACAAAGGATCTAGGACTCTTTTACAAAAGAAGTAATGATCCTAGTTTAATTGGGTATACAGATGCTGGCTATTTATCTGATCCCCACAATGGCCGATCGCAAACAGGATTCGTGTTCTTACAAGGTGGAACTGCCATCTCGTGGAAATCGTCTAAGCAGACTTTGGTGACCACGTCCACCAACCATTCTGAAATAATTGCATTATTTGAAGCATCACGCGAATGTGTATGGCTTCGTAGAATGGTGAATCATATACTCACAACTTGTGGTATTGGTTCTCTTGACTCACCAACAATTATCTATGAAGATAATTCAGCTTGTGTTGTTCAGATGGATACATGTTATATCAAGAGTAATATCAATAAACATATTTCTCCTAAACTGTTTTATCCCCATGAACTTCAGGAAAAAGGGATATAAACATCTTGCAAACAAAGTCTTGTGATAATCTTGCAGATCTATTCACAAAATCTCTACCATACTCTACATTTCAGAAATGTGTTGAGGGGATTGGTATGAGAAGACTTAAATGCTTGCAAGGTTCAGGGAGAGTAATTCTCCGTAATATATGACCTGTATTGAACCATCATATTACACTCTTTTCTTTGTATGAGTTTTGCCTTGCTAAGGTTTTCTCATCCAAAGTTTTTAATGAGGTAATATCAACAAAGCTATATGCTTCATCATTGATTTTCCCCACAGGGGTTTTTATACATGATGATTACAAGCATATTTTCTTTTGGAATCTATGTGAGATTATTCTCATTATCCAAAAGGGTATTATGTACTCCTTATTTTTCTCACAGGGTTTTTGAGGAGACAAGACAAATTGCAGATGATCAAACGGTTTTGGGTTGATCAAGGGGGAGTGTTACAAAATATTGTACATATGATCAAGACCCATCCAACCGTTCATTTGACAGTTATTAGATCCAAGGGTCAGATGCCCTTTGTACACATGTATATAAAGGAGATCTCTGCAATAAACAGAACACTCCCTGCCATTTTGTCTCATTCTTATTGTCTCTCTACTGATTCACCACTGAGCACTGCAAGAATTTACAACAGTTTACACCGTTGCGACTTCTTTTTCCAATCGGTCCTTCATGTTGCGTTTGGAAGTCCAATGGATGGTCTTATCCGGAGAACACTCACCAAGATAACTTACATTCATGGCTGTCGAAGAAGCATCGTGTGCTTAAAGCAGAAAATCAATATGGTAGAACAGGCATGACATACGGTACAATCTTTCTAGACTAAAAGATGATCAATGACACATATTTGGATTTTTTATCATTATACATTTTTTTCCTGAACATGTGTGAGAAATCTACATAGAAGCAGAGCCAAAATGTTCATGTAATAGTTTTAATAAAATACAAACTATACTTTAAGCCATCTAGTACCAACTTGTTTGTGGATAGAAGAACTGCTTACAGATCTCAAACCAAGGCGATGGCATCATCAATAAACAATACTGTATATGATACTATAGTTGTGACCCGCTCTAGGACCTCTGCTATATTGACAAAGCGATCATACCTGCGAAGGACCTCTGCTGTATTGACAAAGCGATCATACCTGCGAAAGACATCATTGGAAAAATCACCACCCATATTGTCGTCCAAGGAATAAAAGGTCGCCAATCACAACATATATTTAAAGCCTAGAGAAAAAGAAGAAGGGTAATCCGAGAAGTCTTGTATGAACTAAACTAAAGAACAAAAAAGAAGATATAAATAACATTTAGAAAAATAAATAGTGAAAATTTGGGAGAAGGTGGTAGTTGAGTGCAGCGCCGAGCCGCAGACTGCGGGCAAGGTGGATGGCAGTTGATACTGGAGTTCACAGGCAGAGAGCTGCTACTTTTGCTTATTTTTTTAACATTTTAACTTGATCCATTGGGCAAACCAAGCGAGTACTACAGAGTAAGAGACGGAAGGGAGACGATAGCCAAGACATCCACCTTATTTTTGGGGCTTCATCGCATCTGAATATATGTTTTTACTATTGTTTATTCAATGAATATTGGGTTTAATTATCAGACATTATTAATTTTAGAGAAGTAACTACAATGTTCTGTTTATACTGAAGACAACAAAAGCAGTTGAGCACAGTTGATTTCGTTTTCTGTTTTTCTAACCGATGAAGAGGAGGCTCGATCTCTTTACCTTTATCATTGGGAGTTTCCTACAATTGTTAAACAGCAATGAGTGAGCTGCATATATATGTATTGAAGAGGTTATTGAAATGAAATGTCAATATGTTTTTAAAACTGTCATGTTACCAGTAGGATACTGTCCAGCTCCTTATTTCCTTAAAAATGCTATAAAAAATCTGATACTTTGGTTATAGGTCTGCACCATGCAGGATGATGGCTTGAAATGCACTGATGTCCCATAGATCTTTTTAAAGTGTTTGCTTGTCATTTGCAGCCCCTATTGAAGTGCACTTTGGAATTGGCTTTTGCCATGGATCCATATCGTATCTAAGGAAAAGGACTGCATGTCAGAGCAAATAATACAGATATAAATGGAATTTGAAAAGGGAAAAATGAAATGGGAAACCTGCTACTACTATAGTAACCAACAGATCAAGATCCCCAATCCAAAGGAGAATAAAGTCATTTCTTACTGAATTGATCACGAACCTAAGCTTTTCATAAGCCTAGAATGGTTGAATTAATGCAGCCAGTAGAAATTCCCAAGCCTTTAGCACGGCAAGTAACTTGAGATCCAACCTTTCGAAGTCCAAGAATAGCCAAAGTTTTTCCCCCAAGAGATTCTCCAACATGCTTGTCGCGCTGCCATTTATTTGTGCAATATTCAATGCAGCAAGTAAGCTTTCACAGAGCAGCGTTGAACTATTGATGGATTAAGTTTTCACAATTTTGGTCCACGGAACTATTGATGGATTAAGTTTTCACAATTTTGGTCCACGGCGAATCTTTATCCCCTCGATTAAACAACCCCAGCAATAAAAAAAGAGTTGTTTTTTGTATTCTTTCTCTTTCACCAAAGTCACTGATCCTTTTGTTCCTCATTATCTCCATCACCTAATGCAGCATCAGTAGGCAGGCACGCATCCATCAAACCGAGACCTGTTTGTTATTCTAAGCCTCTAGGTACGGCGGTGGTGCTCATCTCATGCACCAGCAGCAATAAACAAAGCCGAGAGCTGGGAGGTTTGGAGTCATCAACTGTCCGGTCGGGTTGAGAGATTTGCTTAGCGACAGCGACGCCTGTCCGGCGGCGACAGTGACCTTTGGATGCTTGGGTTGGGTTGGCGCCACATGATCGTTCATTTAGCTGCTCGTACAAGGTATTGATGTGGCGCCACTGGATCCTCTCACCACCCTCTGTCCTCTAAACCATTTGGTCACTTCGCTTCTCTGTCTGAATATGTTCCAGGTTAAAGAGCTTTCAGACAGAATAATTAGCATTCTTTTGTCCAGCTTTTAGCAGTGGCTAACGACCTCAGATTCTTTCCATTTGGATTTTGACTGAGGGCCTAGACACAGCAGTAAACAAACAAAAAAGAACTAAAATTCTGCGTGCTCCATGCTGTCTGGTAGAATCAATTGAACTTGAGAACTGGTGGTGGGGCACAGGCATCTGCAGATTCGTCTAGAGAACTCAACTCACAAAAGGCCCTGCAAAATCCCCTCGGGAGTTAGGCGGCCCAAAGTGCCGCTTTCATGCGCAACGCAATCGAGCCTAGTACCCTGCGTGCAGCCAAAGTAAACCGCAACTTTCACTTGTGTCCTTTGCAAAGCTGAGAGAAAAAGATAAGAAGCCTAAAGATCTTTTTGTTGTCTGGAATCTGGTATCGATAGAAAATGAAGGTTCAGAGCTTGGGAGTGAAGACTACCTGTTCAGCAGTAGAAATAACTCTGAAGCTAGCATTGGCTCAAAGCAGAGATGCAAGCGTCAAAGTCGGAGTCGCCGCTCGAGTCCAGGGCACTAGCGTCGTGTAGGAGGCACCGCCTCTCCTTCGCGGAGAGTTGCGTAGCAACGCGGTCAAGGTCATTTGGCTGCTTCTTCTTTGCGACCCGCACAGGCCCTCCACCGTCGACACAGGGCGACGACCTGGAGCAGCGGGATCGCGTGGAGCGCCAGGGTGACACCGCATGTTCATATGGCAAGATCTGTAGCAACCAAAGGCGGAACTAACGATGGGTGGACAGACGAGGGTTGCTGTGGGAGGAGGAATGAAGAGGTACAGAGGTGAGGCCACGAGAGGGCGACACAAGCGGTCGCGGCTGGGTGGTCATCGGCGGTGGGAGGTCCAATCGCTTTCGGAGGAAGAGAACACAGAGCGATGGGAGATAGAAGATGTTGGCCGTTCGACGCTATTGGGTTTGGGCGCAATGGCGGGCAGGGGTCGAGGCACCTAGCGGTGGGGGAGAGAGACGACCACCAAGCCATGAGATTACGGGAGGGACACTGGGAGAGGGATCTGGAAGCTTCGCGGCGCCGGAGCGACGCTTTGCGTTTCTTAGCCACTGGATTGGGATCTGATGAATGGAAGAAAAGAGGATGACGTGGACACCGTGAACGCGCGTCTTTCCTACCGCGATTGTAATATAGAAATTACTTTAAATTCGTACTCCAAAAAAATATTCTATTCTTATCGACAAAATTATCTGTGTCATAATCATTCGCAATCATATTTACTCTATATCTCAACTTTATATCAACTACCCTATATTAATTTTATGTATATCAATTTTATATCAACTTTATAGCACTTCAATGTTTCATGCTAGAGAATATTAATTATGAGTACACCATTAAAGATTGTATCTCAAAGAACACATAAGATATTGGATCTTTTCAAGTGGAAATTCAGGAGATGATCACGAAACCCTAGCAGGGGTGTAGGGAGATGCTGATGGAGGCAAATTTACCTATATATGGAGAAGGTGTCATTGTCTTGCTGGCTATGGAGAAGATGACCATATGCAACAACAACAGCGAGACGTCGCGACACGAGCCTTGTAACAATATGGGAATCATCACTCAAAATTATTAGACTATTTTTAACGGAGCGTGTATATGTGTTGACGCTTTTTCGGAGCGCCAAATACTCAAGAAGAACCGGTGGCGGTGCTCTCTGGTCAGGGGCGGACGGTCCGCGACCTGGCGTGAAGCGGCGGTGCTCTCTGGTCAAGCGCGGACGGTCCGCGTCACGGGGCCGGATGGTCCGCGACCTGGTGCAGGAGCTCGGGTTCCCTGCCTGACGACCGGACGGTCCGCGCCCTAGGGCCGGACGGTCCGCGCGTACGCAGGGGCGGCGGAAGATCGCCAGCGGCGCCTAGATCTCGCTCCCGGGAGGGACCCCGTCGGGGAGGAGAGATCCTAGGGGTTGTTGAAGCGTCCCAATCCTCTGGGACTCAAATGTGATACAATTACTAGTCCCAGGAGGCTAGTAAACATATTTATACATCAGATGATTACAGATCTGCTTAAACGAGACAAACCTATAAAGGTGGCGATCAACTTTAAGAGTTGGTCCACAACTCGGGACATATCATCAGAGTGGGGCTGAAGCAGCCCGATATACGCAGCGAAGCAAATCAGCGGTCCAACAGCCACAGGCAAGGTTGGGAACAGGCGTAACTCTTACCCGATCTCCTTTTTCTGAAAAAAAAAATAAATAAGCAAGGGTGAGTACAAACGTACTCAGCAGCCCACCTTCACCCGCGGAATGGGGAAATCAGATATAATGCATGGAATATGTGGAGCTCAGGATATTTTGCAGAAACAACAATATTTTATGCAGGGTTGTTTTGAAAAAACATTTTGTATTTTGCAAAGCGCATCCTCTCCAAAAGGAGCAGGAAGTTTTTCAGTATTATAACAAAATCCCCTGGACTAAACCATCCAGGTATCTCAGTAGTTTCCCACTGGTTTTCCTTTTCAAAAATAGCTACTGGACTTCCCGTCCACCATAGCTCACGGCTCAACCGCCGAACCTTTTAAAAACCATTTTTCTCAAACGCACCCTTTGTTGAAAACAAAACATTAATTGCCATACCATACCAGACTCGTCCATTCCTGTGGACACGGACTATTCGAATAGGTTTTCAAACTCTGCGCAGAGGTGTACACTTTACCCACTAGTCCGATTTCTGCAATCTCACCGTCGTGAGACCCGAATGCCGAATCTCTTTCTTTCCTCGCACGTCCTAACCTTAATGGTTATACCGGAAGGAGTCAGGCCACCACCATGTCCAAACCGGACAAAACATTCCCCCTCCTTATCCTCCCGGTGCTCCCCAGCCTTCATAACCCTGGGGTTGGACCGTACGAGTTCAGATTGAGTGACTGCCCACACAGTCTCGAGTGGTTGTACTTATCATGAGTACAGGTAGTGAAAGATGACAAATCTGTCCTTATACGAGGGGACAATCCTTCTGCTCACGCCTAAACCAGCTGAGTCATCACCTTAGGCCCTCCCCTAAACCAGGGAGTCCCTGATTATCCCACTCACAAGGTGATAAGGGAGAAAACCCTTCATCATACACATTTTGAAAAGCATTTTCTTTTGAAAACTCACACCTTTCCTCAAATCATTTGTAACAAATATATCAGGGATTGATTGCGGCAAGCGGCTGGGTGGCCATAATAACTTGTCTCAAAATCATATCATGCATAAAATAACAAGCTGAGGGTTGTGGTTGAAAAATCATAGGTAATTTGATAGTCGCCTAGAGGGGGGGGGTGAATAGGGCGAAACTGAAATTTACAAAAAATAATCACAACTACAAGCCGGGTTAGCGTTAGTAATAAAGAAACGAGTCCGCGAGAGAGGGCGCAAAACAAATCGCAAGCAAATAAGAGTGTGACACGAGGATTTGTTTTACCGAGGTTCGGTTCTCGTAAACCTACTCCCCGTTGAGGAGGCCACAAAGGCCGGGTCTCTTTCAACCCTTCCCTCTCTCAAACGATCCCACGGATCGAGTGAGCTTTCTCTTCTTCTCAATCAACCGGGAACAAAACTTCCCCGCAAGGGCCACCACACAATTGGTGCCTCTTGCCTTGGTTACAATTGAGTGTTGATCTCAAGAACAAGTGAGAAAGAAAAGAATGCGATCCAAGCGCAAGAGCTCGAAAGAACACAAGCAAATCACTCTCTCTAGTCACTATGGAGTTGTGTGGAATTTGGAGAGGACTTGATCTATTTGGTGTGTCTAGAATTGAATGCTAGAGCTCTTGTAGTAGTTGAGAAGTGGAAAACTTGGATGGCAATGAATGTGGGGTGGTTGGGGTATTTATAGCCCCAACCACCAAAAGTGACCGTTGTTGGAACCTGTCTGTTCGATGGCGCACCGGACAGTCCGGTGCACACCGGACAGTCCGGTGCCCCTGCCACGTCACCATTGCCGTTGGATTCTGACCGTTGGAGCTTCTGACTTCTGGGCCCTCCTGGGTGTCCGGTGCACACCGGACATGTGCTGTTTGATGTCCGGTGCACCGGTATGGGCGATCCTGACGTCTGCGCGCGCTGCGCGCGCATTAAATGCACCGCAGGGAGCCGTTGGCGCCGCAGGGAGCCGTTGCTCCGCTGGCACACCGGACAGTCCGGTGCACACCGGACAGTCCGGTGAATTTTAGCGGAGCGGCTGCCGAGCGAACCCGAGCCTGGCGAGTTCCGGAGGCCGTGTTTCCTTGGAGCACCGGACATGTCCGGTGCACACCGGACAGTCCGGTGAATTATAGCGCGCCGGCTTCCGAGAATTCCCGAGGGCGAAGAGTTTGAGTTGGAGTCCTCTGGGCGCACCGGACACTGTCCGGTGCACACCGGACAGTCCGGTGCCTCCCAGAGGTGCCCTCGGTTGCCTTGCTGCTCCTTTGTTGAATCCAACACTTGGTCTTTTTATTGGCTAAATGTGAACCTTTTGCACCTGTATAACTTATGCACTAGAGCAAACTAGTTAGTCCAATATTTGTGTTGGGCAATTCAACCACCAAAATTATTTAGGAACTAGGTGTAAACCTAATTCCCTTTCAATCTCCCCCTTTTTGGTGATTGATGCCAACACAAACCAAAGCAAATATAGAAGTGCATAATTGAACTAGTTCACATAAAGTAAGTGAAAAGGTTGCTTGGAATTGAGCCAATATAAATACTTACATGAATGCGCATGGATGGTTTCTTTGTTTTTGACATATTGGACCACATTTGCACCATAAGTTTTGTTTTTGCAAACTCTTTTGTAAATTCTTTTCAAAGTCATTTTGCAAGATAGTCAAAGGTAAATGAATAAGATTTTGCAAAGCATTTTCAAGATTTGAAATTTTCTTCCTTTGTTCAAATGCTTTTCCTTTGACTAAACAAAACTCCCACTCAAATAAGGTCTCCTCTTAGTGTTCAAGAGGGTTTTAAGACATCAATTTTGAAAATACTAGATGCTCCCCCTTTAGAACACAAAGAGATACCAATTTTGAAATTTACCAATATAAAATCATCAAATTTATAAAATTTGGTGGTGGTGCGGTCCTTTTGCTTTGGGCTCATATTTTCTCCCCCTTTGGCATGAATCGCCAAAAACGGAATCATTAGAGCCCAATGAAGTACTTTCTCCCTCTTTGGTCATGAAATGAATGAGTGAAGATTATACCAAAGTTGGAGAGATGATGCGGAGCGACGGCGAAGGATGAGTAGTAGAGCGGAGTGGAAGCCTTTGTCTTCGCCGAAGACTCCTATTCCCTTTCAATATACCTATGACTTGGTTTGAAATTCACTTGAAAACACATTAGTCATAGCATATATAAAAGAGACATGATCAAAGGTATATTCATGTGCTATGTGTGCAGGACTAGCAAAAGAAATTCCTAGAATCAAGAATATTGAGCTCATGCCTAAGTCGGGTAAAAGATTGTTCATCAAGAGGCTTGGTAAAGATATCGGCTAATTGATCTTTAGTATTAATGTAAGAAATCTCGATATCCCCCTTTTGTTGGTGATCCCGAAGAAAATGATACCGAATGGCTATGTGCTTAGTGCGGCTATGCTCGACGGGATTGTCGGCCATTTTGATTGCACTCTCATTGTCACATAGCAAAGGGACTTTGGTTAATTTGTAACCGTAGTCCCGCAGGGTTTGCCTCATCCAAAGCAATTGCGCGCAACAATGGCCTGCGGCAATATACTCGGCTTCGGCAGTAGAAAGAGCGACCGAATTTTGCTTCTTTGAAGCCCATGACACCAAGGATCTTCCCAAGAACTGGCAAGTCCCCGATGTGCTCTTCCTATTAATCCTACACCCCGCCCAATCGGCATCCGAATAACCAATCAAATCAAAAGTGGATCCCCGAGGGTACCAAAGCCCAAACTTAGGAGTAAAAGCCAAATATCTCAAGATTCGTTTCACGGCCGTAAGGTGTGATTCCTTAGGGTCGGCTTGGAATCTTGCACACATGCAAACGGAAAGCATAATGTCCGGTCGAGATGCACATAAGTAAAGCAATGAACCAATCATCGACCGGTATACCTTTTGATCCACGGACTTACCTCCCGTGTCGAGGTCGAGATGCCCATTTGTTCCCATGGGTGTCTTGATGGGCTTGGCATCCTTCATTGCAAACTTGCTTAGAATGTCTTGAGTATACTTCGTTTGGCTAATGAAGGTGCCCTCTTGGAGTTGCTTGACTTGGAATCCTAGAAAATACTTCAACTCCCCCATCATTGACATCTCGAATTTTTGTGTCATGATCCTACTAAATTCTTCACATGTAGATTTGTTAGTAGACCCAAATATGATATCATCAACATAGATTTGGCATACAAACAAATCATTATCAAGAGTCTTAGTGAATAAAGTAGGATCGGCCTTGCCGACTTTGAAGCCATTTGCAATAAGGAAATCTCTAAGGCATTCATACCATGCTCTTGGGGCTTGCTTAAGCCCATAAAGTGCCTTAGAGAGCCTATAGACATGGTTAGGATACTCACTGTCTTCAAAGCCGGGAGGTTGCTCAACATAGACCTCCTCCTTGATTGGTCCATTGAGGAAGGCACTCTTCACGTCCATTTGATAAAGCTTGAAGCCATGGTAAGTAGCATAGGCTAATAATATACGAATTGACTCAAGCCTAGCTACGGGTGCATAGGTTTCACCAAAATCCAAACCTTCGACTTGTGAATACCCCTTGGCCACGAGTCGAGCTTTGTTCCTAGTCACCACACCATGCTCGTCTTGCTTGTTGCGGAAGACCCACTTGGTTCCTACAACATTTTGGTTAGGACGTGGAACTAAGTGCCATACCTCGTTCCTCGTGAAATTGTTGAGCTCCTCTTGCATCGCCATCACCCAATCCGAATCTTGAAGTGCTTCCTCTATCCTGTGTGGCTCAATAGAGGAAACAAAAGAGTAATGTTCACAAAAGTGTGCAACACGAGATCGAGTAGTTACCCCCTTATGAATATCGCCGAGGATGATGTCGACGGGGTGATCTCGTTGTATTGCTTGGTGGACTCTTGGGTGTGGCGGCCTTGGTTGTTCATCCTCCTTGTCTTCATCATTTGCATCTCCCCCTTGATCGTTGCGGTCATTTTGAGGTGGCTCATCTTCTTGATCTTCTTGTTCAACATCTTGAGCCTCATCCTCAACTTGAGTTGGTGGAGATGCTTGCATGGAGGAGGATGGTTGATCTTGTGCATTTGGAGGCTCTTCGGATTCCTTAGGACACACATCCCCGATGGACATGTTCCTTAGCGCTATGCATGGAGCCTGTTCTTCACCTATCTCATCAAGATCAACTTGCTCTACTTGAGAGCCGTTAGTCTCATCAAACACAACGTCACAAGAAACTTCAACAAGTCCTGAGGACTTGTTAAAGACTCTATATGCCCTTGTGTTTGAGTCATATCCTAGTAAAAAGCCTTCTACAGTTTTAGGAGCAAATTTAGATTTTCTACCTCTTTTGACAAGAATAAAACATTTGCTACCAAAAACTCTAAAATATGAAATATTGGGCTTTTTACCGGTTAGGAGTTCATAAGATGTTTTCCTGAGGATTCGGTGAAGATATAACCGGTTGATGGCGTAGCAGGCGGTGTTGACCGCTTCGGCCCAAAACCGATCCTGTGTCTTGTACTCATCAAGCATGGTTCTTGCCATGTCCAATAGAGTTCGATTCTTCCTCTCCACTACACCATTTTGTTGTGGAGTGTAGGGAGAAGAGAACTCATGCTTGATGCCCTCCTCCTCAAGAAAACCTTCAATTTGAGCGTTCTTGAACTCCGTCCCATTGTCGCTTCTAATTTTCTTGATCCTTAAGCCGAACTCATTTTGAGCTCGTCTCAAGAATCCTTTTAAGGTTTCTTGGGTATAAGATTTGTCCTGCAAGAAGAACACCCAAGTGAAGCGAGAATAGTCATCCACAATTACAAGACAATACTTACTACCGCCGATGCTTATGTAAGCGATCGGGCCGAATAAATCCATGTGTAGGAGCTCCAGTGGCCTGTCGGTAGTCATGATGTTTTTGTGTGGATGATGGATGCCAACTTGCTTCCCGGCTTGGCATGCGCTACAAATCCTGTCTTTCTCAAAATGAACATCGGTTAGTCCCAAAATGTGTTCTCCCTTTAGAAGCTTGTGAAGATTCTTCATTCCAACATGGGCTAGTCGGCGGTGCCAGAGCCAACCCAAGTTAGTCTTAGCAATCAAGCAAGTGTCGAGTTCAGCTCTATTAAAATCTACTAAGTATAGCTGACCCTCTAACACTCCCTTAAAAGCTATTGAATCATCACTTCTTCTAAAGACAGTAACACCAATATCAGTAAAAAGACAGTTGTAGCCCATTTGACACAACTGGGATACGGAAAGCAAATTGTAATCTAACGAATCTACGAGAAAAACATTGGAAATAGAATGGTCAGGAGATATAGCAATTTTACCCAATCCTTTGACCAAACCTTGATTTCCATCCCCGAATGTGATAGCTCGTTGGGGATCTTGGTTTTTCTCATATGAGGAGAACATCCTTTTCTCCCCTGTCATATGGTTTGTGCACCCGCTATCGAGTATCCAACTTGAGCCCCCGGATGCATAAACCTACAAAACAAGTTTAGTTCTTTGTTTTAGGTACCCAAACGGTTTTGGGTCCTTTGGCATTAGATACAAGAACTTTGGGTACCCAAACACAGGTCTTGGAGCCCTTGTGTTTGCCCCCAACAATTTTGGCAACTATCTTGCCGGATTTGTTAGTCAAAACATAAGATGCATCAAAAGTTTTAAATGAAATGGCATGATCATTTGATGCACTAGTAGTTTTCTTTCTAGGCAACTTGGCATGGGTTGGTTGCCTAGATCTAGATGTCTCACCCTTATACATAAAAGCATGATTAGGGCCAGAGTGAGACTTCCTAGAATGAATTTTCCTAATTTTGCTCTCAGGATAGCCGGCAGGGTACAAAATGTAACCCTCGTTATCCTGAGGCATGGGAGCCTTGCCCTTAACAAAGTTAGATAAGTTCTTTGGAAGGGCATTAATTTTGACATTGTCTCCCCTTTGGAAGCCAATGCCATCCTTAATGCCAGGGCGTCTCCCATTATAGAGCATGCTTCTAGCCAATTTAAATTTTTCATTTTCTAAGTCATGCTCTCTAATTTTAGCATTAAGTTGTGCTATGTGATCATTTTGTTTTTTAATTAAGGCTAGGTGATCATGGATAGCATCAACATTAATATCTCTACATCTAGTACAAATGGAAATATGCTCAGTAGATGTAGATGGTTTGCAAGATTTTAATTCAATGACCTTAGCATGCAATAAATCATTTTTAGTTCTAAGGTCGGAAATAGTAGCATTGCAAATATCAAAATCCTTAGCCTTAGCAATTAATTTTTCATTCTCATTTCTAAGGCTGGCAATAGAAATGTTCAATTCTTCAATCTTAGCAAGCAAATCATCATTATCATCTCTAGGATTTGGAATTGATACATTGCAAATATGAGAATCAACCTTAGCTAACAAATTGGCATTTTCATTTCTAAGGTTGTCTATAGTCTCATGACAAGTGCTTAGCTCACTAGACAATTTTTCACATTTTTCTCTTTCTAGAGCATAAGCATTTTTAATCTTAACATGTTTCTTATTTTCCTTGATTAGGAAGTCCTCTTGGGAGTCCAAGAGATCATCCTTTTCATGGATGGCACTAATTAGCTCATTTAGTTTTTCCTTTTGTTCCATGTTAAGGTTGGCAAAAAGAATGCGCAAGTTATCCTCCTCATTTTTATCATTATCCTCATCACTAGATGTTTCATATTTAGTGGAGGACCTTGATTTTACCTTCTTTTTGCCGTCCTTGGCCATGAGACACTTGTGGCCGACGTTGGGGAAGAGGAGGCCCTTGGTGACGGCGATGTTGGCGGCGTCCTCGTCGTCGGAGGAGTCGCTTGAGCTTTCGTCGGAGTCCCACTCCCGACAAACATGGGCATCGCCGCCCTTCTTCTTGTAGTATCTCTTCTTCTCCTTCCTCTTGCCCTTCTTGTCGTCGCCCCTGTCACTATCACTAGACATAGGACATTTTGCAATAAAATGACCGGGCTTACCACACTTGTAGCAAACCTTCTTGGAATGGGATTTGTAATCCTTCCCCTTCCGTTGCTTGAGGATTTGCCGGAAGCTCTTGATGATTAGGGCCATCTCCTCGTTGTCGAGCTTGGAGGCGTCAATTGGTTGTCTACTTGGTGTAGACTCCTCCTTCTTTTCCTCCGTTGCCTTGAAGGCCACCGGTTGCGCCTCGGATGTGGAAGGCTCGTCAAGCTCGTTGATCTTCTTGGAGCCCTTAATCATGCATTCAAAACTCACAAAATTCCCGATAACTTCCTCGGGGGTCATTAGTGGATATCTAGGATTGCCACGAATTAATTGTACTTGAGTGGGGTTAAGGAAAATAAGGGCTCTTAGAATAACCTTAACCACCTCGTGGTCATCCCATTTTGCGCTCCCGAGGTTGCGCACTTGGTTCACCAAGGTCTTGAGCCGGTTGTACATGTCTTGTGGCTCCTCCCCTTGGCGAAGACGGAAGCGACCGAGCTCCCCCTCGATCGTTTCCCGCTTGGTGATCTTGGTGAGTTCATCACCCTCGTGTGCGGTCTTGAGTAGGTCCCAAATCTCCTTGGCGTTCTTCAACCCTTGTACTTTGTTGTATTCCTCCTTGCTTAGAGAGGCAAGGAGGATGGTTGCGGCTTGGGAGTTGAAGTGCTCGATTTGGGCCACTTCGTCCGTGTCGTAGTCCTCATCCCCTACAGATGGTACCTGTACACCATACTCAACAACATCCCAAATACCCTTGTGGAGAGAGGTTAGATGAAATCGCATTAAATTGCTCCACATAGCATAATCTTCACCATTAAAAGTTGGTGGTTTGCCTAATGGGACGGAAAGTAAAGGTGTATGTTTAGGAATGCGAGGGTAGCGTAGGGGAATCTTACTATACTTCTTACGCTCTTGGCGTTTAGAAGTGACGGATGCCGCGTCGGAGCCGGAGGTAGATGTTGATGAGGTGTCGGTCTCGTAGTAGACCACTTTCCTCATCCTCTTGTGCTTGTCCCCACTCCGATGCGGCTTGTGAGAAGAAGATTTTTCCTTCTTCTCCTTGTGGTGAGAAGAGGAAGATCTTTTCTCCTTCCGCTTGGAGGAGTTCTTCTTCTTTTCCCTTCTCTTGGTGCGGGACTCTTCCGATGAAGTGCTCCCTTGGCTTGTAGTGGGCTTGTTATCGTCGGTCTCCATCTCCCTCTTGGTGTGATCTCCCGACATCACTTCGAGCGGTTAGGCTCTAATGAAGCACCGGGCTCCGATACCAATTGATAGTCGCCTAGAGGGGGGGGGTGAATAGGGCGAAACTGAAATTTACAAAAAATAATCACAACTACAAGCCGGGTTAGCGTTAGTAATAAAGAAACGAGTCCGCGAGAGAGGGCGCAAAACAAATCGCAAGCAAATAAGAGTGTGACACGAGGATTTGTTTTACCGAGGTTCGGTTCTCGTAAACCTACTCCCCGTTGAGGAGGCCACAAAGGCCGGGTCTCTTTCAACCCTTCCCTCTCTCAAACGATCCCACGGATCGAGTGAGCTTTCTCTTCTTCTCAATCAACCGGGAACAAAACTTCCCCGCAAGGGCCACCACACAATTGGTGCCTCTTGCCTTGGTTACAATTGAGTGTTGATCTCAAGAACAAGTGAGAAAGAAAAGAATGCGATCCAAGCGCAAGAGCTCGAAAGAACACAAGCAAATCACTCTCTCTAGTCACTATGGAGTTGTGTGGAATTTGGAGAGGACTTGATCTATTTGGTGTGTCTAGAATTGAATGCTAGAGCTCTTGTAGTAGTTGAGAAGTGGAAAACTTGGATGGCAATGAATGTGGGGTGGTTGGGGTATTTATAGCCCCAACCACCAAAAGTGACCGTTGTTGGAACCTGTCTGTTCGATGGCGCACCGGACAGTCCGGTGCACACCGGACAGTCCGGTGCCCCTGCCACGTCACCATTGCCGTTGGATTCTGACCGTTGGAGCTTCTGACTTCTGGGCCCTCCTGGGTGTCCGGTGCACACCGGACATGTGCTGTTTGATGTCCGGTGCACCGGTATGGGCGATCCTGACGTCTGCGCGCGCTGCGCGCGCATTAAATGCACCGCAGGGAGCCGTTGGCGCCGCAGGGAGCCGTTGCTCCGCTGGCACACCGGACAGTCCGGTGCACACCGGACAGTCCGGTGAATTTTAGCGGAGCGGCTGCCGAGCGAACCCGAGCCTGGCGAGTTCCGGAGGCCGTGTTTCCTTGGAGCACCGAACATGTCCGGTGCACACCGGACAGTCCAGTGAATTATAGCGCGCCGGCTTCCGAGAATTCCCGAGGGCGAAGAGTTTGAGTTGGAGTCCTCTGGGCGCACCGGACACTGTCCGGTGCACACCGGACAGTCCGGTGCCTCCCAGAGGTGCCCTCGGTTGCCTTGCTGCTCCTTTGTTGAATCCAACACTTGGTCTTTTTATTGGCTAAATGTGAACCTTTTGCACCTGTATAACTTATGCACTAGAGCAAACTAGTTAGTCCAATATTTGTGTTGGGCAATTCAACCACCAAAATTATTTAGGAACTAGGTGTAAACCTAATTCCCTTTCATAATTTATGCATCAAAGGGATCCAGTGAGCTTGCCGTGCTTATTCGGCGAAGGGGGAAGGGGAGCTCGCGGAACTGGCTTCTGGCTCCACCGCCTGGCGTAGACTTGCAGATCTGGCCTCCACGAGACGACACGAACGCTCCGATAACAGGAGGGTGGACTAGAGGCGAAGCGATACTATGCGTGTAGCCGGCAGAGCGGAGTAACTGAGTGGGTGGGGTGTTTTCCTTGGCTGAGGGTGTTGAGTGTGTGTGGAGAGGGAGAGGGTAGTTGGGTGTATTTATAGCTAGGTGTATCTGGTGTAGCACAGTGACATTCACTGTTGGTGAGAATAGTGATGAATGAATCGTCTGACTTAGTATGAACAGGAGAGTTATAGGCAGAATATGGGACGAGAGTATTTTGGGAGTTTTCTGGAATATGAACCATGCTTAAGGGATGACATGGTTGGATAGGGAATAGTTTGATAAGAATTTAGAAACGAGAATTATTGGAATCTGAGTTTGGAAGCCTGGTTCGAAGGAATCTCAAGTTAAGCGTGCTCAACTTGGAGAAACCTAGGATGGGTGACCAGATGGGAAGTTCCCATTGGAAGGAAAATCACAGTCACCGAAGTTTGTATAACTGGAATATGGGTCTGGCTGGTCTTAGGTGGACTGGACAACATGATGGATGAGTAGTTGAAATTTGGGGTGATCGGATGATCGATGAATAGTAACGGTGAATAGTAACGGTAAATAGTAACGGCAAATAGTGACGGTAAATAGTGACGGTAAAATAGTGACGGTAAATAGTGACGGTAAATAGTGACGGTAAATAGTGCTGGTAAATAGTAACGGTAAAATAGTGACGGTAAATAGTGACGGTAAATAGTAACGGTAAAATCGTGAAGGTAAATAGTAACGATAAATAGTAACGGTAAATAGTGACGGTAAATAGTAACGGTAAATAGTGACGATGAACGAACGATGAACGATGAATATGAACTATGAACGAACGATGAACGATCGAATGATCGAACGAATGAACGATCGAACGAACGAACGATCGGAATTTTGGCAGCATAACGGCAGGAAAAAGATTATTTGGACGAACGAACAATCGAACGATCGGACGAACGGACGAACGAACCATAAACGATCGGACGAACGATCAAACGATCGGACGAACGAACGATCGGAATTTCGACAGCATAACAGCAGGAAAAAGATTATTTGGACGAACGAACGGACGAACGATCGGACGAACGGACGAACGAACCATGAACGATCGGACGAACGATCGAACGATCGGACGAACGAACGAACAACTAAGAACAGGGGGACGAACGATCGAAGAACGACCGAACGATCCTTGTGCTAGTGTGTGCTTGTGTGGAACATGGAGTGGGTGTGTGTGGGGGGGAGAGAGTTGCCATGAGATGGCTTGGGGTGGGATGAGAGGAGGCCCTTGCCCCTCTATTTATAGCCATGGTGGGGGATTAGGGGGAGGGATGAGAGGATTAGTGGGAGGATGAGAGGATTAGTGGGAGATTAGCATGGATTTGTCTTATATGAGTGTAATTAGCTTGTAGAGCTCACCGTATGACACCGGAGGCATACGTATACGTATGAGCATGAAGAAAGTTATGAAGAAAATATTTGCGGGGGCTTGAAAAATGGTTCTGAAGGTATTTCTCAGAAGGAAAATACTTGGAGATATATCGGTGGAATATTTGGGTAGTATTTCTGAAAAGAATCAGAGGGGATCTCTGGGGAAATATTTGTAGTATATTTTGAGGAGGATTTTGGAGAGAATATAGACCACTATAATTTATTTGTTGATATCAACTAGCAAACAAACATTTTGAAACGAAATTTGAAATTCATTTTGAATTTAGAGCGAGTTTGAGAATATTTCAGAATTTGAATTTTTGGGATGCTACAAATCTACCCCACTTAAAAGGAATCTCGTCCTCGAGATTCGGCTTAGAAGGGTTATGGGTATATGAAAGCTCTCTTGTGGGTTTTGGTGTTTGGATGACAACTCAATTAAAGGACTAACAAGTGTGTTAAGTGTTGAACAGGTGCTTAATGTAAAGCCAACAGGGTTCAACACAAGTGAACAAGTGTGATGGTCCAAGGACTAGATGATGGATAGATAATGGGCATCACAAGTAAGATGGACATTGCATAAAGTGAGACTCGGGTGCGTAGCTCGGAGACAACTGATCAAGCCAAGGACGGAGGCAAGAAGAGCTTCGAGGTACCAAGTGCACGGGAGAAGGTCAAAGGGGCTGAGGAACCCAAAGCCAAGGGTGAAGAAGAAGACTTGCAAAGTCAAGGGTGATCTAGTTGAGAAGAGCTATGGCACATCAAGGATCACTACATAAGGATATGACTTACAACCAATGAGGTAACAACTATTGTTATGTGGTGTAAGTCATAAGGCTCAAGATCAAGCTCTAAGAAGGAGAACAAAGTCACTAGAAGGAGAACAAATGTCAAATCCCAGGACTGGAAGCAGCCCAAAAGAGCTAAGTGCACCTTGACCTTTAGTTTGGGTTGTTCCCATGTTTGGAGATGTTCTAGGTGACCTTTGCAGGATGTTGGAGCTCAGAAATGTTAATCTAGATCAAGTCAAGCTGACTTGATGTTTTATGAGTCCAACATCAAAGCTCAAGCATGTCAAATGCTAAAAAAGTGAAAGTCAAAGAGAAGGTATGTTTCCAGACTTAGTACATTGGCTTTTGTGTACTAATGTATCTGTCTAAGTGTTAGAAACAGAGAAAAGAAGAAAAGAAAAGAGATGCAAAAGGCTTGGCTGTGTACAGCCAAGACTCAGCTCAGTCTGGCACACCGGACTGTCCGGTGGTGCACCGGACAGTGTCCGGTGCGCCAGGCTGAACTCCGGTGAACTGCCCGCTCTCGGGAGAAGTCTGGCGACGATCGGCTATAATTCATCGGACTGTCCGGTGTGCACCGGACTGTCCGGTGAGCCAACGGTCGGCTGGGCCAACGGTCGGCCGCGCAATCCGCGCGTGACGCGTGGCTGAGCCAACGGTCATATGGGGGCACCGAACTGTCTGGTGTGCACCGGACAGTGTCCGGTGCGCCAACGGCTCTAAGACTGCAATGGTCGACTGCGACATTTTTGGAAGGAAATCGGGCACCGGACAGTGTCCGGTGCGCCATCCGACAGAAAGCTGATATTGCCTTCCAAATGAAGTCCAACGGCTCCTAGGCCCCTTGGGTATATAAAAGGGACTCCTAGGCGCCTCCAATAGGTGAACAAGTGCAGCCAACAAGTGTAGACATCACTCGAATCAATTCTCACTCTCCCTCTTGTGTGTATCTCTCTAGTTTGTGTAGAAGGCAAAGCTATAAGCCTTTAGAGAGTGGAGAAGTGTTGCTAAGAGCTAGAGCAAGGTCTTGAGCGTATCGTTACTCTGCCGGGGTGCTGTCAAGAAGTTTGTAAGCAGCCGCGGTTTTGTTGTAACCCAACTCAACATAGTGAAAGGCTCTATCTGTCATTCTGACAAATCTGAGCAAACGGAGGAAGGAGTTGAAACAGACTCCAAGCCCAGGTGTGGCTAACTCCAACGAGGACTAGGCAAGCATTTCAGGCTTGGCCGAACCTCGGGATAAATCCCTGCGTCCGTGTGCTCTGTTCTGTATTGTGCTCTGACTTTCTATCTTACTCGCTTTTATATCTGCACTTCAATACTTACTCATGGTACAAGCTATATTTGAAGTGCAGGGCTGCAACCTACTCGAAGGATTCTTCATTCCACTGTGTTCTAGTCTTCGAGTAGAGTAAGAACTTAAGTTTCAAAGTGATAAATTTTATTCGCCTATTCACCCCCCCTCTAGGCGACATCCAGATCCTGTTCCCGGGCCAAAGGGAACTTTCAATTGGTATCAGAGCTAGGCCTCTCCAGTGTGGGCTTAGCCGTCCGGAGATGACGATGTCGTCACAAGAGGTAACTGTAGAACTTCTTTTAGGCGATGGTTCTAATTACAAATCTTGGTCTGTCTCTATTTATAATGCCTTCATGCATGTTGATTCTGATTTGAGACAGATCTTTAGTAGAAGTATTTTTCCCTCTGATATTAGTAAAAATCCTTCTAATGCTGAACTAAGATGTTTATCTCTCAATCACCGTGCTTGCAACATCTTAGTTGACTCTCTTTCTAGAAGTACTTATTTTGCCATCATGAGTAGTGATAGTGATTTATTTGTTGATGCTCATGATTTATGGAATAGAATTAAAGGAAAATATTCTATGGCAAAGTGTGCTGCTCCTACTCCCTATATTGCTTGTGATACTAACCATTCAAAGGGAGAAGAAAAGTGTTGGCCACCAAACGATGAATCCACCTCATCAACAGGTTTGTCTTCCACTAGTAATAAATGTCTTATTGCTAACAATGATGGTGGAGACAAAAGCGATGATGAGGAGGAATACGAAGATGATAACGAGGATGAGTCTTCATCACCACAAGGTACATTTTCCTGTATTGCTTCCACTGATATTGATGACAGGGAAAATGAGACTAACGATGTGGAAGAAGAAGAGATTCGCCGTTTCTACACCAATCTCAACAAAGAGGACAAAGCAATCTTGATTAAATTGTTGAGAAGGAACAAGGAACAAGGCGAGACACTTCTCAGGCTAGAGGAAACTCTCATCAAAATAAACAACAACCTGGAGAAGATGACCAAAGAACATGAGGAGCTAAGGTGCTCTCATGATGTCTTGGTCCAACGGTATGATTCAATGTTAATTGAGCAAAGTAATAATGATGATGCTCTATCTAATGTTGCTCAACTTAAAACTGAAAATTCTATGCTTAGGAGTCAAGTAGAAACAATGAATTTAGAAAAGCTTGCTCTAAGTGAAGAGTATGATACGTTGTCATACTCTCATAGTAAACTAGTTGATGACCATATCATGCTCGATATTGCTCATGAAGTAGTAATCACTAGTTTAAACTCATGTGAACCTCATTCTTGCACTAGTGATCAACTGGTTAAAGTATTATCACGTACTGACCTCCACCGCCCAAGAAAGGCCAATCTTTGTTTGAGAAACAAGTTGCAGGATCAAAAAGGAAAGTGCTTGGGAACAAGAAACAAAGACAATTAAGGAGAAGATGCCTTGCTCGACTTCCGCAAGATATCTACGAACACGTGGTGAAGAAGCTTGAGGAAGGAGAAACCGCAGCAAGGGTCAAACTCCATAAGAAGGATGCTCCCAAAGCTATAAATGAAGAAATCAACATGAACAAGGAAAAAGGTAAAAATTCAATTAGTCATGTTGCTTGCACTGATCATCTCTCCATGTCATTCAAGCACAAAAAGGGAAGAGGAAAAAGGAGGTGCTTCAAATGCAAGGAGATAGGCTACCTCAAGATGACCCTCACCAAGGAAAATGACAAACAGCAAGCGTCATGTCAGGTTGAGCGACGCTTCTGCTACAAGTGTGGTGAGCAGGGTCATATGTCAAAGGTATGTGATGAAGGTAAGGTTCCTAAGCAAGTAAATTTGTCTCAATCTCATTCACTTAGGAGACCCAAATCATACACCTGTGCTAGATCTATAATGAGATCACCTAGAACTAGCACAAAGGCTATTTGGGTACCAAAGGCACTTTTAGTTGAACGTCATGGACCCATCCCGAGATGGGTACCAAACTTTGTCAACTAGACCATGCAGGTGCCTCGAGATGGACAGGAGACCTTGGGAGAGCCTATGATGGTTAATTCAAACTCTATGCTTAAGCTGTTGATTTTTATTGTCTTTTTATTAACTCAAGGTTGGATTATTGTGCAATATTAATCCCATGTTCATCTCGAGTTAAATAAGGTGTAGAAGTCCTTAATCATTATTGGTGAATCAAGCAAAGGACTTTGATGAGAATCTGCACCTAGCTCTCCAAAGGACGGTACCTTAAGTACATTATTGCAATTTAGTATTACTCTTAAAGTTGGCTTGTTGTGCTACCTGTCCTTGGAGTAGTTATGCTTTAAGATTGCCTATGTTGAATACATTTCAATCAATGGTTCATAATCATAATAATGCTTGCTTAATCATGATTGTGCGTTCTAGATGTTATCATTCAAAGAGTAGCTTTTCATTTGATATATCCACAACGATTAACTCTCTTGGTGTATATGGATAAACATGTAACTTTCTGTAAGTCATGCTATGTGCAAATACGACATTTTGTTTAGTCCATGTTCACATGATTACCCTAGTTTGGTATTGTGTGAATCCATGTCGTGCCTCTAATGCACCCTTTGAGCTATGAGGTGTATGAGCAAAAGGAGCCCTGAATTGGTGATAACAAGTGCTCTCATAAAGGCAAAGGTATGGAGAATGGAGCTATGCAATTTCATTAAGTACTCTTGAAGTTTCATTAATTGTGATCATAGCTATGTTCTTGTCTTTCAATCGGTAGTATCTTGGCTTAGGTGATTTATGCCTTTAAAATATTGTTTCTTTTGGAGCACCTAAGAAACCTTCTTAATTATGGTATGCTAGGCATTGCGCTTTATATGCATGATCTTGTTGTTTTTCAATTGGTACATGTGGTGAAATGATCGTCATGTATGAAGCATGTCTAGGTTGCTTGTAAAATGTTATACTATTTGAAGCATGCATTATTAAGTCAACCTTTCATTTGGTACTCAATTGGTATCTCTTTGTGATGAAATTGAGAGTATGCCTTGACCAAGATATGTTGTAATCCCCTCTAGTTCTGAGGAAGCTAGAATGTGCAAAGTGCAAGTTACTAAAATACTTGATGCACAAGTTTAGGGGGAGCACACATAACTTGTGTCTTTTGAGACTAATTGTTTCTTGAGTGATCTTGTATAGTCTCAAGGTGGAATAGAGAAGATGAGCAAGTAATGGAGCAATCAAGACCTGGGTACCTCCGTAAGTCAAGCGATTGGTATCTTAAGTCGTGAGTAAATGCATATTTTTAGATTGCTCATGCTCTACAATATTTGGTGATATTAGATGCTTATCCTTAAATATCATGGAACTATGATAGTAATGATTTTTCAATTGGTAGCCTTGGTAGTATGCTTAAATTGATATCCTTTGGTAATCACTAGAATAAAAGTTTCATCTCGTGCTACAATACTATAACTTGTTCTAAGTCTGGTGTCTTAGCAACAAGAAAAGGTCAGGATAAAGGACCAGGCACAAGTGAGAAAGAGCTCCCTTGAGGCTAAACTTTCAAGATGGAAAGTACATTGTAACATGGTAAAGGTACAAAAGAAGGATTGATTTTGTGCATATCTTAATTTTCCTCAAGTGTTTGTGGTGCATATGTTTAATGTGTAAGGGGGAGTAATGTTAATGTGTTGCGTCTTCCCTGCCTAACACCCTGCTATCCCTTGACATCATCCTATGGTTTTGGTGTTTGATGTCAAAGGGGGAGAATTTGTGCATTAAAGCTTATCTCAACCTGAGAGGAAAGCTTATCCTAAGGGGTGATGTGTTATTGTTATTGAGTTATTGATAATTCTTATATGAATAAATTGGCATCTATTGTGTTCATTATGTAATAGATATTCATGTGAGTAATGGTGCATATGGTTAATGGATTAATAGTGCTTTAAGATTAGTGGTGTTGCTTTAAATTGGTATCTTAGTGTAAATTGGTATCTTAATGGTGAATAGTGATAGGTTGATATTCCTGTGATATATTCACTCAATTGATGGGTGTTTAACTCTGATTCAGTGCATTTGTGTGCTATAGCATCATGGTTTGATCTTTGACACAATGCATTCCAAAAAGTGCTAAGGTCTAGAAATGCTTCGAATTGCCTAAGTATGTGCAAATTGGCATATAAAGCCAAAATTATGATTTTGAAGTAAGCACATATTTAGGGGGAGCATTCTATAAACTTAGATTTCAAAGTTTGTGCTTTAAATCTTATTCTAATGTAAGCTTTAATTGTGTTGCCATCAATCACCAAAAAGGGGGAGATTGAAAGCTCTCTTGTGGGTTTTGGTGTTTGGATGACAACTCAATTAAAGGACTAACAAGTGTGTTAAGTGTTGAACAGGTGCTTAATGTAAAGCCAACAGGGTTCAACACAAGTGAACAAGTGTGATGGTCCAAGGACTAGATGATGGATAGATAATGGGCATCACAAGTAAGATGGACATTGCATAAAGTGAGACTCGGGTGCGTAGCTCGGAGACAACTGATCAAGCCAAGGACGGAGGCAAGAAGAGCTTCGAGGTACCAAGTGCACGGGAGAAGGTCAAAGGGGCTGAGGAACCCAAAGCCAAGGGTGAAGAAGAAGACTTGCAAAGTCAAGGGTGATCTAGTTGAGAAGAGCTATGGCACATCAAGGATCACTACATAAGGATATGACTTACAACCAATGAGGTAACAACTATTGTTATGTGGTGTAAGTCATAAGGCTCAAGATCAAGCTCTAAGAAGGAGAACAAAGTCACTAGAAGGAGAACAAATGTCAAATCCCAGGACTGGAAGCAGCCCAAAAGAGCTAAGTGCACCTTGACCTTTAGTTTGGGTTGTTCCCATGTTTGGAGATGTTCTAGGTGACCTTTGCAGGATGTTGGAGCTCAGAAATGTTAATCTAGATCAAGTCAAGCTGACTTGATGTTTTATGAGTCCAACATCAAAGCTCAAGCATGTCAAATGCTAAAAAAGTGAAAGTCAAAGAGAAGGTATGTTTCCAGACTTAGTACATTGGCTGTTGTGTACTAATGTATCTGTCTAAGTGTTAGAAACAGAGAAAAGAAGAAAAGAAAAGAGATGCAAAAGGCTTGGCTGTGTACAGCCAAGACTCAGCTCAGTCTGGCACACCGGACTGTCCGGTGGTGCACCGGACAGTGTCCGGTGCGCCAGGCTGAACTCCGGTGAATTGCCCGCTCTCGGGAGAAGTCTGGCGACGATCGGCTATAATTCATCGGACTGTCCGGTGTGCACCGGACTGTCCGGTGAGCCAACGGTCGGCTGGGCCAACGGTCGGCCGTGCAATCCGCGCATGACGCGTGGCTGAGCCAACGGTCATATGGGGGCACCGGACTGTCTGGTGTGCACCGGACAGTGTCCGGTGCGCCAACGGCTCCAAGACTGCAACGGTCGACTGCGACATTTTTGGAAGGAAATCGGGCACCGGACAGTGTCCGGTGGTGCACCGGACTGTCCGGTGTGCCATCCGACAGAAAGCTGATATTGCCTTCCAAATGAAGTCCAACGGCTCCTAGGCCCCTTAGGTCTATAAAAGGGACTCCTAGGCGCCTCCAATATGTGAACAAGTGCAGCCAACAAGTGTAGACATCACTCGAATCAATTCTCACTCTCCCTCTTGTGTGTATCTCTCTAGTTTGTGTAGAAGGCAAAGCTATAAGCCTTTAGAGAGTGGAGAAGTGCTGCTAAGAGCTAGAGCAAGGTCTTGAGCGTATCGTTACTCTGCCGGGGTGCTGTCAAGAAGTTTGTAAGCAGCCGCGGTTTTGTTGTAACCCAACTCAACATAGTGAAAGGCTCTATCTGTCATTCTGACAGATCTGAGCAAACGGAGGAAGGAGTTGAAACAGACTCCAAGCCCAGGTGTGGCTAACTCCAACGAGGACTAGGCAAGCATTTCAGGCTTGGCCGAACCTCGGGATAAATCCCTGCGTCCGTGTGCTCTGTTCTGTATTGTGCTCTGACTTTCTGTCTTACTCGCTTTTATATCTGCACTTCAATACTTACTTGTGGTACAGGCTATATTTGAAGTGCAGGGCTGCAACCTACTCGAAGGATTCTTCATTCCACTGCGTTCTAGTCTTCGAGTAGAGTAAGAACTTAAGTTTCAAAGTGATAAATTTTATTCGCCTATTCACCCCCCTCTAGGCGACATCTAGATCCTGTTCCCGGGCCAAAGGGAACTTTCAGTATAGCTTTACTTCAGCTACATATCTTCACTTTGCAGACTCTTCGAGGAGGTAGAGCTTCAACAAAATCTGGCCTTTGAGGGGCATCTGGTTGCTGATTGCAAACGCTGATTCTGGCTACTCAAAGAATCATCTTCAGGCTTCTAGGTTTTGCTTGGCAGCTAGCTTATTGAAGAAGCAACGATGCCAACACGCAAACCTTTCTCTTACGAACTTCCACATGGATTCCTTCCTTGATTATTCTTCTGGTGCTTCATCAACAAAACTTGGGTGACCACTTCTCATCCAGAAACTTATAAGCTTCGATGATCTGGTCCTCCACAAACTTGCTACAGGCCTCCTTCTTTTCTCCATAGCAGGAACCTTACTGGAACACTACCCCACTTAAAAGGAATGAGGTAGAATTCTTGAATCTTGGGGATTTGAAATCCTTGAAGTACCACATAACAAGGGTGTTACGGGTCCTTCTGCTGCTGTTGCTGCTTGAGCAGGCTACGGAGAGATGACTGGCACAGGGTTGATTCTGGGAGAACCTTCTTCTTATCTTCTCTTCACTAACTTCTTTTCTCTTCCCACTTTTCACTTTTCACTGCCTCTTTCTTTCTCTTTGCTCTTCCCACTGGAGGATTCTATCGATGAGTATTACCATCATACAGAGGAGGAAGCCAAAGACTATGAACCATGTACAACAATCTTCAACCCAAGAATCACCAAGCATTGTGATCTTAGGGGCGAGGGAGTGGGAAATGGGGTTGCTTGCGATTATGACAGAGGGGATTTATCTGGAGTGTGCTTTGCTTTGAGCGAGATGGGAGTTGAGGGAGCTGGTGGGGTGTTTTATAGGCGAGTGTGGGTGCTCGGATGCGGAGTGGCGGTGATGGAGTAGGTGACACGAGGCAGCAGGTGCGACAAGGGGAAGGGGGGCCTGTTGCCGGCGACGATGGCGGTGGGTGCGCTGCAAAAGGGGGCGTGGGTGGCGGTAGTGCGCTGCAAAGGGGGCGTGGGGTGGTGGTAGTGCGCATGGAGGCGGGCACGCGTGCGGGGGGCACGATTGAGTGGTGGGGTCAATGACCCTGATGTTTGTGGTCTCTGGTTCCAAGAATATTTGCCTCTCTGTATGGTAATAACTCCTTCTGTCCTCTTTTCCTGTTTATTTTGACTCAGGGGCAGCACTTTGATTCTCACGGCCGGTCCTTTTGACTGAGCGACTGGATAGGTTTCTTCTGTAGCTTATTCCAGGCTTCAAGGGTAAGCTTCCCAGTATCTTCTTGGGTAAGGCACTTTTCTCTTGAGATGGGTTAAGATGAGAATGGAAGCATAAGGTGATGATTAGATCTAATTTGTGATTTATGTTTTTAGAGAAAACCTTTCTTAAAAAGAAAGAAAACACACAAGCTCAGCAATAATAAGCACAAACAAATCAAATGTTTTGAATAAGGGAAGAATAGAGTTTTTCCAAAGCACGGACTACTCAGATTCGGGGGCTAAGCATAACTACTATTGCTTGGCTCCTGAATTGAGAACTATGCTAAATGAAACTTATGAGCACTAACATTAAAGCATCACATATGCACTCAAAAGAGGAGAAAACATCAAGCGAAATTCATTTTGAAATGCCCTAGGGGGCCACACAATTAGAGTTTTGCAAAACACGAGTCTACACGATTACCTCTTATACATGCAGGGCTCTAGCCAAAGTGAAGAAACTTCACTACCCAATGCATGCAGAGGACTGGGCATAACTAACTTCAGATCTGGCAGCTTCTCTTCTGGCAAGGCTGGCACACAACTTCAATCTGAGACATCTCCTGAATGGGTCAAGAGGGAGCTGATGTTGATGACTTCTTCTGGCAGTGATTGAGATGGCAAGACGGGGTCGAACTCTTCTTCAAGCTGGACTGGCTCTTGTAGTTCCTCAGAGGGCGGCGGTGCTGGCGGGGTGCTTGCAGCTTCTTCTTTGATCTCACGGGACGGTGCTAGAATCTTCTTCATGGTGAGGGGCTCAAACAACTCCGGCGGGGGATCTTGGGAGGATTCAGGGTGCTCTTGCTTATCCATAGCCTGAGGGAAGACTAGAATTCCTTCCAAGACTATGGTTCCTTCCGGGAGTTCCCAAGCCTTCTTTTCTCCTCTGACAGAGACCGGGTGACCTTCAAGAATCTGGGGATCTTCAGCTCTCATGGGTTGAACTGGGTTGGATGGAGCGGGCTCTTGGATCCGCAGGGCTCTACGTTGGTTATGGGTTACCAAGTAGGCCTCCACCAGCTTCTGGACATGCTCATCCTTGGCTTGCTTCGGGGCTTCAACAGCAATGACTTCACGACTTTCCAATGCAGTTGCACGGGCTTGAGCTATGGTGAGATCCACATGGAGCTGACGGATGCGCTTCTCTGCATCTTCTGCTCGGGCAATCATCTGACGGTGGTGTCGAGCCAAGAAATCATACTATGCATCCAGGGTGAGCAGGTATGCAGTGAGGTACACGACTGTGGGGTCATCCTCAAGCAGCTGCTGACCTTCCAATGCACGCATCCTGGCCATCCAAACGGGACGGTCTCTCTCAAATGGTGAAAAGAATCTGAGCGGTGTGTCGGCCACTTCTTCTTCATAGATCTGACACAGGGCCCTTAATGCCTTGCGAGCGACGACTTGACAGGTGTCTTTGAATCTGTGCCCAGCAGCGGTGACACTCCATTCCACATGGTGCGGACTGGATCCAATGTACACAGTCACGACACATTTCTCTGTGCCATGCTCGACGAATTCAGGACCATCGTACTCTGGCTGGCTCCTGATTCCGAGGCGAACTGTGCATGCTTTCAACAACTTGGGGAAACCATCTTCATTCTAGCAAAAGCTGGTTTGGCAGCGGACCTCCATCTGACTTCTAAGAGAAGGAAAGGGGGAAAGCATTTTTGAAATGAAGGGATGAGAGCAAGATTTTTTTAAGAAAATAGTTTTGACTCAAAAACTTTTGATCGGGCTAAGGGTTACGTCCTGCGGCCAACCTAACAGCTCCGATACCACCTGAAGCGTCCCAATCCTCTGGGACTTAAATGTGATACAATTACTAGTCCCAGGAGGCTAGTAAACACATTTATACATCAGATGATTACAGATCTGCTTAAACGAGACAAACCTATAAAGGTGGCGATCAACTTTAAGAGTTGGTCGACAACTCGGGACATATCATCAGAGTGGGGCTGAAGCAGCCCAATATACGCAGCGAAGCAAATTAGCGGTCCAACAGCCACAGGCAAGGTTGGGAACAGGCGTAACTCTTACCCGATCTCCTTTTTCTGAAAAAAATAAATAAGAAAGGGTGAGTACAAACGTACTCAGCAGCCCACCTTCACCCGCGGAATGGGGAAATCAGATATAATGCATGGAATATGTGGAGCTCAGGATATTTTGCAGAAACAGCAATATTTTATGCAGGGTTGTTTTGAAAAAACATTTTGTATTTTGCAAAGCGCATCCTCTCCAAAAGGAGCAGGAAGTTTTTCAGTATTATAACAAAATCCCCTGGACTAAACCATCCAGGTATCTCAGCAGTTTCCCACTGGTTTTCCTTTTCAAAAATAGCTACTGGACTTCCCGTCCACCATAGCTCACGGCTCAACCGCCGAACCTTTTAAAAACCATTTTTCTCAAACGCACCCTTTGTTGAAAACAAAACATTAATTGCCATACCATACCAGACTCGTCCATTCCTGTGGACACGAACTATTCGAATAGGTTTTCAAACTCTGCGCAGAGGTGTACACTTTACCCACTAGTCCGGTTTCTGCAATCTCACCGTCGTGAGACCCGAATGCCGAATCTCTTTCTTTCCTCGCACGTCCTAACCTTAATAGTTATACCGGAAGGAGTCAAGACACCACCATGTCCAAACCGGACAAAACATTCCCCCTCCTTATCCTCCCGGTGCTCCCTAGCCTTCATAACCCTGGGGTTGGACCGTACGAGTTCAGATTGAGTGACTGCCCACACAGTCTCGAGTGGTTGTACTTATCATGAGTACAGGTAGTGAAAGATGACAAATATGTCCTTATACGAGGGGACAATCCTTCTGCTCACGCCTAAACCAGCTGAGCCATCACCTTAGGCCCTCCCCTAAACCAGGGAATCCCTGATTATCCCACTCACAAGGTGATAAGGGTGAAAACCCTTCATCATACACATTTTGAAAAGCATTTTCTTTTGAAAACTCACACATTTCCTCAAATCATTTGTAACAAATATATCAGGGATTGATTGCGGCAAGCGGCTGGGTGGCCATAATAACTTGTCTCAAAATCATATCATGCATAAAATAACAGGCTGAGGGTTGTGGTTGAAAAATCATAGGTAATTTATGCATCAAAGGGATCCTGTGAGCTTGCCGTGCTTATTCGGCAAAGGGGGAAGGGGAGCTCACGGAACTGGCTTCTGGCTCCACCGCCTGGCGTAGACTTGCAGATCTAGCCTCCACGAGACGACACGAACGCTCCGATAACAGGAGGGTGGACTGGAGGCGAAGCGACACTATGCGTGTAGCCGGCAGAGCGGAGTAACTGAGTGAGTGGGGTGTTTTCCTTGGCTGAGGGTGTTGAGTGTGTGTGGAGAGGGAGAGGGTAGCTGGGTGTATTTATAGCTAGGTGTATGTGGTGTAGCACAGTGAAATTCACTGTTGGTGAGAATAGTGATGAATGAATCGTCTGACTTAGTATGAACAAGAGAGTTATAGGCAGAATATGGGACGAGAGTATTTTGGGAGTTTTCTGGAATATGAACCATGCTTAAGGGATGACATGGTTGGATAGGGAATAGTTTGATAAGAATTTAGAAACGAGAATTATTTGAATCTGAGTTTGGAAGCCTGGTTCGAAGGAATCTCAAGTTAAGCGTGCTCAACTTGGAGAAACCTAGGATGGGTGACCAGATGGGAAGTTCCCATTGGAAGGAAAATCATAGTCACCGGAGTTTGTATAACTGGAATATGGGTCTAGCTGGTCTTAGGTGGACTGGACAGCATGATGGATGAGTAGTTGAAATTTGGGGTGATCGGATGATCGATGAATAGTAACGGTAAATAGTAACGGTAAATAGTAACGACAAATAGTGACGGTAAATAGTAACGGTAAATAGCGACGGTAAATAGTAACGGTAAATAGTGACGGTAAGTAGTAACAGTAAAATAGTGACGGTAAATAGTAACGGTAAAATAGTGACGGTAAATAGTAACGGTAAAATAGTGACGGTAAATAGTAACGGTAAATAGTGACAGTAAAATAGTGACGGTAAATAGTGACGGTAAATAGTGACGGTAAATAGTGATGATGAACGAACGATGAACGATGAATAGGAACTATGAACGAACGATGAACGATCGAACGGACGAACGATCGGAATTTTGGCAGCATAACGGCAGGAAAAGGATTATTTGGACGAACGAACGATCGAACGATCGGACGAACGGATGAACGAACCATGAACGATCGGACGAACGATCAAACGATCGGAATTTCTGCAGCATAACGACAGGAAAAAGATTATTTGGACGAACGATCGGACGAACGGACGAACGAACCATGAACGATCGGACGAACGATCGAACGATCGGACGAACGAACGAACAACTAAGAACAGGGGGACGAACGATCGAAGAACGACCGAACGATCCTTGTGCTAGTGTGTGCTTATGTGGAACATGGAGTGGGTGTGTGTGGGGGGGGAGAGAGTTGCCATGAGATGGCTTGGGGTGGGATGAGAGGAGGCCCTTGCCCCTCTATTTATAGCCATGGTGGGGGGATTAGGGGGAGGGATGAGAGGATTAGTGGGAGGATGAGAGGATTAGTGGGAGATTAGCATGGATTTGTCTTATATGAGTGTAATTAGCTTGTAGAGCTCACCGTATGACACCGGAGGCATACATATACGTATGAGCATGAAGAAAGTTATGAAGAAAATATTTGTGGGGGCTTGAAAAATGATTCTGAAGGTATTTCTCAGGAGGAAAATACTTGGAGATATATCGGTGGAATATTTGGGTAGTATTTCTGAAAAGAATCAGAGGGGATCTCTGGGGAAATATTTGTAGTATATTTTAAGGAGGATTTTGGAGAGAATATAGACCACTATAATTTATTTGTTGATATCAACTAGCAAACAAACATTTTGAAACGAAATTTGAAATTCATTTTGAATTTAGAGCGAGTTTGAGAATATTTCAGAATTTGAATTTTTGGGATGCTACAGTTGTCTAGGCTCGGGCAGGCCGACCTAGACTCCTCTAATCGACGTAGAGTCGAGGAGAGGCAGAGAATTTGGGATCGAGAGGCTAAACCTAAACTAGACTAGAACTACTCCTAGGATAAAATATGAAATAGAAGTTGTATTGATTCGATTGATGATTACAAATCGGCCGTAGACCTCTCTTTTTATAGAGGAGGGGGGCTGGACCCTTTACACGACTGGATTCCGAGCTAATTCCGCAAATCTAGCCAACAAACATAGCACAAAACTCGGAACCCTAAACTGCTCTGCGCATGCGCGGACCGTCCGGCCCACAGGCGCGGACTGTCCGGACCGCGGACCGTCCGGCCTCAGGGCCGGACCATCCGCCCGCTCAAAATGGAGCTCAACATATGCCCCCCTGCCTTTTGGTGGAGCTGAGCAAACCAAAAGCAACTAACTCGATGTGATTACATCGGTTCTATTAGGCATCTTGCCACATACTAGGATGGTACTGTTTGAGGAAACGCCCATTCAAAGCCTTAGGCAAGTCCTTGCCTTGTAATGTTTGTAGCAAATAGGCATTGCCAGACATCACCTGTTTTACTTTATAAGGACCTTCCCAGCTTGGTGACCATTTCCCGAACTTCCGGTCTTTATTCCTTAGAGGCAGAATGGTCTTCCACACCAGGTCCCCTACTTGAAATGATTTTGCTTTGACCTTCTTGTTGTAGGCCCTGGCTACCATGATCTTGTCCTTTTCTATTGCTCCCAAAGCTATCATCCTCTTGTCAGTCACCTCATCAATATTATCAATCATTGAATCATAATAATCAGTAGCAGTTAGATCATTTTGTTTGGCGAACCTGACAGCATTCAAACTTATTTCCACAGGCAACACTGCTTCCTGCCCATAGACAAGCTCAAAAGGAGATATTTTAGTAGCCCTATGTTTAGATATCCTATGAGCCCATAAAGCTTCAGACAAAATCTTATGCCAATGTTTAGGATTATCAGATATTTTCTTTTTTACCAAATTAATCAATGTCCTATTGCTAGACTCGGCCTGACCGTTGGCCTGAGCATAATATGGAGATGAATTAAGCAGCTTAATTTTGTATAATTCAGCAAATTCACGTACCTCCTTTGACATAAAAGAAGTACCTTGATCTGTAGTTAAGGTCTGGGGAATGCCGAATCTTTGAATAATATGCTCAGTTATAAACTCGATTACCTCCTTGTGTGTCATGTTCTTTAGAGCAACGGCTTCAGTCCATTTGGTGAAGTAGTCAGTGGCAACTAACACAAACCGATGCCCCTTTGATGATGAAGGATGAATTTCTCCAATAAAGTCTAATCCCCATCCTCTGAACGGCCAAGGCTTGATGATAGGATGTAATTCGGCTGCAGGGACCAACTGTAGGTCGCCGAACTTTTGACACACTTGGCAACCCTTGTAGTACTTGAAACAATCAGCTATCATACTAGGCCAATAAAAACCGGACCTTCGCAACAACCACTTCATCTTTGGAGCTGATTGATGAGTACCACAAATCCCTTCATGTACTTCGGCCATGGCTAATATAGCATCATCTGGGCCCAAGCACTTAAGCAGGATGTCATTGACTGTTCGGCGGTAAAGTTCGTCACTCATCAAAACATACTTGAAAGCTGTTCGCCGAATGTTCTTATCTGTTTTGATATTGGGATTTCGTAAATAATTAAGTATAGGTGTCCTCCAATCTCTTGCATCGGCTTCATCGTCAGCCGAATCGATTAAGAGAACATTTCTGGTAACCCCGGACGGTCCGGCGCCATCACGCGGACGGTCCGCGACCTGGGAATTTGGCTCTGCACTGGTTATCAGATTTTCAGTTTTGTGAAACTTCCCTCTCTTTATCCGATAACCTAATGCATCTTGTGCCAAATCGTTAGCTCTATGATTCTCAACTCTAGAGATATGCCGAATACTGAATTCGTCAAAAGAATGAATTATGCTCCAACATTTCTCAAGGTAACTATTTAGAGTACCATCAAAACATTGATATTCTTCTAACACTTGTTGGACAACCAGCTGAGAATCACCAAATACCTTCACATGTTTTACTCCCATACCATTTAAAAGTTCTAAGTGAAAGGGAAATGTGCCCTTGGGCCATTTCTAAGTATTTTGGTGATTGAGTACCAACACATGTGCTTAATTGTGAATTTATGTACATGGATGAACAAGGTGCAAATCATGAAGTGAAGGTATGTTTCTAAGCCTTAGTACATTGGTTTTATGTACTAATATATTTGTCTAAGTGTGAGAAACAGAAAGAAGAAGAAAAGAGAAGAGGAGAAAAGACTTGGCTGTGTGCAGCCAAGACTCAGCTCGGTCTGGAGCACCGGACTGTCCGGTGTGCACCAGACAGTGTCCGGTGCGCCAGGCTGACTCGGCTCGAACTGGCCGCTCTCGGGAATTGGCCGACGGCGTACGGCTAAAATTCACCGGACTGTCCGGTGTGCACCGGACTGTCTGGTGAGCCAACGGTCGGCCAGGGCCAACGGTCGGCCGCGCAATCCGCGCGGGACACGTGGCCGAGCCAACGGTCGGAAGACGGCACCGGACTGTCCGGTGTGCACCGGACTGTCCGGTGCGCCAACGGCTCGCAGATCTCCAACGGGCTGCAACGGTCGGCAGCGCCAGTTAAGGAAACAAATCGGGCACCGGACAGTGTCCGGTGTGCACCGGACTGTCCGGTGCCCCCGACGACAGAAGGCAAGGATGGCCTTCCGGATTTGCTCTCAACGGCTCCTAGCTGCCTTGGGGCTATAAAAGGAGCCCCTAGGCGCATGGAGGAGACACACAAGCAACCTTTGAGCACTCTTGATCATCCACACTAAGTCTCTGCGCATTCGTTTGTGTTTCTAAGTGATTCGAGCTCTGTTCTAAGTGAGAACTCTGAGATAGTCTTGTGAGCTCGATTCTTGGCCGTGTGTGTGCGCTTTTGCTGTGGATTTGTGTGTGTTGCTTCCCTCCCTTACTCTGTGCTTCTCTGTGATCATATACTTGTAAGGGCAAGAGACTCCAATTTGTGGAGATTCCTTGCAAACAGGATAGTGAAAGGAACAACAAAACACCGTGGTATTCAAGTGGGTCTTTGGACCGCTTGAGAGGGGTTGATTGCAACCCTCGTCCGTTGGGACGCCACAACGTGGAGTAGGCAAGCGTTGGTCTTGGCCGAACCACGGGATAAAACCACTGTGTCATCTCTGTGCTTGATCTTCTTGTGGTACTGCGTTTTGTTGAGACTTCACCTTAGCCACTTGGCAATAATCGTGCTAACACTTAACAAGTTTTTGTGGCTTAAGTTTGAAGTTTTTACAGGATCACCTATTCACCCCCCCCCTCTAGGTGCTCTCAATTGGTATCAGAGCCGTTCTATTCACAAAGGGACTAACCGCCCGAATAGATGGATCCTAAGGGGAAGGGTATAGTGATCAACGACAAAGAAAAGGAGACCTTCGTCAACGAGCCGAAGGACGACAAGCCTACCGACTCCGGCTCGAGCCATAGACGGAAGGAAGGGAGGAAGAAGAAGACAAGGCGCATCAAGGAGATCGTCTACTACGACAGCGATGAGTCTACTTCCTCCCAAAAGGACGACCACAGCGACTACGAGAGGAAGAAATCGGTTAATTCGAACTTTTCTTTTGACTACTCTCGTATTCCGCAAAGTTCACATTCACATTTGCTCTCCATTCCACTCGGCAAGCCCCCACACTTTGATGGAGAGGACTACGGATTTTGGAGCCACAAAATGCGTAGTCACCTATTCTCTCTCCATCCTAGTATTTGGGAGATTGTAGAGAGTGGAATGCATTTTGATAGTTCGGATAGTCCCATGTTCATTAATGAACAAATTCATAAGAATGCACAAGCTACTATTGTTCTTCTAGCTTCCTTGTGCAGGGATGAATACCATAAGGTGAGCGGCTTGGATAACGCCAAGCAAATCTGGGACACCCTCAAGATTTCTCATGAGGGGAACGACGTCACCTTACTCACCAAGATGGAGTTGGTGGAGGGAGAGCTTGGACGGTTCGCGATGATAAGGGGCGAGGAGCCGACGCAAACATACAACCGGCTCAAGACCCTTATCAACAAGATAAGAAGCTACGGGAGCACGCGATGGACGGACCACGACGTCGTCCACCTAATGCTCAGGTCATTTACCGTTCTTGATCCTCACTTGGTGAACAATATACGTGAAAATCCCAGGTACACCAAGATGTCGCCCGAAGAAGTTCTTGGGAAATTCGTTAGCGGGCGAATGATGATCAAGGAGGCAAGATATGTGGACGACGCCTTGAATGGTCCGATCAACGAGCCGCAACCCCTTGCTCTCAAGGCAACACGAAGCAAGGAGGCGCTACCTAGCAAGGTGGCACAGATTGAAGCGGCTGGCCTTAATGATGAAGAGATGGCTCTCATCATCAAAAGATTCAAGACGGTGCTTAAAGGTCACAAGGGACAACCAAGCAAGACCAAAGCCAAGGGGAAGCGCTCATGCTTCAAATGCGGTAAGCTTGGTCATTTCATTGCTAACTGTCCCGATAATGAAAGTGACCAGGAAAAGGGGAACAAAAGAGAGAAGAAGAAGCAATACAAGAAGGCAAAGGGCGAGGCGCATCTAGGAAAGGAGTGGGACTCGGATTGCTCCTCCTCCGACTCCGACAACGAAGGGCTCGCCGCCACTGCCTTCAACAAATCAGCTCTCTTCCCCAACGAGCGTCTCACTTGCCTCATGGCAAGGGAGAAGAAGGTGAGTACTCAAGACTCCACTTATGCTTCTTCTAGTGATAGTGAGTCTAGTAGTGATGATGATGACATAGATTATTCATGCTTGTTCAAGGGCTTAGATAGATCTAAGATAGATAAAATCAATGAATTGATTGATGCATTGAATGAAAAGGATAGGCTTTTAGAAAAGCAAGAGGATTTATTGTATGATGAACATGATAAATTTGTAGAAGCACAAAAAGCATATGCTTTAGAAGTGAAAAGAAATGAAATGCTTTCTAGTGAATTATCTTCCTGTCATGAAACCATTGCTACCTTAAGAAGTGTTAATAATGATTTAAGTGCTAAACTAGAAGTAGCTAGTAAATCAAATTCCTGTGTTGAACATGTTGAAATTTGTACTAGGTGTAAGGATTTTGATGTTAATGCTTGTAATGAATACTTAGTGTCAATTTCAAAACTAAATGATGAAGTGGCTAGTCTTAATGCCCAACTTAAGACTAGCAAAAGTGAAGTTGATAAGATAAAATTTGCAAGGGATGCCTACACGGTTGGTAGACACCCCTCAATTAAGGATGGTCTTGGCTTCAAGAGAGAGGCCAAGAACTTAACAAGCCATAAGGCTCCCATCTTCGTCAAGGAGAAAGGGAAGGCCCCTATGGCTAGTAGTGCTAAAAAGAACCATGCTTTCTTATACCATGATAGGAGACATGCTAGAAATGCTTATAATGATTTTGATTCACATGTTTATGATTCTCATGCCATGTTTGCCTCTAGTTCCTCTCATAAGCATGATAGAGATATGAGTAGGAAAAATGTTGCACATATGTCTAGGAGAAATTTTGCTCATGTTCCTAGAAAAGTTGTAAACAAACCTTCTACCATTTATTATGCTTGCAATACTCCCTTTGCTATTTGTAGAAAGGGTAAGAAGGTAGTTGCTAGGAAATTAGGGGCTAGATGCAAGGGAGATAAATCTTGCATTTGGGTCCCTAAAGATATTTGTGCTAACCTTGCAGGACCCAACATGAGTTGGGTACCTAAGACCCAAGCCTAAATTTGCCTTGCAGGTTTATGCATCCGGGGGTTCAAGCTGGATTATCGACAGCGGATGCACAAACCATATGACGGGGGAGAAGAAGATGTTCACCTCCTACGTCAAGAATAAGGATTCCCAAGATTCAATTATATTCGGTGATGGGAATCAAGGCAAGGTAAAAGGGTTAGGTAAAATTGCAATTTCTAATGAGCATTCTATATCAAATGTATTCCTAGTGGAGAGTCTTGGATATAATTTGCTATCTGTTAGTCAATTATGTCAAATGGGATATAATTGTTTGTTTACAAATGTAGATGTGTCTGTCTTTAGAAGATGTGATGGTTCACTAGCTTTTAAGGGTGTACTAGACGGCAAGCTTTATTTAGTTGATTTTACAAAAGAAGAGGCCGGTCTAGATGCATGCTTAATGGCTAAGACTTGCATGGGCTGGCTGTGGCATCGCCGCTTAGCTCATGTGGGGATGAAGAACCTCCACAAGCTTCTAAAGGGAGAACACGTGATAGGTCTAACAAATGTGCATTTCGAAAAAGATAGACCTTGTGCAGCTTGTCAGGCAGGTAAACAGGTGGGAGGAGCGCATCACAGCAAGAATGTGATGACCACATCAAGACCTCTGGAGCTGCTGCATATGGACCTCTTCGGACCCGTCGCCTATCTAAGCATAGGAGGAAGTAAGTATGGTTTAGTTATTGTTGATGACTTTTCCCGCTTCACTTGGGTGTTCTTTTTGCAGGATAAGTCTGAAACCCAAGGGACCCTCAAGCGCTTCCTCAGGAGGGCTCAAAATGAGTTTGAGCTCAAGGTGAAGAAGATAAGGAGCGACAACGGGTCCGAGTTCAAGAACCTTCAAGTGGAGGAGTTTCTTGAGGAGGAAGGGATCAAGCACGAGTTCTCCGCTCCCTATACACCACAGCAAAATGGTGTGGTAGAGAGGAAGAACAGGACGCTAATCGATATGGCAAGGACGATGCTTGGAGAGTTCAAGACCCCCGAGTGCTTTTGGTCGGAAGCCGTGAACACGGCTTGTCACGCCATCAACAGGGTCTATCTTCATCGACTCCTCAAGAAGACGTCATATGAGCTACTAACCGGTAACAAACCCAATGTATCTTACTTTCGTGTTTTTGGGAGCAAGTGCTACATTCTAGTGAAGAAGAGTAGAAATTCTAAGTTTGCTCCCAAAGCTGTAGAAGGGTTTTTATTAGGTTATGATTCAAATACAAAGGCGTATAGGGTCTTCAACAAATCATCGGGTTTGGTTGAAGTCTCTAGCGACGTTGTATTTGATGAGACTAATGGCTCTCCAAGAGAGCAAGTTGTTGATTGTGATGATGTAGATGAAGAAGATGTTCCAACGGCCGCTATACGAACCATGGCGATTGGAGACGTTCGGCCACAGGAACAAGATGAACGAGATCAACCTTCTTCCTCAACAACGGTGCATCCCCCAACTCAAGACGATGAACAGGTTCATCAAAAGGAGGCGTGTGATCAAGGGGGAGCACAAGATGATCATGTGATGGAGGAAGAAGCGCAACCGGCACCTCCAACCCAAGTTCGAGCAATGATTCAAAGGGATCATCCCGTCGACCAAATTCTGGGTGACATTAGCAAGGGAGTAACTACTCGATCTCGATTAGTTAATTTTTGTGAACATTACTCTTTTGTCTCCTCTATTGAGCCTTTCAGGGTAGAGGAGGCCTTGCTAGATCCGGACTGGGTGTTGGCCATGCAGGAGGAACTTAACAACTTCAAGCGCAATGAAGTTTGGACGCTGGTGCCTCGTCCAAAGCAAAATGTTGTGGGAACCAAGTGGGTGTTCCGCAACAAACAGGACGAGCACGGGGTGGTGACGAGGAACAAGGCTCGACTTGTGGCAAAAGGTTATGCCCAAGTCGCAGGTTTGGACTTTGAGGAGACTTTTGCTCCTGTGGCTAGGCTAGAATCAATTCGTATCTTGCTAGCATATGCCGCTCACCATTCTTTCAGGTTGTACCAAATGGATGTGAAGAGCGCTTTCCTCAACGGGCCAATAAAGGAGGAGGTGTACGTGGAGCAACCCCCTGGCTTCGAGGATGAGCGGTACCCCGACCACGTGTGTAAGCTCTCTAAGGCGCTCTATGGACTTAAGCAAGCCCCAAGAGCATGGTATGAATGCCTTAGAGATTTCTTACTTGCTAATGCTTTCAAGGTTGGGAAAGCCGATCCAACTCTTTTTACAAAGACATGTGATGGTGATTTGTTTGTGTGCCAAATTTATGTCGATGACATAATATTTGGTTCTACTAATCAAAAGTCTTGTGAAGAGTTTAGCAGGGTGATGACGCAGAAATTCGAGATGTCGATGATGGGCGAGTTGAACTACTTCCTTGGGTTCCAAGTGAAACAACTCAAGGACGGCACCTTCATCTCCCAAACGAAGTACACGCAAGATCTGCTAAAGAGGTTTGGGATGAAGGACGCCAAGCCCGCAAAGACTCCGATGGGAACCGACGGACACACCGACCTCAACAAAGGAGGTAAGTCCGTTGATCAAAAAGCATACCGGTCAATGATAGGGTCTTTACTTTATTTATGTGCTAGTAGACCGGATATTATGCTTAGCGTATGCATGTGTGCTAGATTTCAATCCGATCCTAAGGAGTGTCACTTGGTGGCGGTGAAGCGAATTCTCAGATATTTAGTCGCTACGCCTTGCTTCGGGATCTGGTATCCAAAGGGGTCTAACTTTGACTTGATTGGGTACTCAGATTCCGACTATGCTGGATGTAAGGTCGATAGGAAGAGTACATCAGGGACGTGCCAATTCTTAGGAAGGTCCCTGGTGTCATGGAACTCTAAGAAACAAACCTCCGTTGCCCTATCCACCGCTGAGGCCGAGTACGTTGCCGCAGGTCAGTGTTGCGCGCAACTACTTTGGATGAGGCAAACCCTCCGGGACTTTGGCTACAATCTGAGCAAAGTCCCACTCCTATGTGATAATGAGAGTGCTATCCGAATAGCGGAAAATCCTGTTGAGCACAGCCGCACAAAGCACATTGACATCCGGCATCACTTTTTGAGAGACCACCAGCAAAAGGGAGATATCGAAGTGTTTTATGTTAACACCGAGAACCAGCTAGCCGATATCTTTACCAAGCCTTTAGATGAGAAGACCTTTTGCAGGCTGCGTAGTGAGCTAAATGTCTTAGATTCGCGGAACTTGGATTGATTTGTAGCATACATGTATTTATGCCTTTGATCATGTTCTTTCTGCATTTTGTTGCTTATTATGGTGCTCAAGTTGTACAAACATTCCCTGGACCTCACAAGTCCGTTGCAAAGTGATGCACATGTTTAGGGGGAGATGTGTTACAACTTGACCCTTTGAGACTAACCATATGTTTGAGTTTGCCTGTTTTAGTCTCAAAGGAGAATTGAAAGGGAAAAGGTGGACTTGAACCATGAAAGACTTCCACTGCACTCCGATGAGAGGGTAACTTATTCCAAGTCCATCTCATTAACTCTTATTGCCATTTGCTCTTAATTGAAGATTTTGGTGAGGCAATGGGGTTAAAGGGCCAAGATTTATCCCGTTTTGGTGGTTGATGCCAAAGGGGGAGAAAATAAAGGCCAAAGCAATAAATGGATCAGCTACCACTTGAGAAATTTGAAAATAGTAGAGTAGAGTTTTTGGTTTGTCAAAACCCTTTTATTGTCTCTTTTGGCTTCTTGTGGGGAGAAGTAGCATTTATGGGAAAAAGGGGGAGTTTTTGACATCTTTGATCAATCTCTTTTGGAATGACTCTCTTTATGCTTCAACATGTGTGTTTGACTTAGAGATAGAGATTTGAGTTTGATTTGCAAAAACAAACCAAGTGGTGGCAAAGGATGATCCATATATGCCAAAATTGAATCAAAATAAATTTGAGTTTTAATTTGAAGTAAGTTTGCACTTGTTCTAGTTACTTTATGTTGTGTTGGCATAAATCACCAAAAAGGGGGAGATTGAAAGGGAAATGTGCCCTTGGGCCATTTCTAAGTATTTTGGTGATTGAGTACCAACACATGTGCTTAATTGTGAATTTATGTACATGGATGAACAAGGTGCAAATCATGAAGTGAAGGTATGTTTCTAAGCCTTAGTACATTGGTTTTATGTACTAATATATTTGTCTAAGTGTGAGAAACAGAAAGAAGAAGAAAAGAGAAGAGGAGAAAAGACTTGGCTGTGTGCAGCCAAGACTCAGCTCGGTCTGGAGCACCGGACTGTCCGGTGTGCACCGGACAGTGTCCGGTGCGCCAGGCTGACTCGGCTCGAACTGGCCGCTCTCGGGAATTGGCCGACGGCGTACGGCTAAAATTCACCGGACTGTCCGGTGTGCACCGGACTGTCCGGTGAGCCAACGGTCGGCCAGGGCCAACGGTCGGCCGCGCAATCCGCGCGGGACACGTGGCCGAGCCAACGGTCGGAAGACGGCACCGGACTGTCCGGTGTGCACCGGACTGTCCGGTGCGCCAACGGCTCACAGATCTCCAACGGGCTGCAACGGTCGGCAGCGCCAGTTAAGGAAACAAATCGGGCACCGGACAGTGTCCGGTGTGCACCGGACTGTCCGGTGCCCCCGACGACAGAAGGCAAGGATGGCCTTCCGGATTTGCTCTCAACGGCTCCTAGCTGCCTTGGGGCTATAAAAGGAGCCCCTAGGCGCATGGAGGAGACACACAAGCAACCTTTGAGCACTCTTGATCATCCACACTAAGTCTCTGCGCATTCGTTTGTGTTTCTAAGTGATTCGAGCTCTGTTCTAAGTGAGAACTCTGAGATAGTCTTGTGAGCTCGATTCTTGGTCGTGTGTGTGCGCTTTTGCTGTGGATTTGTGTGTGTTGCTTCCCTCCCTTACTCTGTGCTTCTCTGTGATCATATACTTGTAAGGGCAAGAGACTCCAATTTGTGGAGATTCCTTGCAAACGGGATAGTGAAAGGAACAACAAAACACCGTGGTATTCAAGTGGGTCTTTGGACCGCTTGAGAGGGGTTGATTGCAACCCTCGTCCGTTGGGACGCCACAACGTGGAGTAGGCAAGCGTTGGTCTTGGCCGAACCACGGGATAAAACCACTGTGTCATCTCTGTGCTTGATCTTCTTGTGGTACTGCGTTTTGTTGAGACTTCACCTTAGCCACTTGGCAATAATCGTGCTAACACTTAACAAGTTTTTGTGGCTTAAGTTTGAAGTTTTTACAGGATCACCTATTCACCCCCCCCTCTAGGTGCTCTCACTAAGCCGAATAGGAGGGCCTCATATTCAGCTTGATTATTAGTGCAATAAGTTTTCAATCGGCTAGAGAAGTCAAAGGAGACATTACTTGGTGAAACAAGCACAATGCCAATTCCTTGCCCTTTATTGCAAACCGATCCATCAAAATATAAATTCCAAGGAGTAATAGTGAGGTATGACATGTCTAGTTCATGAATATCATTAACCCGATGTTCTACAATGAAATCCACTATGACTTGGCCTTTCATAGATTTCAATGGTTCATAGGCCAAGTCATATTCTATGAGTGCATAAGCCCACTTACCAATTCTACCACTCATAATTGGGTTATGCAACATATATTTGATCACATCGGCTTGACCAGAAACAGTGCAATGACTAGACAGTAAATAACATCTACATTTGGTGCATGCAAAAAACAAGCATAAGCATAACTTTTCAATAAAAGTGTACCTTGTTTCAGCATCCACCAACCTTCGGCTTAGATATGTCACCACATGCTCCTTCCCCTCAGTTTCTTGTGTCAGAACAGCCCCAATGACCTTATCCTCGGCTGCGATGTATAATCGGAATGGTACTCTTGCTCGTGGTGCTTTTAATACGGGAGCCGAAGATAAGTATTTTTTTGATGAGATCAAATGCTTCTTGCTGTTCTGCCCCCCAAGCGAATTCGGCATCATTCTTAAGCCGAAGAATAGGGGTGAACGCATCAATCTTCCCGGCTAGGTTAGAAATAAACCTTCATAAATAATTCACCTTGCCGAGAAACCTCTGTACCTCGACCTTACAGGTCGGAGGTCCCACATTCCGAATAGACTTGATTCGGTCAGGGTCTATCTCTATACCATGTTCATGTATGACAAATCCTAAAAACTTACCAGCCGACACTCCAAAAGCACATTTACGTGGGTTCATTTTCAAACCATACTGACGCATTTTATCAAAGGCTTTGCGCAAATCAGCTATATGAGAACTAAACTTAGCCGATTTGACTACAATTTTATCAATGTAAACTTCCACAGTGTTTCCTAACAATTCATGGAAGATCAAATTCATAGCCCTCTGATAAGTAGCGCCAGCATTTTTCAGACCAAATGTCATGACAACCCACTCAAATAAATAAATGAAGCCTGGACATATAAAGGCCGTTTTAGACGCATCTTCTTCGGCCATGAAAATCTGATTATATCCGGCATTACCATCAAGGAAACTAATAATTCTATTTCCTGATGCATTATTGATTAATGTGTCGGCTATGGGCATGGGGTATTCGTCTTTAGGAGTTGCTCTATTTAAATTGCGAAAATCAATGCATACTCTAAGTTTACCTGACTCCTTCTTCTCCACCGGCACAATATTAAAATCAGCTTCTAGCAGCCGGTGGATTTCATCCTTGATGCGTGGGAGAAGATCTGGACGAAATGTTCTAGCTCTTTGCTTGAAAGGTCTGAAACCAGATTTAATAGGCAGCCGATGCTCTACGATCTCTCGGCTTAATCCAGGCATCTCAGTATAATTCCAAGCAAAGCAATCTGAATATTTCTTCAATAGACCGATCATCTCATCTCTAGGATCAGTCTCCAGGGTCTTGTTTACAAAAGTCGGCCTTGGAGTTTTACCATCTCCTATGTCAATCTCCTCCAAAGGATCGGCCGATGTAAACCCCTGTCCTAGTTTATCAAGATCTCTGAATTCCTCTATCATGTTCCCCACAGAAGAATTAGAAGATCTTTGTGTGACGATGGACTCTCCGGTCTCGGGGACCAGATCATCCGTAATACTGTCCTTTTGCTGTGATATATGTTCGGTCTTAAAGTCCGAACCCTTTTGTGAAAGACCAGACCATCCGGCCTTGGAAGCCAAACTGTCCGTGGTCAGAGACTCATGAATTTTGTGTGTATTCATCATTTAAACTTTATTTAGGATTTAGCCAATTCTCCATCGGCTCTAGCATTACAGAAATGAAGCCTTTCTTATCTATACTTATGAATTGATAATCAGAAAAATCTACTCCTGTGAGACATGTAGCAGTCTCATAAGTCCAGAGTACAGGGGCATCGGCCACAGCGATGCAGGCCGATACATCAGCATGTACTTGTTCTATGTCATCGCCTACCCATTGTATTAGCATTTGATGTAATGTAGAAGGTATACATTGATTAGCGTGAATCCAATCTCTGCCTAGAATTAAACTGTAATTTCCTTCTACATCAGCGACGAAGAATGCAACAGCAAGGGTCTTAGTCCCGATGGTTAATTCAACGGACGTGACCCCCCTGGCTTTGATCGAACTATCAGTTCCAACACCGCTGAGGGTCATGTTGGTCTTGACAAGTTCGTCATCTTGTTTACCTATTTTTCTGTATAATGAATAAGGCATTAGATTTACAGCCGCCCCTCCGTCTACCAACATCTTAGCAATCGATATCCCATCAATGTGACCGCGCACGAAGAGCGGCTTTAAATGATTTACCGATTCCTTTGGTTTAGTAAAGGCGGCTTCTTTAGGACCAAAATTAAACTGGGCAACAACAGGTTCATCGTCGCCGATAATAGTACAATCGGCGGAAAATGTAATAATATTTACATCCATACCTGGGCGTTCTGGAGAAGCCTCGTAGTCGACCAGGTCTTCTCCCAGCAGGTCGTCCTCCTCCATTGATGTTGTCGTGTCGTTGGAGGCTTCCTGGTGAACGGCGGACGGTCCGCGCGCGGGGGCCGGACGGTCCGCGCCTGGTGCAGGTTGTCCAGACGCTTCCTGGCGAAGGCCGGACGGTCCGCGCGTAGAGGCCGGATGGTCCGCGCCTGGTGCAGATTGTCCAGACGCTTCCTGGTGAAGGACGGACGGTCCGCGCGCAGAGGCCGGACTGTCCGCGCCTGGTGCAGATTGTCCAGTCTTGCTGGCCGTGCTATCAGCCATACCTGCAAGGTGCTGCGCATGTGTTGTTTGATTTTCTATTTCTGTGGCCGTTTGTTTTTCCTCAACGGCCTTTGGTCTCCATTTCTTTTGCGGTGGCGGGTATAGTGGATGTGTGTCATTGAATATCTTTTCCGCCTCTTTCTCCTGGCTCTCCTTCACTCTTAGGCGCTGTAATTTTCTCTTTTGGGACCGTGTCAATCCTGCTGGGCACCATCGAGGCATGGAGTATTTTGGATCGGCTGTTTTGATGGTAGTCGTATCCTTTTTGGTTGTGTTGGCCGATTCACCAAATATCATCGGCCCTTTATTGTCTCCCTGTATGACAACATCTGTAGTGCCTATTTTGATGATGTCCTTTTTCGCTGTTCTTTGAGTTGCTACAGGCATATGCCCCCCTGCCGGATTGGTCGGCCTAGGAGGCCGAGTAGTCTGGCAATTTTGTTGGGCCTGTGCCTGGTGACCGGATTCAGCAGCGCTCAATCGGTCTTGCACTGGCGGCGTCAACCTATCAAAAACGGATGTTTGGGGTGCCCCCCAGGCGGGGTACTGTGGCATCCCAAATGGATATGGTGGCATGCCCCACATTTGATTTGGGACATATGGTGGAGGTAAGTATGTGTATGGATATGGCATAGATGGATAAGGAGGTGGAGGGGTCCATGTCGGCATGTTAGGTCTCAATTGTACAATAGGACCTTTAATTTCTTCTGATTGGTGAGGTGGTCCAATCGGCCTGACCTGACGTTGCTCATGAATGGGTGAGCGGGGTCGCTTCGGTGGCCGGTCACTGGGACCGGCCTTCTTTTTCATATATTTAGACAACAATTGATCGAAAGTCGGGCCAGGCTTGATCAGCCGACCAGCTGCTTTAAATGTATTTGTTTTCCACGTACCTATCTCTGGTCGTCGTGGTTTGAAGGTACGTGGTCGCTGCGAGTCCTGAGCATGGCTGGACCGTCCGCTAGAGTCCTCCGGACCATCCGGAGAAGCGTCGGACCGTCCGTGTCGGGACGGCGGACTGTCCGTGATGCGAAGCACGGGTTCCCGCAACTGTCTCCCTGTTTGCGCTTGCCCCCCAGTGCTAGAGGCTGTGATGGTCACCTTCAGGGTCTCCCCTCCATCGGGAGTCTTCTCGGCCACCACTTCAGGGTCTCCCCTCCATCGGGAGTCTTCTCGGCCACCACTTTCCTGCAAGAAACTTTACAATCTCCATCGGTCTTTTTAGCATTGCCGATGATTGTTTCCTTGCCTTTGCCTTTATCGACTGTATTTGGCCGAACCAGGACTTTCTTGCCCTCGAAGTCAATCATGTTCATCGGAAAGGGCTCTGTATCCACCTGCATTTCCTGAAATTTCAATCGTCCTTCGTTAATGGCCGATTGAATCTGTCGCCGAAATACATTACAATCATTAGTGGCATGAGAAAATGAGTTATGCCACTTGTAGTACGCACGGCGTTTTAGCTCGTCGGCGGATGGAACAGTGTGATTTATTTTAATATTGCCATTTTTGAGTAATTCGTCAAATATTCTATCACACTTACCAACATTAAATGTAAACTTAACCTCCTCTTGCCGTTTCTTTTGAACTGGTTGTAAGGAGGAACAAGCCGAAGATTTGGCCTGTTTTGGCCAAACCATTTCAGCAGCGTACACTTCTGCTGATTCGTCATCTGAGCTACTTTGGTCGCATTCTACTATGTGTATGTTGTGACGCATTGTTTTAGCAGTTTCTTTGCTCCGGCTTTCGCAAGCCAAAGCTCTCTGGTGTAACTGTGCTAGTGTAAAAAATTGGATGCCTTCTAATCTTTCTTTTAAATAATATCGCAGACCATTAAAGGCTAATCCTACTAGCTGTTTCTCTGCTAAATGAATTTGAAAGCATCGGTTTCTTGTATCTCGGAATCTCCGGATGTAATCATTAACCGATTCATCTTTTGTCTGTCGCAACGACACTAAATCTACCAAATCCAACTCATAGTCACCGGAGAAAAAATGATCATGAAATTTTTGTTCTAAATCCCCCCATGATGAAATGGAATTAGGAGGTAAAGTGGCATACCATGCAAACGCGGTTCCTGTTAGCGATAATGAAAATAAACGTACGCGAAATGCCTCTGTGTCGGCCAATTCTCCCAATTGTGCTAAGAACTGGCCTATATGTTCGCGTGTGTTTTTCCCTTGATCACCCGAAAATTTTGCGAATTCGGGTACTCTAGTTCCCTGTGGGTACGGGTGGTGATCAAATCGGCTGTCATAAGGTTTCCGATATGATTGTCCCCCAGGGATCATGCTTACTCCGAGCTTATCTCGGAACGCCCCGGCTATTTCTTCCCTCACTATATCAATGGCAGCCGGTGCAAGACCACCGGCTCTCTGGTCAAACATAGGCGGGTTTGGTTGCATGTTAGTATGTTGTCGTTCCCCCCCATTGGTTTGAGCTACGTGGTGCATTTCCATTTGCCCTATATGGCTCATAGGTTTGATCGTTTCTTTCCGGCCTTCTAGGTGGGGCCGGAAAGCTTTCCTGGGCTCTGGATCCTGAATTAATGGGCTGATGCATTGCATAGTGTGATGGAAAGTGTTGCTGGGACGGGCGAGGATTCAGGTAATAATCCTCCTCAAAAGACTCATGCGCGGACTGTCCGGCTATGTACCCGGACCGTCCGTGATTATATGCGGACCGTCCGTCGTTGTATGCGGACCGTCCGACTGGGTAGTTTGGGTTCTGTGTCATATGTGGTGGCTCGGGTGCGTGTCTGGGTACCTCATTAAAAATGGGCCCGGCCATGACTGGCCCGGACGGTCCGCGATCACGCGTGGACGGTCCGGACATGTGCAGATCGGCTGTTTTCTGCCGATTTGCGGTTGCTCAGGGTACGTGTCCATCGGCATCCCATAAAGGGGTTGTGACTGGTCGTGACAACCTACAGCCGATGTATTACGCATATTACCCCCTAATTCTACTTCATGTGATGGGAAATTTGCAATGCTAGATTTGTCAAATGCACGCGCTAATCTCCTGTAGTCGTTTTGCATATCCCCTATGATATTTTGCATTTGCTCACGCTGTTCATCTACATAATTCTTAAGAGATTGCAGCTCGTTTGTATTACTTACATTGGGGATGTCTGGCGTGGGTCGCAGTGAAGCCGGATCCGTCGCCCGATGTCGGACGACTTTGTTGTTCCTGTCCACTTTGAAGTTGGCCAAGAACCTCGCTTTTGCCTCCTGGATCATCTGCTCCTTGTGCTCCTCAAACTGGAGCTGTTCGTCAGCCGGCAATGTGTCCCAAGTCGGCTCTATGATGTTGCTTGGGGAAATATCAGAGCTATCCCTTGAACCGGCCATTGAGGGCCGATTTGATGACTCTGTATTTGTGTTCCCCAGCGGAGTCGCCAAAAAGTATGTTGACGCTTTTTCGGAGCGCCAAATACTCAAGAAGAACCGGCGGCGGTGCTCTCTGGTCAGGGGCGGACGGTCCGCGACCTGGCGTGAAGCGGCGGTGCTCTCTGGTCAAGCGCGGACAGTCCGCGGCACGGGGCCGGACGGTCTGCGACCTGGTGCAGGAGCTCGGGTTCCCTGCCTGACGACCGGACGGTCCGCGCCCTAGGGCCGAACGATCCGCGCGTACGCAGGGCGACGGAAGATCGCCGGCGGCGCCTGGATCTCGCTCCCGGGAGGGACCCCATCGGAGAGGAGAGATCCTAGGGGTTGTCTAGGCTCGGGCAGGCCGACCTAGACTCCTCTAATCGACGTAGAGTCGAGGAGAGGCGGAGAATTTGGGATCGAGAGGCTAAAGGCATGTTTGGTTCATTACCTCAGTTGCCACACTTTGCCTAACTTTTCTGCCTAAGGTTAGTTATTCAATTTGAACGACTAACCTTAGGCAAAGTGTGTCATATTTAGACACAAACCAAACAGGCTCTAAACCTAAACTAGACTAGAACTACTCCTAGGATAAAATATGAAATATAAGTTGTATTGATTCGATTGATGATTACAAATCGGCCGTAGACCTCTCTTTTTATAGAGGAGGGGGGCTGGATCCTTTACACGACTGGATTCCGAGCTAATTCCGCAAATCTAGCCAACAAACATAGCACAAAACTCGGAACCCTAAACTGCTCTGCGCATGCGCGGACCGTCCGGCCCACAGGCGCGAACTGTCCGGACCGCGGATCGTCCGGCCTCAGAGCCGGACCGTCCGCCCGCTCAAAATGGAGCTCAACAATATGAACATGCACAATATTATTTTACACTATATTATATAGTTTACATAGTGCTATTTGAAGACGGCTCAAGTTTCACACCCCACCACTCGTTGGACCAATCCCGCCAACAAATGAGTGTTGCCACCTTATCAGTTTGCCACCCGCGAATGAAAAAAAAACCCCACAGGCAACAGCCCACCTTATCAGTTTGCCACCCGCGAATGAAAAAAAGCCCACAGGACACAGCCCTTCAACCACATACGCATCCTAGATTTTCAACCTTGAACATATCAGGCCAGAATGTGCCTGACAAGCATTTGCTTGCCTGATCCCTCCAAAAGGCGCGCTTCCAACCTCGCCCAACTTCTCCACGGCCCAACCCGCTACTGATAACGTCAATAAACTCCGCTTCGAATTTCCAAATTCCGCCGCCGACGCGACGTCCTCGGCTAGTCGCCAACGGACGGCCCGCCCACCCCCCCCCCCTCGGCCCCCTTTTCCCGCCCAGCGCCTCGCGATTCAAACGGCGCCGCGGGAGGCCCCACTTCCCGCTCCTCCTCGTCCCGCTCATACGGCAAGCGACGCAACGATAACCACCCTCAGTCACTGACAGGTACCCACACAAACTAACAGGCCCCGCACGTCGGCATCCATCACAGATATCGCTCGGAGGCCCGCGGGTACGCAGATCACCACGGCGCCGTTACTTATACGCTCCCCTTTCGCCCACGATGAAATACCGAGACGAAATCCTCAAGCCCCAACCCCAAACCCAAACCTCTCTCGGAAGTCGGAAGTTCCTCTCGCGTGGCCGGTTTCCTCAACCTCCGTGTCGGCTCGATAGATTCGCGAGCGGGCGGGGCGGGGGTCTGAGCTCGATGGCCACTTCTGGCGAGCAATCGGCTGGCCGTGGTACGGGGATTCGTATTTCTGTGTTTTTGTTCCGGTGGGATTTTTCTGGCGGATGCGTGCGCGTTACGGCCGACGCTTGATCTTATTTGGCCCTGCATGTGAAGGGTCTGCGGCGAGGGCGTCGAAGCTGCGCTACCCGCTGCGGTCGGCGAGCAAGGGGAAGGCCGCGGCCGTTTCCCCGGACCCGGCGGCGGATACGCCTCCCACCACCATCTCTGCTCCGCGTCGGTGCGTTTTTCCCGTTTACTGCCATATCCTTTTTTTTCCTGTCCACATTTCGCGATCAGTGAGATCTTATTTCACAAGTGGGTCCGCTATTATCGTGGTCTGTTCAAATCTGATAATATAGTTCCGGACTAGTAGTCATTGTGTCGTCTATTCTGAGCGCCAGTTCTTTTGTGCAACGGTTACTGAGATGCGGAGATGCGCCGGTTCAAATCACACTAGTCAACTGAAGTTTTTTTTTTCTACCAATATAATAATGTAATCTTAGTTTTTACAATTATTCTCATAACCCTCCATTAGTAACTAGTTCTCGTACAGTGGATTATAGCTCTGCAAATGGCTTTTGCCAGACCTACCTAATTCAGAAAGTAGCCGAGGACAGTGTTTTTTCTTGAGACTATATAGCAGTAGTAGCTAGCTGAGGTAGTGTTTTTTTTTCTTGAGACTATATAGCAGTACCAGCAGCAGTAGTAACGATGCATTTGTTGGCATGTCAAAATTTGTAGGTGCAATTTCATTTTGGCAAATCTATAAGCAGTCAAGCAGGCCTTGTTGCTGTAGTTAAAAAGGGGTGGATATTTTCTTAGTTTCAGCTGCCTAGCTAGCAGAGATTTGCCGGATATAATCCTGCACTGTTCGAGCTTAAGTCTCTGAGCTCCTTGTAAATGTCTACAAGCTAATTTACACAGATGATTCTGTGCTGTTTCTTTGCGGGTCTCTTTCATATACAGTACAACTTTAGGTGTAGTAGGTCTGGGCTGTCCCACATTGATTTGTTCAGCAGCACTAGGGCATTACCCGTCACAAGGTCGAGCTAGTGAGCTATCAATATTTCAAGCAGTCTATGGGAAGACGATGGGTCAGCCTTCGAAACAGTAGATGTGCAGTCTACGACTATCTCTTCAAAACTAAGCATCTGATTGTTTGGTGTTATGTCAGTTTCCCTCCAATTGTCTATAATTTTTGCTGTGCACCTCTCAACTTCCAACTTAACGTTTATATGAGCTACTAGTATTTTGCTCTAACAGAACATTTTTTCATCTAATTCCTTATATATAGGGCAAAGCCATCTTCAGATGTCAGCAAGAGCATGTGTTTAGACCTTTCTGTGAAGGATAAGTCTGTCAAGCCTCCACGGAGGCACTCAATACAAACCAAGCCAGGAGCTAGCCCAAGGCCAATACCTTCTGGAACTGTGACTCCGATGTCTGGGGTTCGGTCAAAGAGATCGGACAGCCAGGGGAGGTTTGATACTCCGACATCAGAAGTATCCATGTCCATGTCAAGGCGCAAGTTCAGCACGCTTTCTTCAATCTCGTACTGGATGACACAGATCAGGCTTGCAGAGGCTGCTTCCAAACACTCAGTTTCTCTGGGCTTCTTTAAGCTTGCTCTTGAATCAGAATGTGAGGTGAGCATCTCTTTATTTCTTTTGTTTTTTTATCAGATAAGTTTGTTACATAGATGTGAATAGAATATTGCGTGTTTTTATACAGCCTTTGGACCGGATGAGGGAAGAACTCAAGTCCTATGTAGCCCGCCATTGCCTAGCGACAGAATTGGAGGACCCAGTCAAGGACATCCTTCAGGTTTATGATATTGTGGACGATTTTGAGAAGCTGAAGATCTCTGCAGAGCCCTCAGAGCAACCAAAAAAGTCTGACAAGGCTGCTCGTACTGTCTCCAATGTGTCAGCCAATTGTAATCTGAAGCCAAGGTCACTAAACTCTGGTGCTACTGAAAGTAAGGAAGCTGGGAAGAAAGAGGGCATTCAGAAAGCGAAACCTGATGCAAGGGTCAGAGGCTCCAATAACAGGAATCCAGTAAAATACACCACCGCAATGGAAGTAGTTGCTAAGAACACTGGTAAGAAAACTAAGAAAGAGGCCAAGGGTCTTAGCAATGGAGATAGCGATGCATCCTCAGCCCTTCCAGATCAGGAGTCTGGTAACTATCATTGTGCAATGCAAGTAAGGTAAAAGTGTCTGCTATTCCATTTGCTGACTATATTTGTGTTTTTCAGTTGATGTTGTGAAGGAGATCACCCATGAAGATAAAGAGAACATGGTAAATATATCTCGCGACTGACAATATTTTTAGGACGGCAGCATGCTACTATTTTGATCGTACTATACTAATCAATTATTCAATTTACTTTGTCTGCAGGGCGACAATGAAATGGCTATGGATGTTGCCATAGCGCAAGGTATCTAGAACAGCCGGACCAGCTTCAGATTCAATCGTTTTTTATTGCTGAAGATGAAGTATTAGTGTGTGGTTGCTTATTTTGGTTTTCATTGTTAATATGATAGTAGAGCTTGTCTGTGTGATTGCTGAACCATATACGCTCCTGAAGAGTGTGTCATAAGTTGATGATTGCCTGCCTGTATTCCTTTTTCAAGTTTGCAGCTTTGCATGTGGTAATCGTATAGTCGGATTTATCTTTTCTCGCGATTCTTCCCGACAGAAGATCCTCCCTGGTATTTGTGTTGTGTTAATCGCGTCAAGAGAAGTTGTTGTACGAGATGTTGAGGGATGTCAGGCTGGTGAGCTCACCGAGGACCGAGATGCTGCCCCAGAGGCCATTGCTCGCGAGGCTGAGTGACTGCAGCTGCGTCAGACCGGCCATCTCGTCAGGCAGCTCGCCGACGAACCTGTTCGAGCTCAGGTCCAGGCTGATGCCCAGGTTCGACAGCGCGCCGATCTCCGGCGGTATGGGGTCGGAGAAGCTGTTGTTGCTCAGGTCCAGCATTGTCAGCCTCTTCAGTTTCCGAATCGACTTGGGTTGCGGCTGAGGATCAGCTAGTTAAGGTAGCTGAAGTTATCAAAGCTCGCGGCTATCTCACCGGTGAGCGGGTTCCGTTGGTTGTCCTACGGCCGGTCATCAGTGATTGGATTGGGTTTAATCGTGTCTGTTAAGAGTCAATTAGAATGGAGCGGTTCCATTCTAGTTTTTAAGAACAGAGTCGTTCTATTTTCTGTTTGGCAAGACGAACAACATCACTCTATTTTTTTTTGTTTGGTTGAATAGTAGAATAGAGCGGAGCCGTTCCGTTCTTTGTTTGGTTGTAGAGCCATATAAGTGTAGAAGAGAGAAGAGTAAGGAGAGTGCTCGCGTTCAAGAGAGAGCTCGCATCCGACCAATTTATTGGAGCAGGAGCACTCCAACTATTTATAGTAAATTTCCATATGGAGACTGCAGGAATCGCTCCGTTCCTCTTTTGTTAGAAACTAAACATCCAAAAAACTAGAATATAGCTGATCCATTCTCCTCCACTCCTCAACCAAACGTACTCTAATTGTCCTCTCCTTAATCGGGTCCTTGATTGGAAATACTTATGCCAACCTCGGTTGTAGCCCCAGTCACACGGCGCTATAAAAAAGATTAACGCTTGTACCTCGACCTAAACCCTAATCCACATATTAATGAGATGAGTAGTTAGGAAAGGCCTTGATTTTGCACACGCCTTCACAAAGAGATGATGGCCAACGCTCGCTTCATGCCGGTATGTAGAGCCTTGTAGGAAAAGCTAACGCTTCCCTGAGTGGCCACATGTGGAGCGAACTCCACGGGGCTCTGCATACTGGCGTGAAGCGGGTGCTGGCCGTCGTCTCTTCTCACTATGAGATCGATCTCGAGCGAATGAGCGAGGGCTACGTCTTGCCGGACGGAGATGATGTCACCGAGGCAGAGGTCTGAAGGCTTGTGGACGCTGCCGAGGGGTCGGGTGCGACATTGGTCCTACACTTCGATGAGGAGGTGGTTCCGCCTATGTCTCTGCTCGACGCTAGGTCTTATTCTGCGGCCACACCCTCCAGCGACGTCAAAGCTACCTCAGCCGTGGCGGGTGATGCTGACCCTGAGGGTGCTGCTTCTCCCCCCTATGCCTAAGTTGCCGGTCTTGCGGGCCCATGTAAAAAAACCTTTAAGTCTTTTGTGCATGGTGATGTTCTTAGGCCCGAATAGTTTTACGTCTGTTGTGCGCTTTTTTCCCTTGTTTCCTACTTTTAGCTTGTGTTTTCACGGAATCACTGTCAAAACACGAGTTACCATATAGGCGAAGGATGGTGAGTGGGGAAACCATATCCGAGAGGCGTAGGTGTTCCCGTGGCTCGGTCATCCTTGCCATTGGGATATCTCTTGTTCTTTTAGGATTCCGTTTTTACTAGATCGAAAACACGAAAGTCGGTTTTTAGAAAAACTTTTTTGGGAAAAAAGTGACGTGGAGGGGGTTCACCCCTTCTAGCCCCCAAGTGAGGTTTGGTCTGGTTAAGCAGGGTCGAGCCTCACTTGAAGGTCAGATTTTATTTATATTCGAAGAGTGAAGTACATAATGACTTGGAATTCTAAGGGTAAAAATGATGTAGCTGCTTGATGTTCCAAAAATTATTATAGACTTTGCCCTGGCTGTTGGACATCTTTTAAGTTCCTATGCGTGCCAAGCTAGTTCTCTCCTTCGTGCTCCACATGCCCGACATGGAGGCATTCCCTAGTTGGGCCGTAACCCTAGTGCGAGTTGTAGTCGTTGGAGCAGCCGGAGAGGAAGTAGTCACATGCAGACAAGAAGTGTCGCATGGACCTGATCGCGGAGCCCGAAAAAGTCTAGGCCAGGATGGGTCATCTTCTTCGGAGTCCACATGCTCTGAGGTTGGAGTGGGGTGGACTGCAGCGACATCGTTCATCTCGAAAGGGAGAGGGCATGACATCGATCCTACCTCTCGGATTGCGGTAGGAGGGGCTAATGGACTTGTCGTGGGGGCAACTTGTGTAGTCGTCGTCGTTCCTAGTGTGAGGCTGACGCTAGATAGGTCCCTCGCAAGGCGATACAAGCGAGTCGAGAGAGAGAGAGAGAGTGAGTCCCAAGTCTCCGAGTATGATTGAGGCAGAGTGCCAACATCCGGGGGTGAGGAGAGTTATGTGCTGTGAAGTCGTGAGCCCCCCACAGAAGGCCTCGGGTTCCTCCTTTTATAGTCACAAGGAGGAGGCCCAAGAGTACAAGGGTGTTTGCGCTGCTTGTTGTGATCAAAGGAGACATGTCCGAGACCTGTAGCAGCGTGGCCGGCGGAAGGGATCTCGTCCTTGTTGTCGCTTTCAGTCAGGAGGAGGGTGTCTCGTCCCTTTAGCCTGTTCTTTTTAACGAGGTAGAGAGCCAAGGCTGGGCTCGAAGGCATGGGCATGTGTTCGAGCCCCAGGTGATACAGGGGGTTGACGAGGTGTTGGAGTAGCTGAAACAGTGCTTGGCTTGGTCTTCTGCGAGATTCGCGGGAGAGTAGGTGGTATTAAATGCGCATCTACTTGGGCAGTTGGCCCAGGCCAAGCTTGGGCGAGGCGGAGATGTCTCCCGAGGCTAAGGCCTTGATCGGACGTTGCCTGTAGCCATGCTCGAATTATTGAAACAATGGTCGAAGTGGTGGAACAGTGCCCTGTATTCGCGCCTTGTGCATCGTCATGGGTGGTAAAGGTAGATTAGACCATAGTCATGCCGTCCTTTGTTGACTTTGGCACACTCAGCAGGGCAGGTGAACGTATGGATGAACATTGTGGACAAAAAGTGGTTGGTCGAGGTGGGTAGTTCCCAAAGCGTCGCCTGAGACGCCCTCGGGCGAATCAGAAATGGGCTTCTCGCTCGAGGCTGGCCTCGGGTGAGTCACGACTTTGACTTATGCCCGAGGTTGGCCTCAGGCGAGTCGTGACTGCGGCTCTCCCTAAGGTTGGCCTCGGGCGAGTTATGTCTTGGGTCCCTTAGACCTTGGTAAGGTTGGGAGCGTGTTTGCTTATGTCCCCTTTTACTCAAGCGTCTAGAGTCTTTAGGGTTGTGATCTGGGTACCCCTAATTATGGTACCCGACAAGTCATTGCCATATTTTTTTCATTCTCCCAATCAAACACACTCAACCTCCGCTTTCCCCTAGCCCAGCGACACGACCTAACTCTCTCCCAACTAAGGGTGACAATGGGCTCTAAAATTTACACTATATAATGTAAGGATCAGATTGGGTTAGGATCATACACTATTTCTATTTATTTTTGAACTAAAAATAATTTAGGGCCCTAACAATATGTGAAGAAACATTTGGATCGCGATCCATTACCACCCCTACTCCCAACCAAAACTAGACCCAAGAAAGACACTCGTGGAGCCCAGACCACCCAAGAGCTTCATCAGCAGCCCATGAGTATAAGCCGGTGGAGAGTGGAGACGACTTGGCCGGTTGGCCCTGCCTTCTTGGGCGGCAAACCTAGGGATGTCAATGGGAAATTCTCCTCGGGGAATAACTTCCCATTTTTGTCCTCGTGACGAATTTGTTTTTCCGTAGTGATCCTCACAAATACTTATGGGGGACATTTATTTCTCATCCCCATTCCCCGTGGAGATAAATCCTCGATGGAATCATCGTCTCTGCTTAAATTATAATTAGGACATATGCACTTTGTTGTTAATATAAAAACATTGTCATTTATACACATTGCTAGATGTAACAAATCATTATGTGTACATAAAAATGAACACATCTATACAACGAATGATCTCTTGATAAGGTAGTTATTTTTATCATTAACTATTACACAAAAACATCGTTACGTGCAATTTTAACGAGTCCTCATGGGGAACGGGTGGGAGAATGCTTCTCCATCTCCATCCCTATTTACCCATCTCGGGAGAATTTTCCCCCGTTTACATCCTTGTGGGGGAAGAAATTTCACCATCTCATCCTTTTAACGAGAAATCAAGGATCTGGGCTCATTGCCATCTCTACATCGGCCACCGGGGCCAGGCTTCTTGACTGCAATGGATAAGTGAAAGTCGCCTAGAGGGGGGGGGTGAATAGGCAGAATCTAAAATTTATAAACTTTAAGCACAACTACAAGCCGGGGTTAGCGTTAGAAATATAATCGAGTTTGAAAGAGAGGGCGAAAACAAATCAACCAAAGAAATAGAACAGATGACACGGTGATTTGTTTTACCGAGGTCCGGTTCTTGCAAACCTACTCCCCATTGAGGTGGTCACAAAGACCGGGTCTCTTTCAACCCTTTCCCTCTCTCAAACGGTCACCTAGACCGAGTGAGCTTCTCTCCTCAATCCAACGGGACACTAAGTCCCCACAAGGACCACCACACAATTGGTGTCTCTTGCCTTGTGTTCAGCACCAAATTGAGGTGCGGACAGTCCGGCCTTGAGGCCGAACGGTCTGTGGTCCGGACGGTCCGCGCCTGTGGGCCGGACGGTCCACGCGTGCGCAGAGCAGTTTAGGGTTCCAAGTTTTGTGCTATGATTGTTAGCTAGATTCACGGGATTCGCTCGGAAATTAGTTTGTAAAGGGTCCAGTCCCCCTCCTCTATAAATAGAGAGGTATACGACCGATTTAAACAACGAATCGAACCTTCAATCAATACAATTTACATTTTATCCTAGGAGTAGTTCTAGTCTAGTTTAGGTTTTGTCGGCGTTTCGAGACCGGGGGGTCCCTAAGCCGACGAGTGAGTGTGCCGCGTGCCCCAGCCCAGATGGGTCGAGCGCGTGGGCGAGCGCGAAGGGGGGAGAGCGAGGTGGCCGGAGCCGGGTCGTGAGGGAGGCGGAGATCCCGCGGCCTTCGTGTTCGTCCCGCGCCCAGGTCGGGTGCGCTTGCAGTAGGGGGTTACAAGCATCCACGCAGGTGAGGGGAGCGAGCGGCCCCAAGAGAGCGCCTGCCCCTGCCCTCGTTCCCGCGGGGCCAACCTTCTCTAAGAAGGCCCTGGTCCTTCCTTTTATAGGCGCAAGGAGAGGATCCAGGTGTACAATGGGGATGCAGCAGAGTGCTACGTGTCTAGCGGGGGAGAGCTAGCGCCCTGGGTACATGCCAATGTGGCAGCCAGAGAGAACTTGGCACCCAGCTGGTGTGGTGTCGTGGCTATCGGAGGAGTAACGGAGCCTGGTGGAGGGACAGCTGTCGGAATAGTTGGGCTCTTGCTGACGTCCCCCCGCTTCCGTAAGGGAGCTGAGAGCCGCCGTCGTCATGGGTCTAGCGGGGCGCCATCATTGCCTATCTGGCAGAGCTAGCCAGATGGGACGTCGATCTTGTTCTCTGCGGCCCAAGTCGGCTCGGGGTAGGGTGATGATGGCGCCTCCTGTTGACGTGGCGGACTTGTGCCCTAGGTCGGGCGACGTGGAGGTTCCTCCGAGGCCGAGGTCGAGTCTGTCTTCCATGGCCGAGGCCGAGCCCGAGCTCCTGGGTCGGGCGAGGCGGAGGTCGTTCGGCAGAGACCAGGGCGGAGTCCGAGCCCTGGGTCGGGCGAAGCGGGGTTCGTCGTCTTCCGGGGTCTTAGCCCGAGTTCGAGCCCTGGGTCGGGCGAAGCGGAGTTCGCCGTCTTCCGGGGCCTTAGCCCGAGTCCGAGCCCTAGGTCGGGCGGAGCGGAGTTCGCCGTCTTCCGGGGCCTTAGCCCGAGTCCGAGCCCTGGGTCGGGCGGAGCGGAGTTCGCCATCTTCCGGGGCCTTAGCCCGAGTCCGAGCCCTGGGTCGGGCGGAGCGGAGTTCGCCGTCTTCCGGGGCCTTAGCCCGAGTCCGAGCCCTGGGTCGGGCGGAGCGGAGTTCGCCGTCTTCCGGGGCCTTAGCCCGAGTCCGAGCCCTGGGTCGGGCGGAGCTTCCTATGGCGCCTGTGGCAAGGCCTGGCTGCCTGTCAGTCTCACTCTTTGCGTTAAATGCCCCTGCGACTCGGTCGGTCGGCGCGGTGATTTAGTCAGGGTTGCTTCTTAACGAAGGCAAGGCCTCGGGCGAGCCGGAGATGCGTCTGCCGTAAAAAAAGGGGGCCTCGGGCGAGACGGAAACACCTCAGGGTCGGCTGCCCTTGCCCGAGGCTAGGCTCGGGCGAGGCGCGATCGAGTCGCTCGTATGGACTGATCCCTGACTTAATCAAACCCATCAGGCCTCTGCAGCTTTATGCTGATGGGGGTTACCAGCTGAGAATTAGGCGTAATGAGGGTACCCCTAATTATGGTCCCCGACAGTAGCCCCCGAGCCTCGAAGGGAGTGTTAGCACTCGCTTGGAGGCTTTCGTCGCACTTTTTTGCAAGGGGACCAGCCTTTCTCGGTTGCATTTTGTTCCGGTGGGTGCGCGCGAGCGCACCCGCCGGGTGTAGCCCCCGAGGCCTTGGAGGAGTGGTTTCACTCCTTCGAGGTCTTAATGCCTTGCGTAATGCTTCGGCTGGTCTGGTGGTTCCCTCATGCGAACAGGCCGTAGCCCGGGTGCACTGTCGGGGCCCAAGTTCTCGGGCTGGTATGTTGACGCTGTCAACGGTTTGGCCGGAGCCGGGTTTGCGAGAGCAGCCCCCGAGCCTCCGCACAGGGCGAGAGGGCAATCAGGGACAGACTCGGCTTTTTTACATACGCCCCTACGTCGCCTTTCCGCAAGGAGGAGGAGGGGAGAGCGCCATGTTACCCTCGATGGGCACCGAACATGGTGTCTCCGGTGAGCTGCAAGCGGGTAATCCGAGTGGACGTCCGTGCCCCGTTCGTTGGGGGTCGGCTAGGGGCCCGGAGGCACGCCCAAAAGTACCTGCGGGTGATCTGCCGGACCCGGTCCCCTGGCGACGGGGTCCGAGGGCTCGTTGCCTCCCTCCGATGGGATTCCGTTACAGGATCGTTCCCGCTGGTCTCGGAAATGTCCTAGGGTACCTTGGGAGCGCAGCCCGAGCCTTGGTTATGTATCGAACGTACCCCTGGTCATCCCTCGCTCGGTGTCTGAGGCGACTGTGAACCCTTCGGGGGGCCAGCCTTCGAACCCCTGATCAGTAATGGGCGCGGAGCCCGAGTAGCCTGAGGCGGCCGTGGAACCTTTCGGGAGGCCGACCTTCGAACCTCTGACCAGTAGTGGGTGTCGGGCCCACGCGATCTGAGGCGGCTGTTGAACCCTTCGGGGGGCCAGCCTTCGAACCCCTGATCAGTATGGAGGCTCGGAGCCTAGTTCCTTCACGGGGAAGGATCCCTTTGGGGGTATCCCCTTTCCCGGTCCCTGTTGCAAGAGATAGAGAAAGAGGAAAAAGGGAAAAAGGATACGAATTTGAACGACGCGGCGTACCTTTTTTGGCGCGGTTATTTTGGCGAAGGCGAAGCGTAGCCAGCTGCTTCTGCCAGAAGCGCCGCCTGTCCAGCCGCGGAGTTAATGCGCCGGGGTGAGTAGTTGGCGAGGCTGCCGTTGCGTGTGCGCGAGCCGTTCGAGGGACGGGTCACGGGCGCGTCGTCTTCACGCCGTGAGAGGGGGTTCTCTTGCTGCCTCCGGATGGGACGTGAGCTTGGCTGACGGCGTGACCGCTGCTCCCACGCGCCTGCCACCGTTATTACTGCCGGCCCACTCTTGACCGCGTTTGACCGCTGCGTCAGGCTGGCGCTGCTGGGTCGCGCGCTGGGTCACCTCGGGTCGCGGTATCGGTTCCGCAATCGAGGAGGTGCGGTGGTGGCGCAAGTGGTACAGTTGCTTGCATGCAGCATCCGGCGCGCCGGTCGCGCGACGCGTGGGCTTAGGCCTCCGCACTGGCAGGTTAGGAGTCGGAGAGGCGCGACCACTTGGCGTGGTTGCATGCCGTCTGCATGGCTGCCTGCCCCTTTCGCCCGTTGGCCTGGGCAAAAGCGGAGGGTCGCTTATAACCGCTGGGTGGTTGCGTGCGCCGTGCGCGGCGGCTTGGCTTCTTCTGCTCGGAGCCGGTCTTGTATGACATGCGGGACCCAACCCCCGCGCCACAGGGGAGGGCTTTGGAGGCGTGTTGGAGAAGACTCGGCCCGAGACGGTTGGGGGCGCAAGCAGGGAGAGTCGCCTTTAAAAGGAGGGCGACCCCTTCCATAAGGCGACCATGCCTTCTTCCTCCCTTATGCATCGTGTCTTTCCACCTTTCAAGCCCCCGGATGGGGAAACCGCCGTCTTTTCGCCCCATCGTTGGAGGAACGCAACTCCGTGGGAGTTGGCACCTTTCAGCCATCGTTCGGCTTCAAGGATTTTCATCATGCAGCCCGGCTGCACCCCTCCACCAGCGGTCACCCAAGATGGTGACCTCCAGTTTGATGGTGGGGGAAAGCGAGCCGGGCTGCGGCCTCTGCCCCTCCCTCAGCCTCAAGGATTTTCATCACTAGTGCTGGGGAGGGGAGTGTGCCGAGTTGGGGTTGGTCAGCCGAGGCTTCGGACCGGGCTGGCGCCCTCGGAAGATGGTTGGCCAAGGCCCCAGGGGTGACCGGCTGAGCTGCCTGCTCGGGCCGGGTTCTCGGAGAAGTCCCTGGCAGCGATTGCCCGGGCGTGGTGATAACGTCGTCTTTGGAGCAGAGACCCTCGGACCGCGTCGCCGTCCGAGGCTAGGTCGGGCCTCGCCGAAGGTGCCGTCGATGCCGAGGGTGTTGCTGCCCCCTTCCAGCGTCAAGACCCGAGCCTGCAGGATCAGATTGTCTTGTAGTGTGTGCTTTGTGCGACCATCGAGGCCAGAACACACACCCTTGTTGCGTGTTAAAGCTGCGTCTCTCTTCCTCTTGTTTCGAGTATCTGGACTTTTTGTCGGTAACAGGGATGTTTGTACGAGCGGAAGTTGCTTCTCGCGGAAGGTGAGGAGTGAGGTATCCGTATCCTGGAGGCGTGGGAGTCCCTCGGCTCGGTCGGCCTTGCCGCTTACGCGCACTTTTACTCGTCCATGAGGCCCTATCACCGACTCGGTCGAGAAGACTCGAAGAATCGCTTCGACAGAAGGGCTTCCGAACGTAGAGACTTGTTCGATCCGCGGAGTCTCCTTATCCGAACGCGAGTTACTTATCGCAGAAGGTGATGAGTGAGGTATCCGTATCCCGGAGGCGTAGGAGTCCCTCGGCTCGGTCAGCCTTGACTGCTTACGTGTACCCCGTCGTTTCCAGGACCCACTTTTCGAAGTAGTCAAAAAGCACGAAAGATATTCTGGTAAAAGAGATCCTTTTTTTTCGAGGAAAATTTTGACGCAGAGGGGGTTTCCCCCCTTTTAGCCCCCGAGGGAGGGTCGGGCTTTGCCGAGGCGAGGCCGACCCTTCCTTGTTGACTAAACTTTGCGTGGGTGCGAGGTATATGAACAACTTTGAAACATCTTAAGGGTAGAAGCGACGTAGCTGTTGGATGTTCCAAGCGTTGCCGTAGACCTCGCCTTGACTGTTAGCCAGCTTGTACGTTCCGGGCTTCAGAACTTTGGCGATGACGAATGGCCCCTCCCAGGGGGGCGTGAGCTTGTGCCTCCCTCGGGCGTCTTGCCGCAACCGAAGCACCAGGTCGCCCACCTGGAGGTCTCGGGGTCGGACCCCTCGGGCGTGGTAGCGTCGCAGGGACTGCTGATACCGCGCCGAGTGTAGTAAGGTCCTGTCCCGAGCCTCTTCCAGCTGGTCCAGCGAGTCCTCTCGGCTAGCTTGGTTGCTTTGATCGTCGTAGGCTCTCGTCGTCGGGGAGCCGTATTCTAGGTCCGTGGGCAAGACGGCCTCGGCCCCGTAGACCAGGAAGAACGGCGTGAAACCCGTGGCTCGGCTCGGCGTCGTCCTCAGGCTCCAGACCACCGAGGGGAGTTCCTTCATCCATCGCTTGCTGAACCTGTTGAGGTCATTGTAAATCCGAGGCTTGAGCCCTTGTAGAATCATGCCGTTGGCACGCTCTACTTGCCCATTCGACATGGGATGAGCTACGGCAGCCCAGTCCACGCGGATGTTGTGGTCCTCGCAAAAATCCAAGAATTTTTTGCCGGTGAACTGGGTGCCGTTGTCGGTGATGATGGAGTTCGGGACCCCGAAGCGATGGATGATGTTGGTGAAGAACGCCACCGCCTGCTCGGACCTGATGCTGTTCAGGGGTCGGACCTCGATCCACTTGGAGAATTTGTCGACGGCGACCAGCAGGTGCGTGTAGCCCCCGGGCGCCTTCTGCAGAGGGCCGACGAGGTCCAGACCCCACACAGCGAAGGGCCAGGTGATGGGTATCGTCCGTAGAGCCTGAGCGGGCAGGTGGGTCTGCTTCGCATAGAATTGGCACCCTTCGCAGGTGCAGACAATTCTAGTGGCGTCAGCCACCGCCGTCGGCCAGTAGAAGCCTTGCCGGAAAGCGTTCCCGACAAGGGCTCGAGGCGCTGCGTGATGGCCGCAAGCCCCCGAGTGTATCTCTTGCAGGAGTTCCTGACCTTCGGCGATGGAGATGCACCGCTGGAGGATGCCCGAGGGGCTGCGGTGGTAAAGCTCCTTCTCATCGCCCAGCAAGACGAACGACTTGGCGTGTCGCGCTACCCGCCGTGCCTCGGCCTGGTCGAGGGGTAGCTCTCCTCGGCGGAGATATTGCAGGTACGGGGCCTGCCAATCTCGATGAGGCGTGACCCCGCTCCGCTCCTCTTCGATGCGCAGCGCCTCGCCCTCGGGGGCCGAGGGTTCCTCGGGTTGAACCGAGGATGGCTCGGGCTGGGCCGAGGTCCCCTCGGACGGGGCCGAGGGCGCCTTGGGCTCGGGCGTGTCGCTGATCTTGATGGAGGGTTGGTGCAGATCCCGGGAGAAGACGTCCGGGGGAACCGTCGTTCGCCCCGAGGCTATCTTTGCCAGCTCGTCCGCAGTCTCGTTGTAGCGCCGGGCGATGTGGTTAAGCTCGAGCCCGTAGAACTTGTCTTCCAGGCGTCGAACCTCATCACAGTAGGCCTCCATCTTCGGGTCGCGGCAGTGGGAGTTCTTCATGACTTGGTCGATGACGAGCTGCGAGTCGCCGCGAGCGTCGAGGCGTCGGACCCCTAGCTCGATGGCGATTCGCAATCCGTTGATCAGAGCTTCGTACTCAGCCACATTGTTGGACGCCGGGAAATGGAGGCGTAGCATGTAGCGCAGGTGTTTCCCGAGGGGTGAGACGAAGAGCAGGCCTGCGCCGGCTCCCGTCTTCATCAGCGACCCGTCGAAAAACATGGTCCAGAGCTCCGGTTGGATCGGAGCCGTCGGCAACTGTGTGTCGACCCATTCGGCTACGACGTCCGCCAGTACCTGGGACTTGATGGCCTTCCGAGGGGCGAACGAGATTGTCTCGCCCATGATTTCCACCGCCCACTTCGCGATCCGTCCCGAGGCCTCTCGGCACTGGATGATCTCCCCCAGGGGGAAGGATGACACCACAGTTACCGGATGAGACTCGAAGTAATGCCGCAACTTTCGTCTCGTCAGGATCACTGCATACAACAACTTCTGAACTTGTGGGTAGCGGATCTTGGTTTCGGACAGCACCTCGCTGACGAAGTAAACTGGCCTCTGAATGGGCAATGCATGCCCCTCTTCTTGCTTTTCGACCACGATCGCGGCGCTAACCACCTGAGTGGTAGCGGCGACGTAGACCAAGAGGGCTTCTCCATCAGCTGGGGGTACCAAGACGGGCGCCTGGGTGAGGAGCGTCTTCAGGTTCCCGAGAGCTTCCTCGGCCTCGGGAGTCCAAGTGAAGCACTCGGCCTTCCTTAAGAGACGGTACAGGGGCAGGCCTCTTTCGCCGAGGCGCGAGATGAGACGGCTCAAAGCCGCGAGACATCCCATGACCCTCTGTACGCCTTTTAAGTCCTTGATGGGCCCCATGCTGGTGATGGCTGCGATCTTCTCCGGGTTGGCTTCGATGCCCCGCTCGGAGACGATGAATCCCAGGAGCATGCCTCGGGGCACCCCGAAGACGCACTTCTCGGGATTGAGCTTGACACCCTTCGCCTTGAGACACCGGAATGTCACTTCAAGGTCGGAGAGAAGGTCGGAGGCTTTCCTTGTCTTGACTACGATGTCATCGACGTAGGCCTCGACCGTGCGACCAATGTGTTCGCCGAACACATGGTTCATGCACCGCTGGTACGTTGCACCCGCGTTCCTCAAACCGAACGGCATGGTGACATAACAGTACATGCCGAAGGGCGTGATGAAAGAAGTCGCGAGCTGGTCGGACTCTTTCATCTTGATTTGATGATACCCTGAGTAGGCATCGAGGAATGACAGGGTTTCGCACCCAGCAGTGGAATCCACGATTTGATCGATGCGAGGTAGAGGGTAGGGAACCTTCAGACATGCTTTGTTGAGACCAGTGTAGTCTACACACATCCGCCATTTCCCCCCTTTCTTCCTCACAAGCACAGGGTTGGCAAGCCATTCGGGATGGAACACCTCTTTGATGAACCCTGCTGCCATCAGCTTGTGGATCTCCTCGCCTATCACCCTGCGCCTTTCCTCGTCGAATCGGCGCAGAGGCTGTCTGACCGGTCGGGCTCCGGCCCGAATATCCAGCGAGTGCTCGGCGACATCCCTCGGTATGCCGAGCATGTCCGAGGGACTCCACGCAAAGACGTCGACGTTTGCGCGGAGAAAGTTGACGAGCACTGCTTCCTATTTGGGGTCGAGCCCGGAACCGATCCGGATCTGCTTGGAGGTGTCGCCACTGGGGTCGAGAGGGACGGCCTTAACCGTCTCCGCTGGCTCGAAGTTGCCGGCGTGTCGCTGAAAGCTCTCTTGTGAGTTTTGGTGTTTGAATGACAACTCAATTAAAGGACTAACGAGTGTACTAAGTGTTGAACAGGTGCTTAAGGTAAAGCCTACAGGGTTCAACACAAGTGAACAATTGTGATGGTCCAAGAACTGGATTATGGATACATGATGGACATCACAAGTAGGATGGACATTGCATAAAGTGAGACTCGGGTGCGAAGCTCGGAGACAACTGATCAAGCCAAGGACGGAGGCAAGAGAAGCTTCGAGGTACCAAGTGCACGGGAGAAGGTTGTAACACCCAAATTCTAGATTGAGAATTGGTAGGAGAAATTTGAACAAAATATCATAATGTTTGGAAATTGGGAAATAAGAAAAAGATGGAAAAAGAATTTTTCTTTTAAAAGAAACCATTTATACATCCCATAAAATAAATAACAAGGAGAGTAAAACTTACATTAGTAATAATAAAATAGTATAGTTTATATTCACCCTTGGATTTCAATTGATACATTTGAAAAATCTGAAAACTAAAATAGAAATATAAATTTGAATTTGGAATAGAAAATAGAAAATAAAAGAGGAGGGAAGAACTAAAGAAAATACTACACAAAATAAAATAAAAATCAGAATAAAACATCCTACACACTTAAATTATGAAATTATACCTTTCAAACTGAGGACAAGTTATTCACAAGGTTTGAATTTAAACTTGAATTCAAATTGGATTTGAATTTGATTTGAAAATGGAGAAAAGAAAATAGAAAAGAAAAAGAAAAAGGATACTATACCTAAATGGGCCTCGGATTCCATTTCGGCCCACAACTGTTTTCAGCCCGCTGCCCTACCTGGTGACTGGCGCCGACAACCCGGTCCCACCGGTCAGCTTCACGGTTCTCCACTCACTTACGCGCGGGACCCTCACGTCAGTCTCTTCCTCACGCGCGCTCACCATCTCTTTGCGCATGGGCCGAATTCGGCTCCCCGCCGGCCCAACTGGCTCGCCCCTCGCTCTTGCGTCCACGGCACCGCGGTCTAGCCACTGCGCACTCGGGCCCGCTCGTCAGGGGGGGGGGGTATCTCGCCTCCGTCTTCTTCGCGCGTCGGGCGCAACAGATTGCCCGAGCTCGGCGGAGCTCGCCAGGTCCGTCCGATGGCTAGGGGTCTCCCATGGTTCTCGGTCGTCAGTTCACCCCTCCGGTGTATAAAAGCCTGGCCCCGTCCTCGGCCCGTCCTCGCGTCGGCCGCCTCTCGATTGTTCCACCGCGCGCGCTGCCGAGAATACCCGCCGCCGGTGAAACTCATTACCACGGGTCGCCGGTCCTTGGTGTTGGGCCTGAAGATCGTTTTTCGCCTGGGAAAACTACCGGTGCCCTCAATTCGTGTTGAACTCCACCGGTGCTCGTGTAATTGCTCACCGGAGCTTCAACGCCGCCGCGGATCCGCACCGCGCCGTGGTCGGAGCTGGACACTGCCGGAATCCTTGTAAGAAGCCGCCTCCCATGTTCGCCTACTTCTCCTTGACGTGTAGAACCTAACGGATTAGAATTTTGGGCGCTGGTGCGCTGGATTTGGCCCTCACCGGCGATGCTCCGCCGTGTTGGGCGGCGGCGCGGCCGTGGTTGGTGTCGAGTAGAGAAGACGAGTTCGCGCCGTCGGATTCACTTTGGACGGCGCAGATTAGAGTAAGTAGCGTACCGCTTCGGGTGGAATCGTGCGCCGTCCGATCTTGATCGGTCGGTGGCAAATTAATACGGGATATTTAAATCTGAGCCGTTGATCGCAGAATGAACGGGCCGTGCGACGTACCGCTTCGCGGGCGGCCAGATCTAATCTGGTGCGCACGTCTCGGATCTGACGGCTCACGATGCCCCGTACCCCTTCGCCGTGTCACAATTGCTAAAGAGCCCTCGGGCTTTAGTCAAATCAACCCGCCGTCCACCGCGGGTGATGTCTGAGTCTTAGGGAAACTTACCCCGAGCCCCCTGGGTTTCTCTGGAATTGAGGCCCAGTCCACTGCTGTTTTAAAATGAGTAAATGAATTAGAAAATGTATTTTTAATACAAAAATAATTGCTAGAACTTAGATAATTCATAGAAAATCCATTTTTAGTCCAAATTGATCCATTCCACTTTCTAAATTTTTGTAATAATATTCTCTATCATTTAGTGTCTTTGTTTTGACATGAACCCTGTCAGAAAATTTATTTATCATTTAATCATACTTTAATCATATTAAACCTTAGGAAAATCATAACTTGAATTCTACAACTCCAAAATTAATAATTCTTTTTCCTGAGATCTTATTTTAATAGGTAGATTATTAATATGTATTTTGCATATATGTTTGGTGTAATGTTAATTTTGCCTATACTATGTATGTTTGTATTGCTACGACTAGCAGTGAGGTCACGGGGATCTGATGATCATCCTGGTACCTGGATTCTCAAGGCCCAGGCAAGTTGTGCCCTTGATCACTTCTTTTTACCTACTCATGTTCTAATTAATCATAATGATCTGCATAGGTTAATTTTGATGGGACCCAATAGGATACCCTAGTTTGTCTATCTTTATACCTTGTTCACCACTGATCTTTCTGGGTAGTACTTGCTAGTGCTATATGTGGTTTTGGGTATGGAGATACACCTTACTATTCATGATTATACTTTTGTTATCAGTTGTTATTTATGGTTCATGTTGAGATCATTATGTTAATTGGAACATGGAGAACCACCCGGGAAAACAGTGCTACCACAAGGGTAGTATGGGATGCCCTTGGCTGATTAATTAGGAAAGCTAGTGGAAGACTACCTTACCCGAAAGGGGCAAGGGCAGTAGGGGAGAGGTCAGTGCGGGAAGTGCCCTCGGGAGGATTTTGCTGCGATGGCGGTCCTGCAAGGGATTCCTGTACTGGATCTTCCTATAAACTGTAGCGGGTTTTCGGAAGCTAGTGGAACTTTGTAAAGGCCTCGTAGTGCTACCCTGCCTCACTTCCTCGGTAGAGGTGTATGGGATTCATGACCCCTTGGCAGATGGGTAACACGACTTGTGGGTAAAGATGCGCAACCTCTGCAGAGTGTAAAACTGGTATACTAGCCGTGCTCACGGTCATGAGCAGCTCGGACACTCACATGATTAATCTATGGAACTAAATTCAATTTGTCATATGCATTGCATTGCAGGTGATGTTGATACTTTTGTTCTATTATTTAATTGGGTTTGGTATTTACTTATACTTAGTAACTGCTAATAAAATTTTGACCAACTTTAAAAGCAATGCTCAGCTCTAACCATCTTCTTTGGTAAGCCTTACACTTTATGAGCTCCCACCTTTGGTGAGTTCATGCACATTATTCCCCACAACTTGTTGAGCGATGAACGTATGTGAGCTCACTCTTGCTGTCTCACATACACCACAGGTCAAGACCAGGTACTGCAGGATGATGCTCATGGAGGATGATGTGATGAGTTCGTGAGAGGTCTAGGTCGTCGTCTCCCAGTCAACTTTGGGTTGCTGGACCGTTGTCTCCTTATAATGTAATTATTTATTTTGTATAGAACTCCTGTTATATATAAAGATGTGACATTCGATCCTGTGCCACTATACATCATATGTATGAGACTTGGTCCCAGCATACCTGGTGTTTATGTTAACCCCGGGTTTTGGACCCCTAAAATCCGGGTGTTACAGAAGTGGTATCAGAGGAATGTTGACTGTAGGACGAAACCTAGATAGAACTGGACAACCATTATCTACTTACCTCTGCTACTCTGATTCTTTTCTAAGCTTATCTTAATCTTTTCTCATCTATTTCCGCTTTACTCTGATTATTCTTACCTTTCATTTCTAAAGACAAATGTGGATTTCACACTTTGAAATCCTGTGCCTAAAGTGACTTTAAGAATAGGAGACCTAATCCTAGGAACAAAAACAAAACTATTTTTATAAGTGTTTATATATTTGAAGGTTTGTTCTTATGATACCTGTCTGATTTGGATCTTTGATTGAGTGTGATGAGTTGTGGAGTAATGTCCACAATTGCATCTGCATATACACATAGGTATAAAAAAAATATAATTATAAAATAACTAGACAACCTAGATTGTCCCCATTGGAACATATCTAGCTTAAGAGATTTATCCTATCCTAAAAGATCTCATTCTAACCAATTCATCTTATCTTAAAAGATTCTCTCTTATCTTAACAAGATCCATCTCATCTTAAAAGATACTCATCTTATCTTGAAAAGATTTTATCTCATCCTAATAGATCTAACTAATCTCAAAAGATTCTATCTTATCATAACATATCTAACTAATCTCAAAACATCCTAACATATTCTACCCTGATGGACCTATCTAACCTAAACTAGTCTAATCTAGTCATATCCAATTCAATCTAGATCTTATCTCACCTAATGAGACCTGATCCAGTGTGGTCTAATATTATCTAACTTAATGTGGTTCACTTAAACAGATTAATAACACTAGTAGAAGAGAATAGACCCCACTAGCCATGTATTAACTTATCTTAGCACATTGGATCAATTCAACCATGAGCTAACCCAACCCATAGAGCCATGATGAATGGTATAACCTTTTCTATTCCCACCTAACAACAAACAAACTTGTAACCTACATCTTGTAGTCTATCTCACCCATATATATCTCTCATCTTGACAAATTCCATCTTACCCTTGGATATTCACCTTATATGATTGGTTACCCCAATCTGGACATAAAAACAAAGACCAAGCCCTACTAAAGAATCTTCAGAATTATGACCAGCTACTAGCTTATTTATTCCGCTTATTGAATAATTTCCTTTGCAAAACTATTACCATATGCTTCTAAACTTTCATGGTCAATACCAGGAAAGGAAAGGTTATCACATAACAACAAACAGAAAATGAATCCTCCAAATCCCCCACCTGTTGACATCAATCAAGTGGTTGCTACCCAAAGACTGGTAATACAACAGCTAACAGACATGGTGACCGAGATGCAAAATCAGATAAGACAACAGCGCGAGGAAATACGTCAGGCCCGCCAAGAAATAAGGCAAGCACGGTTGGAGAGACAACAACAACAACCTCCACCACCACCACAAGCTTCACCAAGCTACATAGATATAAATTATGATGATTTGTAAGGTCTAGGTGTTACTTTAGTTAGTAGATGATATGATAATATTTTAGAAGAAATAATAAGGTCCATTTGACCCTGTGTTTTACTAATAAGATATGCATCATGCCGAGATTTTGTTTATGCATATGTGTTGAATCAATATGAGCATACAACCCTTTTATTACTAATCTCGAGGACGAGATTATTTTTAAGGGGGGTAGGATTTGTAACACCCAAATTCTAGATTGAGAATTGGTAGGAGAAATTTGAACAAAATATCATAATGTTTGGAAATTGGGAAATAAGAAAAAGATGGAAAAAGAATTTTTCTTTTAAAAGAAACCATTTATACATCCCATAAAATAAATAACAAGGAGAGTAAAACTTACATTAGTAATAATAAAATAGTATAGTTTATATTCACCCTTGGATTTCAATTGATACATTTGAAAAATCTGAAAACTAAAATAGAAATATAAATTTGAATTTGGAATAGAAAATAGAAAATAAAAGAGGAGGGAAGAACTAAAGAAAATACTACACAAAATAAAATAAAAATCAGAATAAAACATCCTACACACTTAAATTATGAAATTATACCTTTCAAACTGAGGACAAGTTATTCACAAGGTTTGAATTTAAACTTGAATTCAAATTGGATTTGAATTTGATTTGAAAATGGAGAAAAGAAAATAGAAAAGAAAAAGAAAAAGGATACTATACCTAAATGGGCCTCGGATTCCATTTCGGCCCACAACTGTTTTCAGCCCGCTGCCCTACCTGGTGACTGGCGCCGACAACCCGGTCCCACCGGTCAGCTTCACGGTTCTCCACTCACTTACGCGCGGGACCCTCACGTCAGTCTCTTCCTCACGCGCGCTCACCATCTCTTTGCGCATGGGCCGAATTCGGCTCCCCGCCGGCCCAACTGGCTCGCCCCTCGCTCTTGCGTCCACGGCACCGCGGTCTAGCCACTGCGCACTCGGGCCCGCTCGTCAGGGGGGGGGGGGTATCTCGCCTCCGTCTTCTTCGCGCGTCGGGCGCAACAGATTGCCCGAGCTCGGCGGAGCTCGCCAGGTCCGTCCGATGGCTAGGGGTCTCCCATGGTTCTCGGTCGTCAGTTCACCCCTCCGGTGTATAAAAGCCTGGCCCCGTCCTCGGCCCGTCCTCGCGTCGGCCGCCTCTCGATTGTTCCACCGCGCGCGCTGCCGAGAATACCCGCCGCCGGTGAAACTCATCACCACGGGTCGCCGGTCCTTGGTGTTGGGCCTGAAGATCGTTTTTCGCCTGGGAAAACTACCGGTGCCCTCAATTCGTGTTGAACTCCACCGGTGCTCGTGTAATTGCTCACCGGAGCTTCAACGCCGCCGCGGATCCGCACCGCGCCGTGGTCGGAGCTGGACACTGCCGGAATCCTTGTAAGAAGCCGCCTCCCATGTTCGCCTACTTCTCCTTGACGTGTAGAACCTAACGGATTAGAATTTTGGGCGCTGGTGCGCTGGATTTGGCCCTCACCGGCGATGCTCCGCCGTGTTGGGCGGCGGCGCGGCCGTGGTTGGTGTCGAGTAGAGAAGACGAGTTCGCGCCGTCGGATTCACTTTGGACGGCGCAGATTAGAGTAAGTAGCGTACCGCTTCGGGTGGAATCGTGCGCCGTCCGATCTTGATCGGTCGGTGGCAAATTAATACGGGATATTTAAATCTGAGCCGTTGATCGCAGAATGAACGGGCCGTGCGACGTACCGCTTCGCGGGCGGCCAGATCTAATCTGGTGCGCACGTCTCGGATCTGACGGCTCACGATGCCCCGTACCCCTTCGCCGTGTCACAATTGCTAAAGAGCCCTCGGGCTTTAGTCAAATCAACCCGCCGTCCACCGCGGGTGATGTCTGAGTCTTAGGGAAACTTACCCCGAGCCCCCTGGGTTTCTCTGGAATTGAGGCCCAGTCCACTGCTGTTTTAAAATGAGTAAATGAATTAGAAAATGTATTTTTAATACAAAAATAATTGCTAGAACTTAGATAATTCATAGAAAATCCATTTTTAGTCCAAATTGATCCATTCCACTTTCTAAATTTTTGTAATAATATTCTCTATCATTTAGTGTCTTTGTTTTGACATGAACCCTGTCAGAAAATTTATTTATCATTTAATCATACTTTAATCATATTAAACCTTAGGAAAATCATAACTTGAATTCTACAACTCCAAAATTAATAATTCTTTTTCCTGAGATCTTATTTTAATAGGTAGATTATTAATATGTATTTTGCATATATGTTTGGTGTAATGTTAATTTTGCCTATACTATGTATGTTTGTATTGCTACGACTAGCAGTGAGGTCACGGGGATCTGATGATCATCCTGGTACCTGGATTCTCAAGGCCCAGGCAAGTTGTGCCCTTGATCACTTCTTTTTACCTACTCATGTTCTAATTAATCATAATGATCTGCATAGGTTAATTTTGATGGGACCCAATAGGATACCCTAGTTTGTCTATCTTTATACCTTGTTCACCACTGATCTTTCTGGGTAGTACTTGCTAGTGCTATATGTGGTTTTGGGTATGGAGATACACCTTACTATTCATGATTATACTTTTGTTATCAGTTGTTATTTATGGTTCATGTTGAGATCATTATGTTAATTGGAACATGGAGAACCACCCGGGAAAACAGTGCTACCACAAGGGTAGTATGGGATGCCCTTGGCTGATTAATTAGGAAAGCTAGTGGAAGACTACCTTACCCGAAAGGGGCAAGGGCAGTAGGGGAGAGGTCAGTGCGGGAAGTGCCCTCGGGAGGATTTTGCTGCGATGGCGGTCCTGCAAGGGATTCCTGTACTGGATCTTCCTATAAACTGTAGCGGGTTTTCGGAAGCTAGTGGAACTTTGTAAAGGCCTCGTAGTGCTACCCTGCCTCACTTCCTCGGTAGAGGTGTATGGGATTCATGACCCCTTGGCAGATGGGTAACACGACTTGTGGGTAAAGATGCGCAACCTCTGCAGAGTGTAAAACTGGTATACTAGCCGTGCTCACGGTCATGAGCAGCTCGGACACTCACATGATTAATCTATGGAACTAAATTCAATTTGTCATATGCATTGCATTGCAGGTGATGTTGATACTTTTGTTCTATTATTTAATTGGGTTTGGTATTTACTTATACTTAGTAACTGCTAATAAAATTTTGACCAACTTTAAAAGCAATGCTCAGCTCTAACCATCTTCTTTGGTAAGCCTTACACTTTATGAGCTCCCACCTTTGGTGAGTTCATGCACATTATTCCCCACAACTTGTTGAGCGATGAACGTATGTGAGCTCACTCTTGCTGTCTCACATACACCACAGGTCAAGACCAGGTACTGCAGGATGATGCTCATGGAGGATGATGTGATGAGTTCGTGAGAGGTCTAGGTCGTCGTCTCCCAGTCAACTTTGGGTTGCTGGACCGTTGTCTCCTTATAATGTAATTATTTATTTTGTATAGAACTCCTGTTATATATAAAGATGTGACATTCGATCCTGTGCCACTATACATCATATGTATGAGACTTGGTCCCAGCATACCTGGTGTTTATGTTAACCCCGGGTTTTGGACCCCTAAAATCCGGGTGTTACAAAGGTCAAGGAGGCTGAGGAACCCAAAGCCAAGGGTGAAGAAGAAGGCTTGCAAAGTCAAGGGTGATCGAGTTGAGAAGAGCTATAACACACCAAGGATCACTACATAAGGACGTGACTTACAACCAATGAAGTAACAGCTACAGTTATGTGGTGTAAGTCATAAGGCTCAAGACCAAACTCTAAGAAGGAGATCAAGGTCACTAGAAGGAGAACAAGTGTCAAAACTAGAACTGGAAGCAGCCCAAAAGAGCTAAGTTCACCTTGATCTTTAGTTTGGGTTGTTCCTATGTTTGGAGATGTTCTATGTGACCTTTACAGGATGTTGGAGCCAAGTAATGTCAATCTAGATCAAGTCAAGCCGACTTGATGATTTATGAGTCCAACATCGAAACTCATGCATGTGAAATGCTAGATGTAATAATTAAGAGAAGGTATGTTTCTAGACTTAGTACATTGGTTTTGTGTACTAATATATTTGTCTAAGTGATAGAAACAGAAAGAAGAAGAAGAGAGAAGAGGAGGAAATGGCTTGGCTGTGTGCAGCCAAGACCCAGCTCGGTCTGGAGCACCGGACTGTCCGGTGTGCACCGGACAGTGTCCGGTGCGCCAGGCTGACTCGGCTCGAACTGGCCGCTCTCGGGAAATTGGCCGGCGGCGTACGGCTAAAAATCACCGGACTGTCCGGTGTGCACCGGACTGTCCGGTGAGCCAACGGTCGGCCAGGGCCAACGGTCGGCCGCGCAATCCGCGCGGGACACGTGGCGGAGCCAACGGTCGGAAGACGGCACCGGACTGTCCGGTGTGCACCGGACATGTCCGGTGCGCCAACGGCTCTCAGATCTCCAACGTCTCCAACGGTCGGAAGCGCCTGTTATGGAAAGAAATCGGGCACCGGACAGTGTCCGGTGTGCACCGGACTGTCCGGTGCCCCCGACGACAGAAGGCAAGATTGGCCTTCCAGAATTGCCTCCAACGGCTCCTAGGCCCCTTGTGCCTATAAAAGGGACCCCTAGGCGCCTCAAGCAAGACAGAAGGGCAGCCAACAAGTGTAGACTTCATTGGAATCAATTCTCGCTCTCCCTCTTGTGTGTAACTCTATAGTTTGTGTAGAAGGCACAGCTATAAGCCTTTAGAGAGAGGAGAAGTGCTGCTTAGAGCTAGAGCAAGGTCTTGAGCGTATCGTTACTCTGCCGGGGTGCTGCCAAGAAGTTTGTAGCAGCCGCGGTTCTGTTGTAACCCCACTCAATAGTGAAAGGCTCTATCTGTCATTCTGACAGATCTGAGCAAACGGAGGAAGGAGTTGAAATAGACTCCAAGCCCAGGTGTGGCTAACTCCAACGAGGACTAGGCAAGCATTTCAGGCTTGGCCGAACCTCGGGATAAATCCTTGCGTCTGTGTGCTCTGTTCTGTATTGTATCCTGACTCTCTGTCTTACTCGTCATTATATCTGCACTTCAATACTTATCTGTGGTATAAGCTTTATTTGAAGTGCAGGACACTTTTGAGACAGGATCTCTGATTCCGCTGCAACCTACTCGAAGAGTCTTCTCACTCCACTGCGTACTAAGTCTTCGAGTAGAGTAAGAATTTAAGTTTTAAAGTAATAAGTTTTATTCGCCTATTCACCCCCCCCCCTCTAGGCGACATCCAGATCCTGTTCCCGGGTCAAAGGGAACTTTCAATTGGTATCAAAGCTAGGCCTCTCCAGTGTGGGCTTAGCCGTCCAGAGATAACGATGTCGTCACAAGAGGTAACTGTAGAACTTCTTTTAGGCGATGGTTCTAATTATAAATCCTGGTCTGTCTCTATTTATAATGCTTTCATGAATGTTGACCCTGATTTGAGACAGATCTTTAGTAGAAGTATTTTTCCCTCTGATTTTAGTAAAAATCTTTCTAATGAAGAACTAAGATGTTTATCTCTCAATCACCATGCTTGCAACATCTTAGTTGACTCTCTTTCAAGAGGTGCTTATTTTTCCATCATGAGTAGTGATACTGATTTATTTGCTGATGCTCATGATTTATGGAATAGAATTAAAGTAAAATATTTTGTGGCAAATTGTGTTGCTTCTACTCCCTATATTGCCTGTGATACTAACCTTTCAAAAGGAGAAGATCAAGAACGATGGGCACCCAACGATGAATCCACCTCGTCGACAGGTTTGTCTTCCACTAGTTATAAATGTCTTATTGCTAACAATGATAGTGGAGACGAAAGCAATGATGAGGAGGAATATGAGGATGATAACGAGGATGAATCTTCATCACCACTAGGTACATTTTCCTGTATTGCTTCCACTAATAATAATGACAGGGAAAATGAGACCGGTGATGTGGAAGAAGAGGAGATTCGCCAGTTCTACACCCATCTCAACAAAGAAGACAAAGTGCTCTTGGTTAAGTTGTTGAGGAGGAACAAGGAACAAGGCGAGACGCTTCTCAGGCTAGAGGAGACTCTCATCAAAACCAACGACAGCCTGGAGAAGATGACCAAAGAACATGAGGAGCTAAAGTACTCTCATGATAATTTGGTCCAACGGTATGAATCTCTTTTATTTGAGCAAAGAAATAATCATGATGTATTATCTGATGTTGCTCAACTTAAAACTGAGAATTCTATGCTTAAGAGTCAAGTAGAAATGATAAATTTAGAAAAACTTGCTCTAAGTGAAAAATATGATATGCTATCTTATTCTCATAATGAATTAGTTGATAACCATATCATGCTTAATGTTGCTCATGAGGTTGTAATTTTAAACTTAAATTCATGTGAACCTCATTCTCGCACGTGTGCGCATTTGAATTGTATATCATCATGTGCTAACCCCTGTTGCTCAAAAGAAAGCCAATCATTGATTGAGCAACAAGTTTTAGGGTCACAAAAGAAATTCTGTGGGAATAAGAAGCAACGACAATTGAGGAGAAGACGCTTAGCTCAACTCTCTCAAGATATCCACGGGCGCGTGGTGAAGAAGCTTGAGAAAGGAAAAACTGCAGCAAGTGTTAAGCTCAATAAGAAGAATGTTCCCAAAGCTATAAATGAAGAAATCAATACAAAAAAAGAAAAAGGTAAAGATTCAATTAATCATGTTGTTTGCACTGACCCTCTCTCCATGTCATTCAAGTACACAAAGGGAAAAGGAAAAAGGAGGTGTTTCAAGTGCAAGAAGGTAGGCCACCTCATCGCGTCTTGTCCGTACAAAGACAAGAATGAAGGGACAAGGAATTGTTTCGGATGCAACAATAAGGACCACACGATCACTTCATGTCCGGTCATGAAGAATCAAGGATGTGCATCCTCCAAGGTGACCCTCACCCAAGAAAATGACACACAGCAAGCGTCGTGTCAAGTTGAGCGACGCTTCTGCTACAAGTGTGGTGAGCAGGGTCATCTATCCAAGGTATGTTACAAAGGTAAGATTCCTAAACAAGTGAATTTGTGTCAATCTTATTCGCATAGGAGACTCAAATCATACACTTGTGCTAGATCTATAACGAGATCACCTAGAACTAGCACAAAGGCAATTTGGGTACCAAAGGCTCATTTAGATGATCATTATGGACCCATCCCAAGATGGGTACCAAACTGTGCTAACTAGACCATGCAGGTGCCTTGAGATGGACTGGAGACCATGGGAGAGTTTAAGACGGTTATCTAAAACTTTATGCTTAAGCCGTTGATTGTTTTGGTGTTTATTGTCCCAAGGTTGAATTATTGTGAGATACTAATCCCATGTTCATCTCAAGTAGAATAAGGTGTATAGGTCCTCAATCACTATTGGTGAATCAAGTAAACGGACTTTGATGAGAATCTACAACTAGTTCTCCAAAGGACGGTACCCCGTGTATTTTAAGTACATAATTGCAATTGAGTATTGCTCTTAAGTTGGATTGTTGTGCTACCTGTCTTTGGAGTAGTTATACTTTATGATTGCTTGTGTTAAATGAATCATAATGAAGTCTGCTTAATCATGACTGGTGCTGTATAGGATATATCTTTTGAATCATTCATGGGTAACTCTTTCATTTGTTATATCCACAACGATTAACTCTCTTGGTGTACATGGATAAGCCTGTAACTTTTTGTAAGTCATGCTATGTGCAAATATGACATTTTGTTTAGTCCATGTTCACATGATTACCCTAGTTTGGTACTGTGTGAAGTTCAAATCCATGTCGTGCCCCTTTTGAGCTATGAGGTGCATGAGCAAAAGGAGCCCTGAATTGGTGATAACTAGTGCTCTCATAAAGGCAAAGGTATGGAAGATGGAGCTATGAAATTTCATTAAATATTCTTGAAATTCCGTTGAGTGTGATCATAGCGATGTTCTTGTTTTTCAATTGGTAATATCTTAGCCTAGGTAATTTATGCCTTTGAAATGTTGTTTCTTTTGGTGCATCTAAGAAGCCTCCTTAATTATGGCATGCTTAGACATTACGCTTTATATGCATGATTGTGTTGTTCTTCAATTGGTACATATGGTACAATGTTTGTCATGCATGTAGCATGTTTAGATTGCCATGTATGTGGTACAATAATTGGCATGCATTGCTGTATTAAGTCAATCTGTCATGTGGTACTCAATTGGTATCTCTTTGTGATAAAATTTAGAGTATGCTTTAACCAAGGTATGTTGTGTTCCCCTCTAGTTCTAAGGAAGCTAGAATGTGCAAAGTGCAAGTCATTCAAATACTTGATGCACAAATTGAGGGGGAGCACACATGACTTGTGTCCTTTGAGACTAACTGTTTCTTGAGCAATCTTGTATAGTCTCTAGATGGAAAAGAGGAAATAAGCAAGAAATGGAGCATTCAGGACTTGGGTACCTCTGTAAGTCAAGAAATTGGTACCTCAAGTTGTGAGTAAGTGCACATCTTTAGATTGCTCATGCTCTATAATATATGGTGATAATAGATGCTTAAATATCATGGAGCCATGATAATAAATGAACTTTGAATCGGTATCTTTCAAGTGGTAGCCGTAATAGTTCGCTTCAATTGACATCTTTTGATAATCATGAGAATAGAAGTTTCTTCTTGTGCCCAATACTATAACTTGTTCTAAGTTTGGTGTCTTAGCAACAAGAAAAAGTTAGGAGAAAGAATCAGGCACAAGCATGGAGAAGCTCTCGAAAGATTAACTACTTTCAAGATGGGAAGTACACTACAACATGGTAAAGGTACAAAAGGGAGTATTAATCTTTTTGCATATATGTATCTTACCTAAATGTTGATAGTGCATATGTTCAATAAGTAAGGGGGAGTCTTTGATAGTCGTTTTTCCCCTTGACACCCTGCTGTCCCTTGACATCATCCTATGTTCTTGCTTGAGTATAGTTTTTGGTGTTTGATGTCAAAGGGGGAGAATTTGTGTGTATTAAAGCTTATCTCAACCTGAGAAGAAAGCTTATCCTGCTCATCCTAAGGGGTGACGTGTTAGTTTGAGCTTTGTCAAGTGTGATATTCATATGCTTCTTGCAGTTATTATATGTGTTGCATCATATGGACTAATGCTTCCGTTGCTATGAATTAATTGGCATCTATTGTGTTCATTCTGAAATAGACAGTCATGTGGATAATGATGCATACGGTTAATGGTGCTTTAAGATTGCTTTAAATTGGTATCTTAGTTTAAATTAGTATCTTAATGGTGAATAGTGGTAGGTTGATATTCCTATGATATATCCACTAAATTGAATGGTGTTTAACTCTGATTATGTGCATTTGTGTGTTTGATTATGTGCATTTGTGTGGTATAGTATCATGATTTGATTCTTGACACAATGCATCCTAAAAAGTGCTAAGGTGTAGAAATGTTTCGAATTGCCTAAGTATGTGCAAATTGGCGTCTGAGGTGCAGATTATGTTTTTGAAGTAAGCACATATTTAGTGGGAGCATTCTATAATCTTAGAATTCAAAATTTGTGCTTCAAATTTTATTCTTATGTAAGCTTTAATTGTGTTGCCATCAATCACCAAAAAGGGGGAGATTGAAAGCTCTCTTGTGAGTTTTGGTGTTTGAATGACAACTCAATTAAAGGACTAACGAGTGTACTAAGTGTTGAACAGGTGCTTAAGGTAAAGCCTACAGGGTTCAACACAAGTGAACAATTGTGATGGTCCAAGAACTGGATTATGGATACATGATGGACATCACAAGTAGGATGGACATTGCATAAAGTGAGACTCGGGTGCAAAGCTCGGAGACAACTGATCAAGCCAAGGACGGAGGCAAGAGAAGCTTCGAGGTACCAAGTGCACGGGAGAAGGTCAAGGAGGCTGAGGAACCCAAAGCCAAGGGTGAAGAAGAAGGCTTGCAAAGTCAAGGGTGATCGAGTTGAGAAGAGCTATAACACACCAAGGATCACTACATAAGGACGTGACTTACAACCAATGAAGTAACAGCTACAGTTATGTGGTGTAAGTCATAAGGCTCAAGACCAAACTCTAAGAAGGAGATCAAGGTCACTAGAAGGAGAACAAGTGTCAAAACTAGAACTGGAAGCAGCCCAAAAGAGCTAAGTTCACCTTGATCTTTAGTTTGGGTTGTTCCTATGTTTGGAGATGTTCTATGTGACCTTTACAGGATGTTGGAGCCAAGTAATGTCAATCTAGATCAAGTCAAGCCGACTTGATGATTTATGAGTCCAACATCGAAACTCATGCATGTGAAATGCTAGATGTAATAATTAAGAGAAGGTATGTTTCTAGACTTAGTACATTGGTTTTGTGTACTAATATATTTGTCTAAGTGATAGAAACAGAAAGAAGAAGAAGAGAGAAGAGGAGGAAATGGCTTGGCTGTGTGCAGCCAAGACCCAGCTCGGTCTGGAGCACCGGACTGTCCGGTGTGCACCGGACAGTGTCCGGTGCGCCAGGCTGACTCGGCTCGAACTGGCCGCTCTCGGGAAATTGGCCGGCGGCGTACGGCTAAAAATCACCGGACTGTCCGGTGTGCACCGGACTGTCCGGTGAGCCAACGGTCGGCCAGGGCCAACGGTCGGCCGCGCAATCCGCGCGGGACACGTGGCGGAGCCAACGGTCGGAAGACGGCACCGGACTGTCCGGTGTGCACCGGACATGTCCGGTGCGCCAACGGCTCTCAGATCTCCAACGTCTCCAACGGTCGGAAGCGCCTGTTATGGAAAGAAATCGGGCACCGGACAGTGTCCGGTGTGCACCGGACTGTCCGGTGCCCCCGACGACAGAAGGCAAGATTGGCCTTCCAGAATTGCCTCCAACGGCTCCTAGGCCCCTTGTGCCTATAAAAGGGACCCCTAGGCGCCTCAAGCAAGACAGAAGGGCAGCCAACAAGTGTAGACTTCATTGGAATCAATTCTCGCTCTCCCTCTTGTGTGTAACTCTATAGTTTGTGTAGAAGGCACAGCTATAAGCCTTTAGAGAGAGGAGAAGTGCTGCTTAGAGCTAGAGCAAGGTCTTGAGCGTATCGTTACTCTGCCGGGGTGCTGCCAAGAAGTTTGTAGCAGCCGCGGTTCTGTTGTAACCCCACTCAATAGTGAAAGGCTCTATCTGTCATTCTGACAGATCTGAGCAAACGGAGGAAGGAGTTGAAATAGACTCCAAGCCCAGGTGTGGCTAACTCCAACGAGGACTAGGCAAGCATTTCAGGCTTGGCCGAACCTCGGGATAAATCCTTGCGTCTGTGTGCTCTGTTCTGTATTGTATCCTGACTCTCTGTCTTACTCGTCATTATATCTGCACTTCAATACTTATCTGTGGTATAAGCTTTATTTGAAGTGCAGGACACTTTTGAGACAGGATCTCTGATTCCGCTGCAACCTACTCGAAGAGTCTTCTCACTCCACTGCGTACTAAGTCTTCGAGTAGAGTAAGAATTTAAGTTTTAAAGTAATAAGTTTTATTCGCCTATTCACCCCCCCTCTAGGCGACATCCAGATCCTGTTCCCGGGTCAAAGGGAACTTTCAGTCGCTTCACGTCCGGCACCTCTTGGGAGAGGTTTTCCAGGTCGGCGATGAGGGCCTCGGACTCGGCGAGGGCCTCAGCGTACTCCACGCACTCCACATCGCATTTGAACGCGTGTTTGTATGTGGGGCCGACGGTGATGACCCCGTTGGGGCCCAGCATCTTGAGCTTCAGGTAGGTGTAGTTGGGGATGGCCATGAACTTCGCGTAGCATGGCCTTCCCAATACTGCGTGGTAGGTTCCTCGGAACCCGACCACCGCAAACGTAAAGTCTCCCTTTGGAAGTTGGAGGGTGTTCCGAAGCAGACAGGAAGGTCGAGCTGTCCGAGGGGCTGGACGCGCTTCCCGGGAATGATCCCGTGGAAGGGCGCAGCGCCTGCTCGGACGGAGGACAGATCGACGCGCAGGAGCCTGAGGGTCTCGGCGTAGACGATATTGAGGCAGCTGCCCCCATCCATCAGGACCTTGGTGAGCCTGACGTCGCCGATGATGGGATCGACGACGAGCGGGTACTTCCCCGGGCTCGGCACGTGGTCGGGGTGGTCATCTTGGTCGAAGGTGATGGGCTTGTCGGACCAGTCTAGGTAGACTGGCGCCGCCACCTTCACCGAGCAGACCTCCCGACGCTCTCGTTTGCGATGCCGAGCCGAGGCATTCGCCGCATGCCCTCCGCAGATCATGAAGCAGTCGCGGACCTCGGGGAACTCTCCTGCTTGGTGATCTTCCTTTTTGTCGTCGTCGCGGGCCCTGCCACCCTCTGCGGGTGGTCCGGCCCTGTGGAAGTGGCGCCGAAGCATGACGCACTCCTCGAGGGTGTGCTTGACGGGCCCCTGATGGTAAGGGTACGTCTCCTTGAGCATCTTGTCGAAGAGGTTGGCACCTCCGGGGGGCTTCCGAGGGTTCTTGTACTCGGCGGCGGCGACAAGGTCTGCGTCGGCAGCGTCGCGTTTTGCTTGCGACTTCCTCCTACCTTTCTTCTTGGCGCCGCGCGGAGTAGACGCCTCGGGAGCATCCTCCGACGGGCGGCCCTGGGGCTGCTTGTCCTTTCGGAAGATGGCCTCGACCGCCTCCTGACCGGAGGCGAACTTGGTGGCGATGTCCATCAGCTCGCTCGCCCTGGTGGGGGTCTTACGACCCAACTTGCTCACCAGGTCATGGCAGGTGGTGCCGGCAAGGAACGCGCCGATGACATCGGAGTCGGTGATGTTGGGCAGTTCGGTGCGCTGCTTCGAGAACCGTCGGATGTAGTCCCGAAGAGACTCTCCCGGCTGTTGCCGGCAGCTTCGGAGGTCCCAGGAATTCCCGGGGCGCACGTACGTGCCCTGGAAGTTGCCGGCGAAAGCTTGGACCAAATCCTCCCAGTTGGAAATCTGCCCCGGAGGCAGGTGCTCCAACCAAGCGCGAGCAGTGTCGGAGAGGAACAGGGGGAGGTTGCGGATGATGAGGTTGTCGTCGTCCGTTCCACCCAGTTGACATGCCAGGCGGTAGTCCACGAGCCACAATTCCGGTCTTGTTTCCCCCGAGTACTTTGTGATAGTAGTCGGGGGTCGGAATCGGGGCGGAAACGGCGCCCGCCGAATGGCCCGGCTGAAGACCTGCGGACCGGGTGGTTCGGGCGAGGGACTCCGATCCTCCCCACTGTCGTAGCGTCCCCCACGCCTGGGGTGATAGCCTCGGCGCACCCTTTCGTCGAGGCGGGCCCGACGGTCGCGATGAGGGTGCTCGTTGCCGAGGTGGCCCGGGGCCGCAGGCGCGGTGTTGCGCGTGCGCCCGGTGTAGACCGAGGCTTCCCGCATGAGTCGGGAAGTCGCGGCACGAGGTTCCGAGGGGTACCCCTGCCTTCGGGAGGCAGAGCTCTCGGCCCGCTGGGCCGCAGCGCCTTCCAGGAGATGCTTGAGCTCTCCCTGGATTCGCCGACCCTCGGTGGTTGATGACTCCGGCATCGCGCGGAGGAGCATCGCCGCGGCTGCCAGGTCCTGACCGGTTCCGCCGGATGCGGGTGGCGGCCTGTCCCTGGCATCGTTGGCGATGCGGTGCTGGAGACCCTAGGGCAGGTGACGTATTTCTTCGGCCGGGGGCTGGCCCGCCCATACCTGCCCGACGTCCCGGCGGATCGACTCGAGCGCTCCTGTCCCCTCGTCGAGCCCGGCCTGCGCCCCGCGGACTTGCTCGAGCTGTGGGTCGTGACCCCCCGCCGGAACGGGGACCACAGCTAGCTCCCGCGGGATGTCGGCGCGAGGCACTGGCCTAGGGAGATCACCATCCTCCGGCATGCCGAGACGGCCGCCTCCAGAGGGATCCCCTAGCTCGACGTGGAAACATTCGCGGCTCGGGCCGCATTCCTTGTCGTCAAGGCTGCGGCTGCCGTCGGAACAGTCGGAGAGGCAGTAGTTGCATGCGGTCATGAAGTCCCGCATGGCACTGGGGTTGCCAGATCCAGAGAAATCCCAGTGGATGCTGGGGTCGTCATCTTCCTCGGACCCAGAGGGCCCGTAGGTCGAGACGCTCGTCAATCGGTCCCAAGGCGACCGCGCACGAAACCCAAAAGGGGTTGCACTCGCCTCAACGTGAGCGCCCGCCAGAGCGAGGTCGCTAGGCGGGTTGAGGTCGAGTCGAAATGACGAAGGATGGGGATCAGTCGGTACCTTTTTGTCGACGAGGAGCGACGAGGTCACATCGGGGGCTGATCGCGCCGTCGTCCTGGGTACGAGGGCGACGTCCTGCAGGCCCTCCGTGAGCGTGCTGGCGTCGTCCACCTGCTCGGGGTCGGCGTGTTGCGGGGGGACGGCGCTCGCCTTCGCCTCAAACGCGAGGGTGACGCCCGACGCGTCCTCCGTTGGGGCACTGGGGATGTCGATTCGCTCGACAGCCGACGGAGCGCAGCCTCCCGCTCGGCCCTGGTTGCCCCGCCTCCTCCTCCGATGGCGAGGGAGAGGTTGGGGCGAGCTCGAATGTTGTTCTTCCCCCACGCGGGAAAGACGTCGTCGATTCCGCCGCCGGCGGGCGAGCTGCCGGCCGCCATTGTCGCTGCCGCGCGGCGGTGGAAGGAGTATCATGTCGTAGCTGCTGTCGAAAGACATGAACTTGAGGCTCCCGAAACGGAGCACCGTCCCGGGTTGGAGAGGTCGTTGGAGACTGCCCATCTGGAGCTTGATGGGAAACTGCTCGTCAACACGCAGCAGGCCCCTACCTGGCGCGCCAACTATCGGCGTTTCGAGACCGGGGGGTCCCTAAGCCGACGAGTGAGTGTGCCGCGTGCCCCAGCCCAGATGGGTCGAGCGCATGGGCGAGCGCGAAGGGGGGAGAGCGAGGTGGCCGGAGCCGGGTCGTGAGGGAGGCGGAGATCCCGCGGCCTTCGTGTTCGTCCCGCGCCCAGGTCGGGTGCGCTTGCAGTAGGGGGTTACAAGCGTCCACGCGGGTGAGGGGAGCGAGCGGCCCCAAGAGAGCGCCTGCCCCTGCCCTCGTTCTCGCAGGGCCAACCTTCTCTAAGAAGGCCCTGGTCCTTCCTTTTATAGGCGCAAGGAGAGGATCCAGGTGTACAATGGGGATGCAGCAGAGTGCTACGTGTCTAGCGGGGGAGAGCTAGCGCCCTGGGTACATGCCAATGTGGCAGCCGGAGAGAACTTGGCACCCAGCTGGTGTGGTGTCGTGGCTGTCGGAGGAGTAACGGAGCCTGGTGGAGGGACAGCTGTCGGAATAGTTGGGCTCTTGCTGACGTCCCCCCGCTTCCGTAAGGGAGCTGAGAGCCGTCGTCGTCATGGGTCTAGCGGGGCGCCATCATTGCCTATCTGGCGAAGCTAGCCAGATGGGACGTCGATCTTGTTCTCTGCGGCCCAAGTCGGCTCGGGGTAGGGTGATGATGGCGCCTCCTGTTGACGTGGCGGACTTGTGCCCTAGGTCGGGCGACGTGGAGGTTCCTCCGAGGCCGAGGTCGAGTCTGTCTTCCATGGCTGAGGCCGAGCCCGAGCTCCTGGGTCGGGCAAGGCGGAGGTCGTTCGGCAGAGACCAGGGCGGAGTCCGAGCCCTGGGTCGGGCGAAGCGGGGTTCGTCGTCTTCCGGGGTCTTAGCCCGAGTCCGAGCCCTGGGTCGGGCGGAGCGGAGTTCGCCGTCTTCCAGGGCCTTAGCCCGAGTCCGAGCCCTGGGTCGGGCGGAGCGGAGTTCGCCGTCTTCCGGGGCCTTAGCCCGAGTCCGAGCCCTGGGTCGGGCGGAGCGGAGTTCGCCGTCTTCCGGGGCCTTAGCCCGAGTCCGAGCCCTGGGTCGGGTGGAGCGGAGTTCGCCGTCTTCCGGGGCCTTAGCCTGAGTCCGAGCCCTAGGTCGGGCGGAGCGGAGTTCGCCGTCTTCCGGGGCCTTAGCCCGAGTCCGAGCCCTGGGTCGGGCGGAGCGGAGTTCGCCGTCTTCCGGGGCCTTAGCCCGAGTCCGAGCCCTGGGTCGGGCGGAGCTTCCTATGGCGCCTGTGGCAAGGCCTGGCTGCCTGTCAGTCTCACTCTTTGCGTTAAATGCCCCTGCGACTCGGTCGGTCGGCGCGGTGATTTAGTCAGGGTTGCTTCTTAATGAAGGCAAGGCCTCGGGCGAGCCGGAGATGCGTCTGCCGTAAAAAAAGGGGGCCTCGGGCGAGACGGAAACACCTCAGGGTCGGCTGCCCTTGCCCGAGGCTAGGCTCGGGCGAGGCGCGATCGAGTCGCTCGTATGGACTGATCCCTGACTTAATCAAACCCATCAGGCCTCTGCAGCTTTATGCTGATGGGGGTTACCAGCTGAGAATTAGGCGTAATGAGGGTACCCCTAATTATGGTCCCCGACAGGTTTAGTCTTCCAATCCCCAAATCCTCCGCTTCTCTTCGACTCTACGTCGATTAGAGGAGTCTAGGTCGGTCTACCCGAGCCTAGACAACTCCTAGGATCTCTCCTCCCCGACGGGGTCCCTCCTGGGAGCGAGATCCAGGCGCCACCACCAATCTTCCGCTGCCCCTGCGCACGTGTGGACCGTCCGGCCCTAGGGCGCGGACCGTCCGGCCATCAGGCAGGAAACCCTAGCCTCTGCACCAGGTCGCGGACCGTCCGGCCCCTGGCCACGGACTGTTCGCGTCTGACTAGAGAGCACCGCCGCCTCGCGCTAGGTCGCGGACCGTCCGGCTCTGTGCCACGGACCGTCCGCGCCTGACCAGAGAGCACCGCCGCTGGTTCTTTTGAGTGATTGGCGCCTCCAAAAAGGTGTCAACACCTTGATTACAATTGAGTTGGGAATAAGAAAGAAGGAATAAGAAAAGCGATCCAAGCGCAAGAACTCAAAAGAACACAAATATCACTCTCTCACTAGTCACTATTTGATTGGAATGATCTTTGGAGTTGGGAGAGGATTTGATCTCTTTGTTTGTGTTTGGAGTGAAGTCTAGAGCTCTTGTATTGAATGCAATGGTTGAAAACTTGGATACCTTGAAGTGTTGGTGGTTGGGGGTATTTATAGCCCCAACCACCAAAATGGCTGTTTGGGAAGGTTGCTGTCGTATGGTGCACCGGACACTGTCCGGTGCGCCAGCCACGTCACCCAACCGTTAGGGTTCGACCGTTGGAGCTCTGACAAGTGGGCCACCGGACAGTCCGGTGGTGCACCGGACAGTCACTGTTTACTGTCCGGTGCGTCTTCTCACGCCTGCTCTGACTTTTGCGCGCGCATGCGCGCACTGTAGCGTTTCACTGTTCCTTTGCAGACGACCGTTGGCGCGAAGTAGTCGTTGCTCTGCTAGCACACCGGACAGTCCGGTGCTACATCGGACAGTTCGGTGAATTATAGCGGAGTGGCTCCCCAAATTCCTGAAGCTGGCAAGTTCAGATTGGATCCTCCCTGGTGCACCGGACACTGTTCGGTGGTGCACCGGACAGTCTGGTGCGCCAGACTAGGGCAGCCTTCGGTTGTTTTTTGCTCTTTTTATTTGAACCCTTTCTTGGACTTTGTATTGGTTTGTGTTGAACCTTTGGCACCTGTAGAACTCATAATCTAGAGCAAACTAGTTAGTCCAATTGTTTGTGTTGGGCAATTCAACCACCAAAATTCATTTAGGAAAAGGTTTGACCCTATTTTCCTTTCAATCTCCCCCTTTTTGGTGATTGATGCCAACACAAACCAAAGCAAATATAGAAGGGCAGATTTGAACTAGTTTGCATAAAGAAGTGCAAAGGTTGCTTGGAGTTAAACCAATAATTATTTCTATTAGATACGCATGGATGGTTTTCTTCTTATTTAAAAATTTGGACCATGCTTGCACCACTAGTTTTGTTTTGCAAGTTCTTTTGGAAATTCTTTTCAAATCCTTTTGCAAATAGTCAAAGGTATAAGAATAAGATAGAAAGAAGCATTTTCAATATTTGAAATTTTCTCCCCTTGTTTCAAATGCTTCTCCTTTGACATAAACAAAACTCCCCCTCGATGAAATTCTCCTCTTAGTGTTCAAGAGGGTTTTACAAATTTTTAAGATACTCCCCCTTTTTTAACACAATAAGATACTAATTTGAAAACTTCATTTTTAAAATTCGGTGGTGGTGCGGTCCTTTTGCTTTGGGCTAATATTTTCTCCCCCTTTGGCATGAATCGCCAAAAACGAATACTTGTGAGTGAAATATAAGCCCTTTTGCTATCTCCCCAATGGCAAATAAATAGATATGAGTGAATATTATACTAAAGTGGAGAATGATGCGGAATACCGACAAATACCGATGGAGTTAAGTGGAAGCGTCGTCTTTGCCGAGCACTCCATTTCCCTTTCAATTCTATGACTAAGCATAAGATTACACTTGAAAATACATTAGTCATAGACAAAAAGAGATACGATCAAAGGTATATAAATGAGCTATGTGTGCAAAGAATCAATCAAAATTCCTAGAATCAAGAATATTTAGCTCATTCCTAAGTTTGGTAAAGGTTTTCTCATCTAAAGGCTTGGTAAAGATATCGGCCAATTGATCTTTGGTGTTTATATAGGCTATCTCGATATCCCCCCTTTGTTGGTGATCTCTCAAAAAGTGATACCAATGGGATTATCCGCCATGCGGATTGCACTCTCATTATCACATAGAAGAGGGACTTTGCTAAATTTGTAGCCATAGTCCCTAAGGGTTTGCCTCATGCAAAGAAATTGCGCGCAACAATGGCCTGCAGCAATATACTCGGCTTCGGCGGTAGAAAGAGCTACTGAGTTTTGTTTCTTTGATGCCCAAGACACCAGGGATCTCCCTAGAAACTGACAAGTCCCTGATGTGCTCTTCCTATCAATTTTACACCCTGCCCAATCAGCATTGGAATATCCTAATAAATCAAAAGAGGATCCCTTAGGGTACCAAAGACCAAACATAGGTGTATGAACTAAATATCTCAAGATTCTCTTTACGGCCCTAAGGTGAACTTCCTTAGGATCGACTTGGAACCGTGCACACATGCATACAGAAAGCATAATGTCCGGCCGAGATGCACATAAATAGAGTAAATATCCTATCATCGACCGGTATACCTTTTGATCTACGGATTTACCTCCCGTGTCGAGGTTGAGATGCCCATTGGTTCCCATGGGTGTCTTGATGGGCTTGGCATCGTTCATTCCAAACTTGGTGAGTATAACTTGAATGTACTTTGTTTGGCTGATGATGGTGCCTTCTTAGAGTTGCTTCACTTGAAATCCTAGAAAATACTTCAACTCCCACATCATAGACATCTTGAATTTTTGTATCATGATCCTACTAAACTCTTCACAAATAGATTTGTTAGTAGACCCAAATATGATATCATCAACATAAATTTGGCATACAAACAAATCATTTGCAATAGTTTTAGTAAAGAGAGTAGGATCGGCTTTGCCGACTTTGAAGCCATTAGTTATAAGAAAATCTCTTAGGCATTCATACCATGCTCTTGGGGCTTGCTTGAGCCCATAAAGCGCCTTAGAGAGTTTATAAACATGGTTAGGATACTCACTATCTTCAAAGCCTAGAGGTTGCTCAACATAGACCTCTTTCTTCATAAGTCCAATGAGGAAGGCACTCTTCACGTCCATTTGGTAGAGCTTAAAGCCATGATAAGTAGCATAGGCAAGTAATATACGAATTGACTCAAGCCTAGCTATGGGTGCATATGTTTCACCAAAATCCAAACCTTCGACTTGTGAATACCCCTTGGCCACAAGTCGTGCTTTGTTCCTTGTCACCACACCATGCTCATCTTGTTTGTTGCGGAAGACCCACTTGGTTCCTACAACATTTTGGTTAGGACGTGGAACTAAATGCCATACCTCATTCCTCGTAAAGTTGTTGAGCTCCTCTTGCATCACCAACACCCAATCCGAATCTTTAAGTGCATCGTCTACCCTGTGTGGCTCAATAGAGGAAACAAAAGAGTAATGTTCACAAAAATGAGCAACACGAGATCGAGTGGTTACCCCCTTATGAATATCGCCGAGGATGGTGTTCATGGGGTGATCTCGTTAGATTGCTTGGTGGACTCTTGGGTGTGGCGGTCTTGGATCTTGTTCATCTTCCTTGTCTTGAACATTAGCATCTCCCCCTTGATCATTGCCCTTGTCTTGAGGTAGCTCATCTTCTTGATCTTCAATTTCATCATCTTGAGCTTGATCCTCATCTTGGGTTGGTGGAGATGCTTGTGTGGAAGACGAAGGTTGTTGATCTTGTGCTTGTGGAGGCTCTTCGGATTCCTTAGGACACACATCCCCAATGGACATGTTCCTTAGCGCGATGCACAGAGCCTCTTCATCATCTAGCTCATCAAGATCAACTTGCTCTACTTGAGAGCCGTTAGTCTCATCAAACACAATGTCACAAGAAACTTCAACTTGTCTAGTGGACTTGTTAAAGACTCTATATGCCCTTGTGTTTGAATCATAACCAAGTAAAAAGCCTTCTATTGCCTTAGGAGCAAATTTAGATTTTCTACCTCTTTTAACAAGAATAAAACATTTGCTACCAAAGACTCTAAAATATGAAACATTGAGCTTTTAACGGTGAGGAGTTCATATGATGTCTTCTTGAGGATTCGGTGTAGATATAATCGGTTGATGGCGTAGCAAGTGGTGTTGACCGCCTCGGCCCAAAACCGATCCGAAGTCTTGTACTCATCAAGCATGGTTCTTGCCATGTCCAATAGAGTTCTATTCTTCCTCTCCACTACACCATTTTGTTGTGGCGTGTAGGGAGAAGAGAACTCATGCTTGATTCCCTCCTCCTCAAGAAAGCCTTCAATTTGGGAGTTCTTAAACTCCGTCCCGGTGTCGCTTCTTATTTTCTTGATCCTCAAGCCGAACTCATTTTGAGCCCGTCTCAAGAATCCTTTCAAAGTCTCTTGGATTTGAGATTTATCCTGCAAAAAGAATACCCAAGTGAAGCGAGAGTAATCATCCACAATAACTAGACATTACTTACTCCCGCCGATGCTTATGTAAGCTATCGGGCCAAAAAGATCCATGTGGAGTAGCTCTAGTGGCCTGTCAGTCGTCATGATGTTCTTGTGTGGATGATGAACACCAACTTGCTTCCCTGCCTAGCATGCTCTACAAATCTTGTCTTTCTCAAAATGAACATTTGTTAGTCCCAAAATGTGTTCTCCCTTTAGAAGTTTGTGAAGATTCTTCATCCCAACGTGGGCTAGTCGGTGGTGCCAGAGCCAACCCATGTTAGTCTTAGCAGTTAAGCAAGTGTCGAGTTCAGCTCTATTAAAATCAACTAAGTACAGCTGACCCTCTAACACTCCCTTAAAACCTATTGAATCATCACTTCTTCTAAAGACAGTAACACCTACATCCGTAAAAAGACAGTTGTAACCCATTTTACATAATTGTGAAACTGAAAGCAAGTTATAATCTAAAGAATCTACAAGAAAAACATTGGAAATAGAATGGTTAGGAGATATAGCAATTTTACTAAGTTCTTTGACCGAACCTTAATTTCTATCCCTGAATGTGATAGCTCGTTGGGGATCTTGGTTTTTCTCATAGGAGGAGAACATCTTTTTCTCCCCGGTCATGTGGTTTGTGCACCCGCTGTCGATGATCCAACCTGAGCCCCCGGATGCATAAACCTACAAAACAAATTTAGGCCTTGTTCTTAGGTACCCAAACGGTCTTGGGTCCTTTTACATTAGAAACAAGCACCTTGGGTACCCAAACACAAGTCTTTGACCCCTTGTGTTTGCCCCCAACATATTTGGCAACTACTTTGCCTGATTTATTAGTAAGCACATAGGAAGCATCAAAAGTCTTAAATGAAATGTTATGATCATTTGATGCAATAGGAGTTTTCTTCTTAGGCATTTTAACATGGGTAGAACGCTTGGAGCTAGAAGCCACATTCTTATAAATAAATGCATGGTGAGAAACAGAATGAGTCTTCTTTGCATGAATTCTCCTAATCTTATCCTCAGGATAACCAGCAGGATATAAAATATAGCCCTCGTTATCCTGAGGCATGGGAGCTTTGCCCTTAACAAAATTAGACAATCTTTTAGGAGGGGCATTAAGCTTGACATTGTCTCCCTGTTAGAAGCCAATGCCATCCTTAATGCCAGGGCGTCTCCCACTATAAAGCATACTACAAGCAAATTTAAATTTCTCATTTTCTAGTTCGTGCTCGGCAATTTTAGCATCTAGTTTAGCTATATGATCATTTTGTTGTTTAATCATAGCAAGGTGATCATGAATAGCATCAATATTAATATCTCTACATCTAGTACAAATAGAGATATGCTCAACGATAGATGTAGAGGGTTTGTAACCATTTAATTCAACAATCTTAGCATGTAAAATAGCATTCTCATCTCTAAGATTGGAAATAGAAATATTGCAAACATCTAATTCCTTAGCCTTAGCAATCATTTTATCATTCTCAAACTTAAGGCTAGCAAGAGATTCATTCAACATGTCAATCTTAGCAATTAAACTAGCGTTGTCATTTCTAAGATTAACAATTGAATCATCACAAACATTTGATTTCTCAACCTTAGCAATTAATTTGGCATTTTCATTTCTATGGCTAGAAATAGTGTCATGGCAAGTGCTAAGCTCACTAGTTAATTTTTCATTTTTCTCTACCTCCTGAGCATAAGCATTTTTAGTCTTAACATGCTTTTTGTTTTCCTTAATAAGGAAGTCCTCTTGGCTATCCAAAAGTTCATCCTTCTCATGAATAGCACTAATCAATTCATTCAACTTTTCTTTTTGTTGCATGTTAAGATTGGCAAAAAGAGTAAGCAAGTTATCCTCGTCATCACTAGAATTATCCTCATCACTAGAAGTTGCATACTTAGTGGAGGATCTTGATTTTACCTTCTTATTCTTGCTGTCCTTTGCCATGAGGCACTTGTGGCCGACGTTGGGGAAGAGGAGGCCCTTGTTGACGGCGATGTTGGCGGCGTCCTCATCGGAGGAGGAGTCGGTGGAGCTCTCGTCGGAGTCCCACTCCCGGCAAACATGGGCATCGCCGCCTTTCTTCTTGTAGTATCTCTTCTTCTCCTTCTTCTTCCCCCTCTTGTTGTTATCCCTGTATAGACAAAGGACATTTAGCGATAAAATGCTTGGGCTTACCACATTTGTAGCAAACCTTCTTGGAGCGGGGTTTGTAATCCTTCCCCCTCCTTTGCTTGAGGATTTGGCGGAAGCTCTTGATGATGAGCGCCATTTCCTCGTTGTCGAGCTTGGAGGCGTCGATGGGGACCCTACTTGGTGTAGAGTCTTCTTTCTTCTCCTCCGTTGCCTTGAATGCAACGGGTTGTGCCTCGGGTACGGAGGAGGCGCCTTGCTCGATGATCTTCTTGGAGCCTTTGATCATCAATTCAAAGCTCACAAATTTTCCTATTACTTCCTCGGGAGACATTAGTTTATATCTAGGATCACCACGAATCAATTATACTTGAGTAGGATTAAGAAAAACTAGTGATCTTAGAATAACCTTGACCATCTCATGGTCATCCCACTTGGTGCTCCCGAGGTTGCGCACTTGGTTCACCAAGTTTTTTAGCCAGTTGTACATGGCTTGCGGGTCTTCTCCTTGGTTGAGCATGAAACGACCGAGCTCCCCCTCGATCGTTTCCCTCTTGGTGATCTTGGTCACCTCGTCTCCTTCGTGCGCGGTCTTGAGCACGTCCCAAATCTCTTTGGCGCTCTTCAACCCTTGCACCTTGTTATACTCCTCTCGACTTAGAGAGGCGAGGAGTATAGTGGTGGCTTGGGAGTTGAAGTGCCGAATTTGGGCAACCTCGTCCGAATCATAGTCTTCATCCCCTACGGATGGTACCTGCACTCCAAACTCAACAACGTCCCAAATACTAGTGTGGAGTGAGGTTAGGTGATGCCTCATTTTATCACTCCACATGTTATAACCTTCACCGTAAAAAACCGGTGGTTTGCCTAATGGAACGGAAAGTAATGGAGTACGTTTAGAAATGCGAGGGTAGTTTAGGGGTATCTTACTAAACTTCTTGTGCTCATGGCGCTTAGAAGTTACGGACGGTGCGTCGGAGCCGAAGGTGGATGGCGACGAAGAATCGGTCTCATAGTAGACCACCTTCTTCATCTTCTTCTTCTTGTCGCCACTCCGATGCGACTTGTTGTGGGAGTATGATTCTCCCTTTCCTTTGGAGCCGGACTCCCTTGATGGAGCCTTCCCGAGACTTGTAGCGGGCTTCTCGCCGGTCATGACCTCCTTCTTGGCGTGATCTCCCGACATCACTTCGAGCGGTTAAGCTCTAATGAAGTACCGGGCTCTGATACCAATTGAAAGTCGCCTAAAGAGGGGTGAATAGGCAGAATCTAAAATTTATAAACTTTAAGCACAACTACAAGCCGGGGTTAGCGTTAGAAATATAATCGAGTCCAAAAGAGAGGGCGAAAACAAATCAACCAAAGAAATTGTAGCACCCGGCTTTAAGGAACAAAGCCGGGTTCATCTCATACATGCGCCAAAGAAGACTACATATATAATAACAGAGTGTATAGAGATAAATGTCATAAATCATCAGAGTAATTATTACATAGCGGAAGACTTATTACAAAATAAAATAGTAAATATAAAACGAACTAAGGATCGTCGGCGCCAATGTCGACTGAGAAACACCACCTAGATCAGATCGAACTCCTCAGTGTTAGGCGGCTCCTCTTCGACCACCTGTTCTTCTCCTGTGGGGGGGTGTGAGACAGCAAGAGTGAGCTCACATACGTTCATAGCTCAACAAGTCATGGGGAATAATGTGGCACGAACTCACCAAAGGTGCGAGTTCATGTAGTGTAAGGCTGATCAATGAAATAAAGGCTGAAGCTGAGCGTTGCTTTTATAAGTTGGTCAAAATTTTATTAGCAATTACTAAGTGTAAGTAAATACCAAACCTTAATAATAATAAAGAACAGTAATAGTAAAATAATCCCAAATGCGATGCAAATGTCAAATTAAATTTAAGTTCCATAATTAATCATGTGAGGGTCCGAGCCGCTCATGACCGTGAGCACGGCTAGTATACTAGTTTTACACTCTGCAGAGGTTGCGCATCTTTACCCACAAGCCGTGTTACCCATCTGCCAAGGGGTCATGAATCCCATACACCTCTACCAAGGAAGCGAGGCAGGGCAACACTACGAGGCCTTTACAAAGTTCCACTAGCTTCAGACTACCCGCTACAGTTTATAGGAAGCTCCAGTGCAGGGTTCTTGCCTGACCGCCATCGCAGCAAAGTCAAACAAGGACCTCCCTACACTGACCACTCCCCTACTGCCCTTGCCCCTTTCGGGTAAGGTAGCCCTCCCCTAGCTTTCCTAGTTAATCAGCCAAGGGCGTCCCATTAAACCCTTGTGGTAGCACTGTTTTCCCGGGTGGTCGCTCCATGTTCCCATTAATTTAATGATCTTAACATGAGCAGTAATAATAACAAGATAATAACAGGATAATCATGTGTAGTATAACTCCATACCCAATCCACATAAAGCAATAGCAAGTACTACCCAAAAATATTTCAGGGGTGAACAAGGTATAGAGGTAATCAAAACTGGGGTAACATAAAGGCTCCCATCAAAATTAACCTATGCAGATCATTAAAATTAATAAGAACATGGCTGGTAAAAAGTAAGTGATCAAGGGCACAACTTGCCTTCAATGAGCTCCTGCTCAGCTATCTCTACTTGTTGAACCACAGTTTCCACAGTGGCTTGCTCGTCTATTCGCATCAACACAATACATACATAGTATAGCCAAAATCAACATCACACCAAACATGTAAATAAAGTATACAGTAAAAATCTACACATTAAAATGAAATCATAGGAACTGGAATCACTGAATTTGGAGTTATAGAATTCAAGTTGTGAATTTTCTAAGGTTTAATGTGATTAAAATAGGATTAAATGTTAAATTAATTTTCTTACTGTATTCATGTCAAAACAGAGATACTATATGATAGAGAACATTATTATAAATTTTAGAAACTAGAATGGTTCAATTTGGAGTTAACATGAATTTTCTATGAATTATACAAATTCTGGCATTTAATTAATACTAAAAATTCATTTTTAAATGCATTTCTCTGGTTTTATTTGTCCTCTGGACTGGGCGTCAATTATCAGAAAGTGTGGGGGTTAGTATACAATTATTCCCGAGACTCAGGGAAACAGGCCCGAGGACCGCGGGTTAGTTCCTGGAAAGTGGAGGGGCTCCTTTGTAAAACACACGGGCCAAAGGGGTATGCGAACACCACAGCCGCACGATCTGGTCTAACGGCCCGGATTAGATCCCTAATGGATTGAAGCGGTACGCGACGTAAGGCCTCGGATCCAAATCCAACGGCCCATAAAAGATCCTGGACTATGTGATCTCCCAGCCATCCGATCAGGGATCAACGGTAACTATCGACTTTGGCCGAATCGTTACGATAGATCTAATCGCCGCCACATATCGCGAGATCGACGGTCAGGAGGCCATCTTCTACCTTCCGCAGCCTAGGCAGAGTCGCACGCGATAGGCACGGCGGAGCCTCGCCGACGAGCGACGCACATGACGCTGCAGCGGCCTAATCCCATCAACGAATGGCTCTACACGTCACGGGAAGCGGGGCGAGCATGATGGACAAGAACTCACCCGTGATTGAGACGTAGTTGGTGCGGTTCACGACGACCCGCGGATCCGAGGCGAAGAAAGAGGGCCGGTGAGAAATCGCGGGTCCTCCAGTCGGCAATCCCACGCGGCGAGGCCAGGGACACCCTCCACGAGCCATGACGACTGGATTGGGAGGAGTTTTACTGGCAGTAGCGGCGGAATTACGAAAGCGGCTTGTCCAGTGGAGATTTCTCGCTCACGACGGCAAACGGCGGTGGCAAGGAAAACCAGCAGCAGGTTGATGACGCGGGGGGGGGGGGGGGAACAGACGCGGTAACCCACCTTATATCCTGGGGTCGGCATCCGTTCATGGCCTCGCGGTCAACCCGATCCCGGCGGATACGGCGACGGCGGGGTTTGTTACGCGAGGGATTCGGTGGAGACGGTACTTCTGACAGACTAGGCCCACAGGGCAGCGGAAAGAAGGCTTGTGAGCGCGCGGAGGGAGGAGCATCTGTCATCACGGCCCCGCACGTCAGCGGAGACGAGAGACGTGGGCGCGAGGGACAGAGATCGCCAAGTGGGTCCGGTCGGTCAGTGGCGTGCGCGCGGAAGCGTCTACGTGGGTGTGGGCCGCGCGTGAGTGGGTTAGGTTAGGTGGGCTGAATAGCTGGTGAGAGGCCCATTTAGCTGAGTTTGTTTTTATTCTTTTTATTTTCTATTCCTTTTCCTTTCTCTCTATTTTCAAACCCAAATTTGAATTCAAACTTGAGCTCATCACTATAATTTATGTTTGTGGAATTAGGGGTATTATTTCTGGATATATTTATTTATATATATTATTTATATTTTTCATATCATTTTTCTTCTTATTATTTTCAAAAGCCCAAATTTTAAGTTAGGGTTTAATTCAACTTCTAAAAATTATTAACTTATTATTATTATCCCTATTATTTTATTTAATGCACAAACATATAAACTCCAATATGATGCATATTATTATATTCATTTATTATTATTTTTTTTATCATTTGTCTTAATTCATCTCTAAATTCTGTGTATGCTCTTTTCATGATGCAAATGACGCACACAAAATGAGGAGCTCTCTCTATTACTCTTCGTAAACAACTTTGAGTATTACAAATCCTACCCCCCTTAAAAATAATCTCGTCCTCGAGATTTAAGAAGATCTAGGGAAAAGGTGGGGAAAATCTATACGAAGCTCTTCTTCTCTTTCCCAAGTTGCTTCATCTTCACCGTGGTGGCTCCATTGCACTTTGCACATCTTTATAACATTATTCCTTGTAACTCGAGTCAATGTATCAAGAATCCTGATGGGGTACTCAGCATAGGTCAGATCCTCTTGAACACTAAGGTCCCCCATTGGTAATTGTTCTTCAGGCACCCTGAGACATTTCTTCAGCTGAGATACATGAAAGACATCATGAACATCCGCAAGATGATGCGGTAACTCCAACTGATATGCAACCTCTCCAACTCGCTTTAAGATTAAGAAGGGTCCAATAAAGCGAGGGGACAACTTTCCTTTGACTTTGAACCTTCTCATGCCCCGGAGTGGTGACACCTTCAAATAGACATAATCACCCTCCTTAAACTCAAGTAGTCTTCTCCGGGTGTCAGCATAACTTTTCTGCCTGGATTGTGCAGTTCTCAAATTCTCCCTTATTTGCTGAACTTGTTCTTCTGCTTCCTGTATAATCTCAGGTCCAAACAACTGTCTTTCACCAGTTTGATCCCAATACAGTGGAGTCCTGCACTTTCTGCCATATAAAGCCTCAAACGGTGACATCTTCAAACTGGCCTGATAGCTATTATTATAAGAGAACTCCGCATACGGTAGACTCTTATCCCAACTACCACCATGCTTAAGAGCACAAGCTCTTAACATATCTTCAAGCACTTGGTTAGTCCTCTCAGTCTGCCCATCAGTCTGTGGATGGTAAGCCGAACTAAAATTCAATCTCGTATCCAATGACTCGTGCAACTTCTTCCAATACCGAGAAGTAAACTGTGATCCCCGGTCTGACACAATCTTCTTTGGTACACCATGCAGGCAGACAATCCGTGCCATGTACAATTCTGTCAACTTGGCTCCTGAATACGTGGTCTTCACTGGAATAAAGTGGGCTACTTTAGTTAGCCTGTCCACAATCACCCATATAGAATCATATCCACCAGACGTGCGGGGTAATCCAATAATGAAGTCCATGCCAATCTCTTCCCATTTCCACTCAGGTATCTTCAGTGGATGCAGTAGTCCGGCTGGCCTCTGGTGTTCGGCTTTAACTCTTTGGCATACATCGCACATAGCCACATGTGCAGCCACATCTCTCTTTAGTCCATACCACCAATACTTTTGCTTCAAATCCTGATACATCTTAGTGCTTCCAGGATGAATAGAATAAATTGAATCATGTGCCTCCTTCAATATGGTTTCCCAAAGACTATCAATATCGGGAACACAGATCCGATTCTTGAACCATATCGTGCCTTGCTCATCCTCCGTGAACTCTGGGCCTCTACCCTCTGTTATCAGATCCTTGATCTCCTGGATTTTGGCATCACCAACCTGACCTTTACGAATTTCTTGCTCCAAGGTTGGTTCCAATTCAATAGTCACTCCTTCCGTATGTGTAACAATTCCCAGGTTGAGTCTCTCAAAATCTTTTGCTAATTCATCCGGTAGCTGGACAACGAAAGCGGAGTGAACATGCTCCTTCCGACTCAAGGCATCTGCAACCAAATTTGCCTTGCCTGGGTGATAGTGAATCTCCAAGTCATAATCCTTAATAAGCTCCAACCAACGGCGTTGCCTAAGATTGAGATCCTTCTGAGTGAATATGTACTTCAAACTCTTATGATCCGTATATACTTGGCACTTAGTTCCCATAATGTAGTGTCTCCAAATCTTAAGTGCATGCACAACCGCTGCTAATTCCAAGTCATGAGTGGGGTAGTTCAATTCATGCTTCTGCAACTGACGAGATGCATAGGCAATCACATGACCATCTTGCATAAGCACACATCCAAGTCCTTGGCCACATGCATCACAATAAATATCAAATCCCTTCTGCAGATCTGGCATAATCAATACTGGAGGTGACATCAATCTCTCCTTCAATTGATCAAAGCTTTCTTGGCATTTCTCATCCCACTTAAATTCTCTTCCTTTCTCCAAAAGCGAGGTCATGGGCTTAGCAATCTTAGAGAACCCTTCAATAAATCTTCGATAATATCCTGCGAGTCCTAAGAAACTCCGAATCTCAGTAACTGTAGTGGGCACTCTCCACTCAATTATCTCCTTCACTTTAGCAGGATCCACTGCTATTCCTCCATTAGAAATAATATGACCAAGGAATGGTACCTTGTCAATCCAAAACTCGCACTTGCTGAACTTAGCGTAGAGTTGATTATCTTGTAACTTCTGTAGCACCAATCTCAGATGTTCCTCGTGATCACTATCACTCTTGGAATAGATAAGAATATCATCGATGAACACCACGACGAATCTGTCCAAGTACTCCATAAACACCTTATTCATCAAATTCATGAAGTAAGCTGGTGCATTGGTTAGTCCAAATGACATAACAGTAAACTCATATAATCCATATCGAGTCGAGAAAGCCGTCTTGGGAATATCCGATGGTCTAATCCTCATCTGATGGTAACCGGATCGGAGATCAATCTTCGAGAATACTCTAGCACCTCGCATCTGATCAAATAAATCCTCAATACGGGGCAATGGATACTTGTTCTTCACCGTGACATCATTAAGTGATCTATAGTCCACACACATTCTTTGTGATCCATCCTTCTTCTGCACAAATAACACCGGTGCTCCCCAAGGTGAGGAACTTGGACGAATGTAACCAGCCTCTTGTAATTCCGTCAACTGCTTCTTAAGTTCCTTCAACTCTTCTACGAACATTCTATATGGCCGTTTAGAAATAGGGGCGGTTCCAGGTAGGAGATCAATAACAAACTCAACTTCTCTATCAGGTGGCATCCCTGGTAACTCCTCTGGAAAGACATCCGGAAAATCTCTAACCACCCGGATGTTGTCACCAACAAACTCCTCGGGCATAAAGAACATTGCACGCATGGATGAGGAGGTTACTGCAATATTAACTTGAAATCTTTCTCCTTTAGTGGTAGTGAGTTCTACGGTACCTCTACCACATGCTATAACGGCCTTTGCCTTTCTTAGCCATGACATACCAAGTATTAGATCTATACTGCTTGACTCTAATATTATAGCAGTAGCTCCAAATTCTCTACCCATAATGGTTAATATCAATTTACGTGTCATTTGATTCGCCTCAACATGCCCTTTAGGTGTAACTACTATCATGGGTTTTCTCATATTTAGCAATGGTATTTCATTTGTGTTGGCATATCTAGCAGACATGAATGAATGTGTAGCACCAGAATCAAATAATATGGTTGCAGGAATTGTATTAACATAAAACATACCAATTACGAGGTCCCCACCATCAGGAGTATCATCAACGCTGACTTGATTCACCCTGGCTATAGAATATCCCTTGCCAGGGGTCTGTTGCTTGTTCTGAGCTGGAGTAGTAGCAATCCTCTGTGGGCAGACATTTGCATAATGACCAGTCTTCCCACACTTGAAGCACGTAGTGCCTGGACTCTGTCCTGCAAACTTCGTCGGGGTGCCAGTGGGAGTAGCCTGTCGAGGAGGTGGAGTCCTCAGTGGTGATTGCTGAACTGGGCGTGGTCCTCCCGGTCGAGTCGGTGTACCCTGTGGTGAACTGTAGCGAGGACGAACGCTGCTGCTACCCTGTCCTTGTGAGATAGCCTTCCTCTTCAAATCACCCAGTTGAACACGCTTGTGTTCAATAGCAAGAGCCTTATCCAGTAGCCTCTGAAATGATGGAAAGGTGTGTGCAACCAGTGCATACTGCAAGGGTCCATTAAGTCCTTCAATAAAGTGCTCCTGCTTCCTCTCATCCTCAGCAACTTCCTCCGGAGCATATCTCGATAGCTGAATAAACTTGTCGCGGTACTCGCTGACCGACATGTTGCCTTGCTTCAATGCCAGAAACTCCTTCTTCTTGATCTTTATCATCCCAGCTGGAATATGGTAGTTCCTGAACTGCGTACTGAACTCTGCCCAGGTAATAGTATCAGCAGCATCGTGGGCAGCAGTATAAGAATCCCACCAGTCAGCAGCAGGACCAATCAGACGTCCAGAGGCATATAAAACCTTCTCCCGGTCAGTGCATTGTGCAATGTTGAGCATCTTCTCAATTGCCTTCAGCCAATCATCTGCATCAAGTGGATCTGGCGAACTTGCAAATGTAGGTGGCTTATGACTCATGAACTCTCGGTGCTTATCACGAGGTGGAACTGGTGGTGGTGGTGGAGGCAATGGCACTTGTTGCTGTTGTTGCTGTTGTTGAAGTTGTTGTTGCAGCTGCTGTTGTTGCGCCCTCCTTTCTTGGCGTATCTCATCTCTCTCCTGGCGCAACTCCTGGCGTATATCTTCTCTTTCCTGACGCATTTCCTGGCGTTCTTGCTGCATCTAGGCACGCATATCAGCCATAGTGTCTACCATTTGCTGCATCACCGCCATCTGAGCAGCAACCAGTGGATCAACTCCGCCTAGTGGAGGATTAGGAGGATTCATCTCTGCAGGCTGTGGCTGAGGTTGTCTATAAATTCTTCGAGTGTGTCGGTTAGGAGGCAAATCAATTCCACCACCCCTCCTGGTATTGACCATCTGAGTTAGATACATATGGTAAGAAAGAGCAGTAGACAAGGCAGTAATTACAATCATGTTGCTTTGGGGGATTTATTAGCTAAGCAGTTTAATGTTTTACCTACCATAGCTAATTTATTACCTTATGCTGGCACATGCTAAGATGTCCATATAATATTTCAATCAATCAAAGAAGCAAATCAGGCATTGATCATCAGAACATTCAACCAACATTCTTAATAGAGAAAATAGTTTTAATTTTGTCTTAGGCTTCCTATCTCTTAAAAATGTCATAGGGGTAGGGATTCCAAGGTGTGAAATCCATCTTGTCTAAGAGTAGAAAAGATAAGAATGATCAGAGTAGAACAGTAGAAGGTGAGACAGGATCAAGATAAGTATAGGAAGAATCAGAGTGAGGTAAGTAGGTAATGGTTTTGTCCATTTCTATCTAGGTTTCGTCCTACAGTCAACATTCCTCTGATACCACTTCTGTAGCACCCGACTTTAAGGAACAAAGCCGGGTGCATCTCATACATGCGCCAAAGAAGACTACATATATAATAACAGAGTGTATAGAGATAAATGTCGTAAATCATCAGAGTAATTATTACATAGCGGAAGACTTATTACAAAATAAAATAGTAAATATAAAACGAACTAAGGATCGTCGGCGCCAATGTCGACTGAGAAACGCCACCTAGATCAGATCGAACTCCTCAGTGTTAGGCGGCTCCTCTTCGACCACCTGTTCTTCTCCTGTGGGGGGGGGGTGTGAGACAGCAAGAGTGAGCTCACATACGTTCATAGCTCAACAAGTCGTGGGGAATAATGTGGCACGAACTCACCAAAGGTGGGAGTTCATGTAGTGTAAGGCTGATCAATGAAATAAAGGCTGAAGCTGAGCGTTGCTTTTATAAGTTGGTCAAAATTTTATTAGCAATTACTAAGTGTAAGTAAATACCAAACCTTAATAATAATAAAGAACAGTAATAGTAAAATAATCCCAAATGCGATGCAAATGTCAAATTAAATTTAAGTTCCATAATTAATCATGTGAGGGTCCGAGCCGCTCATGACCGTGAGCACGGCTAGTATACTAGTTTTACACTCTGCAGAGGTTGCGCATCTTTACCCACAAGCCGTGTTACCCATCTGCCAAGGGGTCATGAATCCCATACACCTCTACCAAGGAAGCGAGGCAGGGCAACACTACGAGGCCTTTACAAAGTTCCACTAGCTTCAGACTACCCGCTACAGTTTATAGGAAGCTCCAGTGCAGGGTTCTTGCCTGACCGCCATCGCAGCAAAGTCAAACAAGGACCTCCCCACACTGACCACTCCCCTACTGCCCTTGCCCCTTTCGGGTAAGGTAGCCCTCCCCTAGCTTTCCTAGTTAATCAGCCAAGGGCGTCCCATTAAACCCTTGTGGTAGCACTGTTTTCCCGGGTGGTCGCTCCATGTTCCCATTAATTTAATGATCTTAACATGAGCAGTAATAATAACAAGATAATAACAGGATAATCATGTGTAGTATAACTCCATACCCAATCCACATAAAGCAATAGCAAGTACTACCCAAAAATATTTCAGGGGTGAACAAGGTATAGAGGTAATCAAAACTGGGGTAACATAAAGGCTCCCATCAAAATTAACCTATGCAGATCATTTAAATTAATAAGAACATGGCTGGTAAAAAGTAAGTGATCAAGGGCACAACTTGCCTTCAATGAGCTCCTGCTCAGCTATCTCTACTTGTTGAACCACAGTTTCCACAGTGGCTTGCTCGTCTATTCGCATCAACACAATACATACATAGTATAGCCAAAATCAACATCACACCAAACATGTAAATAAAGTATACAGTAAAAATCTACACATTAAAATGAAATCATAGGAACTGGAATCACTGAATTTGGAGTTATAGAATTCAAGTTGTGAATTTTCTAAGGTTTAATGTGATTAAAATAGGATTAAATGTTAAATTAATTTTCTTACTGTATTCATGTCAAAACAGAGATACTATATGATAGAGAACATTATTACAAAATTTTAGAAACTAGAATGGTTCAATTTGGAGTTAACATGAATTTTCTATGAATTATACAAATTCTGGCATTTAATTAATACTAAAAATTCATTTTTAAATGCATTTCTCTGGTTTTATTTGTCCTCTGGACTGGGCGTCAATTATCAGAAAGTGTGGGGGTTAGTATACAATTATTCCCGAGACTCAGGGAAACAGGCCCGAGGACCGCGGGTTAGTTCCTGGAAAGTGGAGGGGCTCCTTTGTAAAACACACGGGCCAAAGGGGTATGCGAACACCACAGCCGCACGATCTGGTCTAACGGCCCGGATTAGATCCCTAATGGATTGAAGCGGTACGTGACGTAAGGCCTCGGATCCAAATCCAACGGCCCATAAAAGATCCTGGACTATGTGATCTCCCAGCCATCCGATCAGGGATCAACGGTAACTATCGACTTTGGCCGAATCGTTACGATAGATCTAATCGCCGCCACATATCGCGAGATCGACGGTCAGGAGGCCATCTTCTACCTTCCGCAGCCTAGGCAGAGTCGCACGCGATAGGCACGGCGGAGCCTCGCCGACGAGCGACGCACATGACGCTGCAGCGGCCTAATCCCATCAACGAATGGCTCTACACGTCACGGGAAGCGGGGCGAGCATGATGGATAAGAACTCACCCGTGATTGAGACGTAGTTGGTGCGGTTCACGACGACCCGCGGATCCGAGGCGAAGAAAGAGGGCCGGTGAGAAATCGCGGGTCCTCCAGTCGGCAATCCCACGCGGCGAGGCCAGGGACACCCTCCACGAGCCACGACGACTGGATTGGGAGGAGTTTTACTGGCAGTAGCGGCGGAATTACGAAAGCGGCTTGTCCAGTGGAGATTTCTCGCTCACGACGGCAAACGGCGGTGGCAAGGAAAACCAGCAGCAGGTTGATGACGCGGGGGGGGGGGGGGGAACAGACGCGGTAACCCACCTTATATCCTGGGGTCGGCATCCGTTCATGGCCTCGCGGTCAACCCGATCCCGGCGGATACGGCGACGGCGGGGTTTGTTACGCGAGGGATTCGGTGGAGACGGTACTTCTGACAGACTAGGCCCACAGGGCAGCGGAAAGAAGGCTTGTGAGCGCGCGGAGGGAGGAGCATCTGTCATCACGGCCCCGCACGTCAGCGGAGACGAGAGACGCGGGCGCGAGGGACAGAGATCGCCAAGTGGGTCCGGTCGGTCAGTGGCGTGCGCGCGGAAGCGTCTACGTGGGTGTGGGCCGCGCGTGAGTGGGTTAGGTTAGGTGGGCTGAATAGCTGGTGAGAGGCCCATTTAGCTGAGTTTGTTTTTATTCTTTTTATTTTCTATTCCTTTTCCTTTCTCTCTATTTTCAAACCCAAATTTGAATTCAAACTTGAGCTCATCACTATAATTTATGTTTGTGGAATTAGGGGTATTATTTCTGGATATATTTATTTATATATATTATTTATATTTTTCATATCATTTTTCTTCTTATTATTTTCAAAAGCCCAAATTTTAAGTTAGGGTTTAATTCAACTTCTAAAAATTATTAACTTATTATTATTATCCCTATTATTTTATTTAATGCACAAACATATAAACTCCAATATGATGCATATTATTATATTCATTTATTATTATTTTTTATCATTTGTCTTAATTCATCTCTAAATTCTGTGTATGCTCTTTTCATGATGCAAATGAGGCACACAAAATGAGGAGCTCTCTCTATTACTCTTCGTAAACAACTTTGAGTATTACAGAAATAGAGCGGATGACACGGTAATTTATTTTACCGAGGTTCGGTTCTTGCAAACCTACTCCCCGTTGTGGTGGTCACAAAGACCGGGTCTCTTTCAACCCTTTCCCTCTCTCAAACGGTCACCTAGACCGAGTGAGCTTCTCTCCTCAATCCAACGGGACACTAAGTCCCCACAAGGACCACCACACAATTGGTGTCTCTTGCCTTGATTACAATTGAGTTGGGAACAAGAAAGAAGGAAGAAGAAAAGCGATCCAAGCGCAAGAACTCAAAAGAACACAAATATCACTCTCTCACTAGTCACTATTTGATTGGAATGATCTTTGGAGTTGGGAGAGGATTTGATCTCTTTATTTGTGTCTTGGAGTGAAGTCTAGAGCTCTTGTATTGAATGCAATGGCTGAAAACTTGGATACCTTGAAGTGTTGGTGGTTGGGGGTATTTATAGCCCCAACCACCAAAATGGCCGTTTGGGAAGGCTGCTGTCGTATGGCGCACCGGACAGTCCGGTGCGCCAGCCACGTCACCCAACCGTTAGGGTTCGACCGTTGGAGCTCTGACAAGTGGGCCACCGGACAGTCCGGTGGTGCACCAGACAGTCACTGTTCACTATCCGGTGCGCCTTCTGACGCCTGCTCTGACTTCTGCGCGCGCAGGCGCGCACTGTAGCGTTTCACTGTTCCTTTGCAGACGACCGTTGGCGTGAAGTAGTCGTTGCTCCGCTGGCACACCAGACAGTCCGGTGCTACACCGGACAGTCCGGTGAATTATAGTGGAGTGCCTCCCCAAATTCCCGAAGCTGGCAAGTTCAGAGTGGATCCTCCCTGGTGCACCGGACACTATCCGGTGCGCCAGACCAGGGCAGCCTTCGGTTGTCTTTTGCTCTTTTTATTTGAACCCTTTCTTGGACTTTGTATTGGTTTGTGTTGAACCTTTGGCACCTGTAGAACTCATAATCTAGAGCAAACTAGTTAGTCCAATTGTTTGTGTTGGGCAATTCAACCACCAAAATTCATTTAGGAAAAGGTTTGACCCTATTTCCCTTTAAATAAGTCACTCTGTGTCTTGGTGAGTACTGTTGTTTCAAACATGCTGCACTTTTGCTTCTTTCCCAGGTGCTTCAGGAGGCACGTACATCGAGCCACTGAACAAGGACTTACTAGTAAATATGCACAAGGACAATCACCAAATGAGGAAGGAGCGTGATTGTCCTGAAGAGGCAAGGGCAGATCATATCATCGACACGATTTTGGAACGGCGGAACACGTGTCTAGGATATAGAAGAACGTGTATGGAGTATGCTAATTGCGGGGTTCTGTGGTTGGGCCTCAAAATCACCATATCATGGGTTTTGTCGGATTTGGGCCTCAAAACTCGGTGACACGGTTCCAAAGGGAATCAGAGGAGACACATGGAGTCATCGCGGAGGTTGTGTCAAGTTGAAGCAACTTCTTGAAGACTATGTGGTCGTTAGATGAAATTTTCAAGAGTTGGTCCATTTTGCCCTTGCGGAGTGGATAGGCTTTATGTATCTAGGGATAGTTTTGGAAAGAGAAATAACCCTTTATAGGAGCGTTAACCATTCATCTATCTCTCTAACACCTCTTTTACTTGTAATCTTCATCTTCTTTCTCATTTTGTTAGAAGATCCTTAGAGGCTTGAACCTTGACATCTAAATTCATGTGATTTTGAGGAAGTGTGATTGTAACCGTACGTTGCCCTTCGTGTGTTTTTAATTCATGCCAAATCTGTTGGGTTTTGATGTTAAGTTTATTCTTCTTCTCCTCTCTCTTCTAGTTTGAGTTTTCGAGGGATTTTGCGAATATGTGTTCTTGTGGCCATTTGGGCTGAATAGAAACGTGCTACTATCTCTTAGGATCATTGAAACCAAGTGGTATGGGCTGATTCACCTAGAGCACGATTTTCCATTCCCTTTAGCCATTTTGAGAAAACATCCATTCGAATTCATGTTTTCATATATGACTTTGAGGTTTAAATATTTTTTAAGTTCAAGTTTGGTGGACACCTTTGAAACTCCCTTTGTGAAGGCGTGTACAAAATTTCATCTCAATTAGGGTATGTTTGGATTAATTTTGTATTTTAGAACTTAGTTTCGGGTTGTTGAAAACAACCTGAGTAAGCGACACAGTTTTGGCCTGTTTCGGACATTTTGGTATCCGTTTTGAGATCCATTTGTTTTATTTGACTCGTGTATGTCACATAAACTTTTCTGAAAAATGAAACTGGTTGATATGTTTTTGGTTTGAGCATTCTCTTCATGTCTGTTAAGTGCTCAATTTTCGGTTTTAAAAGATTCTCCTCACAAACTCATTTCTAGCAGATTACCAAGAACTTTTATCCACTAGTGGGTGCTTCCACATCTCTTGTGTGTCATTTGGAGTTTTGGAGGTTAGAGTGTAATATTGGGTCCCGTTCACCACCTCGTCTAGTTGTCTGATTCGATCTTTTAATTTGTCCACTGTATTTTTTTCTTTGTTTATTGTTAGGTATCAAAATCCAACCCAACAGGATAAACCCAATTTCTCAGCAATCTTGCATAGAACGGTAGGAATCCACATTTAAAACGTCCTTCAATTCGTGTAACCATCCACACCTATTGGCTTTTGATCTCAAATTACCGAACTGTTACAGAGTCACAGCGCTCCACACGTCCCGTGCATGTCTTGTTTGTCACATGTCAATCAAGTAGCAGAAGCATGCTTTTGAAAATTAAACTACTACTACAGGGGTGTTTGGTTTGCCCCTGCTAAAATTTAACCCCTATCACATCGAATGTTTGAACCTCCGTTCGAGGTATTAAATGTAGTCGGATTATAAAACTAATTTCTCAGCCGAAGATTAAAAAGTGAGACGAATCTAGTACAGTTGGTTGGGTCTATATTTCATACTCCTATTTGAAAGTCAAACGCTTGATGTGACCCGGGCTAAACTTTAGTCCACAGAACCAAACACCCCCTACCAAGAAAAAAACAGATAAAATGGTACAAACCTGGAAACAAAGCGGGAATCCTTGAGACCTTGACAAGAAAAAAATGAAGTACGGAAATAGAGAGAAGAACAAACAAGAAGAGAGAGAGAGAGAGAGAGAGAGAGAGAGAGAGAGGCGCTCCTTCGAGTGATTCATCATCGTCTAGTGGGGAGCGTCAAGATGCGGAGGTTGACGAGCACGGGCAAGACGAGGACGGCGATGAGCACGATGCTGGCGAGGATGGCGATGCACATCCACTTGCGGCTGCTCTTCTGGTACTCGCGCGCGGACTCCAGCTCGACGGTGCCCCTGCGCACGAAGGAGCTGGCGTGCGCGACGTGGCTCTCGATGTCGTTGAGCTGGTGGCCCTGCGCCTCGACCAGCGCCGCCATGTCGAGGAACACCTGGTGCAGGTCCATGAGGCTGCGCTCGATGTCCTTCACGGCGTCGTGCCGCTCCTGGATCTCCGAGATGGTGTCCATCACCTGCCCGCGCCCTTGCTCCTGGATCGCCTTCTGCAGGAACGACTCGCTCTCCCCGGACGAGATGAGCGCCTCGATCGTGCTGTCCTCCGGCTTCTCCCCCGTCACCGTGTAGTACCGCCGCGCCACCGTCTCCTTGTACTCCGCGGCCATCCTCGCCCTGAGCCCCTGGATTAATGGAAGAGCGCGCGCGCGCGCGTCCAATAATTAATTAACTTTCTATATGTCGTCACCACTCACCACCACCAAGCAAGCAACAATATACTATACCTGGAAGTCGTCCATGAGGTCCTTGAGCTTCTTGCCGAGGCCGGCGACGACGGAGGTGCGAGTGCGGTCCGTGGAGGACCCCGGGCCGCAGCCGGGCACCTTGCGCGAGGTGGCGTTGGAGCGGTCGAGGTCCTCGAGCTTGGTCTTGATGGCCTTGGCGCGGCGCAGCACCTGCTCGACGTCCTTGTCCATGCGGGAGCGGAGGGACTTGACGGTGCGGGCGTCGTGCGCCGTCTTGGTCTCCTCGTTGGTGGACTGGAGGCCCTTGTACATGCCCTCCAGCCCGCGCATGTCGTCCTTCACCGCCTCCACATCCTCGAAGAACTTGTCCAGGTTAATCACGCTCTCGCCGCCGGCCTCCGCGCCCCCCGCCGACGTCGCCACGCTCGAGTCCGCATACTTCTTGAACGAGCTCGACGAGAACAGGTCGTTCATCTTCACAACAATCTACCAGGTCATGCAGCGCGCGGAAAGCCACAGAGAAACTGAAACAGGGAAATTAAATGGCGCGGCGGAACAAGAGAGCTACGGCGAGTTTCAAAGAATGGCCATGGCTTGCCTTCCTAGATGGATATATGGCGTCAGCAAATGGCGGGAAGTGGTAGAAAGAAGGAAGGCCTCCCTCCCCTCTAGGGGACAAGTGTTTCTCTCTCCCTAATTGTGGCAATGCGGCATGCATGGTCTCATCATCAGTGTCTTGCTCTGGTCATTCTAACGGCATGTACAGTATATATATGCAAGGCACACCTCGATCAATTTTGCCCTATAGTCTATACCGAGTTGCTTCCTCCTCTATACTCATTTAGCATTAAGACGGAGGATGAGTTAGGCAATCAAATCTCTCCAAAACTATGGCATCGTCTATTTTTCTTAGTCAGAACATATATAATAAATAAATTATCTTATGTACGGCTATAGTTTTAACTAAATGTTGTTATATCTAGCGCAATGGGTTATACAACCTAGATTCTAATCCTACCCATTAGCCTATAACTAAGCTAGACTAGAAAGGTAATTTAAGCACACAACCAAGAAAACATGATATAGCTAAATGCAAAAGTTTCAAATGCCACAAAGATATAAACTCTCATCTACGACTCCAATATCTTTCACTAAAGTGTTAAAAAGCGTGCAAACATCCTCATAATCCTTGTTAGAGCCCCACGCGAGGGCCAAGCTCCCGACCAACTAACTCCATAGATAGCTTTGGGTCTTCTTCACGTGCAAGTGGTGATCCGATTGTATTCTCCGGATGCTACGCGTTGTCTCCACTATTAAGTTTCTGGCTAAAGTATTGTTATTCTTATGAACATGTGGTCGTGCACTCAGTAAACTAGTTAGCTCATAAGGCTGTGATGGTCATCAAACACACACCGTACACCAAAATTAATATAGAAATGGCTTTTAAGACCCATTTCGCTTTTATCCTCCCTATTGCATAATCGTAACACCGAAGAACAGTACAGGAGTACAGTTCCATCATTTAATTAATAATGTTCTTGACGTGTCATGTATGAGTTCTCTTCTCATTGTAAAGCTTCTATTTTGTTTGCTGGTCTGCAACTTTGAAGACGTACGTTAATTAGGGCTTCGATGCTTCGAATATTTTGGAGCTTTGACTTCTTTATCCATGCATCAGTTGAAAATCATTGTGCTTCAGTTTTGATTTCTTTCGTTACTGTTGGGCCCATGCTTCGGTGCGCCGAAGGTCTTACACGAAGAAGCAGCTTCGGCTGAAGTCGTCCCCAGGAGATGGCCGAAGGGTCCTTTTCATGGAGCTTCGGCGTTACAAACCGACATAAAGATAGAATGACCTTTTTATCCATAAAGGTCTGAGTCAATGTTGGAAACTTTTGTAAGGGGCATAATTGTAATTTGTCACAGGCTGCGTCCTGTGTCTATAAATAGATGAACAGTACCCCTGTACTGTTCACGCGGACTGGACATTTGCTATTGCGTCACGCTTGTACTTTTCTCTTCCTTCAAGACCGAAGGTACACTTGTAATTTGAAATCATTTCTATTTTCTATTGATAATGAAATAGAAATGATTCTGTCATAATGTTTACATGTTTGTTTTATATTTTATGCTTTATATGAAACCTTCGTCATTTAGTGTCATGTTTACGAAGGTATGCCTTTCGTAACCTTCGTCCGAGATTCATTATTTCCCGAAGGGACATAATATTCCGGAGGACGAAGGACTTTAACACTTAACACTTTCTATGTTGCCTTGTTCTTAACTCTTAGTATTTGAGAACAAGTCTCCAACATTGGCGCCCACCTCCGGTGAACTCACTTCCATTTCTTGAGCTTCGGCAAGCATCACCTTCGTCATGCCGCCGAAGAAAGCTTCAGCAACAGGGGCTGCTACTCTTCAGCCGCTGGACCCCAATCAGGATGTCCTTTCTCTTAGAGAGGCTCGAAGCCAGAAGAGGAAGGCTGTCAGCCCAACACTCCCGGAGGATGAATTGGATCAGGAGATCCAGAATTTGGAGATCCTTCAACAGCAAGTGCAGCGCAAGAAGGAGAAGATGGCTAGACTAGCTGAACTACAAAGGCAAATAGACGAAGCCTCCGAAGAAGTTCGTCATCTTAATCAAGATGAGCAGAACCGAAGGCCTCAGCACAAAGACCTTCATCAGGAGGGCTTCTTCAACGAAGATGACTGGTATGACAACCATCATGGAAATTCTGTTTTCGATGATGCTTCTCCTCTGTCCGTTGAGCTGCAGGCTACTCCTTGGCCTTCGTCTTACAAGCCGCCCCAGCTTCCCATATTTGATGGTCATTCAGACCCGAAGCAGTTCTTGATGAGCTACGAAGCAACAGTGTCTTCGTATGGGGGCAATGCTGCAGTCATGGCGAAGTCTTTCGTTATGGCTGTCAGGAGTGTTGCTCAGACCTGGTATTCCTCCCTTCGACCAGGAACGATAACCTCATGGCAGAAGCTGAAGGACATGTTGTTAACCAGCTTTCAAGGGTTTCAGACGAAGCCGGTCACCGCTCAAGCTTTGTTCCAATGCACTCAGGATCACGAAGAATACCTTCAGGCGTATGTCAGAAGGTTCTTGCGTTTGAGGGCGCAGGCACCAACGGTGCCCAATGAAATTGTCATCGAAGCCATGATTAAGGGGCTTCGTCCTGGACCGTCAGCTCAATACTTTGCTAGGAAGCCTCCTCAGACTTTGGAGAAGCTCCTCCAGAAGATGGACGAGTACATTCGTGCCGATAATGACTTCCGCCAAAGAAGGGAGGAGGCCTTCAGATTTTCTGAAATGACCAGGGGCTTCGGAGGGAGATTCTATCCGAGGCATGTTAGGTCCATCCACAATTCCACTCAGAATGATGATAAGGGGAGTCAGCAGAACAGACCACAGTACTCCTCACAGGCTTCAGGTCAACAGCAAAGCTTCTTCCGGCCACCAGCTCCAAGAGGCAGAGGCGCCAGGGGCTTCGGCGGAAGATTTGGAGATCAACCAAGAAGAATATTTTGCTTGTTCTGCGGTGAAAACAAGGGCCATACCACCAGGACGTGCCATGTTACCATCCAGAAGCAAAAAGAGATAGCCGAAGCTGCAGCACAACAAACTCAGCCGAAGCAGGTCATGCACACTGCTTCGTACCATCAGCCTTACATCCCGGAATATGTGGGCAACCACCCTGCAGTTTCTGTAGCTTCGGCAAGTCAACCTCAAGCTTCATGGCAACAGCCCCCGCCTCCACCTCCGCTGCAACAAGGCCAACAGCCAGAAGGGAGCCAATATATTCCGCATCAAAGGGATCTCAGAGAGCAATCTGAAGCTCGCACAGTCAACAGTACTGTGCCAGAGTCGAAGCACATTTATTGACAAATATCCTACCTTGATAACAGTTTTTTCCGTTTAAATTCTATTTTCTGTGAAATAAAGAATATTTCAGTTTTCATATAATAGTTTCATGGTCGATTATGAGCAAAACCTATCTTCTCCACAGGCTTAAGTTGCTGAAGCTTAAGAATTTGTGGCAACAAGGTGAACCTTCGAATTATTAAAAATCCGTCGAAGCAACAAAAAGTCCAGATTAAAGGACATGGATGGCAACGAAATTCCAAGATCTTGGAATGCAGATGAGCTTCGGAGATATTATGTATAACTTGATGTAACTTTTTATGTTTTTCTTTTTCTTTTTCATGGCACCCTTTTCCTTTCTAGAGGGGGAGAAAGGTTTTTAATGGGGCCATCATATGTAATTTCCTTTTTAGTTTTATAAGAGCAAAATCCCCCAAAGAATGTAAATGTAAAAGCTGATAACGCACCATCGAGTGCCGAAACTAAAAAAAAAGGAGAAGAAGCTCCAAAGACGTCCCTAAGGGGATGCAGAGCTTACAGCGAAAAGTCAACGCTGATACCGCCTAAGTAAAAGGCGAAGAAGCTCCAAAGACGTCCCTAAGGGGATGCAGAGCTTACAGCGAAAAGTCAACGCTGATACCGCCTAAGTAAAAGGCGAAGAAGCTCCAAAGACGTCCCTAAGGGGATGCAGAGCTTACAGCGAAAAGTCAACGCTGATACTGCCTAAGTAAAAGGCGAAGAAGCTCCAAAGACGTTCCTAAGGGAATGCAGAGCTGATGTGTGGTTGGTTCTAAAGAAATAATGGCTGAGTGTGTGGCTTCGGACATATGTTTTGGACATTCATTCGCACATTACATTACATCATGGCATTTGCATGCATAAGCATTCATTCATAGCATTTATATACCAAAGTGGTTGCTTCGGCAAAAAGGAGAAGTGGTTTTTTATGATTCGTTATGTAAAAGAAAAGCTTCGGCAAAAAGGAGAAGTGGTTTTTTTTATGATTCGTTATGTAAAAGAAAAGCTTCGGTAAAAAGAAGAAGTTGTCCTTTATGCTTTGTTGTGTACAAAAAAGAAAAAGCTTCGTCGCTCGGCAAAAGAAGAATTGGTCTCTTATGCTTCGTTGTGTACGAAAAGAAGGGAAGGTGTTTTTTCGCCCTTGGCTCAAAATACTGATTTCGTCCACATCAAAGCGCCTCAGCAGAAGGGTAAGAATATATTACAAGGTATGTACAAAGTTCCTTGAGAACAGTTCAATTGTATTTACAAAAGTTGTTACAAAAGTATCCTAAGTTTTTCCTATAGTATACTTCTACTGATTTTCATTAAGCTTCAGCTTCGGCGACAGCTTCGGCGGCATATACTTTAACCATCACCTTCAGCTTCGTCATCCTACATAAATCAAGGAATCGTGAGTAAAAATCAAGTGCAAAGGAGAAAGTAAGTACGAAGTTTCATTTCTTACTGGTTCAAGATGACTTCGAGCTTCGTCTCCAGCCTTCTCCCGCCCGCCTTTTGTCCATATCATTTTTATAAATCTGTTTGAGATGCTTCGGGCGAGGTCAGGTATATCATCCAGGATTGATGGAGACAGGGTGAAGTTGGGCCTGTTGACAATTTTTCCATGCTCGCAGCCGGCCTTCAGAAATGCAGCAGCGGTACCCCGAGAAGCTACCCAGGCACAGAAGTCGCCGTGCCCGGCTATAACTTCGTCAAGTTCTTCGATCTCAGTTTCAATATGATCGAATGCTTGTGGTAAATTTTCCGCTGAAGGGTTAAACTTCCCGCTGCTGGCTCCAACAGAGTAAAATATCTTTTTTAATCGTTCAACACAATTATTGCTAAATTTCAAGCATTTGTCTTGAAGGCTTGTTAATGATTTCTTCAAGTCTAAGTTGGCCTGGACTTCGGCTTCAAGCTTCGAATTGAGCTCTAGCTTCTCCTGTTCAAATAGTTTTGATTCACTGATAAGCTTCGAATTCAACTCTGATACTTTAGCCTCAGTCTCTGCCAGCAAGCCTTCGGTCGATTGAAGCTCGAAGTCTTTCTTTTCAATGATAGCAGATTGTTCTTTTATCTTGCTTTCTAAGTTTTCAATTATAGCTTCGTGTTTTTTGTCCTCCAAATCTTGCTGCATCTTCAGAGCTTTGCTCAGTAGCATGCTCTGCACAGAAACAACTTACGTTAGTAACATTTTCATAATTAACAGCAATAAAAACCAGAGAAAAGATTGCTTACCTTGAAGTTGGAATAAAATAAGCTGCCGACGATATGTTGTCGTCGGTAGCGGCTGATGTCTGTCTCTAGCTTCGGAAAACCGATACTCTTTGATAGAGTACCAATTACCTTAGCTCCAGTTTGGTCTCGAATGCAGCCTAATTTTTCATCATCCACACCTCCGAAAAGAAGAGCTCCTGGCTTGTATCCGCAAGATTTAGCGTATTCCTCGAGCTCTTCTATTTCGGCCTTCGTCAGTTCTTGCCCAACTAAATTTTGAAATGAGTAGGCTTTGTCGTCCGAAGTGTCTTCGGCTATTTCTTTCCCCTTCCCAGGCACTGTGGCCATGGTTTTTTCAGCAGCAGTGGCAGCTTCTTCTGCAGCCATGTCTTCCAAAATTTTGTCAATATCCTCAATAGTAGTTTCTAAGTTCACATCTTCGGCTGTAGCGGCTTCGGTAGCCGCGACCTCCGAAGGTGCGACTTCGACGTTTGTTGTGTCTTTAGCAGCTGCCGTTTTCTGAATTGACGCCCTCGGCGGCGTCTTATCAATAACTTCGGTCACTGCAATAATTCTTTGCCGCTTTGGTTTGGTTATCTTCGTTTGTTCCGGCTCTTTCACCTTTCGAAAAAGCTTCGTCAGTTCAGGCCCTAGTGGACTTAGCTTCGTGGGCACGGGTTCAGTCATTACCTTTAAGATTTCCTCCACGTCGCTGGTAGAGGCTGGTGTGGGGGACCCCTCTTCTTCGGATAATTTTCGCTTCGGGGTTGATATTTTTCTTTTCTTGGGAATTTTCTTCTCTTTTGCTGGCCTTTCTTCATCCTTGTCCAGAGCTTCGGCCACTCTTTTTCTTTTTTGGCCCTCAGCACCCTTGTTCAGCCGTTCATAGTCAGTGTACTCGAAGCCCAGGGCATCAAACACTCGGTTCAGCCTTCGCTTCGGACGGGTGCCGAAGGCTGCTGTCATCAGTTGATCTTCTTTTTTGGAATAATTCCCCAGAATTTCATTACACATCATTTCAACTGTATCCAGCCACTCTTGGCAAGGTGTTTTAAAGTATTTCTTAAACTTGAAATAGTAAGGTAAACGCACAAGTTCACCTTCTTTCTTCTTCTCCTTTAGCTTCGGCATTTCCCATTCTTTCAAAGTAGGAAAAACCTTGAAAGCCAGAAATTCCTGAACCAGATCCCTGGTACCGATATGTTCTGCAATAATACTGAATTCATCCATTGCCTGTTGAGTCTGACCCTCTGTTGTCATGTTGCAGCGGGGTCGGGTTTCTCCGAAGATCAGCTCGAGTGGACTTTGCACAAGCTTTTCTTTGTTGTCTTCAACCTTGACATAGAACCATTCTGATTTCCAGCCTGCTGGCCATTTGCTTCGGTAGCTGATCACAGGAAACTTTGCGGTTTTCTGGTAGGCAAAATTGTAGCAACCGAAGTTCTCATGTAGCCCATCTTTCCTGGCCTTTGTTTGATAATGTAACTCATGAACTCGACAGAAACTGTCGGCAAATGGCTCCACTGCTTGGCTTCGGAGGGCCCAAATATAAACGCTTAGCCTAACGATAGCGTTAGGAGTTAACTGGTGAAGGTAGATACCAAACCTCTTCAGTATATCCGCAATAATCTCGTGAAGAGGGAATCTCAGCCCAGCTTTTAAAAAACTCTTGAAGATGACAATCTCGTCCTTCTCTGGCTTCGGGGTGGTTTCTTCTCCCCCGAAGCGGAGTAGCTTCTTCTGATTTTCATTGAAATAACCTGCTTTCACCATCTTCGAAAGATCAGCCTTTGAAACAGTTGATTTCCCAAAATCCAGGTGACTGGGCTTGCTGGGCATGGCAATACGGTAGTCATCTTCGGGATCAGTCCCCTCAATGTTTTCTTCTTCTCCCTCGGCGGTTGTCGGGTTTGCTTCAGCAGCAGGCATTTCTTCCGCAGTCATCAGTCTAGAACGCTGCATCGCTTCGGAGATGGGAACAGTCTCCGAAGCTTCAACTTCGCCCCCCTCACGTTCAACCCTAGCAGTAGATCGAACTCTGGCCATTAAATGCTGAGTTTGTGGAATTTAAATATTTTTTCTTCCGAAGCTTCTTCTGACGAAGCAGACTTCGAGATGGACCTTCGTTCGATTCTGAGAATCAAGCTTCGGCTATAATTAAAAATTTTGGCAGCAAAACAGTGCAAATAGCAATGAATGCTGTGGTAACTTCACACCTACTCGTCTGCTTATATAGTGCTACAGGTAAGAAGGCGAAGCGGCAGGATTTTTACACCAGGCGGGCAGTCACTTGTACTCGCTGTGCAGTGGACCGCAAAGATCAAACAGTAACTCTGCAAGGTGGGCCTGGCACGCGCTCGGAAGCCGGATCGTTTCTCCGCAACGAGCTCAGGGAAGGTGTTTTTTGGACCTTCGGCTTCCCGAAGCTGAAGAGGCTTTTTCACGGGTCAAGCTCGTTACGAAAAACGATCTAGCACCGCGAAAGGGGCTACTGTTGGGCCCATGCTTCGGTGCGCCGAAGGTCTTACACGAAGAAGCAGCTTCGGCTGAAGTCGTCCCCAGGAGATGGCCGAAGGGTCCTTTTCATGGAGCTTCGGCGTTACAAACCGACATAAAGATAGAATGACCTTTTTATCCATAAAGGTCTGAGTCAATGTTGGAAACTTTTGTAAGGGGCATAATTGTAATTTGTCACAGGCTGCGTCCTGTGTCTATAAATAGATGAACAGTACCCCTGTACTGTTCACGCGGACTGGACATTTGCTATTGCGTCACGCTTGTACTTTTCTCTTCCTTCAAGACCGAAGGTACACTTGTAATTTAAAATCATTTCTATTTTCTATTGATAATGAAATAGAAATGATTCTGTCATAATGTTTACATGTTTGTTTTATATTTTATGCTTTATATGAAACCTTCATCATTTAGTGTCATGTTTACGAAGGTATGCCTTTCGTAACCTTCGTCCGAGATTCATTATTTCCCGAAGGGACATAATATTCCGGAGGACGAAGGACTTTAACACTTAACACTTTCTATGTTGCCTTGTTCTTAACTCTTAGTATTTGAGAACAAGTCTCCAACAGTTACCCTAAAATTGTAAACTAGACAAGCCTATTTAATATCGGTATTTTTGGTTGGGCACTTCAAATCCGTCGAACCGAACCAAAAATATCGGTATTTTTGGTTTTTGGTGTCGGCTTTGGTTTTTGATTCGGAGAACCACGGCGTCGGCTTTAGTTCCTGGTGATCCGTGATCCTACCTACACCGAAAAATTGAGTCCGCCGAACTTCTGAAAGCCATTCCGTCCGCGATCTTCCTCTGTGCTCCTTCGTGATTGTGGCCTCGGCCCAGCCGGACAGCCCAACACCATGCACTGACCAGACGCATCTATATCAAACCGTAACTATATCTGATATACTATCAAACACTCAGTTTTTCAGCCATTTTCTATAAAATTCATTTGGATAAAAATTATTTAAAATCAACATAAACACATAATCGATTAAGTCATTGCAATAGTAGGAATCCGTCACTTCTAAAACCTGAGTCCAGTGGCAGACGTAGAATAAAACTATAGGTAGGGCGACATTATAAAAGCTAAATCACTAGACTAGATCACAACTCACAAGATAAAACTAGTTTTATGATAACAATATAGAGGCTAAGTAATAATATTAGAAATGTTTCATAATAACACGCATACCGAAATTTCTCTCTTAATCTGCAGTGCAGCACCAAAATCACCAACAAAAATCCAATCTACAGTTAGAGAAGATGTATATTAATTAGATGAACATCAATATAAGAAAAGTACATTGATAAAAATAGTGCAGTGAATATACCACTAAGTTGTCAATCTTGTAGTTGTGACTCGAGGTAATTGCATTCTTCTAGTTTTAAGACGCTTGAATTTTCTAGTAATAGTCTCATCATCAAGGGATTTGAATATCTCTTTGTCTGTATAGCAAACCATCAAATCATTCATCCAGTCATCTTCAATTTTGTTACGCAATTCTCTCTTAATGATGTTCATTGCCGAAAAATATTCTATCAACACTTGCTGTTGAGATGGGTAATAACAAGGCCAACTCAATTAGCTTGAAAACCAAAGGGAACACAAGATGCTTTTTAGTTTCAACCATCTTCATAGATAAAGATGCAATATCTTCACAACTACCAAAAGCAGCATGCCTTCGCACGTGGACAATGTATGTCTCAAGTTGCTCTCTTAACATTACACATTCAATAACTGAAAAATCCTTATCATATAGAGTACCAAGTCGAACAATTTTTTCTATATCAAAACTGCAAAATAAGTTCTTTGGATCGAGGCAAGAAAAGCAAACTAGCAACTCGCTAGAAACTTCATTAAAGCGATGACGTAACTCAGTGTTGATTTTATCAAGAACAACAAAGAATATCTCGGTGCGGTAGTAGTGAAGGTTTATGATTGTGAAGCCATCTCGCCTTGAACGACCTCTAATAGGCACTTCTTCATCCATATCTACCACAGGAATACCCTTTTGAGCACAGAATCCTTTCACGCTTTGAAAGAATGACTCCTAACCACTATATGTCCTCATTGTAGCCATTCGGGTTTTCACAAAATCAAGCAACTCCATAGCATGAACAATGTTGGCATTCTTCCTTTGCATTATTGTGGATACTGTTAACACCACCAACATGTGATTTCAACCTTTCAACTGCATCCTTCCAATTATTATACCCAACTTTAGTGAAAGCTTCATATTTATCACCCTTCACTGCTTGCTTAAAAAGAAAGCAATACACTGCATATTTTAATTCACTATACCCCAACCAATCACACTTGTCATACCATTGCGAGCACCTAGAGGGGGGGTGAATAGGTGATCCTGTAACACTTCAAAAACTTAAGCCACAAAACTTGGTTACTTGTTAGCACAGTAATTTGCCAAGTGGTACAGAAGGATCTCAACACAACACAATAACCAAGAGATATCAATCACAGAGATGGCACAGTGGTTATCCCGTGGTTCGGCCAAGACCAACGCTTGCCTACTCCACGTTGTGGCGTCCCAACGGACGAGGGTTGCAATCAACCCCTCTCAAGCGGTCCAAAGACCAACTTGAATACCACGGTGTTGCTTTGCTTCTCTTAATCCCGTTTGCGAGGAATCTCCACAGCTTGGAGCCTCTCGCTCTTACACAAGATGTTCACGAAGAATCACAGAGCAAGGGAGGGATTAGCAACTCACACACGACACAAAGATCACAGCGAATACGCACACGCAAAACCCAGACTTGAGCTCAAGAGACTAGCACACTAGAACGGAGCTCAAATCACTAAAATGTCGAACAAGTGCGCAAGAATGAAGTGTGAGTGATCAATGATGCTCAAAGGATGCTTGGTGTCCTCCTCCATGCGCCTAGGGGTCCCTTTTATAGCCCCAAGGCAGCTAGGAGCCGTTGAGCACAAATTTGGAAAGCCATTCTTGCCTTCTGTCATCGGGGGCACCGGATAGTCCGGTGCACACCAGACACTGTCCGGTGCCCGATTTCCTTCCTTAAATAGCGAAGCCGACCGTTGGCAGCCTGAGAGCCGTTGGCGCACCGGACATGTCCGGTGCACACCGGACAGTCCGGTGCCGTCTTCTAGCCGTTGGCTCGGCCACGTGTCCCGCGCAGATTGCGCGGCCGATCGTTGGCCCGGCCGACCGTTGGCTCACCGGACAGTCCGGTGCACACCGGACAGTCCAGTGAATTTTAGCCGTATGTCGCCGGTGAATTCCCGAGAGCAGCCACTTCGCTCGAGCCAGCCTGGCGCACCGGACACTGTCCGGTGCACCACCGGACACTGTCCGGTGCTTGCAGACTCAGCAGATTCTTGGCTGCTCGAGCCAAGACATTTCCAATTGGATTTTTCCTGTTTCCAGCACTTAGACACAATACATTAGTCCATAAAACAATGTACTAAGTCTGAGAAACATACCTTAATTCTTGATTTGTACTTTGTCCACCTTTTTACACTTAGGCACTTGTGTTGGACACTAAATCACCAAAATACTTAGAAATGGCCCAAGGGCACATTTCCCTTTCAATCTCCCCCTTTTTGGTGATTTATGCCAACACAACATAAAGCAAGTAGAACAAGTACAAAATCAAATCAAATAAGAACTCAAAATTGTTTTGATTCAATTTTGACATATATGGATCACTCTATGCCACCACTTGGTTTGTTTTTGCAAATCAAACTCAAATTTCTATCTCTAAGTCAAACACACATGTTAAGACATAAAGAGAGTCATTCTAAGAGAAATTGATTTAAGATTTCAAAAACTCCCCCTTTTTCCCATAATCAATACTTCTCCCCACAAGAATCCAACTTTTGACAAGAGAGACAACAAAAGAGTTTTGACAAACCAAAAGCTCTATTTAAGACAAACCAAAAGCTCTCTTCAACTATTTTCAAAATCTCTCAAGTGGTAGCTGATCCATTTATCGCTTTGGCCTTTATTTTCTCCCCCTTTGGCATCAAGCACCAAAACGGGATCAATCTTGGCCCTTTAACCCCATTGCCTCACCAAAATCTTCAACTAAGAGCAAATAGGCAATAAGAGTATAACGATGAACTTGGAAGAGTTACTCTTTTCATCGGAGTGCAGTGGAAGTCTCGCATGGTCCAAGTCCACCTTTTCCCTTTCAATTTTCCTTGGAGACTAAAACAACCAAACTCAAGTACATGGTTAGCCACAAAGGGTCAAGTTGTAGCACAGCTCCCCCTAAATATGTGCATCACTTGCAAACAGGACTTGTGAGGTCCAGGGAGTGTTTGTACAACTTGAGCACCACAATAAGCAACAATATGCAGAATGAACATAATCAAAAGCATAAACACATGTATGCTACATTTCAATCCAAGTTCCGCGAATCTAAGATATTGAGCTCACTACGCAGCCTGCAAAAGGTCTTCTCATCTAGAGGCTTGGTAAAGATATCGGCTAGCTGGTTCTCGGTGCTAACATGAAACACTTCGATATCTCCCTTTTGCTGGTGGTCTCTCAAAAAGTGATGTCGGATGTCAATGTGCTTTGTGCGGCTGTGCTCAACAGGATTTTCCGCTATTCGAATAGCACTCTCATTATCACATAGGAGTGGGACTTTGCTCAGATTGTAGCCAAAGTCCCTGAGGGTTTGCCTCATCCAAAGTAGTTGCGCGCAACACTGTCCTGCGGCAACGTACTCGGCCTCAGCGGTGGATAGGGCAACGGAGGTTTGTTTCTTAGAGTTCCATGACACCAGGGACCTTCCTAAGAATTGGCACGTCCCCGATGTACTCTTCCTATCGACCTTACATCCAGCATAGTCGGAATCTGAGTACCCAATCAAGTCAAAGTTAGATCCCTTTGGATACCAGATCCCGAAGCAAGGCGTAGCGACTAAATATCGAAGAATTCGCTTCACAACCACTAAGTGACACTCCTTCGGATCGGATTGAAATCTAGCACACATGCATACGCTAAGCATAATATCTGGTCTACTAGCACATAAATAAAGCAAAGAACCTATCATGGACCGGTATGCTTTTTGATCAATGGACTTACCTCCTTTGTTGAGGTCGGTGTGTCCGTCGGTTCCCATCGGTGTCTTTGTGGGCTTGGCGTCCTTCATCCCAAACCTCTTTAGCAAATCTTGTGTGTACTTCGTTTGGGAGATGAAGGTGTCGTCCTTGAGTTGCTTCACTTGGAACCCAAGGAAGTAGGTCAACTCGCCCATCATCGACATCTCGAATTTCTGTGTCATCACCCTTCTAAACTCTTCACAAGACTTTTGGTTAGTAGAACCAAATATTATGTCGTCGACATAAATTTGGCACACAAAAAGATCACCATCGCAAGTCTTAGTAAAAAGAGTTGGATCGGCTTTCCCAACCTTGAAAGCATTAGCAATTAAAAAGTCTCTAAGGCATTCATACCATGCTCTTGGGGCTTGCTTAAGTCCATAGAGCGCCTTAGAGAGCTTACACACGTGGTCGGGGTACCGTTCATCCTCGAAGCCAGGGGGCTGCTCCACGTACACCTCCTCCTTGATCGGCCCGTTGAGGAAAGCGCTCTTCACATCCATTTGGTACAACCTGAAAGAATGGTGAGCGGCATATGCTAGCAAGATACGAATTGATTCTAGTCTAGCCACAGGAGCAAAAGTCTCCTCAAAGTCCAAACCCGCGACTTGGGCATAACCTTTTGCCACAAGTCGAGCCTTGTTCCTCGTCACCACCCCGTGCTCGTCCTGTTTGTTGCGGAACACCCACTTGGTTCCCACAACATTTTGCTTGGGACGAGGCACCAGTGTCCAAACTTCGTTGCGCTTGAAGTTGTTGAGTTCCTCCTGCATGGCCAACACCCAGTCCGGATCTAGCAAGGCCTCTTCTACCCTGAAAGGCTCAATAGAAGAGACAAAAGAGTAATGCTCACAAAAATTAACTAATCTTGAGCGAGTAGTTACTCCCTTGCTAATATCACCCAATATCTGGTCGACGGGATGATCCCTTTGAATTATCGCTCGAACTTGGGTTGGAGGTGCCTGAGGTGCTTCTTCCTCTTGAACATCCTGTGCTCCCCCTTGAACATGTGCCTCCACTTGAGGTACCTGTTCGTCATCTTGGGTTGGGGGATGCACCATAGTTGAGGAAGACGGTTGATCTTGCTCCAAATGTTCCTGAGGCCGTACATCTCCAATCGCCATGGTGCGTATCGCGACCGTTGGAACGTCTTCTTCATCTACATCATCAAGATCAACAACTTGCTCTCTTGGAGAGCCATTAGTCTCATCAAATACAACGTCGCTAGAGACTTCAACCAAACCCGATGATTTGTTGAAGACCCTATACGCCTTTGTATTTGAATCATAACCTAATAAAAAACCCTTCTACGGCTTTGGGAGCAAATTTGGAATTCCTACCCTTCTTCACTAGAATGTAGCATTTACTCCCAAAAACACGAAAATACGATACATTAGGTTTGTTACCGGTTAGCAGCTCATACGACGTCTTCTTGAGGAGGCGGTGAAGGTAGACCCTGTTGATGGCGTGGCAAGCCGTGTTCACGGCTTCCGACCAAAAGCACTCGGGGGTCTTGAATTCTCCAAGCATAGTCCTCGCCATATCTATGAGCGTCCTGTTCTTCCTCTCTACCACACCATTTTGCTGAGGTGTGTAGGGAGCGGAGAACTCGTGCTTGATCCCCTCCTCCTCAAGAAACTCCTCCACTTGAAGGTTGTCGCTCCTCATCTTCTTCACCTTGAGCTCAAACTCATTTTGAGCTCTCCTTAGGAAGCGCTTGAGGGTCCCTTGGGTTTCAGACTTATCCTGCAAAAAGAACACCCAAGTGAAGCGGGAAAAGTCATCAACGATAACTAGACCATACTTACTTTCTCCTATGCTCAGATAGGCGACGGGTCCGAAGAGGTCCATATGTAGCAGCTCCAGGGGTCTTGATGTTGTCATCACATTTTTGGTGTGATGAGAGCCTCCCACTTGTTTCCCTGCTTGACAAGCTGCACAAGGTCTATCTTTTTCGAAATGAACATTGGTTAGACCTATCACGTGTTCTCCCTTTAGAAGCTTGTGGAGGTTCTTCATCCCCACATGTGCTAAGCGGCGATGCCACAGCCAGCCCATGCAAGTCTTAGCCATTAAGCATGCATCTAGACCGGCCTCTTCTTTTGCAAAATCAACTAAGTAAAGCTTGCCGTCTAGTACACCCTTAAAAGCTAGTGAACCATCACATCTTCTAAAGACTGACACATCTACATTTGTAAACAAACAGTTATATCCCATATTGCATAATTGACTAACAGATAGCAAATTATATCCAAGAGACTGTACTAAAAACACATTAGAGATAGAGTGCTCATTTGAGATTGCAATTTTACCTAACCCTTTTACCTTGCCTTGATTCCCATCACTGAATATTATTGAATCTTAGGAATCTTTATTCTTGACGTAGGAGGTGAACATCTTCTTCTCCCCCGTCATATGGTTTGTGCATCCGCTGTCAATAATCCAGCTTGAACCCCCGGATGCATAAACCTGCAAGGCAAATTTAGGCTTGGGTCTTAGGTACCCAACTCATGTTGGGTCCTGCAAGGTTAGCACAAATATCCTTAGGGACCCAAATGCAAGTTTTGTCTCCCTTGCATCTTGCCCCTAATTTTCTAGCAACTATATTCCTATCCTTTCTACAAATAGCAAAAGAAGCATTTAAAGCATGATATATTGTAGAAGGTTCATTAACTTTCCTAGGAACATTAACGACATTTCTCCTAGGCATATTATGAATAACATTTCTCCTACCAACATTTCTATCATGCACATAAGAAGAACTAGAAGCAACCATGGCATGAGAATCAAAGGCATTATATACATTACAACTCCTATAAGCATTTCTAGGTTGTCTTCTATCATAGTACATAAAGGCATGGTTCTTTTGCACACTACTAGCCATAGGGGCCTTCCCTTTCTCCTTGGCGGAGATGGGAGCCTTATGGCTTGTCAAGTTCTTGGCTTCCCTCTTGTAGCCAAGTCCATCCTTAATTGAGGGGTGTCTACCAATCGTGTAGGCATCCCTTGCAAATTTTAGCTTATCAAATTCATTCTTGCTAGTGTTAAGTTGGGCATTAAGACTAGCTAATTCATCATTTAATTTGGAAATTGAAACTAAATGATCACTACAAGCATCAATGTCAAAATCTTTACACCTATTACAAGTTTCAACAATTTCTACACAAGAATTAGATTTACTAGCTACTTCTAGTTTAGCATTTAAATCATCATTAAAACTTTTTAACTTAGCAATAGTTTCATGACAAGAAGATAATTCACTAGAGAGCATTTCATTCCTCTTAATTTCTAGAGCAAGAGATTTCTGTGCTTCTACAAATTTATAATGTTCTTCATACAACAAATCCTCTTGTTTTTCTAAAAGCATATTCTTGTCATTCAAGGCATCAATTAATTCATTAATTTTGTCTACCTTGGTTCTATCTAATCCCTTGAATAAGCATGAGTAATCTATCTCATCATCATCACTAGACTCATCTTCACTCGAAGAAGCATAAGTACTAGTATGAGTGCTTACTTTCTTCTCTCTTGCCATGAGGCAAGTGTGACGCTCGTTGGGGAAGAGGGATGACTTGTTGAAGGCGGTGGCGACGAGTCCTTCATTGTCAGAGTCGGAGGAGGAACAATCCGAATCCCACTCCTTTCCGATATGTGCCTCGCCCTTGGCCTTCTTGTAATGCTTCTTTTTCTCCCTCTTGTTCCCTTGGTCCTGATCACTATCATTGTCGGGACAGTTAGCAATAAAATGACCAAGCTTACCGCATTTGAAGCATGAGCGCTTCCCCTTGGCTTTGGTCTTGCTTGGCTGCCCCTTGCGACCTTTAAGCGCCGTCTTGAAGCGCTTAATGATGAGGGCCATCTCCTCATCATTGAGTCCGGCCGCCTCAACTTGCGCCACCTTGCTTGGTAGCGCCTCCTTGCTCCTTGTTGCCTTGAGAGCAATGGGTTGAGGCTCATGACTAGGACCGTTCAACGCGTCGTCCACGTATCTTGCCTCCTTGATCATCATTCGCCCGCTTACGAACTTCCCAAGAACTTCTTCGGGCGACATCTTGGTGTACCTGGGATTTTCACGTATATTGTTCACCAAATGAGGATCAAGAACGGTAAATGAACTTAGCATTAGGCGGACGACGTCGTGGTCCGTCCATCGCGTGCTCCCGTAGCTCCTTATTTTGTTGATAAGGGTCTTGAGCCGGTTGTATGTTTGTGTCGGCTCCTCGCCCCTTATCATCGCGAACCGTCCAAGCTCGCCCTCCACCAACTCCATTTTGGTGAGCAAGGTGACGTCGTTTCCCTCATGAGAGATCTTGAGGGTGTCCCAGATCTGCTTGGCATTGTCCAAGCCACTCACCTTGTGATACTCATCCCTGCACAAAGAGGCTAGCAACACAGTAGTAGCTTGTGCATTTTTATGTATCTGTTCATTAATAAACACAGGGCTATCCGAGCTATCAAATTTCATTCCATTTTCCACAGTCTCCCAAATGCTTGGATGGAGAGAAAACAGGTGAGTACGCATTTTATGGCTCCAAAATCCGTAATCCTCTGCATCAAAGTGAGGGGGCTTGCCAAGTGGAATGGGGAGCAATTGAGCATTTGAACTATGCGGGATGCGCGAATAATCGAAAGAAAAGTTTGAGTTAACCGTCTTTCGTCTATCGTAGTCGTCGTCGTCCTTTTGGGAGGAGGAAGATTCGTCGCTGTCGTAGTAGACAATTTCCTTGATGCGCCTTGTCTTCTTCTTCCTCCCGTCTTTTCTTTTGTGGCACGAGCCTGAGTCGGTGGGCCTGTCATCATTGGGCTCGTTGACGAAGGACTCCTTCTCCTTGTCGTTGATCACCATCCCCTTGCCTTTAGGATCCATCTCTTCAGGCGGTTAGTCCCTTTCTTGAAGAGAACGGCTCTGATACCAATTGCGAGCACCTAGAGGGGGGGGGTGAATAGGTGATCCTGTAACACTTCAAAAACTTAAGCCACAAAACTTGGTTACTTGTTAGCACAGTAATTTGCCAAGTGGCTAGAGAAGGATCTCAACACAACACAATAACCAAGAGATATCAATCACAGAGATGGCACAGTGGTTATCCCGTGGTTCGGCCAAGACCAACGCTTGCCTACTCCACGTTGTGGCGTCCCAACGGACGAGGGTTGCAATCAACCCCTCTCAAGCGGTCCAAAGACCAACTTGAATACCACGGTGTTGCTTTGCTTCTCTTAATCCCGTTTGCGAGGAATCTCCACAGCTTGGAGCCTCTCGCTCTTACACAAGATGTTCACGAAGAATCACAGAGCAAGGGAGGGATTAGCAACTCACACACGACACAAAGATCACAGCGAATACGCACACGCAAAACCCAGACTTGAGCTCAAGAGACTAGCACACTAGAACAGAGCTCAAATCACTAAAATGTCGAACAAGTGCGCAAGAATGAAGTGTGAGTGATCAATGATGCTCAAAGGATGCTTGGTGTCCTCCTCCATGCGCCTAGGGGTCCCTTTTATAGCCCCAAGGCAGCTAGGAGCCGTTGAGCACAAATTTGGAAAGCCATTCTTGCCTTCTGTCATCGGGGGCACCGGACAGTCCCGTGCACACCGGACACTGTCCGGTGCCCGATTTCCTTCCTTAAATAGCGAAGCCGACCGTTGGCAGCCTGAGAGCCGTTGGCGCACCGGACATGTCCGGTGCACACCGGACAGTCCGGTGCCATCTTCTAGCCGTTGGCTCGGCCACGTGTCCCGCGCAGATTGCGCGGCCGACCGTTGGCCCGGCCGACCGTTGGCTCACCGGACAGTCCGGTGCACACCGGACAGTCCGGTGAATTTTAGTCGTACGCCGCCGGTGAATTCCCGAGAGCATCCACTTCGCTCGAGCCAGCCTGGCGCACCGGACACTGTCCGGTGCTTGCAGACTCAGCAGATTCTTGGCTGCTCGAGCCAAGACATTTCCAATTGGATTTTTCCTGTTTCCAGCACTTAGACACAATACATTAGTCCATAAAACAATGTACTAAGTCTGAGAAACATACCTTAATTCTTGATTTGTACTTTGTCCACCTTTTTACACTTAGGCACTTGTGTTGGACACTAAATCACCAAAATACTTAGAAATGGCCCAAGGGCACATTTCCCTTTCAACCATTCCTCTTTAAAAGGCCTTGAACTTTGTCCATACTCTCTACGAGGGAAATCTAAACCCTTTGGTTGGTATGGACCATTCAGAACATATGCCCTTCTCACTTGGTCTTGGACATCTTTATCATATTCATAAATTTGCCTCCTTAAAGCGAGATCTGCAACTATGTCATCTGGATTGAACGTCCCTCCAACAGTTGTTGTGTTATTCACATTATTATTAGCACCAGTGCCAGTGTCTCTTGAAAGTGGATGGAAAAATCTTCTCATTTTCTCTGAAAAATTATAGAAACAATATTTGATAACACACAACAGTTGACCAGTTGTTAACTGAAATTCTATAGGCTGGTGCATTTCGTCGAACATCTTGCGCAGACCAGTTGTTAACCATGAAATTCTACTGAAACAATATTTGCTAGCAGAACAGAGACTGCAGAGTAGCAGTAGCAGCCTGTAGTGGTGCAGCCTGCAGCGGTGCAGCCTGTCTAGCAGCCTAGGCCTGCAGCGGTGCAGCTTACCTGTGAACGAGGTCGGCGGAGTGGGAGAGCGGGTGAAAGAATGGACGCGGGAGAAGGGCCGACCGCCGACGGGTGGAGGCGCCGAGCCTAGAGCGCAGAGCGAACGCGGGAGAAAGAAGAAGGGGCAGTGGAGGGGGTTTACCTGTGGCCTGTGGGCGGTGCCGCGGCGGCGGCGGGTGGTCGACGGGAGACCTGACGTGAGAGCTGAGACTCCTGGCCTCCTGGGTGAACAGTGAATGGGCCATGGGTGGATGGACGGCGAATGGATGGAAGAACCGAGACTCCTGCTCCCTCTAATCCTATCTCTACTACTTCTTAAGTTGTTAGTGTAGGCGTGCACAGGAACGATTCTGCCATGCCCCCTCCGCGATTCGCGTCTCTGCCGCCATCCTCGCCCTCGCCCCGCTCTCCATCGAAGGAAGGCGCCATTCCAGGGATTACCCCACCATTCTCGCCCTCGTCCGCTCTCCGGCATCCTCGCCCCCACCCGCCCCCGCCATCCTTGCCCTCCTACGCGCAAGTCCTCGGCGCCCCTTCCCCTTCTCCCATCGTCTCCGCGCCATCCTTGGATCCGGGGTTCGCAGCGCCATCCTTGGATCTGAGGTCCGCGCAAGGGCCCGTCGTCTCCGCGCCACCCTTGGATCCGTGGATCTGGGGTCGCAAGAAGGAGGCTATTCAGAGGCGTCTCACATGCGCTCCGCACGGGCCTCCTCGTCACCGGCGCCGCGCTCCTCCTCATCGCCGCGGCCATCGCCTTCTTCGTGGCCCGTGACATCAGGAAATGGTACCGCGTATTTGACCACCTCAAGCCCCAGACCGTCGGCACCTTCCTCCCCCTCGTGCGTGATACGTCCATCTCCCCCTCCCCTCCGACCACACCTTGAGCGACGACAGCTCCCCCTCTCTACCCCACCGTCCATCTCACCCTCCCCTCGCGCACACTTCCCCATCACGCTCAAATACTTCGGTTCGCGCATTTGCGACCCCTTCACCTCCCTCCTCGAGGCCATCGTTGCTTGGACCGCCACCGTCGGTTGCCCCTGCATCCGCGCCAAGCTCGGCGCGGGCGCATCCCCGGCGGCCCTGGCGCGCGGCCGCGCAGGCACGGCCGACGCGGCTCCACGGCGACGCAGGCGCGGCTGCCCGCGGCTGGCGCGACGTCCCCGGCCCCGGCGACGACGCGGGTGCGGGAGACTGGGCCATGGCGGCACCGGCCCCGAGCCCCATCCCTGACGGCGGCGCGGCATCAAGCCTCGGCGCCGGTGGCCCCTGCGCGGACGCGGCCACAATCAACGCGGATCCGCGGGCCCTCCTCCCCACCCGCCCCGCCATCAGCGGTCGACACCGCGCCGCCACAATCAACGCGGATCCGCGGGCCCTCCTCCCCACCGCCTTCCTCCCACCGCCGCCGCAATGGAAGGTCGTCCACCACAATCAACTCGAACCCTAGCTTTGTCTCAGGCGTCGTGGCCGTCGGCCCCGACTGGGAGAGGGAGAAGGAGGCCATCGCGGTGCACCCGCTGTACGAGCTCTTGCTCGAGGCGCATGTCGCCTGCCACCGTGTCACCGCCCCTGTGGACCAGCTCCCACGCATCGACGCGTAGATAGCGGTGAGGCGGCAGCGACCCGACGCGTACGCTGTGGTGCTCAAGAGGAAGTTTGACCTGTACTGCACCGCCGTCGCCAAATCCATGGTGTGGTTTCTCTTCCTTCTGCTACTTTTCTCCTCCAAAGATAGACTTTTCTTGGCCTATTTGAGTTGTTGTGGTTTGTGTGCTTCGATGTTTCAGTTTCACCTCTAGCTTGATTTCGAGTCATAATGGTAGAAATTGCAAAGTCTAGCACTTCATTTATTTTCCCTTTTATTTTGGGGAGGGGATTTTTACTGTAACTTTTGGATTTTGGAAGATCACAAGTAGAAGAAGAAAACGTTGATTGCTTCATTTGAGGACTTGGAAATTGTTGAATACTAACATCTGATGTTAGTAGACAGCACAAGGAAGCAAGCAGCTCAGCCTCCATTTTATTACAGATTTTGTTAGTAGACAGCACAAGGAAGGAAGCACAAGGAAGTTTGACCTGTACAGCACAAGGAAGCAAGCAGCTCAGCCTCCATTTTATTACAGATTTTGTTAGTAGACAGCACAAGGAAGGAAGCACAAGGAAGTTTGACCTGTACAGCACAAGGAAGCAAGCAGCTCAGCCTCCATTTTATTTGGAGAAGTCTTATACTTATCAGAAGTAAGTTTTTGATCCTCCATTTTATTACAGATTTTGTGATAAATGGCACCCCATACCCGATTGAGAGAGTTCCTTAATTTGCAAAATATTTTTAGGGAACTCCTACTTGCAGTCGTGGAACGGTCTAAGCAGAGACCCAAGCAGCTGATCTTCTACAAGTTAGTAGTATCTTCCAGTTGCTTTTCTGACTGACATGCAATGGTAATTGACTCCCTCTTTCACCGTTAGGGATGGCGTAAGTGAGGGCCAATTCAAACAAGTGCTGGAGCAAGAAATCCATGAGATAGAGAAGGTAGAAACAATTTGAGACATCAAGTGTTGTTCCCTCAATTAGTATAACATTTATACTTTCTTCAGGCATGGACAACTCTTTACAATGAGAAGCCAAAGATCACCTTCGTAGTGGTGCAGAAGAGGCACCACACAAGGCTCTTCCCCAGCAAACCAAAGGATCGCCAATACACGGACAAGAGTGGGAATATTCGAGCTGGTTAGGGATGCAGGCGCATTTGCTGTTTTTCTTACAATGCTTTTGCTGAAACGTTTATGGAATTTGCAGGCACCGTAGTTGATAATAATATCTGCCACCCAATAGAATTTGATTTCTTCCTGTGCAGCCATGCTGGGGCCAAGGTATGTGTGTCGCATGTTACAACTAATTTAGACATTTTCCCCCAAATGAGGAATCTGAAGATTATAGCTGCTCGTGGGATTGCAGGGAACAAGCCGTCCTACGCATTACCATGTGCTACGAGATGACAACAAGTTCACCGCAGATGCTCTGCAGTCTCTAACATATAACTTGTGCTACATGTAAGCATGCCCTTCCCTTCCTTATGTTACTACTGTAGGCGTCCACACCCACATTGTTCTGCCGCGCCTCCGCATCCGCCCCACATCCGCCTGCGGTCGCACCCCGCCCCGCATCCCACCGCCCTCCCACGCTCCATCCCTCCATCCATCCACCGGCAGCCCCGCATCCTCGCCTCGCTCGCCTCCTCCGCCGGTCCTACCATCCTCGCCTCCTCCTTCTGCCTTTCCCTCACTCCTCCCATCGCCGAACCAAACAACCCCTTGTGTCTTGATCCGACACGCCGACACATCAACGCTAAAGGTGGACGTCTTCTTAGAACTTGTAGTTTCAGCGTGCAGATCATCCGGGGTGGACCTATAAGATGTCAAGTGTGTACGCCCCAACAACCCATAGATGCGGCTCGACGCTCTCCATCGTCTGGTATACCAGGTACGCACGGATCTCATCTGTGTGTTGTTTTCTGTAATAGCATGTTGGTTGTGTCATCTGTAGTATTGTTAGTCTTCATCAGTACTCACATCAACTTTTTTCTTTGCTTTTCACCACACACAACTAAAATCTTCAAATGTTGTTTAGCATTTCTCCTGTATGGTGTATGATCTAGGCAATATGATAAGCTATTGAGTGGAATATCTCATTCTATATTGGTAGATATTAGGTGAATAACCCTTTCTGAACATCTGTACACATATGAGTAAAAGATATGGTCCAAGCAGCACTCCGAATGGAACGAATGGTAGTTGTGGCTGCAGAGTGCCCCTGCGAGATGCAAAAAACAGGGAAAATGGAACCACAAAGCCTACTATGGTAGCAGCCAGATTCCAGAACCTGTAGGAAATTGGTATCTGCCTTTTCAGGTCAAAAATAATGTTCTCTTGACGGCTGCATGCATCAGCCATAAGGAAAAACAACATTGCTCCCATATTAAAAATGAAGTCAAGTCCGACTAGAGATAGAAGGCCAGCGATGTTGGGACCATGAAACACTGAAGACAATGGCAGCCATAAAGTTGGAACTATACCCGTAACCAACAGGATTGAAGGCCCTACTAGCCACATTGCCAATTTAAATGCCTTAAGATGCCAAGAAGGTTCATTCTTCACCTCTACAACATCTTCATCACTCTGGAGGATTGGAATTTGTGGAGCATCTTCTGTATCAATAGGTTCAACAACACTTGTTCCCTTGATGATACTAGCATCATCCTCTGCAGAGGCATATGGAAGAGATGTTTCCCATGACAAATTCTTGGTGCATTGCAGCACAAGATTTTCAAAACGGCCTGGTCGCAAGGGTTTCCAGTGAAGAGGCCTTGGCAAATTAGTCTGTCCACTCTCATGAAACTTCCTCCTGACAAGTACTTTGCTTAACTTTATTTGTGAACAAGGCAGAGAGGCCATGGTATAGGATGTTAATCTGTCTCCAGAAACACAAAAGAATTGAAACAAATTAGGATATCTAATTAGGTCCAGAGAAACTCAAAATTCAGATACAATAGTAATCCAAGTTCATGTCTGTTAAGAACAGTGGAGCTAAAACAAAATTTGATATAAAGGTTATCTTAGTGTTTGATTCCCTTTGTATCCAACATAAACAATTGGTGGATGGTACTAAATCAAGGCATCAGTGTGTGACCAATGGATCATAGATTCAAAAGTAACGACACAATAAAGAACTTAAACTTAGTACAGTAGTCAGACACATATTGCATGGTTTCTGGTCAAAGTTTTAATAAGCTTTTGTTAATAAAAATTGGTTCTAAATATTTTGACATTCAGAAAATTGGTTTGCGCTTCTCAAAAGATAGTTGCATTCTTTGCAAGTCCTTGAAATACATGTCTCATGCTACATGTCTGAATTGGCTCACTTAGTGTTTTATCACATCATCATAAAGCGTTTGGCTCTGGTTCTGCATGGCTGTGGTCGTCTCGGCAAAGAAGTCAGTCCACTTACAGATGTAGCCCCATCACATGCCAGTAATTAAATAACTAGCAGATAGTAGTATTAATCAGTGGATGGTCTAATATTAATCAGCTTATATAGATATAATATATATATTGGGTATTGTAGGTAAATGGTACTTACTTTCTAACATTATAACATTAATCAGCTTATACAGATAAATGAAACAGTGAGCCTCCTTGACCGCCTTACATCTGCTAAACCAGTTCTCCAGTCTTGGTGTTTCCAAAGGATCCCATGATCCTCCTCATGCAAACAAACACAGTTCTCAATTGTCTCCACACCACCAGTGAAGTTTGTGAAATGTGCATCAAAATATTTTATGTAGCCCAAGCACCCTCTTGTAGAAATCCTTGCATTGTAAAGAAATATAGCTTTTCAATGACCATTTCACCCTTTTTGTATCCACCATTTCTACATTTCACAAGTTCCAGTGAATAGGTGATAGTTGTGATTTTAAGGTGGTTGAAAATGAAGGTAGGAGAAGGGGCACATGAATCTAAATGATGCATACTTAAGTGGCACTTTTGCCTCTATCAGATTTTCTCCCTGTTTATTTGATGCTTGCCTTTGTTTCATTGTTTTATATTTGAGCTGTGATTCTTTTAGTGCAAAACTTGCTTTTTTAATCATCTATATTTGGTGGTGATATCTGCAGGATAGGCTTCAGGAGAGGCTAAGAAAGTCTAAGCGTTTAGGACTTGAAGAGGCTGCAAAGAACAAAGGTTTTGACCTTGGTAACGGTGAGTTATTTTAATAATGTTTTTATGCCAACAACTTTAGCTTTTGTACACTAGCACTATTTTCTTAATCATCTATATTTGGTGGTGATATCTGATCCAATCCTTCACTCATTGCAAACTGTTGAGGAGGAATAACTATTTGGCAGATACACTCATTGCAAACTGTTGAGGAGGAATAACTATTTGGCAGATGCAGACATGCAGTAGCTTCACACTTGGTTCATCGGACAACAGTTCTTTGAACTGAGTAGAGTGGAAGGAAACTGAACCTAACACCCATCCATGACCCAGCTTACATATAGGCAAGTTTTATAACATAGTCTGCTTCAAATATAACTTTTGAGCTTGAGTTACGTATGCTTTCAGTCACTACTCTTCAACTATGCTGGTTCAGTCACTACTCTTTAGAACTGAGGTTTGTCTTCCTATAATAGGTGGTTTTACTGGGTTCTGCATCAGATCCTCGCATACAAGGTGACTTCACAAATTTAGCCAATAAGTTGTATAGCCGAGTGAAGCTATGTTTGACCTATGCTACGACGAGCCACCGTCACATTTGGTTAGTTTTATCTAATACGAGTTGGGTGCATATTTCCATTTCTGTAACCATTTCCTTTGAATCTGGTTTCTAATGGATTTTCCACAGATTTAAGATTTCCTGATAGAAAATTGTGCATGCATCTTAATGAAAAGAATGGTGCATCTATTTTTTTCTGCTAACACATGAGCTGTCAAGTTCATTTTTAAGATGATAGTACTACACAAGGTTGAAATGCTAAAGGATATATGGCATCTGTTACGGTTTATAAAGGCAGTAACTTTGATGTAGTGTCACTTTTCAGTTTTGTGCTATAATAACTATTACTCATACATACCCACCCAAAAAAAATCTTTGTACCTGTTTCTGTTTGACCCTCCATCATGACAAAAAAAATCGGTTTGATTAAGGTAATGTGATGAATGCATGATTGAAGGCTTTATGGAAGCATACTATTTAACACCAATGATTGGTTCTGCTCATTATCTATTGTTATTTTGTTAAAAAAAGTCTTCTGGTACCCATTTTTCTAGCTACCTGGTTATGATTCTCTCCATTTGCAGCAACATGCTAAAGAGCAAAATGACACCAAACTAATGGAAAATGTAATACATGTTCTATCAAGATATTTCTTACCGCTGTAACCAGGCACAACTGACATAGTCTTCAGGTATCTCATTGTCTGTTCTCAGTTAGTTATATTAATGATGCTTACTATAGGTTTAGTTTGTTGTTTTTATATTACTGTAGACCATGATCTAGCCTCTATAAAATTTATTTTAGTAATTCATTGCATCATATTACTCCTATCTTTTTGCAATATAGTCGATGCCATGCAGACGGACATGGAGGTTGTGTTCGAGGTGCTGAAGAGCCTAGAGGACGTTGAGGAGCTGGACCCCGAGTGGCTGCATGATCCTCACAAGCTGCACGCGTGCGTGGAGAAGGACACCTCCTTGTCGGACTCGTGCGGCGTTGGCCCATTCGGGCTGGTGGTGATGGCGCCCGAAGGCATGCAGAGCAGGAGTAGATCACCGTATTCTTCAGGGAGTGACCAGGATCTCAGCTTCTCGATCTATGCTTCTTTGTGATTTCTCTTCTAATTTGTCTACCTCCTTTTGCTGCCCGCAGATTGGAGCAAGAGCAAGGTGGTCAGATCTAGATCGAAAGTCAGTGAGACGAGATCCATTTTTATCTCACTGGTCAAGCAACACTATTCACTCTTTGATGCAACATGCGAAGCTTTATTTCCTGAAGCACTAGCTGGGAAGTCAGTGAGACGAAAGCTCACAAGGGCAGGTCCAAGGGCACTGATCTTCCTAGCACCTGCAAACGCTACCTCAGCATCCATGCGCCTCTTGAAGATCACCTGGGCGGCTGGGCAGAGCTGGCACTGTTTGCAACATCTGCCTTCACTTCATTGACATGACCATATTGGCTAAAGATCTTGATAAGGTCACACTTTGTAGGAGAAATGCATGGTCTGTTGAAGTGCAGCACCAGATTTTCTCTCTGCTGAAGACCACATGCTGCTACAGAGAGCTGCCATAGCATTTCTCCACAAGATGCAAGCCCAACCATTCTGTTCTTCCAAGAAAATACTGGCAGTATCCTTTTTCCCCTATGTACATATAAACCATACTTCATATGATGGGTCAAATTTTATCAGACTCATTCTATTAAATCCTTTACTGTTAGACATCGCTCACGATGACGCAGCAACTACAGTGCAATGTTTTTATGCTTTCCTATAGAGGGCATGCTATTTCTTACTTCTATTATATTTATGCCATTCAAACTTGTAGCTCTCAATATTTTGTGGGTTTAAATGTTCTTGTTTTCTTTATTTGCGATACATCTAAATCTGATTTTCTTTGTAGGTATGGTGAGAGTGATGGTTATCCTTCTCAGAAAGGGAGAGATCAAGAAAGATGAGATATAAATTCATATGCTACCAGAACAAGAAAGATGAGAGCGGTTGGTGGCTGAGGCTCCTAAAAAAGGACCTATGTTCTTGAAGGTTGACTGGACAAATGGTATGACGAGGATGTCGAAGATGTTGGATGTTAGAATTTCACTTTTGGTTGATTATGTTTTTTCTTATGCGCCTGACAAATCTAGATATACAACCAGACATGCTTTATTCTTGTTCCTGTTTTGTTTTCCTTATGTATTAATTCCTTAACTTGTAATGCACATGATGTTTTTCTTATGTATTAATTCCTTAACTTTTAAAGCACATGATGAAGGCTGGTTATCGGGTAAGTTCTCTTAAACTTTGGTAAGCTAGCTTACCTACTATCGCTATGGATCTTTTGAATCAATTACAAGGTAATTCATTTAAAAATCGTAGTAACACGTGTACCTAAATATCATATATAAAAGTCTGTATGGTACTGATGGTTGCAATGTAATGGTGAAACAACTAGATTAAAATAACAAAATTTATGTATGGATAGGATCACAAATGTATTAAGAAACATTTTCTCATAACAGTACCGTGATATTATGTGTTTTCGTTGCAACGTACGGGCACTCACCTAGTATGATATTATGAATATTATAAAATTTAAGGTGGGGCTATGGCCCACGTTGTCCATATTGTAGATCTACCTCTTTATGAGTCCTATGAACATCTTTATCTTTCTCTATATGTAATTATAATGATACTTAGATTCTCTATACAGTTAGATTATCAGAAAAGCTGCTCAGATAAAAATTGCGTCGGTGCTGCAGCACCGCAGTAGCGTAACACTGCTGTGTGAAACCGAATGAAACTGCTGCCCTTGCCCGTGCACGTGTCAGGCTAGCAGGTGTTGCATGGCATGGGCTCGAGTCGAACGTTGGTGTTGGGGCTTGGGGGCTGGGGCCCATTTCCGCGCACCGCGTGGTCCGCGTGCGATGTGTGTGTGATCACATCACAGGCAGCACAGCTTGACAGCGAGGTTGGTGGCGGCCGGCCGTGGGTCTTTTTATATAGAGAAGAAATCCTAGGAGACCGTCCGCCGCCTCCTCTCCGCACAGGCTCACCAAACGACGAACACTCCCTCGACCCGTGACATGGTGAGCGAGAGCAACCGCGGCGGTGCGGACCGGACGACGGCGGCGAGGGAGGAGGAGAAGGAGGAGCGCGGGCAGCTGCTGTTCGACGTGCCGGAGATCAGGTTCACCAAGCTCTTCATCAACGGATCCTTCGTCGACGCTGTCTCAGGTACATGTACTGTACTGCCCTCTCTAGCGCCCACTCCTGTCCAGAATAGTTCCATGCTCCCGATTACTACCGAATCGATCGGTCAGCGGTTCGCTTGATTTTAATCTGTATCGGTTTGTACAATGTTTTTATCTCTATAGATAGTATTTTTATTTTTATAGATTACAGCTACAGCAGTCTAAACAGCTGGATTTAATCTGAAGTTCCCGCGATGTGTTTATTTTCGTTTTGGAAAGATTTATCGGACAGCTGTGCACGCATATGCAGGTAAATAACTCGCCAGCCAGCCAGCCAGCGATTAACGAGCTCTCTGTCCTGTGATGAGTACTAGACGGCGACGACGTCTGGTTCATAAGCATTAAGAAATACTGTAATCATCATTTTTTAGAGAAAGGTTAATAATACATACAGCAACAGCTAGCTAGCTACTGACTGAAAAGTTATTTACAGCTTATCTGTCAGTCTGTCTATATCTCAGCCCACCTACCACCTACTATATACCTGATTGTTAATTCTTTATCATTAATGATATATAGTTTATTCTAGATTTTATATCTACGTACGCCGACTAAACCGTGCTTTGCATGGCGTGACTGCTTGAGAGTTGAATGAGGCTCTCTGCTTCTGGAATCTGGATCTGCAAGCCTGAAGCTGAAGCGGACGCTAATATGGACTCCGAGTCCTATCTCTGTTCTTGCGATCGACTTGCGAGCTCAGGGACTGCACAAAGCTTTTCCGCTGAGCAAAAAAACTGAGTGTGACATGTCTGGATGCTGTTCAGGCCGGACGTTCGAGACGAGGGACCCGCGCACGGGGGGCGTCATCGCCAGCGTGGCAGAAGCTGACAAGGAAGACGTGGACTTGGCAGTGAGGGCAGCCAGGGCCGCCTTCGACCACGGCGAGTGGCCACGCATGTCTGGCTCCGTACGACGCTCCTCGACCCTGTAGCTGTACACGTACTACGGAAATGCCTTGGTACTTAGTGTGGCCGATGACGACGTGGGCAACGCAACATTAATTGGCAGGAACGGGGGCGGATCATGGCGAGGCTGGCCGACCTGGTGGAGGAGCACGCGGGCGAGCTGGCGGCCCTGGAGAGCCTGGACGCCGGCAAGCACCCGGCCGTCACCCGGGCGGTGGACGTCGGCAACGCCGCCGGCAGCCTGCGCTACTTTGCCGGCGCGGCCGACAAGATCCACGGCGAGACGCTGAAGATGCCGGGCCAGTTCCAGGGCCACACCCTGCGCGAGCCCCTCGGCGTCGCCGGCGTCATCATCCCCTGGAACTTCCCGTCCACCATGTTCGCCGTCAAGGTGGCGCCGGCGCTGGCCGCCGGCTGCGCCCTGGTCGTCAAGCCCGCCGAGCAGACGCCGCTCAGCGCCCTGTACCTCGCGCAGCTCGCCAAGCAGGTTGCATGCATATCTCATGCTGTTCCCCGTCCCGTTCTGAACAGAACGCTTTAATAACTGATCCTCCGGTCCCGCAGGCAGGGGTCCCAGACGGCGTGATCAACGTCGTGCCAGGCTTCGGCCCGACGGCAGGAGCCGCGCTGGCGTCTCACATGGACGTTGACATGGCAAGTAACTACCGACAGATCAGCGCCATTACACTACCGGCCTCGCCTTCGTACGTGTTCGTTCGTCGATCGAGTACGTCTGTCTGACGCGCGGCGTGCGTTCCCCTGCACCATGCATGTTTGTTTCAGGTTAGTTTCACCGGATCCACGGAGGTCGGGCGCCTCATAATGAAGGCCTCCGCGGAGAGCAACCTGAAGCCCGTCTACCTGGAGCTGGGCGGCAAGTCCCCGCTCATCGTCTTCGACGACGCCGACCTCGACATGGCCGTGGAGCTCGCCGTCGGCGCCAGCTTCTTCAACAAGGGAGAGGCCTGCGTCGCCGCGAGCCGCGTCTACGTGCAGGAACGCGTCTACGACAGGTTCGAGGAGAGGTTGGTGGAGAGGATGAGGAGCTGGGTCGTGGGCGACCCGTTCAGCGACCCTCGCGCCGACCAGGGCCCTCAGGTTGGTAAAACTCGCTCGCTCTGACGCATCGTCGTCATCGTCATGCCATCTAGCCATGAGGCTGCTCTGTACATTAAGGCCGAACAAGCCCCGGATCGGAGCCATGTGAGGTTGATCGATATTGTTGATGTGTGCAGGTAGACAAGGCTCAGTATGAGAGGGTTCTGAGCTACATCGACCATGGCAAGCGAGAAGGGGCCACTCTTCTGACTGGAGGAAGGCCATGCGGTCCGGAAGGGAAAGGCTACTACATTGAACCCACAGTTTTTACCAACGTCAAGGTGCGATGCGAACCAACAATGCGACAGTTATACGTACAGTCTAGCTTCACTGTCTGACAGGAGAGATGACTTTTTTTTTTCCTTTCTTTGTTTCTTTCTTCTTCTTCTTCCGCCCTCGCCGCAGGAGGACATGATCATAGCAAAGGAGGAGATATTCGGACCTGTCATGTGCCTGATGAAGTTCAAGTGAATAATAAACTGATTCTTAAATAACACTGCAAACTGTTCAAGCAGCGCGCGCATCACAGTATCATATCCATGCATGTTGAATGATGCAGGACGGTGGAGGAGGCGATCGCGAGGGCGAACGACACGCGGTACGGGCTGGGGGCGGGGGTGGTGACGCGGGACCTGGACGTGGCGAACCGGGTGGTGAGGTCGGTGCGCGCCGGGGTGGTGTGGGTGAACTGCTACTTCGCCATGGGCAGCGACTGCCCCTTCGGCGGCCGCAAGATGAGCGGCTTCGGCAAGGACGAGGGCATGCACGCGCTCGACAAGTACCTGGCCGTCAAGTCCGTCGTCACACCGCTCCGCGCCTCGCCCTGGATCTGATTCTCTTTTTCTGGTGTCAGTCACCCATGCACAACACATATATAGCAGTGGTCAAAAGATATTTATTTATTGATAATAAAGTAGCTAGCTATATTGTGCGGAAATCCTTGTAGCTAGTCAGTAACTCAGTATCAATCAGCTGGACGACGGGACGGCCAGCGCGACTGGCTTCGCGGTCAAGCAGCTAGCGCATGCACCTGCACTCACTATCTCCCTGTCGGGGTCGGCCAGTCGATTTCGCCCCCACTAGAGTTTACTTCCATGGTGCATGGTCCACGGCGCGCGGGTCGTACTCGTACGTCGCCGATCCAAGTCTTCCGTGAGGCGTGCGTGCGTGCGTTAGTGGAGTGTGCTCATCATGCATCTTTGCGTCTAGCTTCTCCAGGAAATCAACCCAACCCCAACGAGCTGGCCGCACGTACTGCAGTGCAGAGCCAGACGGACACTACCAGCGGCAGCGGCGCCACTTCGGCCGGGCGCCCGCCGCCTGCTCAACAATATATTCACCCACCACCGTACCTACACAGCCAGCTAGCTAGCAGCTGCTATTTGCAGGGTCGTCGTCGATCTCCGCCGCCCATGGACGACATGGAGATGGAGGGGTTGTCGTTGCCCGTCTCGATCAGGTGCCTCGCGCTTCTCATCACCCTCCTCCCGCTGGCGTTCTTCATCGTCCTCCCGAGGATGCCGCAGCCCGCGCACGACCGTCGTCGCGAGGCGGCTGCGAGGGCGACGACCAGGATCTACTGGCAGGCCGTCGACCAGATGGTGGCGTGCGCGCTGGTGCTCACCGCCCTCCTCGCCACCTACATCTACCACTAGACCGGCGTCGTTTAGGCTTCTGCTGACCATGTAATATTCGATCGGTAACTATATTATGTCATGGCACCGCTATATACTATATTACACGTAAGGCAACATAATCTACGGTAGGTGCACAAGTAAGCGCTGTAACATCTCCACCCGGCCACAAGTATTTGTAGGTTTTATATCGAGTATAAAGAAACAAGTTGGTGGATATCGATCTGTTTTACTATCACTGGTGGTTCTCTGTTCCAAATTTAATTAGGCCACTTTGGTTTTGTTTCAAATAAAATGTCTTCAATTTTTTTACATGTGTTGAGCACCATTCGTGGCACTGCTGTGCACGACCGGACGGTCCGGCCCACGGACGGTCCGTCCTTAGGCGCGGACGGTCCGCAAACGAATAGATCGAATCAAACGGTTAAAACTCCTACCTCCTCGTGTGTTTGGTCCTCTAATCCCGCGGGTTCTGTTAGAGAACGCTAAGTAACGGTCTAAACATTTCCCTTATATATTTTGAAGGGGTATAGCCGATTGAACAACCAACAATCGATAAAACAATCAATTTACCTTCAGTTCTTTACCTTTTGTCACAGGAGTAGACAGTAACATAGATTTCTTCCTCTAATCTTCACCTCTCTCCGGCTCTACGTCGTTTAGAGGCGTCTTGGATGGCAAGCCGATTACAAGACAAATCCTAGGATCTCTCCTCGTCGACAAGTCCCTCCCGGGAGCGAGATCCAGGTGTTGTTGGCAAACTTCGTCGCCTCTGTGCACGCGCGGACCGTCCAGCTCGTCAGGCAGAAACCCTAGCCTCTACGCCAGGTCGTGGACCGTCCACGCTTCTGGAGAGAGCACCGCCGCCGGTACTCATCGTAGTGATTGGCGCCTAGTTCGGCGCCAACACAATTTTTGGCGACTCCGCTGGTGAACTTGTGTAAAGATCTATCAGATCGACCCTCAATGGCTGAAAGTCGCCTAGAGGGGGGTGAATAGGCAGAATCTGAAATTTACTAACTTAAGCACACACTACAAGCCGGGGTTAGCGTTAGAATTAAAACCGAGTCCGAAAGAGAGGGCAAAAAACAAATCAAAAGCAAATGAAGCGGATGACACGATGATTTGTTTTACCGAGGTTCGATTCTTGTGAACCTAGTCCCCGTTGAGGTGGTCACAAAGACTGGGTCTCTTTCAACCTTTTCCCTCTCTCAAACGGACACTTAGACCGAGTGAGCTTTCTCTTTAATCAAACGGGTCACTTAGACCCCACAAAGACCACCACACAATTGGTGCCTCTTGCTTTGATTACAAGTCACTTGAGAACAAGAATGAGGAAGAAGAAAGCGATCTAAGAACAAGAGCTTAAAGAACACGAGCAAAATACTCTCTCTAGTCACTAGTTGTTTAGAGTGGATTTGGAACTTGGAGAGGCTTTGATTCTTTTGAGTTGTGTCTTGTATTGATTGCACTAGCTCTTGTATTGAATGAGATGTCTGAAAAACTTGGATACTTAGAGTGGTGGTGGTTGGGGGTATTTATAGCCCTCAACCACCACATAGTCGTTGGGGAGGCTGTCTGTCGATGGGCACACCGGACAGTTCAGTGCGCCACTGGACACTGTCCGATGCGCCAGCCACGTCACCCAACCGTTAGGGTTCTGGCGGTTTCGACCGTTGGAGCTCTAACTTCATGTCGCACCGGTCAGTCTGGTGCTGCACCGGACAGATACTGTGCACTGTTCGGTACGCCAGACCAGAGTCCTCTTTGGTTTCTTTTGCTCCTTGCTTTTGAACCCTAACTTGATCTTTTTATTGGTTTGTGTTGAACCTTTATGTACCTGTAGAACATATAATCTAGAGCAAACTAGAACATATAATCTAGAGCAAACTAGTTAGTTTAATATTTGTGTTGGGCATTCAATGTAGTACCCAATTTGTAATTTGTTAGAGAAAATGTAAATGGTGAAAATAGAGAAGAGCTCAAGATTTTTTTTGTGATCTATACCTATCATCACATGTGAACACCATATTTAAAATAAATAATCAATAAAAGACACTCAACTAAATTATGCATCATGCTGGGATTTTCTTTTGTGTGCACATTGTGACAAAATAAAATAATAAATGTGACAAGAAAAATAATAAAGTCCCAAGGTGGAATTTAGAACATAAAGGAAATTATATAAGTAAGAAAAAATATATATGAAGATAAAGATAAAAATAATACATATATAAAAATATCTTCAATTTGGTACTGCTTATGGCACAAAATAATATGAGGATAAAAGTTGGTCACAAGTTTGAATTTAAACTAGGATTGAAATTTGAATTGGAAAGAGAGAAAAGGGAATAAGAAATAAAAAGAAAAAGGCAAAACCGCGCTTGGGCTGGTTTACCTCGGTTCGGCCCACCAGAGCGACACACCGCGCGGCCCATCAATTTCACGCAGCAAACCCGCACGCCCCTGACTGCATGTGACCGGCTAGCGGGGCCGCATTGTCAGTCACGGTAGCGCGCGTGCTCGGGATCCCTCTCACTGCCTTGTGGGTCCCTTGTGCCAGCTCCTTCTCCTTCCTACCCGCGCGCGCAGACGAAACAGAACCCGCCGTTCTCCCCGCTGGCCATTCACAACGGACGACGTGCGTAGCTCACGTGCCTCCGACCGATCCTTCTTCCCCTACTTTCTCGGCAACAAATTAGGTGCCCACTGCCCAGTAACCGTCGTCTTAACCGAACGAGCGCAAAACCCGGTCGGATAAGTCCTTGCCGTCGGCGCGATTTTGGCGGGGTCGCGGCCTTCAATTGGATGCCGCATTGCCCTCCGCCTGAGCCGCACTTAGATTAGCTCCAGTTCACGGATTCCCCTACGCCACTGGATTGAGATAAGAAGAAAGCGCCGGGGGGGAAACACGAGAGAAATTGGAGAGGGTGGGAGAGTAGATCCGCCGTTGGCGAGCACGCAGTCATAGTAGCTCTAGCCTCGTCATGGTGCTCTTGTGCGGCGGCGCTGTGCTATGGTGCTCCAACCGCTTTCGATTCCGCCGGGGGGAAACGCATGGGTCGGCTTGGTCATCTCTTAATTGCTCGTCGGACTTTGGAGATCACCTTCTCGCCGCCATGCATCGACACCCGGAATGTATGCTCCACCTGTGCGGGTAAGGACCGCTTCATGTGTTTCGTTTCTGCCTTCATATCGTGTTGCGTCTCGCCGATGTCCGTTTAGAGCACTTGTACGCTGGGGCGGAGATCGCCGGTGTGCTCGCCAGGTGGCGATGGCGGCGCCGCCGTCTGTGAGCTGGGTAAGGGGGCGATGTAGGTGCACTGTCGGATCAGGAATGAGCGGCGGTGATTGAACCTAGTGAATCGATTTGGCCGGGGTTGAGTTGTGACCGTAGATCTAGGGGTAGACGGTCGAGATTAGTCCATGGGATATCCCTTCAGCCTATAGAATCCGGGCCGCCGATGGGTGATCCAGCGGCTGCGATCCAGTACCGGTTCGCGAGGGCGCCAATCTAATCTGGGCCGCCAAGGTTCGATCGGATGGTGGACATATCACGATACCCCTTCACTCGTCCGTTTTGCAGAAGACCCCTCCAGGATTTCTGAAAATAACCCGCCATCCTGCGCTGAATGGCTTAGTGTCTTAGGAAGAATCACCTCGAGACCCCTGCTGTTCTCAGAAATTGAGGCCCAGTCCAGAGCAGTGTAAAACCACAGAAAATAATTTATAAATGGATTTTTAATAGAAAAATAATTGCTAGAACTTCAATAATTCATAGAAAATTCATACTAACTCCAAATTAATCCATTCCAGTTCCTAAAACTTTGTAATTTTATTCTCTATCACCTAGAGCCTCTGTTATGTCATAAAAACAGTAATAAATTTATTTATCACTTAATCCTATTTAAAGCACATAAAACCTTTGAAAATGCATAACTTGAAATCTATAACTCAGAAAATTATGATTCCAGTTCCTAGGTTTTTATTTTAATATGTAGAATATCTCTGTGTATTTTGTTTACATGCTTGGTGTAATGTTAATTTTCCCTATATCCTGTGCTTGTTTGTATTGTGGCGAGTAGAAGAGCCCGTTGCTGAGGATCCTGGTGAGCAGCAGGTTGAAGTAGCTGAGCAGGAGCTCATTGAAGGCAAGTTGTGCCCTTGACCACTTTTTACCCAATAATGTTCTTTAATATCACTTATCCATGCATAGGTTAATTTTGATGGGACCCAATAGGTCACCCTAGATTGTTTATCTCATTACCTTGTTTACCCCTGAATCACTTGGGTAGTTTGCTATTGCTTTACATGGTTTTGGGATAATCATTTATTATATCTATGTTCCAATTATTCTTGTTATTCTGTTTATGTTCATGTTGAGATCATTAATGTTAATTGGAACATAGAGCTTAACTTGAGAACCACGTGCCACCACAAGGGAGGAATGGGACCCCTTGGCTGACTAATTAGGAAAGCTAGTGGAAGACTACCTTACCCGAAAGGGGCAAGGGCAGTAGGGGAGTGGTCAGTGTAGGGAGGTCCCTGGTTGATTTTGCTGCGATGGCGGTCAGCCAGGAACCCTGCATTGGAACTTCCTATAAACTGTAGCGGGTTTTCGGAAGCTAGTGGAACTTTGTAAAGGCCTCATAGTGTTGCCCTGCCGCGCTTCCTAGGTAGAGGTGTATGGGATTCACGACCCCTTGGCAGATGGGTAACATGACTTGTGGGTAAAGGGTACAACCTCTGCAGAGTGTAAAACTGGTATACTAGCCGAGCTCACGGTCATGAGCGGCTCAGGACTCTCTGATGTTTAAATTATGGAACTTAAATTCAATTTTGTCATTTGCATTGCATGGGTTTGTTATTAATTTTGTGCTATTACTTTACTTATGGTTTGGTATTTACTTACACTTAGTAATTGCTAATAAAATTTTGACCAACTACTTAAAAGCAATGCTCAGCTTTAACCCCTATCATTGATTAGCCTTACACATCACATGAACTCACACCTTTGTGAGTTTGTGTCCACTGGTTCCCCACAACTTGTTGAGCTATGATCATGTGTGAGCTCACTCTTGCTGTCTCACACCCCCCCCCCCCACAGGAGAAGAGCAGGTGTTTCAGGAGGAGCCTCAAGGCGAGGAGTTTGACTTGATCTAGGTGGCGTTTCCCAGTCGACATTTGCGCCGACGATCCTTAGTTCGTTTTATCTTTATTATTTTATTTTGTAATAAGTCTTCCGCTATGTAATAAATACTCTGATGTTAATGACATTTATCTCTATACACTCTGTTATTATATATGTTGTCTTCTTGGCGCATGTATGAGATGCACCTGGCTTTGTTCCTTAAAGCCGGGTGTTACAGAAGTGGTATCAGAGGAATGTTGACTGTAGGACGAAACCTAGATAGAAATGGACGAAGCCCTTACCTACTTACCTTATTCTGATTCATTCTATACTTACCTTACTTTGATTCTTTCTACACTTATCTTGATCCTGTCTCACCTTCTACTGTTCTACTCTGATCATTCTTACCTTTTCTACTCCAAGACAAGATGGATTTCACACCTTGAATCCCTACCCCTATGACATTTCTAAGAGATAGGAGACCTAAGACAAAATTAAAATTATTTTCTCTATTAAAAATGTTGGTTGATTGTTCTGATGATAAATGCTTGATTTGCTTCTTTGATTGATTGAAACATTATAGTTGGGCATCTTAGCATGTACCATCATAAGGTAATGTATTAGCTTTAGTGGATAACACACTAATATACTTAGCTAATAAATCCCCCGCGGTAACACTCCTCGTAATCACTCGCCTTGTCTACAATTATTCCTTCCTTACCCTGTATTTCTAACCTAGATGGACTACCCCTATACTGTTAGAAGAGAGCAGTATAGACTTGATCCTTGGAATGTTATGGTTAAGAAAGGCAAAGGCAGTATATACACTTTGCTAAGGGAACCGTAGAATTCACCAGTTCCAAAGGACAAAGATTTGAAGTTGAAGTTGCAGTAACTACCACTACCAGACGTGTGGCATTCTTCAAAGATGAGGAGTTGGTTGGAAACAACATCCGTGTGGTTTGAGATTTTTTGCGGATGTCTTTACAAAGGAGTTATTAGGGATGCCACCAGATAGGGAAGTTGAGTTTGCTATTGATCTCTTATCTGGAACTGCCCCTATTTCTAAAGGACCATACAAGATGTCTGTAGAAGAATTAAAAGAACTTAAGAAGCCGTTAACGGAGTTACAAGAAGCTGAGTACATTCGTTCGGATTCTTCACCTTGGGGAGCACCAGTACTATTTGTACAGAAGAAAGATGGATCACAAAGGATGTGCGTGGATTATAGGTCCCTTAACGATGCCACTGTGAAGAACAAGTGTCCATTACCCCGCATTGAGGATTTATTTAATTGGATGAGAAGTGCAAGGGTATTCTCAAAGATTGATCTCCAATCGGGTTACCATCAAATGAAGATTAGGCCATCGGATATCCCCAAGACGAAATTCTCGACCCGATATGGCTTATATGAGTTTACCGTTATGTCATTTGGACCAACTAATGCACCAACCTATTTTATGGATCTGAAGAATAAGGTGCATGATCTGGACAGATTCGTCGTGGTTTTCATGGACGATATTTTTATTTATTCCAAGAGTGATAGTGATCATGAGGAACATATGTGATTGGTACTACAGAAGCTTTAAGATAATCAACTCTACGCCAAGTATGGTAAATGCGAGTTTTGGATTGGCGAGGTGCCATTTCTTGGACATATCATTTCTAATGGAGGGATATCAGTGGATCCTGCTAAAGTCAAGGAGATAGTGGTGTGGAGCATACCCACTACGGTTACGGAGGACCGAAGTTTCTTGGGACTTGCAGGATATTATTGGAGATTTATTGAAGGATTTTCTAAGATTGCTAAGCTTATGACCTCGCTTTTGGTGAAGGAAAGAGAATTCAAGTGGGACGAGAAGTGCCAAGTATACACGGACCATAAGAGCTTGAAGTACATATTTACTCAGAAGGACCTCAACCTTAGGCAACGCCGTTGGCTGGAGCTTATTAAGGATTATGATTTGGAGATTCACTATCACCCAGGCAGGGCAAATTTGGTTGTAGATGCCTTGAGTCGCAAGGAGCATGTTCATTTAGCTGTTGTTGCCCAGCTACTCGATGGGATTGTTGAGAATTTCAGGAGACTTAACCTGGGGATAGTTACTCACACTAAAGGAGTTATTATTGAGGTGGAAACTACTTTGGAACAAGAGATCCGCAAAGGATAAATTGGTGATGCTAAGACACAAGAGATTAAGGATCTGATTACCGAAGATCGAGTTCCGGAATTCACGGAAGATGAGCAAGGCACAATATGGTTCAAGGATCAGATATGAGTTCCCAAAATTGAAAGCCTTCGTGAGACTATATTGAAGAAAGCCCATGACTTGGATTATTCTATTCATCCTGGGAGTACCAAGATGTATCAGGATTTGAAGCGGAAGTATTGGTGGTATGGATTAAAGAGAGTTGTGGCTGCACATGTGGCTATGTGCGATGTATGTCAAAGAGTTAAGGTTGAACACGAGAGGCCAGCTGGACTATTATACCCATTAAAGATACCCGAGTGGAAGTGAGAAGAGATTGGTATGGACTTCATTACTGGATTGCCTCGCACCTCGAAGGGATATGATGCTAGATGGGTTATTGTGGATAGACTGACCAAAGTGGCTCATTTCATTCCGGTCAAGACTACTTATAAGGGATCCCAATTGGCTAAGTTATACATGTCTCGGATTGAGTCTCTACACGGTGTACCGAAGTGGATCATTTTGGATAGAGGATCACAGTTTACCTCCAAATTTTGGAAAAGTTTTCATGAGAATATGGATACAAAGTTGAATTTTAGTTGACTTACCATCCTCAGACTAATGTACAAACTGAAAGGACTAATCAAGTATTGGAGGACATGTTGTGAGCTTGTGTCCTTCAGCGTGGTAGTAGTTGGGACAAGAGTCTAACTTATGCTGAGTTCTCACATAATAATAGTTACCAGGCCAGTTTGAAGATGTCACCGTTCGAGACCCTGTATGACAGGAAATGCAGGACTCCTCTATATTGGGATCAGACTGGAGAGAGACAGTTCTTCGGGCCTGAATTGATTCAAGAAGCAGAAGAACAAGTTCGTATAATTCGAGAGAATTTGAGAGTGGCTCAAACCAGGCAAAAGAGCTATGCTGATAATAGAAGGAGGCCACTGGAATTTGAAGAAGGAGATTATGTGTACCTTAAGGTGTCACCACTTCGTGGAATGAGGAGATTTAAAGTTAAGGGCAAATTGTCCCCTCGCTATATTGGACCATTCTTGATCTTTAGGAGAGTGGGTGAGATGGCATACCAACTCGAGTTACCGGATAGTCTATCGGATGTGCATAATGTATCCCACGTGTCACAACTGGAGAAGTGTCTCAGTGTCTCTAAGGAACAGTTACCAATGATGGAGCTCGGTGTTCAGGGAGATTTGGCTTATACGGAATATCCTATTAAGATTATTGTCACTTTGACTTGAGTTACAAGAATAAGGTGATAAAGATGTGCAAAGTGCAATATAGTTAGCACGGAGAAGATGAAGCGACTTGGGAGAGAGAAGAAGAGCTCCGGATAGATTTTCCTCGTCTATTTCCTAGTCCTTCCTAAATCTCGAGGACGAGATTTTTTTTAAGGGGGGTAGGATTTGTAGTACCCAATTTGTAATTTGTTAGAGAAAATGTAAATGGTGAAAATAGAGAAGAGCTCAATATTTTTTTTGTGATCTATACCTATCATCACATGTGAACACCATATTTAAAATAAATAATCAATAAAAGACACTCAACTAAATTATGCATCATGCTGGGATTTTCTTTTGTGTGCACATTGTGACAAAATAAAATAATAAATGTGACAAGAAAAATAATAAAGTCCCAAGGTGGAATTTAGAACATAAAGGAAATTATATAAGTAAGAAAAAATATATATGAAGATAAAGATAAAAATAATACATATATAAAAATATCTTCAATTTGGTACTGCTTATGGCACAAAATAATATGAGGATAAAAGTTGGTCACAAGTTTGAATTTAAACTAGGATTGAAATTTGAATTGGAAAGAGAGAAAAGGGAATAAGAAATAAAAAGAAAAAGGCAAAACCGCGCTTGGGCTGGTTTACCTCGGTTCGGCCCACCAGAGCGACACACCGCGCGGCCCATCAATTTCACGCAGCAAACCCGCACGCCCCTGACTGCATGTGACCGGCTAGCGGGGCCGCATTGTCAGTCACGGTAGCGCGCGTGCTCGGGATCCCTCTCACTGCCTTGTGGGTCCCTTGTGCCAGCTCCTTCTCCTTCCTACCCGCGCGCGCGCAGACGAAACAGAACCCGCCGTTCTCCCCGCTGGCCATTCACAACGGACGACGTGCGTAGCTCACGTGCCTCCGACCGATCCTTCTTCCCCTACTTTCTCGGCAACAAATTAGGTGCCCACTGCCCAGTAACCGTCGTCTTAACCGAACGAGCGCAAAACCCGGTCGGATAAGTCCTTGCTGTCGGCGCGATTTTGGCGGGGTCGCGGCCTTCAATTGGATGCCGCATTGCCCTCCGCCTGAGCCGCACTTAGATTAGCTCCAGTTCACGGATTCCCCTACGCCACTGGATTGAGATAAGAAGAAAGCGCCGGGGGGGGGAACGCGAGAGAAATTGGAGAGGGTGGGAGAGTAGATCCGCCGTTGGCGAGCACGCAGTCATAGTAGCTCTAGCCTCGTCATGATGCTCTTGTGCGGCGGCGCTGTGCTATGGTGCTCCAACCGCTTTCGATTCCGCCGGGGGGAAACGCATGGGTCGGCTTGGTCATCTCTTAATTGCTCGTCGGACTTTGGAGATCACCTTCTCGCCGCCATGCATCGACACCCGGAATGTATGCTCCACCTGTGCGGGTAAGGACCGCTTCATGTGTTTCGTTTCTGCCTTCGTATCGTGTTGCGTCTCGCCGATGTCCGTTTAGAGCACTTGTACGCTGGGGCGGAGATCGCCGGTGTGCTCGCCAGGTGGCGATGGCGGCGCCGCCGTCTGTGAGCTGGGTAAGGGGGCGATGTAGGTGCACTGTCGGATCAGGAATGAGCGGCGGTGATTGAACCTAGTGAATCGATTTGGCCGGGGTTGAGTTGTGACCGTAGATCTAGGGGTAGACGGTCGAGATTAGTCCATGGGATATCCCTTCAGCCTATAGAATCCGGGCCGCCGATGGGTGATCCAGCGGCTGCGATCCAGTACCGGTTCACGAGGGCGCCAATCTAATCTGGGCCGCCAAGGTTCGATCGGATGGTGGACATATCACGATACCCCTTCACTCGTCCGTTTTGCAGAAGACCCCTCCAGGATTTCTGAAAATAACCCGCCATCCTACGCTGAATGGCTTAGTGTCTTAGGAAGAATCACCTCGAGACCCCTGCTGTTCTCAGAAATTGAGGCCCAGTCCAGAGCAGTGTAAAACCACAGAAAATAATTTATAAATGGATTTTTAATAGAAAAATAATTGCTAGAACTTCAATAATTCATAGAAAATTCATACTAACTCCAAATTAAACCATTCCAGTTCCTAAAACTTTGTAATTTTATTCTCTATCACCTAGAGCCTCTGTTATGTCATAAAAACAGTAATAAATTTATTTATCACTTAATCCTATTTAAAGCACATAAAACCTTTGAAAATGCATAACTTGAAATCTATAACTCAGAAAATTATGATTCCAGTTCCTAGGTTTTTATTTTAATATGTAGAATATCTCTGTGTATTTTGTTTACATGCTTGGTGTAATGTTAATTTTCCCTATATCCTGTGCTTGTTTGTATTGTGGCGAGTAGAAGAGCCCGTTGCTGAGGATCCTGGTGAGCAGCAGGTTGAAGTAGCTGAGTAGGAGCTCATTGAAGGCAAGTTGTGCCCTTGACCACTTTTTACCCAATAATGTTCTTTAATATCACTTATCCATGCATAGGTTAATTTTGATGGGACCCAATAGGTCACCCTAGATTGTTTATCTCATTACCTTGTTTACCCCTGAATCACTTGGGTAGTTTGCTATTGCTTTACATGGTTTTGGGATAATCATTTATTATATCTATGTTCCAATTATTCTTGTTATTCTGTTTATGTTCATGTTGAGATCATTAATGTTAATTGGAACATAGAGCTTAACTTGAGAACCACGTGCCACCACAAGGGAGGAATGGGACCCCTTGGCTGACTAATTAGGAAAGCTAGTGGAAGACTACCTTACCCGAAAGGGGCAAGGGCAGTAGGGGAGTGGTCAGTGTAGGGAGGTCCCTGGTTGATTTTGCTGCGATGGCGGTCAGCCAGGAACCCTGCATTGGAACTTCCTATAAACTGTAGCGGGTTTTCGGAAGCTAGTGGAACTTTGTAAAGGCCTCGTAGTGTTGCCCTGCCGCGCTTCCTAGGTAGAGGTGTATGGGATTCGCGACCCCTTGGCAGATGGGTAACATGACTTGTGGGTAAAGGGTACAACCTCTGCAGAGTGTAAAACTGGTATACTAGCCGAGCTCACGGTCATGAGCGGCTCAGGACTCTCTGATGTTTAAATTATGGAACTTAAATTCAATTTTGTCATTTGCATTGCATGGGTTTGTTATTAATTTTGTGCTATTACTTTACTTATGGTTTGGTATTTACTTACACTTAGTAATTGCTAATAAAATTTTGACCAACTACTTAAAAGCAATGCTCAGCTTTAACCCCTATCATTGATTAGCCTTACACATCACATGAACTCACACCTTTGTGAGTTTGTGTCCACTGGTTCCCCACAACTTGTTGAGCTATGATCATGTGTGAGCTCACTCTTGCTGTCTCACACCCCCCCCCCCACAGGAGAAGAGCAGGTGTTTCAGGAGGAGCCTCAAGGCGAGGAGTTTGACTTGATCTAGGTGGCGTTTCCCAGTCGACATTTGCGCCGACGATCCTTAGTTCGTTTTATCTTTATTATTTTATTTTGTAATAAGTCTTCCGCTATGTAATAAATACTCTGATGTTAATGACATTTATCTCTATACACTCTGTTATTATATATGTTGTCTTCTTGGCGCATGTATGAGATGCACCTGGCTTTGTTCCTTAAAGCCGGGTGTTACATTCAACCACCAAAATCATTTATAGGAAAAGGTTTGACCCTATTTCCCTTTCAATGGCCGGTTCAAAAGATAGCTCTGACATCTCCCCCAGCAACATCATTGAGCCAACTTGGGAAACCCTGCCAGCTGAAGAATAATTGGAGTTTGAGGAGCACAAGGAGTAGCTGATCAAGGAAGCACAACCGAAGTTCCTGGCCAACTTCAGAGTGGATAGGAATAACAAGGTCGTTCGACAACGGGCTACTGATCTGGCTTCGCTCCGACCTGCTACGGCTACCCCAAGGTAAGCGAAACAAACGAAATCCAATCTCTTACAGCTTACATAGATGAGCAGCAAGACCAAATGCAACATATTATAAAAGGGTATGCAAAGTGACTATAAGAGGCTAGTGCGCGCATTTGATAAATCTACTGTCGCAAATTTCCCTTCGCACGGGGTTGAATCAGGAGAAAACACTCGTGATTCATCTGCTACAGATTGGCATGGCCAATCACAACCCCTTACGGGATGCCGATGGACATATACCTCGGACAACCATAGCCTCCTACGCAAATCAGGGGTAAATCCACCGATCTGTGCATGGCTGGATCGTCCGCGCGTGGGCACGAACCAATGGTGTCCGGTCCTATATTTAGAACCGAAGTATCAAGATCCGCACCCGAGCCGCCACATTCTACGCAAACCTTAAATGAATAATTCGAACCATCCACGCATAGTGCCGGAAAGTCCGAATACATTACCGACTGCCATCGACATAGTGAGTGAAGAGATTACCGGTGCATTCCGAGATAAGCTTAGAGTTAGCATGATCCTTAGGGGGGAGTCATATCGGAGGCCCTATGATAGCCGATTTGACTATCACCCATACCCGCAGGGAACTAGTATACTCGAATTCGCAAAAAATCGGGTGAATAGGGTAAGAGCACGCACGAACACATAGACCAGTTCTTAGCACAATTAGAAGAATTGGCCAACACAGAGGTGTTCCATGTAGGTCTATTTTAACTGTCCCTAACATGAACTGCATTCGTGTGGTGCGCCACACTGCCTCCTCATTCTATTTTTCGTGGGGAGAATTAGAACAAAAATTTCAGGACCATTTCTTCTCCGGTGATTATGTGTTAGATCCGGTAGACCTAGTGGCCCTACAACAAGGGAAAGATGAATCGGTTAATGAATACGTCCAGAGGTTTAGAGTTTAGGGTTTAGCTTTAATGGAATGCATTATTATTTAAAAAAAGGTTAGAAGGCATTCAGTTTTTCACGCTAACTCAGTTACACAAGAGAGCTTTGGCTTGTGAAAGCCGAATCAAAGATACTTCTAAAGCGGTTCGTCACAATGTCCATTTGGTAGAATACAACCAGAGTAGCTCAGACGACGAATCAAAAGAGGTGTACGTTGCTGAAATGATTTGGCCAAAACAGGCCAAGTCTTCGGCTTGTTCCTCCTTGCATGCGGTTCAAAAGAAACAACAAAAGGAGGTTAAGTTTACATTTAGTGTTGGCAAAAGTGATAAAATATTCGATGAATTACTCAAAATGATAACATTAAGATAAATCGTAATATTCCATCTGTCGACGAACTCAAACGTCGCGCATAATGCAAGTGACACAACTCATTCTCTCACGCCAGTAATGATTGTATGTGTTTCAATGATAGCTCCAATCGGCCATTAACGAGGGATGATTGAAAATTTAGAAAATGCAGGTAGACACGGAGCCCTTGCCAATTAACATGATCAACTTTTATGGAGAAAGTCCTGATTCGACCTAGCGTGGCGATTAGGGCAAGGGCAAGGAGATCATCATCGGTGACGCACGAGAGGCCGATGAAAATACTAAAATTTCTCACAGGAAAGTGATGGTGGAATAAACTCCTGATGGAGGGGAAACCTTGAAGATCACCATCACGACCTCCAATGTTGGGGCAGACACAGGCAGTCGGCCAGGCAAGGACCCCTATCCTGTGCACCGCGAACGGTCTGACGCATAGACGTGGACGATCTGGGACACCGCCGGACAGTCTGGATCGATCAAGCGGACGGTCCGGCAATGCTTAGGAGCAGCGACGACCATGTACCTCCAAACCTTGACAACCAGAAATAGTTACGTGGAAGACAAACACGTTCAAGGCATCCGATCGACTGGTCAAATCTGGCCCGACCTTTGATCAATTATTATCTAAATATGTGAAAAAGAAGGCCGACTTAAGTGACCGGCCAACAAAGAGACCTCGCTCAGCTACTCAGGAGCGACATCAGGTAAGACCGATTGGAAAATATCACCAATCGAAAAGGTCAATAGGTTATAATGTCCAATTAAGACCTAATGTACCTACATGGACACCTCCACCCCATGCCCACCTGTGTCATATCAATATACATACATACTGAAAGGGAATTAGGCTTACACCTAGTTCCTAAATAATTTTGGTGGTTGAATTGCCCAACACAAATAAAAGGACTAACTAGTTTGCTCTAGTGTATAAGTTATACAGGTGCCAAAGGTTCACACTTAGCCAATAAAAAGATCAAGTATTGGGTTCAACAAAAGAGCAAAGGATCAACCAAAGGCACCTCTGGTCTGGCGCACCGGACTGTCCGGTGGGCCACCGGACATGTCCGGTGCACCAGAGGAACTTCGAGGCTGAACTCTTCACTCTCGGGAAATTCCAGAGGCAACTCCGCTATAATTCACCGGACTGTCCGGTGTACACCGGACATGTCCGGTGCTCCAAGGAAGAGCGGCCTCAGAAACTCGCCAGCCTCGGGAATTCATTTCAGCCTCTCCGCTATAATTCACCGGAATGTCCGGTGTACACCGGACTGTCTGGCGCCAACGGCTACCTGCGACGCATTAAATGCGCGCCAGCGCGCGCAGAGGTCAGGCACGCCCATGCTGGCGCACCGGACAATCAACAGTACATGTCCGGTGCGCCACCGGACATCCAGGCGGGCCCAGAAGTCAGAGCTCCAACGGTCGGAACCCAACGGCTTTGGTGACGTGGCTGTCGCACTGGACTGTCCGGTGTGCACCGGACTGTCCGGTGCACCATCGAATAGACAGCCTCCACCAAACGGCTAGTTTGGTGGTTGGGGCTATAAATACCCCCAACCACCCACCATTCATTGCGTCCAAGTTTTCCACTTCTCAACTACTTACAAGAGCTCTAGCATTCAATTCTAGACACACCAAAGAGATCAAATCCTCTCCAAACTCCACACAACGCCCTAGTGATTAGAGAGAGAGATTTGCTTGTGTTCTTTCGAGCTCTTGCGCTTGGATTGCTTTCTTCTTTCTTGATTCTTTCATTGCGATCAAACTCACTTGTAATTGAGGCAAGAGACACCAAACTTGTGGTGGTCCTTGTGGGAACTTTGTGTTCCAAGTGATTGAGAAGAGAAAGCTCACTCGGTCCGAGGGATCGTTTGAGAGAGGGTAAGGGTTGAAAGAGACCCGGCCTTTGTGGCCTCCTCAACGAGGAGTAGGTTTGAGAGAACCAAACCTCGGTAAAACAAATCCGCGTGTCTCACTTCATTATTCGCTTGCGATTTGTTTTGCACCTTCTCTCGCGGACTCTATTATATTTCTAACGCTAACCCGGCTTGTAGTTGTGATTATTTTTGAGAATTTCAGTTTCGCCCTATTCACCCCCCTCTAGGCGACTTTCAATTGGTATCAGAGCCCGGTACTTCATTAGAGCCTAACCGCTCGAAGTGATGTCGGGAGATCACACCAAGAGGGAGATGGAGACCGGCGACAAGCCCACTACGAGCCACGGGAGCACTTCATCGGAAGAGTCCCGCACCAAGAGGAAGGAGAAGAAGAAGGACTCCTCCAAACGGAAAAGGAAAAGATCTTCTTCTTCTCACCACAAAGAGAAGAAGGAAAGATCTTCTTCCCACAAGCCGCATCGGAGTGGGGACAAGAAAAAGAGGATGAGGAAGGTGGTCTACTACGAGACCGACACTTCATCAACATCAACCTCCGACTCCGACGCGCCGTCTGTAACTTCTAAGCGCCAAGAGCGCAAGAAGTTTAGTAAGATCCCCTTACACTATCCTCGTACATCTAGACCTACTCCATTACTTTCCGTTCCATTAGGCAAACCGCCAACCTTTGATGGCGAAGATTATGCTAGGTGGAGTGATTTAATGAAATTTCATCTAACCTCACTCCACAAAAGTATATGGAATGTTGTTGAGTTTGGAGCACAGGTACCATCCGTAGGGGATGAAGACTATGATACGGACGAAGTGGCCAAATCGAGCACTTCAACTCTCAAGCTACAACCATACTCCTAGCCTATCTAAGCAAGGAGGAATACAACAAGGTGCAAGGGTTGAAGAATGCAAAGGAGATTTGGGACCTTCTCAAGACCGCGCACGAGGGTGATGAACTCACCAAGATCACCAAGCGGGAAACGATCGAGGGGGAGCTCGGTCGTTTTCGTCTTCGCCAAGGGGAGGAGCCACAAGATATGTACAACCGGCTCAAAACCTTGATGAACCAAGTGCGCAACCTCGGGAGCAAAAAGTGGGACGACCACGAGGTGGTTAAGGTTATTCTAAGATCTCTCATTTTCCTTAACCCCACTAAAGTTCAATTAATTCGTGGTAATCCTAGATACACACTAATGACCCCCGAGGAAGTAATCGGGAATTTTGTGAGCTTTGAATGTATGATTAAAGGCTCAAAGAAGATCAACGAGCTTGATGAACCCTCCACGTCCGAAGCACAACCGGTGGCATTTAAGGCGACAGAGGAGAAGAAGGAGGAGTCTACACCGAGTAGACAACCAATTGACGCCTCCAAGCTCGACAATGAGGAGATGGCTTTAATCATCAAAAGCTTTCGCCAGATCCTCAAGCAACGGAAGGGGAAGGATTACAAATCCCGTTCCAAGAAGGTTTGCTACAAGTGTGGTAAGCCCGGTCACTTTATTGCTAAATGTCCATTATCAAGTGACAGTGACAGGGATAACGACAAGAAGGGCAAGAGGAGAGAAAAGAAGAGGTACTACAAGAAGAAGGGCGGCGATGCCCATGTTTGCCGGGATTGAGACTCGGACGAGAGCTCCACCGACTCCTCCTCCGACGAGGACGCCGCCAACATCGCCGTCACCAAGGGACTCCTCTTCCCCAACGTCGGCCACAAGTGCCTCATGGCAAAGGACGGCAAAAGGAAGAAGGTTAAATCTAAATCCTCCACTAAATATGAGTCTTCTAGTGATGATAATGCTAGTGATGAGGAGAATAACTTGCGTACCCTTTTTGCCAACCTTAACATGGAACAAAAGGAAAAATTAAATGAATTGATTAGTGCTATTCATGAGAAGGATGATCTCTTGGACTCTCAAGAGGACTTCCTTATTAAGGAAAACAAAAAGCATGTTAAGGTTAAAAATGCTTATGCTCTACAAGTTGAAAAATGTGAAAAATTGTCTAGTGAGCTAAGCACTTGCCATGAGACCATTGATAACCTTAGAAATGAAAATGCTAGATTAATTGCTAAGGTTGATTCTCATGTTTGTATTGGTTCAACTTCCAATCCTAGAGATGATAATGTCGATTTACTTGCTAGGATTGATGAGTTGAATGATTCTCTTGCTAGCCTTAGAGTAGAAAATGAAAATTTGATTGCTAAGGCTAACGAATTAGATGTTTGCAATGTTACAATTTCCAATCTTAGAGATAACAATGATATTTTGCATGCTAAGATTGTTGAACTTAATTCTTGCAAACCCTCTACATCTACTATTGAGCATGTGTCTATTTGTATTAGATGTAGAGATATTGATGTTAATGCTATTCATGATCACATGGTCTTAATTAAACAACAAAATGATCATATAGCAAAATTAGATGCTAAAATTGCCGAGCATAACTTAGAAAATGAAAAGTTTAAATTTGCTAGAAGTATGCTCTATAATGGGAGACGCCCTGGCATCAAGGATGGCATTGGCTTCCAAAGGGGAGACAATGTCAAACTTAATGCCCCTCCTAAAAATTTGTCTAACTTTGTTAAGGGCAAGGCTCCCATGCCTCAGGATAACGAGGGTTACATTTTGTACCCTGCCGGTTATCCCGAGAGCAAAATTAGGAGAACTCATTCTAGGAAGTCTCACTCTGGCCCTAACCATGCTTTTATGTATAAGGGTGAGACATCTAGCTCTAGGCAACCAACCCATGCTAAGTTGCCTAGAAAGAAATCTCCTATTGCATCAAATGATCATAGCATTTCATTCAAGACCTTTGATGCATCTTATGTTTTGACTAACAAATCCGGCAAGATAGTTGCCAAGTTTGTTGGGGGCAAACACAAGGGTTCCAAGACTTGTGTTTGGGTACCCAAAGTTCTTGTTTCTAATGCCAAAAGACCCAAAACCGTTTGGGTACCTAAAGTCAAGAACTAAACTTGTTTTGTAGGTTTATGCATTCGGGGGCTCAAGTTGGATACTCGACAGCGGGTGCACAAACCACATGACAGGGGAGAAGAAGATGTTCTCCTCATATGAGAAAAACCAAGATCCCCAACGAGCTATCACATTCGGGGATGGAAATCAAGGTTTGGTCAAAGGTTTGGGTAAAATTGCTATATCACCTGACCATACTATTTTCAATGTTTTTCTTGTAGACACTTTAGATTACAATTTGCTTTCCGTATCCCAATTATGTCAAATGGGCTACAACTGTCTATTCACTGATGTAGGTGTCACTGTCTTTAGAAGAAGTGATGATTCAATAGCATTTAAGGGTGTTTTAGAGGGTCAGCTATACTTGGTAGATTTTGATAGAGCTGAACTCGACACATGCTTAATTGCTAAGACTAACATGGGTTGGCTTTGGCATCGCCGACTAGCCCACGTTGGGATGAAGAATCTTCATAAGCTTTTAAAGGGAGAACACATTTTAGGACTAACAAATGTTCATTTTGAGAAAGACAGGATTTGTAGCGCATGCCAAGCAGGAAAGCAAGTAGGCTCCCATCATCCACACAAGAACATCATGACGACCGACAGGCCACTTGAGCTACTCCACATGGATCTATTCGGCTCGATTGCTTACATAAGCATCGGCGGGAGTAAGTATTGTCTTGTAATAGTGGATGATTATTCTCGCTTCACTTGGGTGTTCTTTTTGCAGGAAAAATCTCATACCCAAGAGACCTTAAAGGGATTCTTGAGACGAGCTCAAAATGAGTTCGGCTTAAGGATCAAGAAAATTAGAAGCGACAATGGGACGAAGTTCAAGAACTCTCAAATTGAAGGTTTCCTTGAGGAGGGCATCAAGCATGATTTCTCTTCTCCCTACACCCCACAACAAATTGGTGTAGTGGAGAGGAAGAATCGAACTCTATTGGACATGGCAAGAACCATGCTTGATGAGTACAAGACACTGGATCGGTTTTGGGCTGAGGCGGTCAACACCGATTGCTACGCCATCAACCGGTTATATCTACACCGAATCCTCAAGAAGACATCCTATGAACTCCTAATCGGTAAAAAGCCCAATATTTCATATTTTAGAGTTTTTGGTAGCAAATGCTTTATTCTTGTTAAAAGAGGTAGAAAATCTAAATTTGCTCCTAAAACTGTAGAAGGCTTTTTACTAGGATATGACTCAAACACAAGGGCATATAGAGTCTTTAACAAGTCCTCAGGACTAGTTGAAATTTCTTGTGACGTTGTGTTTGATGAAACTAACGGCTCTCAAGTAGAGCAAGTTGATCTTGATGAGATAGGTGAAGAACAGGCTCCGTGCATCGCGCTAAGGAACATGTCCATTGGGGATGTGTGCCCTAAGGAATCCGAAGAGCCTCCAAATGCACAAGATCAACCATCCTCCTCCACGCAAGCATCTCCACCAACCCAAAATGAGGACGAGGCTCAAGATGATAAAGAGGAAGAACACAATGATGAGCCACCTCAAGATGACGGCAACGATCAAGGGGGAGATGCAAATAATCAAGACAAGGAGGATGAACAACCAAGACCGCCACACCCAAGAGTCCACCAAGCAATCCAACGAGATCACCCCGTCGACGCCATCCTCGGCGACATTCATAAGGGGGTAACTACTCGACCTCGTGTTGCACATTTTTGTGAGCATTACTCTTTTGTTTCCTCTATTGAGCCACACAGGGTAGAGGAAGCACTACAAGATTCGGATTGGGTGATGACGATGCAAGAGGAGCTCAACAACTTCACGAGGAACGAGGTATGACATTTAGTTCCACGTCCTAATCAAAATGTTGTAGGAACCAAGTAGGTCTTCCGCAACAAGCAAGACGAGCATGGTGTGGTGACAAGGAACAAAGCTCGACTCGTGGCCAAGGGGTATTCACAAGTCGAAGGTTTGGATTTTGGTGAAACCTATGCACCCGTAGCTAGGCTTGAGTCCATTCGCATATTATTAGCCTATGCTACTTACCATGGCTTCAAGCTTTACCAAATGGACGTGAAGAGTGCCTTCCTCAATGGACCAATCAAGGAGGAGGTCTATGTTGAGCAACCTCCTGGCTTTGAAGATAGTGAGTACCCTAACCATGTCTATAGGCTCTCTAAGGCGCTTTATGGGCTCAAGCAAGCCCCAAGAGCATGGTATGAATGCCTTAGAGATTTCCTTATTGCTAATGGCTTCAAAGTCGGCAAGGCCGATCCTACTTTATTCACTAAGACTCTTGACAATGATTTGTTTGTATGCCAAATTTATGTTGATGATATTATATTTGGGTCTACTAACGAATCTACATGTGAAGAATTTAGTAGGATCATGACACAAAAATTCGAGATGTCGATGATGGGGGAGTTGAAGTATTTTCTAGGATTTTAAGTCAAGCAACTCCAAGAGGGCACCTTCATTTGTCAAACGAAGTACACTCAAGACATTCTAACCAAGTTTGGAATGAAGGATGCCAAGCCCATCAAGACACCCATGGGAACCAATGGGCATCTCGACCTCGACACGGGAGGTAAATCCGTCGATCAAAAGGTATACCGGTCGATGATTGGTTCATTACTCTATTTATGTGCATCTCGACCGGACATTATGCTTTCCGTATGCATGTGTGCAAGATTCCAAGCCGACCCTAAGGAATCACACCTTACGGCCGTAAAACGAATCTTGAGATATTTGGCTTATACTCCTAAGTTTGGGCTTTGGTACCCTCGGGGATCCACATTTGATTTGATTGGTTATTCGGATGCCGATTGGGCGGGGTGTAAGATTAATAGAAAGAGCACATCGGGGACTTGCCAGTTCTTGGGAAGATCCTTGGTGTCTTGGGCTTCAAAGAAGCAAAATTCGGTCGCTCTTTCTACCGCCGAAGCCGAGTATATTGCCGCAGGCCATTGTTGCGCGCAATTGCTTTGGATGAGGCAAACCCTGCGGGACTACGGTTACAAACTAACCAAAGTTCCTCTTCTATGTGATAATGAGAGTGCAATCCGCATGGCGGATAATCCCGTTGAGCATAGCCGCACTAAACACATAGCCATTCGGTATCATTTTCTTCGGGATCACCAACAAAAGGGGGATATTGAGATTTCATACATTAACACTAAAGATCAATTAGCCGATATCTTTACCAAGCCTCTTGATGAACAAACTTTTACCAAACTTAGGCATGAGCTCAATATTCTTGATTCTAGAAACTTCTTTTGCTAATTTGCACACATAGCTCATAAATATACCTTTGATCATATCTCTTTTATATATGCTATGACTAATGTGTTTTCAAGTGTATTTCAAACCAAGTCATAGGTATATTGAAAGAGAATTGGAGTCTTCGGCGAAGACAAAGGCTTCCACTCTACTCTACTACTCATCCTTCGCCGTCGCTCCGCATCACTCTCCATCCTTGGTATAATCTTCACTTATATGTTTTATTTGCCAAAGGGGAGAAAGTAGCTAGAAAGGGCCTATATCTCATTCCAAGTATCCGTTTTTGGCGATTCATGCCAAAGGGGGAGAAAGTATTGGCCCAAAGCAAAAGGACCGCACCACCACCCTAATTTTAAAATTAATGATTTTCAATTGGTAAATTTCAAATTGGTATCTCTTTGTGTTCTAAAGGGGGAGCAAGTAGTACTTTCAAAACTTGATATCTTAAAACCCTCTTGAACACTAAGAGGAGAATTTATTTGAGGGGGAGTTTTGTTTAGTCAAAGTAAAAGCATTTGAAACAAGGGGAGAAAATTTCAAGCTTGAAAATGCGTTGCAAAAATCTTATTCATTTACCTTTGACTATCTTGCAAAAGGATTTTGAAAAGAATTTACAAAATAATTTGCAAAAATAAAACATGTGGTGCAAATGTGGTCCAATATATTAAAAACAAAGAAACAATCCATGCACATCATGTAAGTATTTATATTGGCTCAATTCCAAGCAACCTTTGCACTTACATTATGCAAACTAGTTCAAATTATGCTCTTTTATATTTGCTTTGGTTTGTGTTGGCATCAATCACCAAAAAGGGGGAGATTGAAAGGGAATTAGGCTTACACCTAGTTCCTAAATAATTTTGGTGGTTGAATTGCCCAACACAAATAAAAGGACTAACTAGTTTGCTCTAGTGTATAAGTTATACAGGTGCCAAAGGTTCACACTTAGCCAATAAAAAGATCAAGTATTGGGTTCAACAAAAAAGCAAAGGATCAACCAAAGGCACCTCTGGTCTGGCGCACCGGACTGTCCGGTGGGCCACCGGACATGTCCGGTGCACCAGAGGAACTTCGAGGCTGAACTCTTCACTCTCGGGAAATTCCAGAGGCAACTCCGCTATAATTCATCGGACTGTCCGGTGTACACCGGACATGTCCGGTGCTCCAAGGAAGAGCGGCCTCAGGAACTTGCCAGCCTCGGGAATTCATTTCAGCCTCTCCGCTATAATTCACCGGACTGTCCGGTGTACACCGGACTGTCCGGTGTACACCGGGACAACGGCTACTTCTGGCGCCAACGGCTACCTGCGACGCATTAAATGCGCGCCAGCGCGCGCAGAGGTCAGGCACGCCCATGCTGGCGCACCGGACAATCAACAGTACATGTCCGGTGCGCCACCGGACATCCAGGCGGGCCCAGAAGTCAGAGCTCCAACGGTCGGAACCCAACGGCTTTGGTGACGTGGCCGTCGCACCGGACTGTCCGGTGTGCACCGGACTGTCCGGTGCACCATCGAACAGACAGCCTCCACCAAACGGCTAGTTTGGTGGTTGGGGCTATAAATACCCCCAACCACCCACCATTCATTGCATCCAAGTTTTCCACTTCTCAACTACTTACAAGAGCTCTAGCATTCAATTCTAGACACACCAAAGAGATCAAATCCTCTCCAAACTCCACACAACGCCCTAGTGATTAGAGAGAGAGATTTGCTTGTGTTCTTTCGAGCTCTTGCGCTTGGATTGCGTTCTTCTTTCTTGATTCTTTCATTGCGATCAAACTCACTTGTAATTGAGGCAAGAGACACCAAACTTGTGGTGGTCCTTGTGGGAACTTTGTGTTCCAAGTGATTGAGAAGAGAAAGCTCACTCGGTCCGAGGGATCGTTTGAGAGAGGGTAAGGGTTGAAAGAGACCCGGCCTTTGTGGCCTCCTCAACGGGGAGTAGGTTTGAGAGAACCGAACCTCGGTAAAACAAATCCGCGTGTCTCACTTCATTATTCGCTTGCGATTTGTTTTGCACCTTCTCTCGCGGACTCTATTATATTTCTAACGCTAACCCGGCTTGTAGTTGTGATTATTTTTGAGAATTTCAGTTTCGCCCTATTCACCCCCCTCTAGGCGACTTTCACATACTACTGCCTTATGTCCCAATCAAATGTGGGGCATGCCACCATATCCATATGAGATACTATAATACCCCGCTTGGGGGCACTCCAAGCGTTTGTGTTTGGCAGGTTGACACCTCCAGTACAAGACCGATTGAGTGCCCCTCAATCCGGTCACCAGGCATAGGTCTAGCAAGATTGTCGGACTACTTGGCCACAATGGCCTACCAATCCGACTGGGGGCACAAAGAGGAAATATCTACATCCTCCAAGAGAACAACAAAAGGGGACATCATCAAAATAGGCACAACAGATGTCGTCATATAGGGAAATAATGAAGGACCGATGTTGTTTTGGTAAATTGGCCAATATAGGCAAGGAAGAAGACACATGAACATCCATCAAAACAGCCGACCCAAAATACTCCATGCCTCGACGATGTCCATCGGGGCTGACATAGTCTCAAAAGCGTAAATTGCAACGCTTGAGAGCAATGGAGAGCAAGGAAAAAGAAGCAGAAAAATATTTAATGATATACATCCACATTACCCACCACCGCAAAAAGAGGTGGAGGCCAAAGGTCGTCGAAACAAATCAAACGACCACAAAAACAGAGAAAAAGACAACAGCTGCACGGCTCTCTACAGGTGCGGCGGATAGTCCGACCCTTGAGTTCGGACCGCCACTCTACACCAGAACACCTCCGATAACGCGCCAACACCTATGGAGGAAGATAATACTGAGGAGGACGAACTGCTGGAAGAGGACTTGGTTAACTACGGAGCCACACTAGAACACCTAGGTATGGATGTAAATATTTTTATGTTCTCACGATGAACCAATCGTTGCTCAATTCGATTTTGGTCCTAAAGAGGCCACATTCACTAAGATAAAAGAATCGGTCAACCATTTAAAATCGCTCTTCGTGCGTGGTCATATCGATGAAATACCAATTGCTAAAATGTTGGTAGATGGAGGAGCGATCATGAATTCAATGTCTTGTTCGTTGTACAGAAAATTAGGGAAGCAATATAATAAACTAGTCAAGACCAATATGACGCTTAGCGGTGTTAGGACCGACAGTTCGATCAAAGCTAAGAGAGTCATGTCCGTTAAATTAACCATCAGACTAAAATCTTTGGTGCTGCGTTCTTCGTCGCTGATTTAGAAAGAAATTATAGGCTAATCAATGGGGCGTCTGTGCTGGCATGCTCGCTCCAATCGCTCTGCGCCACGTCACCTCTCTTACGTGCTCTTCGCTCCTTCCCCACGGACCACGGTTACGTTGGGCTTCTATAACACGCGATCCCGCTTCCACTCGGCGACCACCGGGCATCGCCGCCGGTACACCGCGCATCGAATCGCCACCAGTGCCGATTCTGCTGACCCCTCGCCATCGCCGGCGGGCGAATCGACACCATGGCCGCCGCGCTCCGGGGCCGCGCCGATGGTGCCAACGGCGTCGTCCGTCCCCGCCCCCGCGACCGTGTCGTCGGCGTCAGCGGAAGCATGGCGGGGCGCGTGGCCGTCCTCGCCTTCTGTGTCGCCGGGATCTGGTCCGCCTACATCTACCAGGGCGTCCTCCAGGAGACTCTGTAAGCCCTTTCTCTCTCCAATGCCGTCCGAACTCCGCCAGACGATTACAAGCTGGGGGTCAGTTTGCTGGGTTTGTCCTCAGATCCACGAAGCGGTTCGGGCCGGAGGCGCGGCGGTTCGAGCACCTCGCGTTCCTCAACTTCGCGCAGAATGTCGTATGCTTCGTCTGGTCCTTCCTAAGTGAGAGCTCACCCCCTCCCTCTCGCGCCGCATGGCTGTCTGATTGCGCATTTCGCGCAACGTCGTGGACTCGTGGTGATCGGTTCCGTCTCCTCTGCGTGGGTGGCGACTGCATACGAGGGTTCCTGACATTTCTGCTGCTTTTCCAGTGATTAAGTTGTGGTCGAGCGGGAGTAGCTCCGACGGCCGTGCGCCGCTATCGAAGTACTGGGGCGTCAGCGTAACCAATACCATCGGGCCGACCATGGGGATCGAGGCGCTCAAGTACATTAGCTATCCGGCTCAGGTTTGGTTCCGCCTGCTATTGCCGTCTCACCTTGGTTGTTATATGCAGTGCACTGTCCCGGACATTGTGTCATGTTAATGTTAGGTTCCTGTCGCGGGCACATGGGTAATATTGTCACTGACGCTTATGGATTGAGATGTTCCGGTAGAGTTAATTGACTATAGGGAGCTCTTTGGAAGTGCTTCCTTAAGTGAACATTTAGGAAGAACATTGCATTGATTGGATTGTATGCGATATGGCGACTGGCGAGCGTGTGCGGTATTGACCATCGGCAATCCATCTCTAGGTGATTGTCTTGTATTTCAGAATGTAACCTTACATCTTGTAAACGAATCCATAAAGCAACTAATTCTTAGAGTTGGGTCGTGGTAGCTATCTTATTGCAGAGAGCATTGATCCAAGCATCGTTCTTGCTCAACGGATTTGTTTTTTTCTCTTGACAAGCTCGAAGATATGTGGCGCGAGGTTTCTTTACGCAATCCCGACTAATTTCTGTTGGTGTGAACAGGTGTTGGCAAAATCTTCTAAGATGATCCCTGGTAAGTTTACATTTACTTAAACACACTGCATAGTATATGTGTATCCCTACATAAAAGTATTGACAGTGTATATTGAGTCCCAGGGTCACTTGTTCTTTTGTTCTTGGACAGTCCAATTTAATTTATTTTGCTGAGTAAATAAATCTATAAAGTGCAGAATATAAGTGCAGCGAAAGATAATGCCTTTTTTTTTTTTAAGTTGAGACATACCCTGCTCAACAATATTATAATTTTGCATTAGCAAGAACAAGGATGGGGATATTTTTATTGAGATTCATGTTGGCTCAATGTGCTTACTACAGATCGTAAGATATTATATTGCCTCCGTGTTGTAGACACCTTTGTGGGCCGGCAGTATGCCAGGCGCCACAAAGGATAAGTCCTAGCTGGGCTGTTTGTTTAGAAGATAAGAAGAGATAAAGAGGGAGTTTGTAACACTATAAAAACCATCAACTAAAAATAATGCATTTAGTTATTATGATAATTATGGTAATGAATTTTTCATTCAAGTGTTGGTTATTTATTTACATTTGGAATAATTTTTGTTTGCTCATGTTTGATTTTGGATTTTTAATAGCATTCCTTCTTAATGAAAATCCAATTTAATAATATAATAATTATTAGTCCAAAAATAAATATTTTAGTTATAAATAGTTTTGGTATAATTATTATGAATTTTAGGGCTATTTATAAATATATTTTGAAATTAGAAAAGAAATATAAAAAAAGAAAAAAAGAAACTCTAACCCTAACGGCCCACTAGGGGCAAGCCGCGCCGCGACCTCCCCTGCCTCCCCAGCCGCCGCCGCCAGGGGGATTTCTCCCCTCCCTGCCGCGCGGGCCCCATTAGCCAGGGTCCCGCGGGCGTCTCTTCCCCGCGCCCAGGCCGTCGCGCCGCCATCACGACCTGACCCCGCGTCTGAGCCGCCGCCGCCTCCAGGACCCGACCCCGCGTCCGAGCCACCCCGCGCGACGCCCCGCGACCGTTCTTCCCCTCGGCGTAATGGAGCATCAAACGATCGTTTCTTCCTTCCCCCATTCTCTCCCCACTGATGTTGTCGCCATTAATGGCTTTGAAGAACCGCCGGCCGCCTCTCCCTCTCCTCGGCGCCCTCTCCTCTCCCCTGCCTCTCTCTATAAATACCGGCCGTGCCATGGAGCTCTCCTCCCTACCCGAGCTTGCCCCCTCTCTCTCACTCTCCTTGCTCGCCCACGTCATCGCCGGAGCTCGCCCACATCGTCGCTCGCCGGAGCTTCGTAGACCATGCAGCCCCCGCCGTCGCCGGAGCTTCGTAGACCGTGCAGCCCCCGCCGGAGCCGCCCGATGCCGAGCCCCTGCCCTTCTCCACTCGGCCGACATCCCCATTGAACTCTCCCCCTTCACACGAGCAAGCTCAAGGTGGAAGACGACCCAAAATAATTTTATGTATTTTCGAAATCACTTTTTGATTCAGTTTGTGAATTTTATAATTATTGTGTTGTAATATGAGAATGTTGTAATTCGGAATTCATGCGTATGTGCACTATGGATTTTTGGTAGATATATGCGATAAATTAGTGCACCGTTATTAGTCATGTTATTTGTTTACGATGACTTTTAGAAAGTTGGATTAGAGAGAAGTATGACAAAAAAATTGATAGGCACATGATGGTGATAAAAACACTAGATAGGTAATTTTATAGTTAATTTTGTTCACAATGGATTTTGGAAATTATTTAGAAGGTTATAATCATAAGTTCATTTTAATAGATAATAGAAGTTTTTGTTAACATGGAATTAGTAAATGGTATACGATTCATGGCAATATAAATATTATAGGTTATTAGATGATTTATCTCTGATTATTATTAATGATAATTTCGTTTAGGAAGAAAATATAAAACTAAAAGAATATCACTAGTCGTAACAAAAATAGGTTTTTACTAAGCCAAAATAAAGGTGTACATAAGTATAGCATTTAACTTCTTAGAATTAGTAAAATACTTTTTTATGTCAAAATAACCATGTTTATGTTATAAAAAGCCCAATTGGTGATTTATATTGATTCTTAGAATATTAATGTTAGTAGAGTCATGAATGAACCATTTTTAGCTATACACAAAAGTTCTGTTTAGAAATAAAAGGAATAAAATCTATCAGTCTATTATTAGTAATAATTAACCTTTATTTTCATAAAGAATTATTATAGCCACCTACTCATAATTTCATCAATAATGACTCACATTAATAGTCATAATGAATTAATAAGTATTTACGCGTTAAGACGTATTTATAAGTGTGATAAGTGTGATGTATGAAGGGTGAATGATTACCCCTGTATTGGTGTATGTTTATTTATTTGGCGTACGTATTCTTTTGTATGTGCGATACGCAAATCGATGCTAGAAGTGACTGTGAGTTAGACGAGCCTAACACGTTCGAGGACGACCCGCAGGACACGTTCGAGCAAGGCAAGTGGATTCTCCCTCTGCATATTCTATTTGTACCCAATTAATGCATTTAATAATATTTACTTTTTTGATATATTGCATAATTTGATGGGATTCGCCTAATTAAGGATTTTCTAGATTTATCAATTGTATTCCTTGATTACCATGGGAAAATAATATGCTTTGCAAATTTGTGCTACCGCGCAACTTGATAATTTTGATGTCACTCATTATTTGATATTAATGTTCCAGAAATGAAATTGGCATTATGGTGTTAACCCGATGGTTAAACAAGATTATTTTATATTAATTGAAACATTGAGTGACCACCCAGGATAACAGTACAACCACGAGTGCTATCATGGCTCTGGCTTTGGTAACTAGCTTTATATGCTTAGTACCTAGCAACCTTACCTGAAATATGGGCAAGAGGGGGAGCGGCAGTGGTGGCAGCTCACGTTAACATGTCGACGTATTCTTGGCTAAGGTACCTCGCCCAGAGGGCTTCACACCGACTTGGAAACCTTAGCGGGCTGCTTTGTATTAAGTGTATTTTGTGAAAGCCTCATAATGGATCCCAAGCCATTCACGTTGGTAGTTTTTACGGGTCCGATCAACCCAGGCTGGATGGGATACATGGCTTGTGGGTAAAGTTGTACCACCTCTGCAGAGTGCAAAACTGATATGTCAGCCGTGCTCACGGTTAAGAGTAACCTGGACCCTCACATGATAATTGAACTTAAAGATGGACAATAAATCGAGATCTGATGATCTGCCAATGGTTTGCTTAAGTGGTTTCACTTAAGTGTTTTTGATATACTCTTATACCTTTGTTTAAATGGGATACTTGGGATACACACTTATTATTAAGACAGGTGTTGCTAATAAAATATTGACCAACTAAAATGCTTACTGCTTAACCTTAGCCTCACCTTGTTAAACTTGCATTAATTTTTCTACCACTTGCTGAGCCCCGACCATAAGTGAGCTCACCCTTGCTAATATTTTGATCAGAGGGTGATGAAGAAGACATTGATAGAGATTTCGATGAATACTGAGTCTAACGATACGCCGGTCATCTTCCTGTGGGAGATTACCCATGTTATTTCCGCTTTACTTTGATGATACATTTTAAAACACTATTATCTGGATGTTGTAATAAAGATTATTCTACTCTCTTTACGCCTTTATTGGATTGTCTTTTGATATATTACACTTGTGACGTCAACATATGTGTGGAAATGGATCTTGACACACATATGCTATGCATTCGGTTTTGCCTGACAGAAGTGGTATCAGAGCTATGCTGACTATAGGTCGTTAGACTAGTTAGAAATGGAAAGCCTAGTTTGTTCAAGACTTCCTAATTTCATTCTTATAAAATTATGTTATTATACTTTCCTCTTTAAAATTCAACTGAGTTGACATTTCTCATGTAGATGGTTCGTACTCTCCAAACCACCCGAGTTAACACCAACTACGCTCCTCCGTCACGGCAAGCTTCTGTCTACCCAGTGATAGTGGAGAAAATTTCGGTGGATCTCCCTCGCATTCGAGTGGAGCATGGAGTCATCATTGAAGACAGCTCGGAGAAACTTCTGCCGACGCCCACCTCGTTGGCAGAGTCACTGGCCTTCGCAGCTAGGTCATCAACCTCAACACCGCTTGCACCAGCCGTTCAACCTGCTGCACCCGGAGGCGACGACCCAGACGACTCTGGGGACGACGATGACGACGACGACGAAGATGACAAGGAGAACGTCAACGAGGAGGCAAACGATGCCCAGCAGGACTACTTCATGTGGTTTGGGCATGTCACCGAACATTACACATCAATGTTCGAGACGGGGCACTTCCCCAACCTGCTGTAAGACGTGCTGCACGCGTTGGGAACCTACGTCCAACCCTTGTACGAGACAAGGCGAGTGTGCGAGCCTTCCCGGGCTTGCTACTACATCACTCGCATCCACGTCAGGGTGATGGATGCAGGGGATAGGGGGTTCAGGACTCTATCGGCTCATGAGTCCCTGACACCGCTATCCACCTACGCTGCTTCGGTCAGCGATGCTGTCAGACGAACTTTGTGGTCTCTCAGCCATACCTACCGGCAGCAGCTGCATGACACGAGGTTCAGGCATCTTCCTCTGCGTCTAAGTGGAGGAAGCCAGACCAGCATCGTTCCAGGTGGAGCTGGTGAGGATCGCCTCAACACCCTAGCTGGTGTAGTGGTCGGTCTTAATACCGACCTGGACAGTGCCACCCTGGATCTCTCTAGGGTGCACTTGGAGCTGGAGGATGCCCATGCCAGGATTGCAGCCCTGGAAGCCCTACTTCAAGGACGTGGATCCCCCTGAAGCCCAGGTCCCCGCCATGGCGTTGTCCCCTTCCCGCAAGAGGATTCGCTATGGGGAACCCGGATCCATAACCATACTGCTTTGAAATTTTAAGTTATAAGTTGTAATAAGATAGTTTTCGCGTCAGACGATGAATACCCTTTTATAAGTTATCTTTATAATAATAACAACCATGTGATGGTGTTGGTTGCTATGTTTGAGTTGGATTTTTGTTTGAGTGCAATGGTTTTATGGAATGATGGCCATAAGAGCATATAAAAAAATAAACTTAAGCTATTTCCCTCTAGAATCTTTATTACTCTTCACTTCTCTAAGAAGTTCACTTTCTAACCAATCAGATGGTGAACGCTCGTTCAGGATCCAACAACAACAGGAACCAACGTGGTCAACAGATACCACCACCGAACCGTAACATGAAGCAGTTTATCGCCGCTCAGATACAGCTTCTGCAGGGACTCACTGCATCTGTTCAACAGATTCAGCAAAACCAGCAGAACCAACAGCACCAGCAGAATGCACCCCCGGCTAGAGATAAGCATCGGAATTTTATGAGCCATCACCCGCCTACTTTCTCTCATGCGGTTGATCCTTTGGATGCCGATGAGTTTTAATTTCCTTAATTTTCTCATCAGCTTAATGTCCTTTACGAATCTCTTGTTTCAAAGTAGATTCAACTTCCATAACTGTGCTTCCATATTATTGAGCATACCAAGGTTGAGTTGCTCCATTTCCCAGCACAATTCCTGTGACATCAAATGAGTAGTGATGTTGTTCACTTGACCTTTACGGCTCAAAGCATCAGCCACTATATTTGCTTTTCCTGGGTGATATTGTATTTCTAAATCATAATCTTTGATCAACTCAAGCCATCTTCTCTGTCTTAGGTTGAGTTCTTTCTGAGTGAATATGTATTTCAAGCTTTTGCGGTCCATGAAGATTTTGCACATGTTTTCAATCATATAGTGTCTCCAAATCTTCAAAGCATGCACTACGACAGCTAGTTCCAAATCATGTGTAGGATAATTCTTCTCATGCTTTCTCAACTGCCTTGAGGCATAAGCTATTACTTTTTCTTCTTGCATTAGCAGACATCCAAGTCCAAGGTGTGATGCATCGCAATACACATCAAATCCCTTATGAATGTCTGGCATTACCAATATTGGTGCAGTGGTTAACCTTTTCTTGAGTTCTTCAAAACATTTCTGGCATGCTTCATCCCACTTAAACTCTTTACCTTTCTCCAGTAGAGAGGTAAGAGGTTTCACTAACTTGGAAAAACCTTCAATGAATCTTCTGTAGTATCCTGTCAATCCAAGAAAACTTCTGATCTTGGACGCATCCTTTGGTTGCTTCCAATTTAGTATTTCGCTTATCTTTCCTGGGTCTACTTTAATTCCACCATCAGTAACAATATGTCCTAGGAAAGCAACTTCCTTCAGCCAAAAATCATACTTCGAGAACTTTGCATACAATTGGTTGTCACGAAGCTTTTGTAAGACTAGTCTTAGATGATCTTCATGTGCTTCTTCATTCGGAGAGTATATCAGTATGTCGTCAATGAATACGACCACAAACTGATCCAGATATTCCATGAATACTTATTCATCAAGTTCATAAAGTATGCTGATGCATTAGTCAGTCCAAACGACATGACCAAAAACTCATATAATCCATATCTCGTAGTGAAGGCTGTCTTGGGTACGTCTTCTGCTTGAATCTTTAACTGATGATATTCCGACCTTAGATCTATCTTCAAGAATATCTTAGCTCCCTTCATCTGATCAAATAAATCTTCAATCCGAGGTAATGGGTATTTATTCTTAATTGTTACTTCATTCAAACTTCTATAATCAACACACATTCTCCTCGAACCATCTTTCTTGCTCACAAATAGAATTGGGGCTCTCCAAGGGGATGAACTTGGGCGGATGAAACTTTTTTCTAGTAATTCTATTTGTTTCTTCAGTTCAACTAAATCTTTGACATCCATTCTATAAGATCTTTTTGAGATAGGTGCAGTTCCGGGTAATAATTCAATAGAAAACTCTATATCACGGTCAGGTGGCATACCTGGTAATTTCTCCGAAAATACGTCTGGGTATTCACACACTACCTTGATATTTTCCAGTCACTTTTCTTCCAAGTGATTTATCATTGTTTCTCCTTTTGCATTTGTTGGCTTGTCTGTGCTAACTTGGATTCTTTCGCCTTGAGGACTTGTCAACATAATTGTTCCGTTGCCACATTGTATCACTCCATCACAACTTTTCAACCAGTCGCATCCAAGAATCACATCAATACCGTTGGATCCTAAGACCACTAGGTTGACTGGAAAATCTATTCCTTGAATCTTAAGATTAACATGGAGGCATGAATGTGTGGCCTTCATGTCACCTCCTGGTGAACTAATGTGTAGCATCTTCTTAAGAGGGTGATTTGGTATGTTATGTTTTTCAACGAATGACTCAGTTATAAATGAATGTGATGCTCTAGAGTCAAATAAAACTGAAGCAGGTATGGAGTTGATAAGAAACATAACATACACCACGTCGGCATCCTCAGGCACTGATTCAGCTGTGACATGATTGACCCTTCCTCTACTCTGGTTCTGCGGAGTCTTGTTCTGTGCAGATCCACGAGTAGGGGTATTCTAGTCATTCCTCTGGTTGTTGCTCTTCTGAGGTGTCTGTTGGTTGCGCCTAGGGCAGTTGTTAGCATAATGGCAAAGCTCACCGCACTTGAAACAACCATTGGGTTGGACTGGTGCGTTGTTGCTTTTGGCCTGCGTGTTCACGACGCCACCTTGACGAGTATGTGAATTCCCACCAGACCTTTGGTTGGTCTGAGAGCTGTTCCTCTGCTGGTTCTGACTTTGATTGCATTTCTGGCCTTGTTGTCCAGAGCGTTGCATATGATAATTGTTTCCACCCTGATTTCTAGAGCGAAACTGAGAACCTTGTGAGTCGTTCGGGCGTGTGTTCCTGCTAGACTGACCTTGAAACTTCCTTTTGTGGTCAGACAGTTCCCTTCTTTTGCTCTCAAAGCCAATTGTCTTGTTCAGCAGAATCTGGAGGTTGGGGAATGTATGACTCTGCAGTTGATAGTTCAGTGGTCCAATCAATCCTTCCAAGAAACGCTCTTGACGCTTCTCATCCGTATCCACCTCTTCCAGTGCGTAGCGTGAAAGCTGGGTGAAGCGATCACGGTACTCACTGACGGTCATATTCCCTTGAGTAAGGGTAAGAAACTCCTTTTTCTTCAGTTTCATAATTCCCGAGGGAATATGATGAGCGCGGAACTTCACTTGGAACTCCTGTCAGGTTATAGTATCTGCGTTGGGGTGTACCGCTGTGAAGGCATCCCACCAGTCAGACGTGGAACCCTTGAGTCTTCTCGAGTCGTACAAGACCTTCTCCCGGTCATTGCACTGGGTGATATCCAACTTCTTTCCGATAACCTTGAGCCAGTCATCGGCATCCAAAGGATCAACCGCATGAGAGAAAGTAGGCGGGTGATGGCTCATAAAATCCCGATGCTTATCTCTAGTCGGGGGTGCATTCTACTGGTGCTGTTGGTTCTGCTGGTTTTGCTGAATCTGTTGAACAGATGCAGTGAGTCCCTGCAGAAGCTGCATCTAAGCGGCGATAAATTGCTCCATGTTAGGATTCGGTGATGGTGTTGGTATCTGTTGACCACGCTGGTTCCTATTGTTGTTGGATCCTGAACGAGCGTTCACCATCTGATTTGTTAGAAAGTGAACTTCTTAGAGGAGTGAAGAGTAATAAAGATTCTAGAGGAGAATAACTTAAGTTTATTTTTTATATGCTCTTATGACCATCATTCCATAAGACCATTGCACTCAAACAAAAATCCAACTCAAACATAGCAACCAACACCATCACATGGTTGTTATTATTATAAAGATAACTTATAAAAGGGTATTCATCGTCTGACGTGAAAACTATCTTATTACAACTTATAACTTAAAATTTCAAAGCAGCCTCGTGATGGATCCGGGTTCCCCATAGCGAATCCTCTTGCGGGGAGGGGACAACGCCATGGCGGGGACCTGAGCTTCAGGGGGATCCCGTCCTTGAAGTAGGGCTTCCAGGGCTGCAATCCTGGCATGGGCATCCTCCAGCTCCAAGTGCACCCTAGAGAGATCTAGGGTGGCACTGTTCAGGTCGGTGTTAAGACCGGCCACTACACCAGCTAGGGTGTTGAGGCGATACACACCAGCTCCACCTGAAACGATGCTGATCTGGCTTTCTCCACTTAGACGCAGAGGAAGATGCCTGAACCTCGTGTCATGCAGCTGCTGCCGGTAGGTATGGCTGAGAGACCACAAAATCCGTCTGGCAGCATCGCTGACCGAAGCAGCGTAGTTGGATAGCGGTGTCAGGGACTCATGAGCCGATAGAGTCCTGAACCCCCTATCCCCTGCATCCATCACCCTGACGTGGATGCGAGTGATGTAGTAGCAAGCCCGGGGAGGCTCGCACACTCGCCTTGTCTCGTACAAGGGTCGGACATAGGTTCCCAACGCGTGCAGCACGTCTTGCAGCAGGTTGGGGAAGTGCCCCGTCTCGAACATTGATGTGTAATGTTCGGTGACAGGCCCAAACCACATGAAGTAGTCCTGCTGGGCATCGTTGGCCTCCTCGTTGACGTTCTCCTCGTCATCTTCGTCGTCGTCGTCATCGTTGTCCCCAGAGTCGTCTGGGTCATCGTCTCTGGGTGCAGGAGCTTGAACGCCTGGTGCAGGCGGTGCTGAGGTTGATGACCTAGCTGCGAAGGCCAGTGACTCTGCCAACGGGGTGGGCGTCGGCAGAAGTTCCTCCGAGCTGTCTTCCATGATGACTCTGTGCTCCACTCGAATGCGAGGGAGATCCACCGGAACTTCATCCACTGTCACTGGGTAGATAGAAGCTTGCCGTGGCGGAGGGGCGTAGTTGGTGTTAACTCGGGTGGTTTGGAGAGTATGAACCATCTACAAGAGAAATGTCAACTCAGTTGAATTTTAAAGAGGTAAGGCTGATAAAATAGTTTTATAAGAATGAAATTAGCATGTTTTGAATAAACTAGTCTTTCCATTTCTAAGTAGTCTAACGACCTAGGGTCAGCATAGCTCTGATACCACTTCTGTCAGGCAAAACCGAATGCATAGCATATGTATGCCAAGATCCATTTCCACACATATGTTGACGTCACAAGTGTAATATATCAAAAGACAATGCAATAAAAGCGTAAAGAGAGTAGAATAGTCTTTATTACAACATCCAAATAATAGTATTTTAAAATGTATCATCAAAGTAAAGCGGAAATAACATGGGTAATCTCCCACAGGAAGATGACCGGCGCATCGTTAGGTTCAGTATTCATCGAAATCTCTATCAATGTCTTTTTCATCACCCTCTGATAAAAATATTAGCAAGGGTGAGCTCACTTATGGTCGGGGCTCAGCAAGTGGGGGAAAAAATAATGCAAGTTTAATAAGGTGAGGCTAAGGTTAAGCAGTAAGCATTTTAGTTGGTCAATATTTTATTAGCAACACCTGTCTTACTAATAAGTGTGTATCCCAAGTATCCCATTTAAACAAATGTATAAGAGTATATCAAAAACACTTAAGTGAAACTACTTAAGCAAACCATTGGTAGATCATCAGATCTCGATTTATTGTCCATCTTTAAGTTCAATTATCATGTGATGGTCCAAGTTGCTCTTAACCGTGAGCACGATTGACATATCAGTTTTACACTCTGCAGAGGTGGTACAACTTTACCCACAAGCCATATATCCCATCTAGCCTGGGTTGATCGGACCCGTAAAAACTACCAAGGTGAATGGCTAGGGATCCATTATGATGCTTTCACAAAATACACTTAATATAAAGCAACCCGCTAAGGTTTCCAAGTCGGTGTGGAGGCCCTTTGGGCGAGGTACCTTAGCCAATAATACGTCCCCATATTAACGTGAGCTGCCACCACTGCCGCTCTCCCTCTTGCCCATATTTCAGGTAAGGTTGCTAGGTACTAAGCATATAAAGCTAATTACCAAAGACAAAGTCATGATAGCACTCGTGGTTGCAATGTTATCATGGGTGGTCACTATATGTTCCAATTAATATGAAATAATCTTGTTTAACCATCGGGTTAACACCATAATGTCAATTTCATTTCCAGAACATTAATATCAAAAAATGAGTGACATCAAAATTATCAAGTTGAGCGGTAGCACAAATTTGCGAAGCATAGTATTTTCCCAGGGTAATCAAGGAATACAGTTGGTAAATCTTGGAAATCCTTAATTAGGCGAATGCCATCAAATTATGCAATATATCCAAAAAGTAAACATTATTAAATGCATTAATTGGGTACAAATAGAATATGCAGAGGGAGAATTTACTTGCCTTGCTCGAACGTGTCCTGCGGGTCGTCCTCGAACGTGTTAGGCTCGTCTAACTCACAGTCCACTTATAACATCGATTTGCGTATCGCACATACAAAAGAAAACATTTTATGCTCCATTACGCCGAGGAGAAGAACGGGCGCGGGGTGGCTCGGACGCGGGGTCGGGTCCTGGCGGCGGCTCGGACGCGGGGTCTTAACCCTGTTTTGTGAATACTAATTATGGTAAACCTCTTTTGCCAATTAAACTCATGGCATTGTGTATTATTTGCCTACATGATTTAACTGTTTAAGTTTCCAGTATGCTATGAGTTGTTGGATCTTATGTGCATTGTTTACTGAAACTATTCCAATAGTTTATGATACCAAAACTATTCTGAGTTGTTGGGTTAGTAAGAGCAACTCCAACAGCCTCTCTAACTCATTTTCCAATGGTAAAAAATGAAAATCAGTAGAAGTCCGTTCCAACGGTCTCGGTAAACTCCTCCCTCGCAATCCCGCTCGACATTCCATCCCCTCGCCTCGCAACCTTTGGCGAGCTCCTCCGCCTCGCAATACTAGTGATTCTATGTATCTAAATATTTTGTCATTAAATGTATTCTTCCTCAACATTGCATGCAGCATATTTGATTATTCTCCTCTGACTAGCAATTCAATATATACAGTAATGCTGATGGGAACCCTTCTCTATAGTGTGAAGTACACACTTCCAGAGTATTTTTGTACCTTTCTTGTTGCTGGCGGTGTGTCCTCCTTTGCGTTGTTGAAGGTAAGATGATCCTCAATTTGTTGTTTCATCAACTGCCACACTGATGAGATGATGTTTTTTCTAGTGTATCGGATAGCCTTCTAACTCATCTAGTTTGCACCTTCTCATATTCTTGATGATACTGGAATAAGTCCAAAAACAGGATGAAATTTGTACTGTCATTTTTATTTTAAATATGAAACATTTAGGGTAAATTTTCATTCTAGAATCAAACCTTGAAAATATTTAGTTTATATTCTTTTTCTTCAATCACCGGTTAGCGGGTTCTAAGCAGCCTCTGCATTCGCGGAGCAAGGCTTGCATTGGTTTTTTCCATTCCCCAGAGCCTCCACCATTGGGTCTACCTTTTTTTTCTCATTCTTTGGTGTCCTTTATTTTTGTGGAATAAGACTTGCAAGGCTGGTCAAATCATTAGATGAAGAACTCTTTGGTTTTTGGTTATGGCTTCACGAGAAGAACCATCTAAATTTGTGCCATACCATTATTTCAATTGGATCACTATTGGTTTTATTACACCTTTAGCTTTTTAACTAATAACCATACTGCTCTGTGCAAGTGCTGAACTTCTAAAATATGTTTTCTGCTACTTATCAGACAAGCTCCAAGACAGTTAAGAAGCTTGCCAACCCTAATGCACCTCTTGGCTATACATTGTGCTTCCTCAACTTAGCTTTTGATGGGTATACTAACTCGACCCAAGATTTAATAAAGTCAAGGTAATTATATCTTGGCTACTTCATGATACCAGGCTACATGAAACATTGTGATCATCATTCTAAATAAGAGAAATGTTTGTTGTAGGTACCCAAAAACTAATCCATGGGATATAATGCTTGGCATGAACCTCTGGGGGACCATATATAACGCTGTAGTTATGTTTGTTGCGCCATTACTATTCAGTAACTGGCCATATGCAAATGGTTTCGAGGCATTGAGATTTTGCCAGGAGAACCCAGAGGTGGCCTGGGACATTTTTCTGTTCTGCCTATGTGGCGCCGTGGGGCAGAATTTCATCTTCTTAACCATCAGCAGGTTCGGCGCTCTTACTAACACAACGATCACTACCACCCGTAAATTCATGAGCATCGTCGTTTCATCTGTAATCAGCGGCAATCCATTATCTTCAAAGCAATGGGGTAGTGTTGCGATGGTCTTCTTAGGCCTCTCTGTCCAAATATGTCTCAAATGGAAGAGAAAGAAGGGCAGAGACCGCAATGAGTAAGCTCGATTGTTGACTCTTGAACCTGTTCCGATTTGTAACTTCAATTGGACAGATCTGTTGTGCGGTTGACCTGGATAATGTTAATGTAGTCTGCTGAAATTATGAGCTAAAAAAAATATGAGTTATGCCTAGAGCGATACGTAATGTGAGGCTGTGAGCTATTGATAACACCTTGTAGTTTTCTGTTCTACAGGGAGGAGATGCAGCAAACTGTGTTGCATTCGGGGTGGTGGGGGGAGGTGAAGTTGTATGATGACCAGTGTATTTTTGTTCTACTGTCTCGAAAGTAACCTGTTATAGAATTAGAATCGCAACATAAGGTTTTTATTCACGTATACCTCTTATGTTGTGTTTGGAAGAGCAGTAATGTTTATAGTAAGGATTTAGGTTATTTGGATGAGTAAAATTTTACTAAGCCACAACCCACAGGTTATTTGGATGAGTAAAATTGGTCTAGGAATGCTTATAGTAAGGATTTAGGTTATGTTCCCAATCGTAATGAATATTTGTTGTCAGGAGATGTTATGAGAGCATTATTCATGTAGATATACGAATACAATGGGTGCTCAATGCTCCATTACGAAATGTAAATGACAGACTGATACTGGTAAATTCCGTATCTTCGTTGCACGTCCATTTTCTTTGGCAATTTAGGCTAAGCCGTCCTAATTATTTTCACACGTACTTTCCATATTCCTAATTATGGCGTCTTGGCTTTTTAGATACTGTTTCTGTTTTGTTGAAGTCCCCGAACCGTTGAATTGAATTGAATTGAATTGATAAACCGTACGACCAAGTTGCTGCCCAGTGTCGATGGCTACCGTCGATGAGGGCTCATTTATTGTGAATAAACATTATTAACTTGAATACTCATGGGAAAAATCCGTGTTTATTTTGACCATATGCGGGACGTGTCTGTACGATTTTATTTGGTGGTTCACTAAAATATTTGGCGGGCATTGCTTAACTTTAGTCTATCATAAAATATTTTCTTGGCGGTTTATAACCATAATTTTTTTATTTGGTTTTGGTGTAGTGAACATACTGAGTTATGTACACCCGATTCACTGAGCCCGCTGTTGATTTACTTGTTGAACCAATTAACTAAATTCATTACAGCTTCACAAACCACCCCACATTTCCCCACAGCCTGCAGAAATTAACCAACATTTCCTTCAACTCTGTGCTTGCCAGTTGCCACCTATATAAACAGTTGCACTGCACCCAGCACTTGCTAACCACCACGGGGAGTAAGGGCAACGCCGAATGCCCATATATATGATGGCATTATCCTTTGATGACCCCCGCGTTTCTATACTTGTACCTGACGGCCAAGAACAGGAAGAAGAGGTAGTTGATGCTGCTGAGCACGCACATGACCCAGTAGAACCTCTCGAGGCGGTAGTGGTTCAGGCTGGCGCCCTGCAGCCACGGCCGGTGCCCGCCGCGGCCTGTCGCGCTGTTCACGACGGACACCAGCACCGAGCTGAGGTAATACCCCAGCGCCAGCGACGCCCACGACAGCGACGTCGCCAGCGACCTCATCCGCGGCGGCGCCTCGCTGAAGAAAAACTCGAGCAGCCCCGCCAGCGTGAACAGGTCCGCGGACCCCAGGAACAGGTACTGGAACGCGATCCAGAAGAAGGTGATGGGCAGCGGCTTCCCGGAGTCCTCCAGCATCCCGCTTCTGGACGCCACGTCCTTGCGCTTCACCTCGACGGCGGCGGCCACGGCCATCGCGACGACGGACATCACCAGCCCGGTGCCGATGCGCTGGAGGTGCGTGATGCCCGTCTCGGTCGCCGTCAGGCGGCGCGCGAACGGGACGATGATGTGGTCGTAGACGGGCGCGAGGACGATGATGAACGTGACCGGGAACACGGGGAGCGACGCCGGCGGCACGGTGAGCCTCCCCACGCGCGTGTCCATGGTGGCCGCCTGCTCGACCGAGAAGGTGGACAGCTGCGCCAGGCAGCAGTTGAGCATGATGGTGGACAAGAAGATGGGCAGCACCATGAGCACGACCTTGACGTCCTCCACCTCCTGCACCGTGCACGCCAGGCGGCGGCCGTGCCGCGGCGGCGGGCACTGCACCGCGCGGTTCAGGAACGCGAGCTCGCGGGACGGCTCGGCGGCCGGCGACGCCGCGTCGGAGATCGAGATCTCCTCCATGTCCCCGGACGACTTGCAGTACTCATCCATGTCGTCGGCGCTGAGGGCGCTCCCCGCGGGGCTGGGCGCGCGGTCGATGACGGCGCCGTTGCTGGAGCTCTGCGCGCCGCCGCCGCCGCCGCCGCCGCGCCGCGCGAGCGCGGCGGCGGCGAGGACCTTGGCGATGGTTGTGAGCGGGCTCCCCGTGGGCACCTTGTTCCGGTACAGGCTGGAGCCCGCGGCGAAGAGCGGGACGGAGAGCAGGATGGCGACGGAGGAGATGCCGAACCCCCACTGCCATCCCCTGTTGTCCTCGACCCATACCGCGAAGGTGACGGCGACGAGGGCGCCGCAGGAGAGGCAGAAGACGAAGTAGTTGAAGAAGGTGGAGCGGGCCTTGCGCCCCCGCGGCGCGCGCTCGTCGAACTGCTCCGCGCCGTGGGAGGGCAGGGAGCCCTTGATCCCGCCCACGCCCAGGGCCGCCAGGTACAGCCCCGCGAACAGCACCGCCTTCTTCGCCCCCGACACGGGCTCGCACGCAGCCCCGCCCGCGCCCGCGCCCGGCGAGGCGCACCGCGGCGGCATCAGCGACGGCGTGCGCGCCTGCACCGTCAGGATCACCAACCCCTGCGCGCGCGCCATGGAAGGGATGATTTAGACATGCACCGCAGATTAAGTTAGGCATCCGCAGCCCGTCCCACTCCCACGCATCCTTTTGATCGGGCAAATAGAATCGGGTTAAGCGCGGGCTTGGGCTTTATGCGTGTAATTGTCAGCGCTGTTGACTTCGATCTACGAACCGTACGGGCCAGGGTGAGACGTTTGCATGGCTCCCAAGTCCGAATCTTCCCGACGATTGATGAAGCTGTAGGCACGCGGGCCCGCGGCAGTTCGCGTCCGCACGTCGGGCCCTGGCGACACGCTTGGCGGCTGCTGTGGCCTGTGGCACCCGCACGGGGCTTTCGGCTTTGCCAGCGTCTGTCTCGACGTGCCAGATGTACGGTACGGATTCCTTTACACGGACGAAGAAATCTAGTACACACCAACCACCAAATCGTGCCCCCCTGCACTGTTCAAAGGGGCCTGCATCACAGATATTCTGGTACTAGGTAGTAGGTAGGAGTGATTTCCACGTGTCTGGTGACCAGGTTTTTGTTCGTCGCTGTCCCTGTCCGTTGATCCTTCGTGGACCCGTCGTCGTCATTAGACGAGACAGACGCGTAGCGTACTACAGTCTCTTTCTTGTCTTTCATCACCGCCAGGCGCGTAGAGACTAGCGTGGTCGGCGCCACCGAACCGCCCACACAAAATGGGCCTGCACGCCGGCCTCCAGGTACTACTGGGCTACTGAGAATGAGATGGCTTCCGAGGATTGGCATGGCACCAGCTTGCATTGGGCGGGGCCTCCTACTTTTTTTGTTTTTGGCGTCCTAGCACCGTACGTACCATTAATCATTGGACCTGAATACATGATGCGTATGCCGCCCATGGCAGTGGCAGAGAGGGACACAGCTGCAATATCCTATTCTATATCCAACACGGCAACACCTGTGTATCCAGCTGCCGTGCAGGGTACCGGGTGGCCCACCCAGAAACATCGTAATACTACAAAATACTCGTGGCTCGTGAGCTCGCTCGACTCGTGGCCGGCTCGGTTCAGCTCGACTCGGCCGGCTCGTTTAAATTTTATCACGAGCTGAGCTAACATCTCAGCTCGGCTCGTTAACGAGCCAGCTCGTTAGCTCGAATGAGCTAGCATTTATCTGTAAAACAAAGTCTATATTTGTATTGGATGAATTAATAAGCGATGAACTATGTTAGTTTAGGGTTTAAATGATGTGATATATAAAATTATGAGTATTGTTAGTCTACTCTAGTGTTAAATTAGTATGAAATTAACTAACAATTGATTATATTGTTGTACATATACATGTATACTATTTTTTGTTGTGGCTCGCGAGCTAAACGAGCCGAGCCGAACTAGTTCTCTGGCTCGGTTGCTTAACGAGTCGAGTCGAGCCAATCTGGCCCGATATCCACCCCTATACTAATACTACTACTACAACTACCCCGACTCCTGCGGAACAGGGGTCCTTGTAAGCGGGCATACTACTGTTCATTTATTTCTAGCGCCATGCATGCCCAGTCCCATGACGTGATGACAATTAATAACAGACGATGGACAGTATATATATATATATATATATATAGCAGGACACGTAACGTGACGTATATAGAAAGGAGGGGCACATGCATTTGCATGACAGCACGCACGTACGATCGAGTGGTGATGTAGAGGAAGGAGTATGTATGTACACTACTGTTCTGTACGGTAGTAGTAATAATAGTAGCGTGCGTGCGTGGTGGTGGTATAGCATAGCATGCACGGACGGACGTTATGTTATATATGACGACGCGCGTCGCGTACCGTGAGCTCGACCAAGGCGCTGGCGATGTAGACGGTGTAGGTGGTGAGAAAGGCGTCGGAGAGGAAGCCGCCGAGCAGCGCCAGCAGGAACGCCGTGCCCATGAAGCTGGTCACCGCCGTGGCCGACTGCGACGGCGAGTAGCCCATGGACCCCATCAGGTACGTCACCAGGTTGCTCGCGGTCGCCAGGAACGACAGGTTCTCCAGCACCTCCACCACTGTTGTCCGACGACCGTCATCGTATCAGTTGCCACGGTTCAGTTTATTAATCATGTGATTTTTGTCTAGTGCAGAGAGACAACAACAAAAAAAACACACACACACATACGGATTAAAGCCAAGCGAAGCGATGGCGTCCCTCCCCTCATGTGCGTGCGGGCCGCGGGCTGTGTGGCGCGCGTTCCCGATGCGTACCGGCCGGTCGCCCGCCCGGCCAAATTTTACTCCGCGACCCATTTGTGCCTTGCGATCCGTGCCATGTTTTAATGCGGGCTTTGGGGACGAACGGACGACGGACTCATCTCTGCGGTGCGCCGGTGCCGGTGCGGCCGCGCTGTGCGCCTCAACGCCGGAACGGAACCCCATCCATTCCAGCTCCACTCCAACCAACCGCTCTCGTCACCAGATCAGATCAGAGGAGACGAGAAAAACCAGACTAGTTTCCCCCTGCCCCCTCTCTCGTCAGGACAGGACCCTGACGATGACAGCACTCAACACAGACTAGTTTCCCTTTCCCTCTCGCGCATGCAACCGTGGCGTCCGGGGGAACTTTGTCTGCAGCGACAAGCTTCCAGATCGGCGGGCACATGCACATCCGAGCAGCAGAGGAACCCGTCCTCGGGACGAGGGCAGAGGGGCAGACACCACCAGCTCAGCTCTGGCCACCACTTTGTAGAATCGACGAGCCAGCAGTCCATGCCGGGGGCGGGCAAGTTGCGGGCCAGGAGCACGGGCAGGAACTGTATGCGAAAGGGAGCCGGGAGCGAAAGGAGAGGGAGGGAGAGAATGGAGCCCAGTGGGGACGGAAAAAAAAGGAGTGGAGCGAGAGGCCGAGCAAGGGCACGTCGTCGAGCACCACCTGTCGGAGTCGGACGAAAGCAGATTGCAAGGCCGTGGGAGGGAGGAGAAGAAACTAGCGCAGATCAGCAGAGGGGAATGGAAGCCGTGGCTTTCAGGCGACCAGGCCCCGGTTCAACTCTGCGCTGCGCAGGCCAGGGCACCGGCATCCTATTCGATCCGTCGTGCGTGCAGGCCTCCCTCCCTCCCTCGCGCTGCCGCTTGCGTTGCCTTTTCCCCCAGCCCAGGGGGGCCCGGCCGGCCGCAACCAACCAACAGAGCTCTATTCTAGAAGAAGAACTGAAGAAGAATAATGATCTGGAAGCAGATCAGGCAGGCGGCGGACGACCGTCGCTTACGTACCGAGCACGAAGGAGGCGGCGGCCATGCCGCCGTGCCGGCCCCTGGTCGCCGGCCGGTTCCTCCAGTCCACGTAGCCCTCCCACCGCTCCACGCGCCGCGCGCCGGCGCCGTCCTCCTCCTGCAACGACCAACAGCAGCACGGCACGACCACGCCCAAGAATAATCCGATCAGCAACGGTACAAGAGTGATCGGGCAACCGGCACCGACGATCGACGATGGCGCTAGCGAACAAATGCCCGCGCGTACGGCGGGACGGAAGCCGTGGCCAAGAGAACTCACCATGATGGTGCTCGCACGCTCCGTGCGTACGTGTGCCCTGGAGCGCGCACGGGCAGAGGAGAACGAGGGAGGCGGCAGAGAGCAGGAGATCGCGTCTCTGTGTTCACTCGTGCGTGCGTGCCTTTTGCCTGACGAGAGCGAGAGCGAGAGCGAGCGAGCGAGAGAGAGCGCTGAGGAGCCGCGGGCTGGTGTATTTTAAAGCGAAGAAGAGAGAGAGAGGCAGAGGCCCGTCCTGTCCCTGGAGGCGTGGGCTGCGTGAGGGTCACCGCATCACACACACTCGCCGCCGGCCCAGCACACAGACACAACACAGGGCTGCTGAGGAAGGACGCGAACGCACCAACGCAGCAAGGGTTGCCCTGGGTCGGGACGGGACGTCAACTTCAGGATGCCCACAGAACTAGGGAAAACATGAGTTTCTGTTTGCCGGAGCCTCAAAAGAAAAATACGTACAAAAATCGCCTGCACGGCAGCGACGGTGCGGTGGTGTCTCACGCTCACGCCTCATATATGTTAACATGTTGCTCTCTTCTTTGGAGCCAGTTAAGGAGCATATCTAGCTTCGGCTTCCCCGCGGTCTACTATCCATGGGCCTGTTTGGTTCAGCTTTTTTCTGACCAGCTTTTCTGAGAATCTGGCTGTGGGAAGAATCTGACTGTGTAGAGAATCTGAGTATCATTAGGATTATATGTGGAGGAAGATAAAGGTGTCCATAGGACTCAGAATCTAGAAAGTGACGGGTTCCTACTCTTGCAACAACTCAACCGATTATGTGTTTATGTTGATTTTGAATGGTTTTTACCCAAACGAATTTTATAGAAGCTGACCGAAAAGCTGAGTGTTTGGCAGTCCGCAGCAACTTTTGGTGGCCAGAAGCTCCAAAAAGCTGAAACAAACAGGGGCCATATACTACTGGTATCGTTGTATTAAGAGGTTCTTATGCTATGTCAATCCTTAAAGACAGTAACAATTGAGATCTTTGCAAAACATAGATGTAGAGGGATAAAAACGGGACGGGTATCCGAGACGGGTACCGGATACGGGTACAAAAACGGGACGAAATTTCGGATACGGATACAGGTATTTTGTTTGACGGGACGAGTACAGGTACTACCCGGATACTGAACCTCGGATACGGAATCATAAATACCCGGTTAGTACCCGAAAATCCTGGGTAGGATACGGGTACTATTCGGGCGGGTACCCGGATTGTGGATTGGCTTGGGCCTACTTCTTGTCTTCCTGTTGGGCGTTGGCCTGCTTCTGCTAATCTGGTTGATCGACCCGGCCCATTAATTAAACCTAACACCTAACAGCAGTGAGGCAGCGAGCAGCCTGCAGCCGCACCGCGTGACGCCAGCCGCCAGGCGCCCAGGAAGCCGCACCCGCACCTCACAGTCGTCCGCGGTCCGCCCGTCCCGGCCACCGCAACCCGCACAGGCGCACAGCACAGCAGTCAGCCGCCGGCCGCCGCCCATCACCGTCCACCTCACTGCCTCGTCGTCGGCCGTCGTGGTTCTACTTCTGTACTCCTGCTTTTGCTTCTTAGTCTCTTGCTTCTGCTTCTGCACTTCTTGCGACTGCACGGCGCGGCACAGCAGCCGGCCAGGGGCAGGGGCCAGCCCAGCGTCTGGCTAGGTCGCGAGGGGCACAGAGCAGCCGGCCAGCCCCTCTGCTGTACTCGGCGCAGCTGCCGTTCGGAGACTAGTAGTAGCTTCAACAAATTCTGGAAAGCTCTCTGAGCTTTTGAGCTTTATTACTTGCTGTCTGAAAGTCTCTTCGTGTTTCAGCATGGGCTTTACTGTCTTTATCGCAGTGCCTGAATGCTTGCTCCATGGGCATTGTGAGAGTAGGGCAGTGCCTCTCACTCCTATCTCTTTCAACCTACAATGAAGTGGATTTAAACAAGAGGTGAGTACCATGCAACTCTAAGAATGGAAGTCTCTGAACTGGAATCGAGAAATGCAAGATTGCATGCAGAGGAAGGAGATAAATAGAGAAGACCAACGGTATAAGGCTAATAAACATTATTTATAGTGTTTGTTGGATGGTTGGGCAATTAATGTCATTGGTACGAACTACCCGACAACTATCCGATACATACCCACGTAGTATCCGTTATCTGTTTCTTACCCGCCCGGATTATTACCCGGTCCCGTCCTGCGACAACTATCCGATACATACCCACGTAGTATCCGTTATCTGTTTCTTACCCGCCCGGATTATTACCCGGTCCCGTCCTGTATCCGTCCCGATTCTTAATTACGCGTATCCGGTCCTTATCCGAGAGAAATACATTAGGGTAGGATACGGGATGACCCTATATCCGGCTGTATCCGTCCCGTTTTCATCCCTAGATGTAGGTCTCGTGCCAGATTAAAGGACGTTTGATTCGAGGACAAGTTCTTTTAAAAAATATTTTTTAATGATACATGTTTTATTAATTTTCAAATTATAATGCCGTGTGTTGAAAACTACAAAAGGCAGGAACATTTTTTGTGTTTTCATTATAAAAAATTAAGAGTTGTTTTTCCCTCTTTTTTCTCTGAACCCAGAAAGTGCTAGTAAAGCAATTTTTATGGCTCCACTAGATAAGACTCTTGGTTTCATAGGTAGCTGCTAATAATCAAGTCTTCGATGGGTCCACATATATAGATCATCAGCTTTTGTGGTTCCACGTTTTCCAACGTTATAAAAATGAGGATTCCAACTGTAGTTGTTGGCTCCAAACCCCGCATTCACATTGAGTTAGCCAACACAACATACATGTCTTTGTGATTTATACTCTATACTCAACTATAAATAAAAAGTATAGCAACAAACGAGCACTTTGCTAGTAATCTAAATAGTACTCCAACTTATGTGTTACATGAACTATCTCACTCGTTTGGGTTAAACCGGCTAATAGCATCTAATAATTAAGTATGAGTTATCAGCTAGCTAATTATTAATGGTTAATGGATACAACCTGATTTTGTATTTTCTTAAATGCTTAAACTGAAAAAGGCAACTATTATTATTTTTTGAGGCAGAGCAGGAGAGCACATCATAAACACATCATGGTAGTTTTCTTCACAAGTTACTTCTCCCTTATCACATATATGTCAATTAGGACATCACGTCAGAATTTCCAATGTAAGTAGTAATCTATGGGAGTACATATTATCTTATAATTATGAGTTAAATTTTTTGAAACACTATTTCATGATTATGTCTAATGCCAATGGTAATTTGTTGTCAGTATGTACACGAAAATAAAATCCAAAACACATGGCTAAGGGATTGTTTAGGAGAGCTCTGGTTAAAAAAATATTATTCATACCATTATATTCATCTAGATCTACTATGGAGCAGCTCCACCATAGAGCTAGGCTCTCATACATCTATTTCAGAGAGCTCTAGCTTTAACATAATCTCATATGTATTTTTTAAAAAGAATATCCAAGAAGCAAACTAAAAATATCATCTTTCTTCTGACCTCTATCCCAATAGTCACTATAGCTAGGGTTGTTGCCCGGGGCGGAGGGGATGTCGAAGGCAACATAGGCGGAGCTAGCGGCGAGGAGATGAGACAAGTCTCATTCCGGCTGATTGGTTCGCTTTTGTGCGTGCATGCCTGGATACGACTATTTTAAGCGTAGGAGCCGATATAGACAAAGAGCTTTAAAATAGCTTGTTTTATATCTGCTATATAAATGCAACCAAACAAGTGTTCAGATAAAGTTAACACACACGGTGATGCAGGACAAACCGGTACGAACAACTAATTAGACGTATTGTGTCAGGGGCAAAACGACTAAGACTAGCGGAGGGACTCTAGCGATTTCTCACTCTAGAAAAATATAGAGATACGTAACACCCTGAATTTGGGATATAAATTTTTTTTCTAATATCCACCAAATTCAGGTATTATCCTCTTTCTTCCCTTCTTTTCTATTTTTAAATGGTGGAGAGTTATTTTTTTATATATATACATGTGTGAGCCTAGTAAAATCTTTACTACTATTAAGACGGTAAGGAGTAGGCTGCCATTTCTGGTTCTGCTATTTCCATTCCCATGCGTCCCCTGATAGGTCGGTTTCCTATTTCCTTTCTCATTCTCCATCACCATTCCCTGTTTTCTTTCTCATTCCCCCCTCCCACAAAGTCCATTCTCATTCCCACGTATATTCCACGCCTAGCTAAAATTTAATTAAAAAACAAACCCTAAGGGGATTCTCGAACCCGTGACCCCTCAAGCAAATATGCTCGTAGCTACCACTACACCACATGTGTGTTTATGTCTACATCTATTATAGTAAAAACATATACTACATCTCTCCCAAAGCCCACCTGCTACCCTTGCACAATGTGTAGTAGTAGATAAGTATCACCGAGATTATTAAATTATATTTTTGGATTGAGGGAATAGTATTTAAAGAAGAGTCTTGCATGCAATTTCTTTTGTTTGAATAATGTTTTCTACTTAAATTCCTTTTTTTGGATGTGTGACATTTATTCTCCGTAATATTTTTCTATGGATCTGACTTATAAGTCATTTTCATAAATCAATACCAAAGATGAATCCATGTTTCTTACTTGCAAACCCCAAACAAACACCACTAGCACGAGGCGCTCGCGTTGGTGTCGCTCATCGACGACGAGAAGAAGCTTGACGACTGTCAGTTCGACCTCTGTAAGCAGTCCTACATGGCCCATACGCCGCTTGGACGCGGTCCAGAGCGGCTGCACCGCGCTGTCCATCGTCAAACAGGGGGACCTCATGGTCGTCGCCAATGCCGATGACTCTCAGATTGCTCTGGGCACCGCAACTGACGACGGCGCCATCACACTGTCTAGCTCATCATCCACCTAAAGCCCAACCTGCCACGTAAGTCGCTACTGACCGACCATAATTCTTGTGCGCTGGGATAACGACCATTGTTGCTATTGTATGAGTGTCCTCGAACAACATGTATGTAGAGGAGTAGCACACCCGGTGGTGCAACGACTATGTGTACTACCTCGCTGATGAGCCCGGGGTGCACTTCATTTGGCAGCTCAGCCAAGAGTCATCGGTACTCACCATGTCGCGCGCATTCGACGACTACTATATCAAGGATTGTGGCGTCATCTCGGTGTCGGAGGTGAGCAGAGGAGGACCGACAACAATGACCACTCGCCATCGTTGGGGTAGCTTTTGTGCCGGCCTGCCTTTAATTCTCTTCGCAAACACACACTTGCCTTTTTGTTTAAGTAAGCGTGTATGGTGGTGCATGCCTGATGACTAACGATGTATGGCGAAACTTCTACCGGCAGGTGTGGCACGTGCTCTCTAATGATGAGACCATGCAAATTATGACATATATCGAAGTCTGTATGATACTGATGGTTGCAATTAGTAGTAAAACAACTAAATTAAAATAACAAAATTTATGTATGGCTAGGATCACAAATGGATGATGAAATATTTTTTATAACAATATAAGACACATTTTGTATATAAGTTATCATGGTATTATATGTTCCCGTTGCAACGCACGGGTACTCACTTAGTAAAACCTAGAGGAGTCTAGAATGTTGCATCACATGCTGGAGCACATATTTAGATTGATGAACTTATTTGGCGTGCATTTATTTAACTTGTGTTTCATGCTCGGGTTTAAATTTAAGCAAAAAGACAAGAAAATGAGTAAGGTAAATAAAAAGGGAAAATCATCCCTAGCCCAACTCTCCCTCCCAGCCGTGGCCCAGCCTTTTCCCCTTTGCTCGCGTGGCCCAGCGGTCTGCTCGGCCCATCCAGCGCGCTTGGCCCGCACGGCCCACCTAGTGCTGCGTTCCGCGCAGCCTAGCCACGTCGCACTGCGCCCAGCGCTCGCTCGCGCATGCGCAGAGGAGCGCCGCCGCCGTCGCCTGCGAGTGGGCCTCACCTCCTGTTCCTCTTCTTCAAACCGCCTTCCCTGTGCAGATATCCACTTCCTATCCCAAGATCCAAATCACGAACGGCGCCTGCAGTTGCTGGTGATCGTACACATGTTTCTTTCCTCCTCTGTGCTCCTCTCCTCCGTTTTCTGCGGCGTGCAGCAGCCCCAGCCGGCGTCCAAGCCCCTCACCCCGGTCTCCCTGTGCGAGCACGTGCCCAGGCCCGGCCTAGCATCCCCGGGCGAGGAGCCCCTTGACGAAGCCCTCCACGAGCTCATCCTCGGAGCACCCCAGTGCGGCGTAATGGCATGGGCGCAGTGGCGTGCAGCTCACGCACGAGCATCACAAGAGGCTCACCACCACGCACAATGGCAGGGCTTAATTGTGGTGCTCGTGGCCCACGTCGTTTTCCTTGGATTTGACGGGCGCTGATGGGAAGTCCATCGAATAACCATTGTTGCATCCTCTATTGGTAGCCCCACAGTGAGTCCCAAACCCCAATCTAATTAAGTTGTTTTCTGCGCTCTTCTCCGATTTAGTGTTCCATACTCGTATTTTATTTCCATGCCTAGGTTAGTTTTTTATAATATGCAATATGTGTCGTGATGCTCTGTCCTTATACCACCTGAGATTTCTCTACACTAGTTTTCCATCGTGTGCTCTACTGTGCGCGGAACAGATTGAAGATGTCGACAGTCCCAAGTTCAACATACGCCATGTTCCTATCGCCATAATCATGCCAAGGTGACTAATTCAATGGATGGCCAGTGTTATCACGAATGCATAGTCTATCAATTAAATTAATGTTAGTTAATCAACGTTGAGTAAGTTAGCTTTTTAAATTAAAACTAATTTATAATTTTGAGCTTGTTCTTCTATAAATAAATTCTAACATGACTAATCTCAACTCAAATATTTTAATTTAAATACTTGTCTAGTGTAATCGTGACACATGTTTAGCAATTCTTATAGGTCGCGTCTTTTAAAATCGGGATTATTATTTATCCAATATATTTTGTGTCGTAAATCTGTTTTGAGTCGTTTTAGTCGCATTAACTTCGTAACCTCGTCGCATATGTGTTGGTAAAATTATTTCGTCGTGATACATGTCTTAATTAATTGATTATTTATTTATCTAACAGTTATTAAAGTATCCATCTACTTAAACTAATTTATAGTGTTAGTTGTGTTTTATAAGTATCTAGTAATATGATTATGCATACTCGAATGTCTTAATTAATACTTGTTTAGTATAAACACGATATCTGTTAGTGATTCTCGCTTATCGTGCGTGCGTGTCGTCGCGCATCGTTCGCGCGTGTCACACGTGTTGTTCGCCCGCTTCATCGCTCATCGTTGGCACGTGTCGCGCGTGCTGTTCGCACGCGTTGTCGGACGTCGATTGCGTGTGTCGCGCGCACCGTTTTTGTGTGTGACACACATGTCGTTTTCGCGTGTCGCGCGCATTGCCGTGTGTCGTTCACGTGTATCACGCGATGTTCGCGCGTGATATTAAGTCGTTTGCTTATAATCACTCATTCTAGTTAATTAACTATTTGTTTAGTCGTCCATAATTAAAATAGTAAGTTAGTCAAAACTAAGTAGTTTAAATTTATATTTCATAAATGTCAATAATATAATTACGTCGAATTAATTATTCTAATTAATACTTGCTTAGTGTAAACATGCTAACCCGTCGACCGTAGCTTCGACTATTGTGGTTCTTTTCCTCGCGTAACCGTAGAAGCGCTCACTATTTTATAATGCCTGTTTTTATATTGGTTTTCTTTATATGGTGTATTGTTCTTATGCATATATATATGTTTGTTTGCTTGTGCTTGTTCGTCTTTGCTGGGTGTCGCGAATAGATTGCGATGTATTCCTGAGCTTCGAGGAGTCGGCAATTAAGTTTTGGCGACCAAGTGATCAGGCTCTTCGAGTTCTACGAGGCTGAAAACCCTGGGCATCTGTTTGGTGAAGGCAAGTGTCCTCTGACCTATTATATCTCATTTACTTTATAATTCATTAACCCGCATACCATGATCAACCTAAGGATTAACTAGCTTTGTATTTACCTTCTCCTTGATTACCTTTTGGGTTACTATGGTTAGCTTCATGCTATTGCTTTACTTTAATCAATGAACATGATGTGAACACTTATGATACAATGTTGTCATTATGATTATGATGTTGGACTAGTGATACTTTAGGGGGCTCGAGCGGTTTCTCGAGTGCCTCTCCGTAAGTACCTGTTCGTTGGATGACCGCCTGGGAAAACAGTGCAACTATGAGTGTTGGTGTTTCGACCCGGGGGGGTCCCTGGACCGACGAGTAAAATGTCGCTGCGTGCCCCAGCCCATATGGGTTGGCGCAAGACGGAACACAAGGAGTGAGGTAAAACCGCGGCTCGTGTTACCCTGCGCCAGAGTGGGTACGCTTGCAGTAGGGGTTAGGCTGAGTCCAGTGCACAGCCTCCTTCCCGCCCCTGCCACATCAGCTCTCGCCTCCACTCTCGCCCCTGCTGCTCCAGTGCACAGGCTGCAGCAGGCTACAACCTCAGGCTATAGCCACGTCAGCTTTTCTATTTCAGAATTAAGTAATTCACGCGGATTTATTTCAACGCTCAGAAAACACACAACATAATATTTTGCAATTTTTTGGGATATATAGAGGGATTGGGGATGAAATTTGTGATTTTTTGCAATTTTTTTTGATTTTTTTGGACTCCAAACGGTCAAAAACGACTAGTTGCAAAGGCTAGCACACGTGGACCAATCAGATCGCGACACGTGGACCAATCAGATGGCGCCACATCGCTCTCGCCCCGCCAGTGCCTCGCCTCCCTCTCGCCTCCCTCTCGCCCGCCTCTCGCCCGGGCGGGCGCTCCAGCACGGGCGAGAGCGAGGCGATACCGCCCGCTCTCGCCGGGCGCGAGCGCCATCACCCGGCGCCGGCCTCTCGCCCGCCTCTCGCCCGCGCGCGGGCGGCAGCGGCCTCTTCTCGCCCGCGCTGCCGCCCGCACTGCCACCAGCCTTACAAGCATTCGCGAGGGAGAAGGGGAGTCCCGCGCGACCACCCCTGCATGAAGGCCCTGGCCCTTCCTTTTATAGATGCAAGGAGAGGGTCCAGGTGTATAATGGGGGTGTAGCAATATGCTAACGTGTCCGAAAGAGAGGAGCCGGAGCCCTATGTACATGCCAACATGGCTGTCGGAGAGGTGCTAGAGCCCTGTGTATGCGGCGTCGTGGCAGTTGGAGGAGCGTTGGAGCCTTGTAGAAGCACAGCTGTCGGGGCTGTCGGGACCTTGCTGACTTCTCCTTGCTTCCGTAAGAGGCTGAGAGCCACCGTCGTCATGGACGCACGCGGGGAGCCATCATTACTTGTTACCGGGGCGAGCCTGGATGGGACGTCGGTCCTGTTCCCCCGTAGCCTGAGCTAGCTAGGGGTAGGGTGATGACGTACCCCCTGCGGTGTGGTCGATCCGAGCCCAAGGTCGGGCGAGGCGGAGACTCCTCCTGAGGCCGAGGCCGGGGTCGGGCGAGGACGCGATTCTCTCCGAGGTCGAGGTCGAGGCCGAGCCTTGGGGTCGGGCGAGATGGAGACCATCTTCCGAGGCCGAGGCGGGGGCCGATCCCTATGGTCGGGCGAGGCGAAGACTTCCTCCTGAGGCCGAGGCCTAGGGTCGGGCGAGGACGCGATTCTCTCCGAGGTCGAGGTAGAGGCCAAGCCTTGGGGTCGAGCGAGACGGAGACCATCTTCTGTGGCCGAGGTCGAGGCCGAGCCTTGGGGTCGGGCGAGGCGGAGACCGTCTTCCGAGGCCGAGGCGGGGGCCGAGCCCTGTGGTCGGGCGAGGCAGAGACTTCCTCCTGAGGCCGAGGCCCAGGGTCGGGCGAGGTGGAGCTTCCTGTTGCGCCTGAGGCTGGACTCAGCTGCTGTCAGCATCACCCTGGCGGGTGGCACAGCAGTCGGAGAGGGGCGAGCGGCGTTGTTTTCCTGTCAGGTCAGTCAGTGGGAGGGCGAAGTGACTGCGGTCACTTCGACCTTGCCGACTGAGACACGCGTGTCAGGATAAGGCGCCAGGCGATCCTTGCATTGAATGCGCTTGCGATTTGGTCGGTTGGTGAGATGATTTTGCCAAGGTTGCTTCACAACGAAGCCTGCCCGAGTTAGGCTTCGGGCTAGTCGAGGGTGCGCCCGTTGCTCGAGGAGGCCCTCGGGCGAGGCGTGAATTCGCCTAGGACTACTGTCCTCACCCGAGGCTAGGCTCGGGCGAGGCGAGACCGCGTCCCTTGAGTAGACGAAGCCTTGACCTGGATTGCGTCCTTCAGTCTCTACAGTTTGCGCTGATGGTGATTACCAGCAGAGTTTAGGAGTGTTGGGGGTACTGAAAGGGAAATGTGCCCTTGGGCCATTTCTAAGTATTTTGGTGATTGAGTGCCAACACATGTGCTTAATTGTGAATTTATGTACATGGATGAACAAGGTGCAAATCATGAGATAAAGGTATGTTTCTAAGCCTTAGTACATTTGTTTTGTGGACTAACATATTTGTCTAAGTGTTAGGAACAGAAAGAAGAAAAAGAGAAAAGGGGAGAGAAAGACTTGGCTGTGTGCAGCCAAGGCTCAGCTCGGTCTGGAGCACCGGACTGTCCGGTGTGCACCGGACAGTGTCCGGTGCGCCAGGCCAACTCGGCGCGAACTGGCCGCTCTCGGGAATTCGCCGACGGCGTACGACTAAAATTCACCGGACTGTCCGGTGTGCACCGGACTGTCCGGTGAGCCAACGGTCGGCCAGGGCCAACGGTCGGCCGCGCAATCCGCGCGGGACACGTGGCCGAGCCAACGGTCGGAAGACGGCACCGGACTGTCCGGTGTGCACCGGACTGTCCGGTGCGCCAACGGCTCTCAGATCTCCGCCGGTCTGCAACGGTCGGGAAGCGCTAGATAAGGAAAGAAATCGGTCACCGGACATGTCCGGTGTGCACCGGACTGTCCGGTGCCCCCGACGACAGAAGGCAAGGATGGCCTTCCGGATTTGCTCTCAACGGCTCCTAGCTGCCTTGGGGCTATAAAAGGAGCCCCTAGGCGCATGGAGGAGATACACAAGCAACTCTTGAGCATTCTTGATCATCCACACTTAGTCTTTGCGCGTTCATTTGTGATTCTAAGTGATTCGAGCTCCGTTCTAGTGAGAACTTTGTGATACTCTTGTGAGCTCGAGTCTTGGCCGTGTGTGTGCGCGTTTTGCTGTGGATTTGTGTGTGTTGCTTCCCTCCCTTACTCTGTGTTTCATTTGTGATCATATACTTGTAAGGGCAAGAGACTCCAATTTGTGGAGATTCCTTGCAAACGGGATAGTGAAAGGAACAACAAAACACCGTGGTATTCAAGTGGGTCTTTGGACCGCTTGAGAGGGGTTGATTGCAACCCTCGTCCGTTGGGACGCCACAACGTGGAGTAGGCAAGCGTTGGCTTGGCCGAACCACGGGATAAACCACTGTGTCCCTCTGTGCTTGATTCTTGTGGTATTGTGTTTTGTTGAGACTTCACCTTAGCCACTTGGCATTAATAGTGCTAACACTTAACAAGTTTTTGTGGCTTAAGTTTGAAGTTCTTACAGGATCACCTATTCACCCCCCCCTCTAGGTGCTCTCAATTGGTATCAGAGCCGTTCTATTCACAAAGGGACTAACCGCCCGAATAGATGGATCCTAAGGGGAAGGGTATAGTGATCAACGACAAAGAGAAGGAATCCTTCGTCAACGAGCCGAAGGACGATAAGCCTACCGACTCCGGCTCGGGCCAAAGACGGAAGGAGGGGAAGAAGAAGAAGACCAGGCGCATCAAGGAGATCGTCTACTACGACAGCGACGAGTCTACTTCTTCCCAAAAGGACGAGGACCACAACGACTACGAGAGGAGAAAACCGGTTAATTCGAACTTTTCTTTTGATTACTCTCGTATTCCGCAAAGTTCACATTCTCATTTGCTCTCCATTCCACTCGGCAAGCCCCCACACTTTGATGGAGAGGACTACGGATTTTGGAGTCACAAAATGCGTAGTCACCTATTCTCTCTCCATCCTAGTATTTGGGAGATTGTAGAGAGTGGAATGCATTTTGATAGCTCGGATAGTCCCATGTTCATTAATGAACAAATTCATAAGAATGCACAAGCTACTACTGTTCTTCTAGCTTCCTTGTGCAGGGATGAATACCATAAGGTGAGCGGCTTGGATAACGCCAAGCAAATCTGGGACACCCTCAAGATTTCTCATGAGGGGAACGACGTCACCTTACTCACCAAGATGGAGTTGGTGGAGGGCGAGCTTGGACGGTTCGCAATGATAAGAGGCGAGGAGCCGACGCAAACATACAACCGGCTCAAGACCCTTATCAACAAGATAAGGAGCTACGGGAGCACGCGATGGACGGACCACGACGTCGTCCGCCTAATGCTCAGGTCCTTTACCGTATTTGATCCTCATCTCGTGAACAATATTCGTGAGAATCCCAGGTACACGATGATGACGCCCGAGGAAGTGCTTGGAAAATTCGTGAGCGGGCGGATGATGATCAAGGAGGCAAGATACGTCGACGACGCGTTGAACGGACCACTCCACGAGCCTCAACCCATTGCTCTAAAAGCAACGAGGAGCAATGAGTCGCTACCTAGCAAGGTGGCGCAAGTCGAGGCGGCCGGGCTCAATGATGAAGAGATGGCTCTCATCATCAAGAGATTCAAGACGGCGCTAAATGGTTGCAAGGGGCAGCCAAGCAAGACCAAGACCAAGGGGAAGCGCTCATGCTTCAAATGTGGTAAGCTTGGTCATTTTATCGCTAACTGTCCCGATAATGAAAGTGACCAGGAAAAGGGGAACAAAAGAGAGAAGAAGAAGCAATACAAGAAGGCAAAAGGCGAGGCGCATCTAGGAAAGGAGTGGGACTCGGATTGTTCCTCCTCCGACTCCGACAACGAAGGACTCGCCGCCACTGCCTTCAACAAATCGGCTCTCTTCCCCAACGAGCGTCTCACTTGCCTTATGGCAAGGGAGAAGAAGGTAAGTACTCAAGACTCCACTTATGCTTCTTCTAGTGATAGTGAGTCTAGTGATGATGACATAGATTACTCATGCTTGTTCAAGGGCTTAGATAGATCTAAGATAGATAAAATCAATGAATTGATTGATGCTTTGAATGAAAAGGATAGGCTTTTAGAAAAGCAAGAGGATTTATTGTATGATGAACATGATAAGTTTGTAGAGGCACAAAAATCATATGCTTTAGAAGTGAAAAGAAATGAAGTGCTTTCTAGTGAAATATCTTCTTGTCATGAAACCATTGCTACTTTACAAAGTGTTAACCATGATTTAAATGCTAAATTAGAAGTAACAAATAAATCTAAGTCTTGTGTTGAAAATGTTACAATTTGCACTAGGTGTAAGGATTTTGATGTTAACACTTGTAGCAAACACTTAGTTTCAATTTCAAAACTAAAAGATGAAGTGGCTAGTCTTAATGCCCAACTTAAGACTAGCAAGAGTGAAGTTGAAAAGATAAAATTTGCAAGGGATGCCTATACAATTGGAAGACATCCCTCAATTAAGGATGGGCTTGGCTTCAAGAGGGAAGCCAAGAACTTAACAAGCCATAAGGCTCCCATCTTCGTCAAGGAGAAGGGGAAGGCCCCTATGGCTAGTAATGCTAAAAAGAACCATGCGTTTATGTATTATGATAAGAAAAATGCTAGAAATGCTTATAATGATTTTGATTCACATGTTTATGATTCTCATGCCATGTATGCTTCGAGTTCTTCTTATAAGCATGATAGAGATATGTGTAGAAGAAATGTTGTACATATGCCTAGGAGAGATATTGCTCATGTTCCTAGAAAGAATGTTATTCATGCTCCTAGGAAAGTAGTGAATGAACCTTCTACCATTTATTATGCTTGTAATGCTCCCTTTGCTATTTGTAGAAAGGGTAAGAGAGTAGTTGCTAGGAAATTAGGGGCTAGATGCAAGGGAGATAAATCTTGCATTTGGGTCCCTAAAGATATTTGTGCTAACCTTGCAGGACCCAACATGAGTTGGGTACCTAAGACCCAAGCCTAAATTTGCCTTGCAGGTTTATGCATCCGGGGGTTCAAGCTGGATTATCGACAGCGGATGCACAAACCATATGACGGGGGAGAAGAAGATGTTCACCTCCTACGTCAAAAATAAGGATTCCCAAGATTCAATTATATTCGGTGATGGGAATCAAGGCAAGGTAAAAGGGTTAGGTAAAATTGCAATTTCTAATGAGCATTCTATATCAAATGTATTCTTAGTAGAAAGTCTTGGATATAACTTGCTATCTGTTAGTCAACTATGTCAAATGGGATATAATTGCCTTTTTACTAATGTAGATGTGTCTGTCTTTAGAAGATGTGATGGTTCACTAGCTTTTAAGGGTGTACTAGACGGCAAGCTTTACTTACTAGATTTTGCAAAAGAAGAGGCCGGTCTAGATGCATGCTTAATGGCTAAGACTTGCATGGGCTGGCTGTGGCATCGCCGCTTAGCACATGTGGGGATGAAGAACCTCCACAAGCTTCTAAAGGGAGAACACGTGATAGGTCTAACAAATGTTTATTTCGAAAAAGATAGACCTTGTGCAGCTTGTCAGGCAGGAAAACAAGTGGGAGGAGCACATCACAGCAAGAATGTGATGACCACATCAAGACCTCTGGAGCTGCTGCATATGGACCTCTTCGGACCCGTCGCCTATCTAAGCATAGGAGGAAGTAAGTATGGTTTAGTTATTGTTGATGACTTTTCCCGCTTCACTTGGGTGTTCTTTTTGCAGGACAAGTCTGAAACCCAAGGGACCCTCAAGCGCTTCCTCAGGAGAGCTCAAAATGAGTTTGAACTCAAGGTGAAGAAGATTAGGAGCGATAACGGATCCGAGTTCAAGAACCTTCAAGTGGAGGAGTTTCTTGAGGAGGAAGGGATCAAGCACGAGTTCTCCGCTCCCTACACACCACAGCAAAATGGTGTGGTAGAGAGGAAGAACAGGACGCTAATCGATATGGCGAGGACGATGCTTGGAGAGTTCAAGACCCCCGAGTGCTTTTGGTCGGAAGCCGTGAACACGGCTTGCCACGCCATCAACAGGGTCTACCTTCACCGCCTCCTCAAGAAGACGTCATATGAGCTACTAACCGGTAACAAACCCAATGTATCTTACTTTCGTGTTTTTGGGAGCAAGTGCTACATTCTAGTGAAGAAAGGTAGAAATTCTAAGTTTGCTCCCAAAGCTGTAGAAGGGTTTTTATTAGGTTATGATTCAAATACAAAGGCGTATAGGGTCTTCAACAAATCATCGGGTTTGGTTGAAGTCTCTAGCGACGTTGTATTTGATGAGACTAATGGCTCTCCAAGAGAGCAAGTTTTTGATTGTGATGATGTAGATGAAGAAGATGTTCCAACGGCCGCTATACGAACCATGGCGATTGGAGACGTTCGGCCACAGGAACAAGATGAACGAGATCAACCTTCTTCCTCAACGACGGTGCATCCCCCAACTCAAGACGATGAACAGGTTCATCAAGAGGAGGCGTGTGATCAAGGGGGAGCACAAGATGATCATGTGATGGAGGAAGAAGCGCAACCAGCACCTCCAACCCAAGTTCGAGCGATGATTCAAAGGGATCATCCCGTCGACCAAATTTTGGGTGACATTAGCAAGGGAGTAACTACTCGATCTCGATTAGTTAATTTTTGTGAGCATTACTCTTTTGTCTCCTCTATTGAGCCTTTCAGGGTAGAGGAGGCCTTGCTAGATCCAGACTGGGTGTTGGCCATGCAGGAGGAACTCAACAACTTCAAGCGCAATGAAGTTTGGACGCTGGTGCCTCGTCCCAAGCAAAATGTTGTGGGAACCAAATGGGTGTTCCGCAACAAACAAGACGAGCACGGAGTGGTGACAAGGAACAAGGCTCGACTTGTGGCAAAAGGTTATGCCCAAGTCGCAGGTTTGGACTTTGAGGAGACTTTTGCTCCTGTGGCTAGGCTAGAGTCCATTCGTATCTTGCTAGCATATGCCGCTCACCATTCTTTCAGGTTGTACCAAATGGATGTGAAGAGCGCTTTCCTCAACGGGCCAATAAAGGAGGAGGTGTACGTGGAGCAACCCCCTGGCTTCGAGGATGAACGGTACCCCGACCACGTGTGTAAGCTCTCTAAGGCGCTCTATGGACTTAAGCAAGCCCCAAGAGCATGGTATGAATGCCTTAGAGATTTCTTACTTGCTAATGCTTTCAAGGTTGGGAAAGCCGATCCAACTCTTTTTACAAAGACTTGTGATGGTGATTTGTTTGTATGCCAAATTTATGTCGATGACATAATATTTGGTTCTACTAATCAAAAGTCTTGTGAAGAGTTTAGCAGGGTGATGACGCAGAAATTCGAGATGTCGATGATGGGCGAGTTGAACTACTTCCTTGGGTTCCAAGTGAAGTAACTCAAGGACGGCACCTTCATCTCCCAAACGAAGTACACGCAAGATCTGCTAAAGCGGTTTGGGATGAAGGATGCCAAGCCCGCAAAGACTCCGATGGGAACCGACGGACACACCGACCTCAACAAAGGAGGTAAGTCCGTTGATCAAAAAGCATACCGGTCAATGATAGGGTCTTTACTTTATTTATGTGCTAGTAGACCGGATATTATGCTTAGCGTATGCATGTGTGCTAGATTTCAATCCGATCCTAAGGAGTGTCACTTGGTGGCGGTGAAGCGAATTCTTAGATATTTAGTCGCTACGCCTTGCTTCGGGATCTGGTATCCAAAGGGGTCTAACTTTGACCTGATTGGGTACTCAGATTCCGACTATGCTGGATGTAAGGTCGATAGGAAGAGTACATCAGGGACGTGCCAATTCTTAGGAAGGTCCCTGGTGTCATGGAACTCTAAGAAACAAACCTCCGTTGCCCTATCCACCGCTGAGGCCGAGTACGTTGCCGCAGGACAGTGTTGTGCGCAACTACTTTGGATGAGGCAAACCCTCAGGGACTTTGGCTACAATCTGAGCAAAGTCCCACTCCTATGTGATAATGAGAGTGCTATCCGAATAGCGGAAAATCCTGTTGAGCACAGCCGCACAAAGCACATTGACATCCGGCATCACTTTTTGAGAGACCACCAGCAAAAGGGAGATATCGAAGTGTTTTATGTTAGCACCGAGAACCAGCTAGCCGATATCTTTACCAAGCCTTTAGATGAGAAGACCTTTTGCAGGCTGCGTAGTGAGCTAAATGTCTTAGATTCGCGGAACTTGGATTGAATTGTAGCATACTGTATTCATGCTTTTGATCATGTTCCCTTCTGCATTTCGTTGCTTATTATGGTGCTCAAGTTGTACAAACAATCCCTGGACCTCACAAGTCCGTTGCAATGTGATGCACATGTTTAGGGGGAGATGTGTTACAACTTGACCCTTTGAGACTAACCATATGTTTGAGTCTGCTTGTGTTAGTCACAAAGGAGAATTGAAAGGGAAAAGGTGGACTTGGACCATGAAAGACTTCCACTGCACTCCGATGAGGGGTAACTTATTCCAAGTCCATCTCATGAACTCTCATTGCCATTTGCTCTTAATTGAAGATTTTGGTGAGGCAATGGGGTTAAAGGGCCAAAATTGATCCCGTTTTGGTGTTTGATGCCAAAGGGGGAGAAAATAAAGGCCAAAGCAATAAATGGATCAGCTACCACTTGAGAGATTTTGAAAATAGTAGAATAGAGTTTTTGGTTTGTCAAAATTCTTAAGTTGTCTCTCTTGTCAAAAGTTGGCTTCTTGTGGGGAGAAGTATTGATTATGGGAAAAAGGGGGAGTTTTTGAAATCCTTGATCAATCTCTTTTTGAATGACTCTCTTTATGCTTAAACATGTGTGTTTAACTTAGAGATAGAGATTTGTGTTTGATTTGCAAAAACAAACCAAGTGGTGGCAAAGGATGATCCATATATGCCAAAGTTGATTCAAAATAAATTTAAGTGTTATTTGAATTGAGTTTGCACTTGTTCTAGTGGCTTTATGTTGTGTTGGCATAAATCACCAAAAAGGGGGAGATTGAAAGGGAAATGTGCCCTTGGGCCATTTCTAAGTATTTTGGTGATTGAGTGCCAACACATGTGCTTAATTGTGAATTTATGTACATGGATGAACAAGGTGCAAATCATGAGATAAAGGTATGTTTCTAAGCCTTAGTACATTTGTTTTGTGGACTAACATATTTGTCTAAGTGTTAGGAACAGAAAGAAGAAAAAGAGAAAAGGGGAGAGAAAGACTTGGCTGTGTGCAGCCAAGGCTCAGCTCGGTCTGGAGCACCGGACTGTCCGGTGTGCACCGGACAGTGTCCGGTGCGCCAGGCCAACTCGGCGCGAACTGGCCGCTCTCGGGAATTCGCCGACGGCGTACGGCTAAAATTCACCGGACTGTCCGGTGTGCACCGGACTGTCCGGTGAGCCAACGGTCGGCCAGGGCCAACGGTCGGCCGCGCAATCCGCGCGGGACACGTGGCCGAGCCAACGGTCGGAAGACGGCACCGGACTGTCCGGTGTGCACCGGACTGTCCGGTGCGCCAACGGCTCTCAGATCTCCGCCGGTCTGCAACGGTCGGGAAGCGCTAGATAAGGAAAGAAATCGGTCACCGGACATGTCCGGTGTGCACCGGACTGTCCGGTGCCCCCGACGACAGAAGGCAAGGATGGCCTTCCGGATTTGCTCTCAACGGCTCCTAGCTGCCTTGGGGCTATAAAAGGAGCCCCTAGGCGCATGGAGGAGATACACAAGCAACTCTTGAGCATTCTTGATCATCCACACTTAGTCTTTGCGCGTTCATTTGTGATTCTAAGTGATTCGAGCTCCGTTCTAGTGAGAACTTTGTGATACTCTTGTGAGCTCGAGTCTTGGCCGTGTGTGTGCGCGTTTTGCTGTGGATTTGTGTGTGTTGCTTCCCTCCCTTACTCTGTGTTTCATTTGTGATCATATACTTGTAAGGGCAAGAGACTCCAATTTGTGGAGATTCCTTGCAAACGGGATAGTGAAAGGAACAACAAAACACCGTGGTATTCAAGTGGGTCTTTGGACCGCTTGAGAGGGGTTGATTGCAACCCTCGTCCGTTGGGACGCCACAACGTGGAGTAGGCAAGCGTTGGCTTGGCCGAACCACGGGATAAACCACTGTGTCCCTCTGTGCTTGATTCTTGTGGTATTGTGTTTTGTTGAGACTTCACCTTAGCCACTTGGCATTAATCGTGCTAACACTTAACAAGTTTTTGTGGCTTAAGTTTGAAGTTCTTACAGGATCACCTATTCACCCCCCCTCTAGGTGCTCTCAGGTACCCCTAATTATGGTACCCAACAATGAGGGTGGAATGAGACGCCCTTAGCTGAATAATTAGAGGAACTGGGGTGTAGTTCGCTTCGTCGTCGTGCCGTTAATAGGGCTCGGTGTATGCGGCTCACTCTGCCAAGGTTGGTTCGCCCCTTGGGAAGGAGTGCGGTGCATTTAGGAAACCTAACGTGCGGCTATAGCCTTAGGAAATCGTAGTGAATCCCTGGTTGTTCACCTCGGGAGTGAATAAGGGTCTTGCAAGCCTGGGCTAGAGAGGGAATCACGGCTTGTGGGTAAAGTGTGCAACCTCTGCAGAGTGTTATGAAACTGATATATCAGTCGTGCTCGCGGTTATGAGCGGCCAAGGGAGCTCCATTGATTAGAGACACATTGATCAGAGATGCTTTATTTACAGATGATGATGAGGATAATGCTGGTTTCTATTGTGATTATGATTATGGTTTCTAGTATTCTTTCCGTTTGGAAAGGGTACTTTTGGGTCAACAACTTGGATTAATGTTAAAACTTGGCTCTCTACTAGTAATAATTATCTGATCAATTAAAAGCAACTGCTTGACCCTAACCCCACATAAAGCTAGTCCACTTCAGCCAAACGGGACATTTGCTGAGTACGTTGACGTGTACTCACCCTTGCTTTCATAAAGCACTAGGTTGCCTTTGGTGCAATCTATGCACAGGTAAAGAAGAAGGTGTCGAGGCGTATCTCCAAGAGTTCTAGGACTTCGACGAGTTCGAGGATTAGGCTAGCGACCTCCTCCAGTCAGCTGCCTGTGGTGGGTTGTTTACGTTGGTTACGTTTTGATTCTGTGTACTTTGATTTATATTATGTAAATGGCTCTAGTCTGTAATATTATTACTTACTCTTTATTGTTATTCGAAGTATTGTGCTATGATGAGTCATTTATGTAATCGCTGTATACGTGAATTTCTGATCCTGGCACGTACATGGTTCGCATTCGGTCTGCCTTCTAAAATCGGGTGTGACAAGGATACTAAGGGGATTTAAGTTTTCGAACTAGCTCTTATTCAAATGACACGTCACGTCAATATCTGTCGATATTTGGTTCGAGCAATTATGGTTTTGTACGGTTTTGTATGAGCCAACTAAGTTAGAGAACCTATTTTGAGTTCGAGGATCGCTGATGCATTTTACTCCACGTGAAATGTTGTCCCATCTTTCTTGATGTTAGCAAAATCGGAAGGCAAAATAAAAAGTAATCAACCTACAAATCACGACACATAGATTTACGTGAAAAATCTTTCAATACAAAAGGAAAAACCATGGGCACCAGCTAGACGAAACATTCACTATAATATGGAGTGTTTATAGAACGCCGTCCTTAAACGACAGCTTGCGAGAGGAGTAAAGATAATGACGCAGCCCAAAACTCTTTAGGCTTAGTTTGGATACTCTGGGATTAGAGTGTTTTGGAGGGATCGGAGAGGGTGTAAATCCCTAATAGATCAAATACTCTCTCAATACATCTCTATCCACTCTAATACCAATTAGTACTAGAGTATCCAAACTAAGCCTTAGGATCAATAATATATACCGCGGGGGCTCCACTTCCCGCACCTGGGGACGAGCCTCATCTTCGTTCACCAACTCGACTGGCGGCATGTGAAGCAGCTAGCGCATGTCGATCGACCAATAATAGCAACACCACGGGCGAGGCACAAGCTATACCACCCGCAGTTTACCTCGCTCGCTCGCTCGCTTAACAATGCGGCCTGCCTCCCTCCTCGCATCATCGCTCCCTAATTTTACCACACGTCGTGTCGTGAGGCCCGGCCGGGACGTTATATATTCGTCTCCTTCCTCGACGCCACGATCGAGAAATGGCGCTCACCGTCCTACCTTCATATACCTAGCAATTTCTGCATAGAAAGATATAGAGGTAGGAGGAGGCCCACTGGTGGGTAGCGTTGATTAATTAATTTTTCGTGAAGAAATAATATTGGAGTCATTATATATACTAGCTAGATAAATAGATATATACATATACATATACAACAACCATGGAGGAGGGGTTCCGATGGAGCACATCATGCTCTCTCGTCTTGTACTCCATCTTCCTCCTGCTGTCCGCGACCGCGTCGGAGGCCAACATCGGCGACTTCGACGACTACTGGCAGCAGCGCAAGCTCATGGCCGACGCCGCGGCGGAGGCCACGTACAAGCATGACCCGCTCGAGGTCACCGACCAACTCAACCGCGCCGTCCACAGGCAAGCCCTTCTGGGCCATGCATCTCACTTGCATTTCACCTTCAATTCGCCATGGAAGATTCCAGCTTGGAACATTGAAGACCATGATGTACAGGAGGACATGAGCACGATCGAGGACGTAAGTTGAATAATGCGTGCGTGCGGTGCTGCATGCATGCAGATCCATCGAGAAGGAGGACACGAGCACGAGGCGGGAGATGATGGAGCACAAGAAGAGCAAGTTCAGCGGGCCGTGCACGGCGACGAACCCGATCGACCGGTGCTGGCGATGCCGGCAGGACTGGGCGACGGACCGCAAGCGGCTGGCGCGGTGCGCCAAGGGGTTCGGGCGCAACACCACCGGCGGGCTGGCCGGCAAGTTCTACGTGGTGACGGACGGCACCGACGACGACGTGGTGAACCCGCGGCCGGGCACGCTGCGGTGGGGCGTCATCCAGATCGAGCCGCTGTGGATCACCTTCGCCAAGACGATGATCATCACGCTCAAGGAGGAGCTCATCATCCAAGGCGACAAGACCATCGACGGGCGCGGCGCGCAGGTGCGCATCGCCAACGGCGCGCAGCTCACGGTGCAGTTCGTGAACAACGTCATCATCCACAACATCCACATCAACGACATCGTCTCGTCCAACAAGAACGGCGGCTACGTCCGCGACTCGGCCGACCACTTCGGCTGGCGCACCGTCTCCGACGGCGACGGCATCACCGTCTTCGGCTCCACCAACGTGTGGCTGGACCACCTCTCGCTCTCCAACTGCCAGGACGGCCTCATCGACGTCATCGCCAAGTCCACCGGGGTCACCATCTCCAACTGCCACCTCACCAACCACAACGACGTCATGCTCTTCAGCTCCAGCGACAAGCACCCCGAGGACCAGGTCATGCAGATCACCGTCGCCTTCAACCACTTCGGCAGGGGCCTCGTGCAGAGGATGCCGAGGTGCCGCTGGGGCTTCTTCCACGTGGTCAACAACGACTACACGCACTGGCTCATGTACGCCATCGGCGGCAGCAAGGCCCCCACCATCATCAGCCAGGGCAACCGCTACATCGCGCCGCCCAACTTCGCGGCCAAGCAGGTCACCAAGCAGCACGACGCGCCGGAGTCGGAGTGGAAGAACTGGGCGTGGCACTCGGAGAACGACCTCTTCATGGAGGGCGCCTACTTCACCGTCACCGCCGGCCAGATCAACAGGCAATTGAACAAGAAGGACCTCATCAAGCCCAAGCCTGGGTCCTACGTCACCAGGCTCACGCGATACGCCGGCTCCCTCGCCTGCCGGCCCGGCGAGCCCTGCTAGAGCCACACCTACCAGCTGGGGACGACTGAGACAGGCCAGAGGCGGTTCATTGCAGAGACAAGACAGCTAGATCTATAAGCGTTAATTTCATCACGTGGATTAGTTGGTTCCGGGCCGCATGTACTTAGTGTTGTAATATTAGAGAAACAAGTGACATACTTTTATCATATTTAAATATATTAAATATTTTAATTCTAAATAAAACATGCATATAACTCAGATAAATGCCATATATATAATTATAACAGCAACGAACAGTAACAATTCCATTAAATGGAAACATGAAACATAGCTACTCGGATCCATTTGTAAATTAAACATGGCTTATAGACGAAGAAAGCAGATTAAACACATAAACATAATTGTTTATATTAAGATATTGCTCTCAAAATAGCGGGTTGCTGCACTAGACAGGCTTCCAACGCTAAGTGGTGATCAGAGATCCTCGACTAACGTGACAGCCATACCTTACCAAATCAGGGTTTTAGAACAAATATTATAAGCCTAGAATTCAAGCATGAATATCAAAAGCAAAACAGTGTGCACAAAAATTAAAGAACAATAATGAACTTAAATAATCAGCTTGCACAATAGTGAAAGGAATTACTAAGCATAAATAATATTACTGCTGAAAATAACAACACACTAAAACTCAGACTGCCACGTCGTCTCACTACACCACTATCATCATTGAGCAATCAAATCCGCCCACAAATTGTGCAATCACACCCAAGTAAATATTACTAGCAGATTGCACAAAATTACTCAATAAATATAGAGAGAGACAACGGTAACTCACATCACGTAGATTGTCTACGTGGGAAGACCAGCTCAACGAACACAAGGTTTTGTCCCAGAAAACCAATTCCGCCGCCCACGTCCGGACCTGCACGGCGGGATGTTGACGGAGATACTAGAGCCGCTGCCGGAGCCGAGGGAGACGTCCATGGCACAAGCCCGAGAAGAGGAACACCGCGCAGCAGGGAGCCCAAACACCAAGCCACGGTGGACAGAGACCAGATAAGAACCGCAACACCACACAGATGCACGATTCCGGCAACAGAGCACAGATATGCCAAACTCGACGAGCACAGAGGCAAATCTTCCCTCTTCCACTTGCTTAACAGTGAGACGCACACCAGAGCAAATTGGTAGAATTCGTCACCGGATCAGCAAGCCAAGAGAGAGGAGGAAGAACAGTAGAGCAAAACCAGCAAAAAGGCCAGGGAGAGCTCGCCCATCTTAAGGAGACGGTCGCCAGGAAGTTGCGCAGGGATGGCGTGGAAATCGCCCGAGAGCCGAACGAACCGTCGAGCATAGAGGAGCGCCGCCATCTGCCTCCCTGCGCGCATCCTGTGTATGTGCTGCATTTTCCAACCGGCTCCTCGACGAGCCCTAGGAACCAGCCAGCCGATGGGCTGCTCGGTCAACCGGGCCTTGATGCGGCCCACCTAGCTGGTCTGCTTCCTCTTTTTTTAATAAAGGGAAAATCCCTTAAACAAAGAGCAATCCCTACCATTTTCACTCTTATTTTCTGATCAATGTCATTGAGCTCCCATACTGTTTATATACTACTTTTCGGTAGAGGTACTTGTTAGGTTTGAACCAAAGCCTATCCCAGTGTACTCCAACCCTGCACGAGTAAGTGAAGGACTACGCCTTGACCCACAAACCCTAGTGTGAGAATCTTCTCATAAAAGGCATATAGTACTAGGCAGATTATCTGCTTCTCTTATAGGGCAGGGCGTTACGGTCATGCCCTTTAATATCTATTCATGAGCTCACTAGAGAGAAAACAACCCCATTCTCTCCTGGACTGCGACCCCACAGTTAGCTCATATAGGTGAAATCATTAAGGAAATTCTGTAGGACAATTTCCCTGCTTATAGCATTGACTTCATTAAGAGCATATCGCTCAACCTGCCATACAGACAGAGCACAGTAGCTCATGAGACTCTTTGTCTTTTGTGCTCTTGGTTCCACAATGCTTCGTTTCCTGGAGCCTGGATCTCGGGACCTCTAGTCACACAGGACAGTTATCCGCAGTTGAAACCGCTAACAGGGTACGAGTCCCATTCCCATACACGCTGCTTGGATTGGCTTTTGAGCCAGTCCTTTGGTGAAAGGATCAGCAAGGTTCCCTTCAGACTTGATGTAATCTACGGTTATTACACCTGTCTCTCTAGCGTGCCGACATGAATTAAGTTGTCTTTTGATATGCCTCGAGGATTTTTTGTTGTCCTTTCTACTGTTCACTTTCAGCAACATAGAAGTGTTGTCACAGTATACTAGGACGACTGGTATCGACTTTGCTAGCATTGGAAGGTCTGACAGCAGGTCTCTCAACCATTCAGCCTCCAATGCTGCTGAATCAAGAGCAACTAATTTAGCCTCCTTGGTGGAACGTGTCGATACTGTTTGTTTAGACGATCTCCACGACATGGCCCCACCAGCTAAAGTGAACACATAGCCACTTGTAGACTTCATTTGATCCGAGTCAGAGATCCAGTTTGCATCACTGAATCCTTCAAGTACTGACGGAAATCTGGTATATTTAATACCAAGATTCATTGCTCCCTTCAAATACCGAAGCACTCTATACAAGGCTACCCAGTCTCTATCTCCTAGACTGGCTGAATAACGAGCCAGTCTGCATACTGCATATGAGATATCTGGTCTAATTGCACTGCTCAGGTACATGAGAGATCCGATGATCTGCGAATATAGTAGTTGGTTCACAGGCTCGCCTTCATGTTTACTGAGCGTGTATGATAGATCATAGGGCGTGGTGACTGGTTTACAGTCCATATGTCCAAAGCGAGTCAGAACCTTTTCCATATAATGGGATTGTGACAAAGTAATCCCATCCTCACCCTTTATTAGCTTGATGTTCAATATTACATCAGCTTCACCCAAGTCCTTCATATCAAAGTTCTTGGAGAGGAATACTTTTGTCTCCATGATAGCCTCCAAATCGGTCCCAAATATCAATATGTCATCAACGTATAAACACATGATGACACCTTTGCCCTAGAGAAGCGATAATACACACACTTGTCGGCTTCGTTTACACAAAACTCGACAGTGGTTAGAGTATTATTAAACTTCTCATGCCATTGTTTGGGAGCTTGCTTAAGACCATATAAGGATTTAATCAAGCGACACACTTTGCTTTCTTGACCTTTAACCACAAATCCTTCTGGTTGCTGCATATAAATTTCCTCTTCCAGCTCTCCATTTAGGAATGTTGTCTTTACGTCCATTTGATGAACAAGAAGTTTATAAGCAGCAGCCAACGCCAAAAGCACACAGATTATGGGCAATCGAGCCACCGGAGAATAAGTATCAAAATAATCCTCCTCTTTCTTTTGAGTAAAACCCTTAGCCACAAGACGAGCCTTGTACTTTTCAATAGTACCATCGGGTCTCCTCTTCCTCCTAAAGATCCATTTGCAGCCCACAGGCTTGCAACCAGCCGGGAGATCAGTTATCTCCCAGGTTCTGTTCGAGATGATTGAATCCATCTCGCTACGGACAGCCTCCCTCTAGTACTCTGCATCCGGAGATGTATATGCCTGAAAGTCGCCTAGAGGGGGATGAATAGGCGGGATCTGAAAATTATAAACTTAAGCACAACTACAAGCCGGGGTTAGCGTTAGTAATATAATCGAGTCCAAAAAGAGAGGGCGAAAAGAAATCACAAGCAAATAAGAAAGGATGACACGGAGATTTGTTATACCGAGGTTCGGTTCTTGCAAACCTACTCCCCGTTGAGGTGGTCACAAAGACCGGGTCTCTTTCAACCCTTTCCCTCTCTCAAACGGTCACCTAGACCGAGTGAGCTTCTCTTCTCAATCAAACGGGACACAAAGTCCCCACAAGGACCACCACACAATTGGTGTCTCTTGCTTTGATTATAATGATCTTGGGAACAAGAAAGAAAGAAGAAGAAAAGCGATCCAAGCGCAAGAGCTCAAATGAACACGGCAAAACTCTCTCTTCTAGTCACTATTGCTTTGAGTGGACTTGGGACTTGGAGAGATTTTGATTCACTCGAATTGTGTCTTGAATTGAATGCTATAGCTCTTGTATTGAATGTGTTGGCTGAAAACTTGGATGCCTTGAAGTGTGGTGGTTGGGGGGTATTTATAGCCCCAACCACCAAAGTGGCCGTTGGGAGGGGCTGCTGTCGTATGGCGCACCGGATAGTCTGGTGCGCCACCGGACACTATCCGGTGCGCCAGCCACGTCACCCAACCGTTAGGGTTCGACCGTTGGAGCTCTGACAAGTGGGGCCACCGGACGGTCCGGTGGTGCACTGGACAGGTCATGTTCACTGTCCGGTGTGCCTTCTGATGCCTGCTCTGACTTCTGTGCGCGCAGGCGCGCACTGTAGCGTTTCACTGTTCCTCTGCAGACGACCGTTGGCGCTAGTAGCCGTTGCCTTCGCTGGCACACCGGACAGTCTAGCGAATTATAGCGGAGTGGCTCCCCAAATTTCCGAAGCTAGCAAGTTTGAGTTGATCCACCCTGGTGCACCGAACGTTGTACGGTGGTGCACCGGACTGTTCGGTGCGCCAGACCAGGGTAGCCTTCAATTGTCTTTTTCTCCTTTTATTTGAACCCTTTCTTGGACTTTGTATTGGTTTGTTGTGAACCTTTGGCACCTGTAGAACTCATAATCTAGAGCAAACTAGTTAGTTCAATAATTTGTGTTGGGCAATTCAACCACCAAAATTCATATAGAAAAAGGTTTGACCCTATTTCCCTTTCAATCTCCCCCTTTTTGGTGATTGATGCCAACACAAACCAAAGCAAATATAAAAGTGCAGAATTGAACTAGTTTGCATGCGGTAAGTGCAAATGTTGCTTGGAATGAAACCAATAATTATTTCTACTAGATATGCATGAATGGTTTTCTTCTTATTTAAAATTTTGGACCACGCTTGCACCACTAGTTTTGTTTTGCAAATTCTTTGTAAAATTCTTTTCAAAACTTTTGCAAATAGTCAAAGGTATATGAATAAGATTGAAAGAAGCATTCTCAAAATTTGAAATTTTCTCCCCCTGTTTCAAATGCTTTTCCTTTGACTTAAACAAAACTCCCCCTCAATGAAATTCTCCTCTTAGTGTTCAAGAGGGTTTTACAAATTTTTGAAGATACTTTCTCCCCTTTTGAAAACATATTAAGATATCAATTTGAAAACTTCATTTTTTAAAAATTTGGTGATGGTGCGGTCCTTTTGCTTTGGGGCTAATACTTTCTCCCCCTTTGGCATGAATCGCCAAAAACGGATACTTGTGAGTGAAATATAAGCCCTTTTACTTTCTCCCCAATGGCAAATAAATAGATATGAGTGAAGATTATACCAAAGTGGAGAACTATGCGGAATACCGGCAAAGAGTAGATAATACCGATGGAGTGGAGTGGAAGCGTCGTCTTTGCCGAATACTCTATTTCCCTTCCAATTCTATGACTAACCTTGAAAGCACATTAGTTATAGACATAAAAGAGATATGATCAAAGGTATATAAATGAGCGATGTGTGCAAAGAATCAATCAAAATTCCTAGAATCAAGAATATTTAGCTCATTACTAAGTTTGGTAAAGGTTTTCTCATCTAAAGGCTTGGTAAAGATATCGGCCAATTGTTCTTTGGTGTTAATATAAGCTATCTCGATATCCCCCCATTGTTGGTGATCTCTCAAAAAGTTATACCGAATGGCTATATGCTTAGTGCGGCTGTGCTCAACGGGATTATCTGCCATGCAGATTGCACTCTCATTATCACATAGGAGAGGGACTTTGCTAAATTTGTAGTCATAGTCTCTAAGGGTTTGCCTCATCCAAAGCAATTGCGTGCAATAATGACCTGCGGCAATATACTCGGCTTCGGCGGTAGAAAGAGCGACTGAGTTTTGTTTCTTTGAAGCCCAAGACACCAGGGATCTCTCCAGAAACTAACAAATCCCTGATGTGCTCTTCCTATCAATTTTACACCCTGCCCAATCAGCATCGGAATATCCTAATAAATCAAAAGAGGATCCCTTAGGGTACCAAAGACTAAACTTAGGTGTATGAACTAAATATCTCAAGATTCTCTTCATGGCCCTAAGGTGAATTTCCTTAGGATCGGCTTGGAACCTTGCACACATGCATACAGAAAGCATAATGTCCGGTCAAGATGCACATAAATAGAGTAAAGATCCTATCATCGACAGGTATACCTTTTGATATACGGATTTACCTCCCGTGTCGAGGTCGAGATGCCCATTGGTTCCCATGGGTGTCTTGATGGGCTTGGCATCCTTCATTCCAAACTTGGTGAGTATATCTTGAATGTACTTCATTTGGCTAATGAAGGTGCCCTCTTAGAGTTGCTTCACTTGAAATCCTAGAAAATACTTCAACTCCCCCATCATAGACATCTCGATTTTTTGAATCATGGTCCTACTAAACTCTTCATAAATAGATTTGTTAGTAGACCCAAATATGATATCATCAACATAAATTTGGCATACAAACAAATCATTTTCAATTATTTTAATAAAGAGAGTGGGATCAGCCTTGCCGACTTTGAAGCCATTAGTGATAAGAAAATCTCTTAGGCATTCATACCATGCTCTTGGGGCTTGCTTGAGCCCATAAAGAGCCTTAGAGAGTTTATAAACATGGTTAGGGTACTCACTATCTTCAAAGCCGGGAGGTTGCTCAATATAGACCTCTTCCTTTATTAGTCCATTGAGGAAGGCACTCTTCACGTCCATTTGATAAAGCTTAAAGCCATGGTAAGTAGCATAGGCAAGTAATATACGAATTGACTCAAGCATAGCTATGGGTGCATGGGTTTCACCAAAATCCAAGCCTTCGACTTGTGAATACCCTTTGGCCACAAGTCTGGCTTTGTTCCTTGTCACCACACCATGCTCATCTTGTTTGTTGCGGAAGAACCACTTGGTTCCTACAACATTTTGGTTAGGACGTGGAACTAAATGCCATACCTCATTCCTCATGAAGTTGTTGAGCTCCTCTTGCATCGCTAGCACCCAATTCGAATCTTGAAGTGCTTCCTCTACCCTGTGTGGCTCAATAGAGGAAACAAAAGAGTAATGTTCACAAAAATGAGCGACTCGAGATTGAGTGGTTACCCCCTTATGAATATCTCCGAGGATGGTGTTCACCGGGTGATCTCTTTGAATCGCTTGGTGGACTCTTGGGTGTGGCGGCCTTGGATCTTGCTCATCCTCCGTGTCTTGATCATTGGCATCTCCCCCTTGATCATTGTCCTCCTCTTGAGGTGGCTCATCTTCTTGATCTTCATTTTCATCCTCTTGAGCTTGATCCTCATCTTGGGTTGGTGGAGATGCTTGTGTGGAAGATGAAGGTTGATCTTGTGCTTGTGTGGGCTCTTCGGATTCCTTAGGACACACATCCCTAATGGACATGTTCCTTTGCGCGACGCATGGAGCCTCTTCATCATCTAGCTCATCAAGATCAACTTGCTCTACTTGAGAGCCGTTAGTCTCATCAAACACAATGTCACAAGAAACTTCAACTAGTCCAGTGGACTTGTTAAAGACTCTATATGCCCTTGTGTTTGAATCATAACCAAGTAAAAAGCCTTCTACAGCCTTAGGAGCAAATTTATATTTTCTACCTCTTTTAACAAGAATAAAGCATTTGCTACCAAAGACTCTAAAATATGAAACATTGGGCTTTTTACCGATGCGGAGTTCATATGATGTCTTTTTGAGGATTCGGTGAAGATATAACCGATTGATGGCGTAGCAAGCGGTGTTGACCGCCTCGGCCCAAAACTGATCCGAAGTCTTGTACTCATCAAGCATGGTCCTTGCCATGTCAAGTAGAGTTCTATTCTTCCTCTCCACTACACCATTTTGTTGTGGCGTGTAGGGAGAAGAGAACTCATGCTTGATGCCCTCCTCCTCAAGGAAGCCTTCAATTTGAGAATTCTTGAACTCCATTCCGTTGTCGCTTCTTATTTTCTTGATCCTCAAGCCGAACTCATTTTGAGACTATGTCAAGAATCCTTTCAAAGTCTCTTGGGTTTGAGATTTAACCTGCAAAAAGAATACCCAAGTGAAGCGAGAATAATCATCCACAATAACTAGAAAATACTTACTCCCGTCGATGCTTATGTAAGCTATCGGACCGAATAGGTCCATGTGGAGTAGCTCTAGTGGCCTGTCAGTCGTCATGATGTTCTTGTGTGGATGATGAACACCAACTTGCTTCCCTGCTTGGCATGCGCTACAAATCCCGTCTTTCTCAAAATGAACATTTGTTAGTCCTAAAATGTGCTCTCCCTTTAGAAGCTTGTGAAGATTCTTCATCCCAACGTGGGCTAGTCGGCGGTGCCAGAGCCAACCCATGTTAGTCTTTGCAATTAAGCAAGTATCGAGTTCAGCTCTACTGAAATCAACTAAGTATAGCTGACCCTCTAATACTCCCTTAAAAGCTACTGAATCATCACTTCTTCTAAAGACAGTAACACCTATATCCATAAAAAGACAGTTGTAACCCATTTTGCATAATTGAGAAACTGAAAGCAAGTTATAATCTAAAGAATCTACAAGAAAAACATTGGAAATAGAATGGTCAGATGATATTGCAATTTTACCAAGTCCTTTGACCAAACCTTGATTTCCATCCCCAAATGTGATAACTCGTTGGGGATCTTGGTTTTTCTCATAGGAGGAGAACATCCTTTTCTCCCCGGTCATGTGGTTTGTGCACCCACTATCGATGATCCAACTTGAGCCCCCAGATGCATAAACCTACAAAACAAATTTAGGCCTTGTTCTTAGGTACCCAAACGGTCTTGGGTCCTTTCACATTAGAAACAAGCACCTTGGGTACCCAAACACATGTCTTGGAGCCCTTGTGTTTGCCCCCAACATATTTGGCAACTACTTTGCCTGATTTGTTAGTAAGCACATATGAAGCATCAAAGGTCTTGAATGAAATGTTATGATCATTTGATGCAATTGGAGATTTCTTTTTAGGCATTTTAACATGAGTAGAACACCTAGATCTAGAAGCCTCATTCTTATAAATAAAAGCATGGTGAGAAACAGAATGAGTCTTCTTTGCATGAATTCTCCTAATCTTATCCTCAGGATAACCAGCAGGATATAAAATATAGCCCTCGTTATCGTGAGGCATGGGAGCCTTGCCCTTAACAAAATTAGACAATCTTTTAGGAGGGGCATTAAGCTTGACATTGTCTCCCTGTTGGAAGCCAATGCTATCCTTAATGCCAGGGCGTCTCCCACTATAAAGCATGCTACGAGCAAATTTAAATTTCTCATTCTCTAGTTCATGCTCGGCAATTTTAGCATCTAGTTTAGCTATATGATCATTTTGTTGTTTAATCATAGCAAGGTGATCATGAATAGCATCAACATTAATATCTCTACATCTAGTGCAAATAGAAACATTATCAACTGTAGATGTAGAGGGTTTGCAATCGTTTAATTCAACAATCTTAGCATGTAAAATAGTGTCGAGTACCATAATTAGGGGTACCCCCAACGCTCCTAATCATGGCTGGTAAACACCCTCAGACCAACTGACGGGTGCGGTTCAAGTCAAGACTTCGTCTACCCGAGGGACGCGATCTCACCCGAGCCCAGCCTCGGGTTGGAACAGTAGTCCTAGACGAGTTCACGCCTCGCCCGAGGGCCTCCTCAGGCAGCGGGCGCCCCCTCGGCTCTCCCGAGGCCCGGCTCGGGTAGGCTCCGTTGTGAAGCAACCTTGGCCAGACCGCCTCACCAACCGACCGCTTCGCAGGCGCATTAAATGCAGGGGATGCCTGACGCCGTATCCTGACACACGCGCCTCAGTCGGCCAGGACGAAGTGACTGCAGTCACTTCGCCCCTCTTCTTTACTGTCTGACATGACAAGAAAACATCGCCGCTCGCTCCGCTCCGACTGCCGTGTCAGCCACCCTGGCGACGACTGACAACAAGTCACGATCAACCACCGAGTTCAGCGTCGGGCGCAACAGAAAGCTCCGCCTCGCCCGACCTCATGCTCCGGCCTCGGGAGGAGGTCTCCGCCTCACCCGACCTCAAGCTCCAGCCTCGGGAGGAGGTCTCCGCCTCGCCCGACCCTCGGACTCGGCTTCAACCCCGGTCTCGGGAGGAATCGCGTCCTCGCCCGACCCCAGCCACGACCTCAAGAGAAGTCTCCGCCTCGACCGACCCTGGGCTCGGACCGACCGCGCTAACAGGGGATACATCATTTCCCTATTCCTAGCCTGCTCAGGCTACAAGGAACAAGACCGACGTCCTATCTGGCTTACCCTGGCGATGGGTAATGATGGTGCCCCGCATGCGCCATGACGCCGGTGGCTCTCAGCCCCTTACGACAGCAAGGAGACGTCAGCAGGATCCTCACCGCGCTGCCAGCTGTGCTCCTATAGGACTCAGGCGCTCCTCCGACAGCCACGCCATCACATGTACAAGGCCCAAGCTCTCCCCCAACGGCCACGTTGGCATGTACACAGGGCTTAGGCACTCCACTGCCGGACATGTTATTGCATAGCTACGCCCCCCGTTGTATGTCTGGATCCTCTCCTTGCCTCTATAAAAGGGAGGTCCAGGGCCACCCTGAGGGGGGTTCGCGCGAGGGAAGCGGCGGACGAACTCTGTGTCTCCCTCTCTCTCACGCGACGCGCTTGTAACCCCTACTACGAGCGGCACCCCTGGTGCAGGATAATACAAGGCTTGTCCCACCTCTTGTGTTCCATCCCACGCCAAACCATCTGGGCAGGGGCACGCAGCGATTTCACTGGTCGGTCCAAGGGACCCCCCCGGGTCCGAGACGCCGATAGTTGGCGTGCCAGGTAGGGGCCTGCTGCGTGTTAACAAACACCTTCCCGTTGAGTTCCAGATGGGGAGTCTTCAGCAACCTCTCCAGCCCGGGACGGTGCTCCGCTTCGGGAGTCTCGAGTTCATGTCCCTCGACGGCAGCTACGACATGGTACTCCTCCCCCGGCGGCGTGACAACAACGACGGTCTCCGACTCGCCCGACGGCGGTGAGCTCTATGACAGCATCTCCCCGCGGCAGAAGAGGAGCACTCCAGACGTCCCCACCACCCTCCTCGTCGCAGTAGGCGGAGGCGAGGCAACCATGGCCACGCAGGAGGCGGCACCTTATCGGCTGTCGCACCAGAGCGAGTCGATGACGCCGGCACTCCCCCGGGGGACATGTCGGACATTGTCCTCGCACCTGAGACGACGGCGGGTGTCACTTCCCCGCGATGTGTCAGCCCCAAGCGGACTGATGACGCCAGCACCCTCGCAAAGGACCTGCTGGGCGTCACCCTCGTACCTGAGATGACGGTGAGCTCCGCCCCCGACGCGACTTCACCATCGTCCATCGACCAAGAGGTACCGTCCGTTTTCCATCCCGTACCTTTTCGGTTCAACTTCGATCCACCTAGCAACCCCGCTATGGTGAGCGCCTTCGTAAAGGCGTATCCAAACCTTCCGGGGTACCACATGTGGTCGACCTGGGACCGACTGACAGCCGTCTCAACCTTCGGACCGGCGGGTTCTGAGGAAGAGGACGACCCCGACTCTGGTTGGGATTTATCTGCCCTCAATGACCCCGGTGCCATGCGGGACTTCATGTCCGCATGTGACCACTGCCTCTCCGGTTGTTCTGACGATGGCCATGACCTTGACGATGAGGGTTACGACCCAAGTCGCGAATGTTTCCACGTTGATCTGGGAGATCACAACGAAGGCAACCACATTGGTATGCTAGAGGTTGACGATCCCCCTAGGCCCGCATCTCGCGTTGACATCCCGTGGGAGCTAGCTGTGGTCCCAGTCCCTGCGGGGGGTCAGGACATACAGCTCGAGCAAATCCGTGAGATGCAGGCCCGGGTCGACGGGGAAGCAGGCCGGCTTGTACAACTCCGACAGAACATCGAACAGGAGTGGGTAGGTCGAACGCTCGCCGGAGAAGCCTGTCATCGGGCCCAAGACATCCGGCGCCGCATCATCGACAATGCCAGGGCAGCGCTGCCCCCGGCCATCAGCGGGTCCGGCCAGGACCTAGCTGCAGCGGTGATGCTGCTTCGAGCCATGCCGGAGCCATCCACCACCAAGGGACGGCGTATCCAGGGCGAACTCAAGAATCTCCTAGAAGGCACCGCGGTTCGACGAGCCGAGAGCTCCGCCTCCCGCAGGCGAGCTGACCCCTCAGAGCATCACACGGTGTCCTCCCGACGCATTCGGGAAGCCTCGGTCTATCCCGAGCACACGCGGAACGAGGCGCCTGCCGCCTGGGAACGCCTCGGCAACGAGCACCACCATCTCGACCATCGAGCCCGCCTCGACGAGAAGGTGCGCCGAGGCTACCATCCCAGGCGTGGGGGACGCTGCAACAGTGAGGAGGATCGCAGTCCTTTGCCTGATCCACCCGGTCCGCGAGTCTTCAGCCGGGCCATACGACGAGCGCCATTTCCTGCTCGTTTCCAAGCCTCGACTACTATCACCAAGTACTCGGGGGAGACGAGGCCGGAGCTGTGGCTCGTGGATTACCGACTGGCATGCCAGTTGGGAGGGGCGAATGATGACAACCTCATCATCCGTAATCTACCCCTTTTCCTCTCCAACGCCGCCCGAGCCTGGCTGGAGCATCTGCGTCCTGCGCAGATCTCCGACTGGGACGATCTGGTCAAAGCTTTCGTAGGAAACTTCCAAGGCACGTACGTGCGCCCTAGGAACTCGTGGGACCTCCGAAGCTGCCGCCAGCAGCCAGGGGAGTCCCTCCGAGAGTACATCCGGCGGTTCTCAAAGCAGCGCACCGAGCTGCCCAACATTACCGACTCGGATGTCATCGGGGCTTTCCTTGCCGGCACCACTTGCCAAGACCTGGTGAGCAAACTGGGGCGCAAGACTCCCACCCGTGCGAGCGAACTGATGAACGTCGCCTCCAAGTTCGCCTCGGGTCAAGAGGCGGTCGAAGCCATCTTCCGAAAGGACAAGCAGCCTCATGGAGAGCCGAAGACAGACGCCTCTGAGGCGTCCGCCCAGCGAGGCACGAAGAAGAAGGCTAAAAACAAGTTGCAAGCGAAGCGCGACGCCGCAGACGCGAATCTCGTCGCTGTGGCCGAGCACAAGAACCCTCGGAAACCTCCTGGAGGGGCCGGCGCGTTCGACAAGATGGTCAAAGAGTCGTGCCCCTATCACCAGGGGCCCGTGAAGCACACCCTCAAAGAATGTGTCATGCTCCGGCGCTACTTCCATAAGACCGGGCCCCCGGCGGAGGATGGCAAGGGCCATGACAATGACAAGAAGGAGGGCGACAAGGAAGAGGGATTCCCGAAAGTCCATAACTGCTTCATGATCTACGGCGGGCAGGCGGCGAACGCCTCGGCTCGGCACCGCAAGCAGGAGCGCCGGGAAGTCTGCTTGGTGAAGGTGGCGGCGCCAGTCTACCTAGACTGGTCCGACAAGCCTATCACCTTCGACCAAGGCGACCACCCCGACTTCGTGCCAAGCCCAGGAAGGTACCCGCTCGTCGTCGATCCGGTCATCGGCAACGTTAGGCTCCCCAAGGTCCTCATGGACGGAGGCAGCAGCCTTAACATCATCTACGCCGAGATCCTAGAACTCTTAGGGGTTGATCGGTCTGAAGTCCGGGCCCGTGCGGCACCCTTCCACGGGATCGCGCCCGGGAAGCGAATCCAAACCCCTCGGACGGATCGACTTACCCGTTTGCTTCGGAACTCCCTCTAACTTCCGAAAGGAAGCTCTCACCTTTGAGGTCGTTGGGTTCCGAGGAACCTACCATGCGGTATTGGGAAGACCATGCTACGCCAAGTTCATGGCCGTCCCCAACTACACCTACCTCAAGCTCAAGATGCCAGGCCCGAATGGGATCATCACCATCGGATCCACGTACCGCCACGCGTACGAATGCGACGTGGAGTGCATGGAGTACGCCGAGGCTCTCGCCGAGTTCGAGGCCCTCATCGCCGACCTGGAATGCCTCTCCAAGGAGGCGCCTGACACGAAGCGGCACGCCAGCAACTTCGAACCAGTTGAGGCGGTCAAGTCCGTCTCTCTCGACCCCAGCAACGATGCCAGCAAAATAGTTCGGATCAGCTCCGAGCTCGACCCCAAATAGGAAGCAGTGCTCGTCGACTTTCTCCGTGCAAACGCCGAAGTCTTTGCGTGGAGTCCCTCGGACATGCCCGACATACCGAGGGATGTCGCCGAGCACTCACTAGACATCAGAGCTGGAGCCCGACCCGTGAAGCAAACCCTGCATTGTTTTGACGAAGAAAAGCGCAGGGCCATAGGCGAGGAGATCCACAAGCTACTCGCGGCAGGGTTTATCAAAGAGGTATTCCATCCCGAATGGTTAGCTAACCCTATTCTTGTAAGGAAGAAGGATGGGAAATGGAGGATGTGTGTAGACTACACCGGTCTAAACAAAGCATGTCCGAAAGTTCCCTACCCTCTACCTCGCATCGATCAAATCGTGGACTCCACTGCTGGGTGCGAAACCCTTTCATTCCTCGATGCCTACTCAAGCTATCACCAAATCAAGATGAAGGAGTCCAACCAGCACGTGACTTCTTTCATCACACCTTTTGGCATGTACTGTTACACTATAATGCCATTTAAGTTGAGGAATGCAGGCGCCACCTACCAGAGGTGCATGAACCACGTGTTCGGAGAACACATCGGCAGAACGATCGAGGCTTATGTCGACGACATCGTTGTCAAGACGAAGAGAGCCTCCGACCTCCTCTCTGACATTGAAACGACATTCAAGTGTCTGAGAGCGAAAGGCGTGAAACTCAATCCCGAGAAGTGTGTCTTTGGAGTCCCCCGAGGCATGCTCCTTGGATTCATCGTCTCTGAGCGGGGCATCGAGGCCAACCCGGAGAAAATCGCGGCCATCACCAACATGGGACCGATCAAAGATTTGAAAGGAGTACAGAGGGTCATGGGATGCCTTGCGGCTCTGAGCCGCTTCATCTCATGCCTTGGCGAGAAAGGCTTGCCTCTGTACCGCCTCTTAAGGAAGGCCGAGTGCTTCACTTGGACCCCCGAGGCCGAGGAAGCCCTCAGAAACCTTAAGGCGCTCCTTACGAACACACCCATCCTGGTGCCCCCGCCGCAGGAGAAGCCCTCTTGATCTACGTAGCCACGACTACTCAGGTGGTCAGCGCTGCGATCGTAGTCGAGAGACAAGAAGAAGGGCATGCACTGCCCATCCAGAGGCCACTCTACTTCATCAGCGAAGTGCTTTCCGAGACCAAAGCCCGCTACCCACAGATCCAAAAGCTGCTCTACGCAGTGATTCTGACACGGCGAAAGTTGCGACACTACTTTGAGTCTCATCCGGTGACTGTGGTGTCATCCTTCCCCCTGGGGGAGATCATCCAGTGCCGCGAGGCCTCGGGTAGGATAGCAAAGTGGGCGGTGGAACTTATGGGCGAAACGCTATCATTCGCTCCTCGGAAGGCCATAAAATCCCAGGTCTTGGCAGACTTCCTGGCTGAGTGGACTGACACCCAGTTACCGACAACTCCAATCCAGCCCGAGCTCTGGACCATGCACTTCAATGGGTCACTCATGAAAACAGGAGCAGGCGCTGGTCTGCTCTTCGTTTCACCCCTCAGAAAGCATCTCCGCTACGTCATTCGCCTCCATTTTCTGGCATCAAACAACATGGTCGAGTATGAGGCACTGGTTAACGGGCTACGCATCGCCATCGAGCTAGGGGTCCGGCGCCTCGACGCTCGAGGCGACTCGTAGCTTGTCATCAACCAAGTCATGAAGAACTCCCACTACTGTGACCGGAGGATGGAAGCCTACTGCGATGAAGTCCGGCGCCTGGAAAACAAGTTCTACGGGCCGGAGCTCAACCACATCGCCCGACGGTACAATGAGACTGCGGACGAGCTGGCGAAAATAGCCTCGGGGCAAACGATGGTTCCCCCGGGCGTCTTCTCTAGAGACCTACATCAACCATCCGTCAAGATCAACGACACGCCTGAGCCTGAGGAAGCCTCGGCCGAGCCCGAGGTACCCTCGGCCGAGTCTGAGGTACCCTTGGCCGGACCCGAGGCACCCTCGGCCATCGAGGAAGAGGCCTTGCCCGTCGAGGAGGAACAGAATGGGGTCATGCCAGATCCGAACTGGCAGACCCCGTACCTGGAATATCTCCTCTAAGGAGAGCTTCCCATCGATAAGACCAAAGCTCGGCGGCTGGCTCGGCGCGCCAAGTCATTCGTCTTGTTGGGTGATGAAAAAGAGCTCTATCACCGCAGCCCCACGGGCATCCTCCAACGATGCTTATCTATCGCCCAAGGACAAGAACTATTGCAAGAAATACACTCGGGGGCTTGCGGCCACCATGCAGCGCCTCGAGCCCTCGTGGGGAATGCCTTCCGACAAGGTTTCTACTGGCCAACCGCGGTGGCCGACGCCACTAGGATTGTGCGCTCCTGCTGTGGGTGTCAATTCTACGCAAAGCAGACACATCTGCCCGCTCAGGCCTTACAGACGATACCCATCACCTGGTCGTTTGCTGTGTGGGGTCTGGACCTCGTCGGTCCCTTGCAGAAGGCACCTGGGGGCTTCACGCACCTGCTGGTCGCTATCGACAAATTCTCCAAGTGGATCGAGGTCCGACCCCTAAACAGCATCAGGTCCGAGCAGGCGGTGGCGTTCTTCACCAACATCATCCATCGCTTTGGGGTCCTGAACTCCATCATCACCGACAACGGCACCCAGTTCACTGGCAGGAAGTTCCTGGACTTCTGCGAGGACCACCACATCCGTGTGGACTAGGCTGCCGTAGCCCACCCCATGACGAATGGGCAGGTAGAGCGTGCCAACGGTATGCTCCTGCAAGGACTAAAACCAAGGATATACAATGACCTCAACAAGTTCGGCAAGCGGTGGATGAAAGAGCTACCCTCGGTAGTCTGGAGTCTGAGGACGACGCCGAGCCGCGCCACGGATTTTATGCCATTTTTTGTAGTCTATGGGGCCGAGGCCGTCCTCCCCACGGACTTAGAATATGGGTCCCCGAGGACCAAGGCGTACGATGACTGAAGCAACTAGACCAGCCGAGAAGACTCGCTGGACCAACTCGAGGAGGCTCGGGACGTTGCCTTACTACATTCGGCACGGTACCAGCAGTCGCTGCGGCGCTACCACGCCCGAAGCGTTCGGTCCTGAGGCTTCCAAGTGGGAGACTTGGTGCTTCGCCTGCGATAGGACGCCCGAGGGCGCCACAAGCTCACTCCTCCCTGGGAAGGGCCCTTCATCATCGCCAAGATCTTGAAGCCCGAAACATACAAGCTGGCCAACGACCAAGGCGAGGTCTACAGCAACGCTTGGAACATCCAACAGCTACGTCGCTTCTACCCTTAAGATGTTTTAAGTCATTCATGTACCTCGTTTACATACACAAAGTCTAACCGTCAAGGAAGGGTCGTCCTTGCCTCAGCAAAGCCCGACCCTCCCTCGAGGGCTAGAAGGGGGGAACCCCCTCTGCATCAAAATTTTCCTCGAAAAAATTTTCTACTAAAACAACCTTTGTGCTTTCGACTTCCGTATTGATAGCGGGATCCTAAGAACGACGAGAGTACACGTAAGCGGCAAGGCCGACCAAGCTGAGGAACTCCTACGCCTCCGGGATACGGATACCTCACTCATCACCTTCCGCGAGAAGTAACTCACGCTCGGATAAGCGATCCTGCTACCGAACAAGTCCTAACACTCGAGTAGAAAACGACTTTCGCGCCTTCTCGACTGTACCAATAATGGAATCCTTCGACCAAATGAGAGTGCACGTAAGCGGCAAGGCCGACCGAGCCGAGGGACTCCTACGCCTCCAGGATACGGATACCTCACTCATCACCTTCTGCGAAAAGTAACTCTCGCTCGGATAAATGATTCTGCTATTGACAGACAAATCGTGATGCTCGAAACAAGAGAAGAGAAGACGCAACTTTTTAAACACGATGATAAAGTGTTTAGGCCTCGGCAGCCACAAAAAAGCATGCGCATGCTACAGACAAACTATTCCTGCAGGTTCGGGCATCGGCAGGGGGAGCACCAGCACCCTCGGCGTTGTTTCCACCCTCGGCGGAACCTGGCCCGGCCTCGGACGGCGACCTGGGCAAAAGGACCTCCACCTAAGGGAGGACACCAGCACCGCGCCAGCAGGTGTCTTGGCCAAGCTCTAGCGGCTGCTACCACATCTTCCTCGGCCTGCGAAGCCGCCATCTCCCGGGCCGATGAAGTCTCCTTCCGAGCCGACTCCACGTCTGTCCGTGCTAACACCGCTGCCTCCGGCTCTGGCTCATCGCAGAGCAGCCGAGGGTTCCAAAAACTGAGCAAGAGAAGCCTAGAGCGGCAAGGCCGACCGAGCCGAGGGACTCCTACGCCTCCGGGATACGGACACCTCACTCGTCACCTTCCGCGAAAGGCAACCGACGCTCGGTTAAGTGGTTCGGCTAGCCAATAGGCAAGTCCCAGCGCTCGGAATGAGGAAGACACACAACTTCATTTTCGAATACCCAAATGTTCAGGCCTCGACAGCCACAAAGAACAAACACATATACTTGGGGTACTTATGCTACACAGACTTAGACGTCGGCAGAACCCTCGGCGGTTCTCCCGACCTACGACAAATGTCTAAGTGCTTGAAGCGGTTACATTTTGCTCCGACAAAAACCCGGTATATCTCCTTACAAACGGGACTCCGGTTCCGCTCCCATGGGTACGAACAACCTCCACACCGGGGGGCCAGCGAGATGACAAACTCCAAGCGGCTTGCCAGCGACCCATGACACCAGCGATAACGACCTCCGCCTCGGGCGGCCACACAGCTGCAGCATTGGCTTCAGGGCGAACGCTGCTGTGAAGAGGCCCTCGCCCACGTCCCCACACGAGGGGAGAGGACAAGCCATTAAGGCCGAAGAGTCGGAGGGCGCCGACCGTGGGTTTGAACCCACCGACACCGCGCCGGCGAACAACGGCCGCCCCAAAGCACACCGGCAGGTCCTCACTCCCGTCCTCGCCGAGGCCGCCCCAGAACACGAGCACCGCCCTCGCGGCGTACGACGTGCTGGGCAACCCTCCGGCGCGGCTGACGGTGCGAGGAAGACCAGGACGTGGCTGGCCCGTGCGCGGCACGACTGCCGCCCGGACGAAGGGCGGAAAGCTGCACCCTGTCCAGGGAGCAGTAGTCCGCCTTCCCCCGCATGGCTGGAGGACGCCTCCGCAAGGCTGGAGGATGCCTTTCTCCCCCAAACGCTGGGAGAAGAAAAGGGTTACCGGCCCACGCGGAGGCAACCCCCACTCGGTGCGCTCCTCCGCCTTAGCCCAGATGACGAAGATCCTTGAAGCTGAGGGCGGGGTGGAGGCCGCAGCCCGGCTTGCTTTTCCCCACCAAACTGCCCATTGGTGAGGGAATGCAGCCGGGCTGCACGACGAAAATCCTTGAAGCCGAGCGATGGCTGAAAGGTGCCGATCTCCACGAGGTCGCGCTCCTCTAACGACAGCAAGAGCAAGGCGACGCTGGAGCACCCCATCCGGGGGCTCAAAAGGTGGAAGGGCGCAATGCATGAGGGGAGGACGAAGGCATGGCCACTACCTGGGGGATCGATTCCCCTTTTATAGGCAAACCTCCTCACTTGCACCCCTTAGCGTCACGGGCGAAATCTCCACTGACATACTCCAGGGTTCTCCCCCCACGACACAGGGGCTGGGACCCACACGTCATACGAGCTGATCTGAAGCACGAAGAAGGCGAACCGCCGCACGCGAGGCATGTAACCGTCCCGCGGTTACAAGCGCTCTCCCATCTTCGCAGAAACCGGGGGTCGAAAGGGTGGACTACCACGCGACAGGCATCCAACTGCACCGCAACTGTGCGCCCCTTCGGCTTCGACCACATCCGGAGGACCGGCGCAAAGGAAGCGCGCCGGTTACGACGTGCGAGAAGTTACACCGCCACTCGCGCCAATGCTGCGCCTCCTCGACTGCGGAACCAGTACCACGACTCGAGGTAGCCCTACGCATGACCCAATAGTGCCAGTTAAAGGTGACGGCCACGGGCCAGTCAGCCGCGGGGTAGGCACGACGGTTGGTGTAGCATCCCAAAAATTCAAATTCTGAAATTTTCTCAAACTCGCTCTAAATTCAAAATGAATTTCAAATTTCATTTCAAAATGTTTGTTTGCGAGTTGATATCAGCAAATAAAATATAGTGGTCTATATTCTCTCTAAAATCCTCCTCAAAATATCCTACAAATATTTCCCCAGTGATCACCCTCAAACTCTTTCAGAAATACTGCCCAAATATTCCACCGATATATGTCCAAGTATTTTCCTCTTGAGAAATACCTTCAGAATCATTTTTCAAGTCCCTACAAATATTTTCTTCATAACTTTCTTCGTGCTCATACGTATACGTATGCCTCCGGTGTCATACGGTGAGCTCTACAAGCTAATTACACTCATATAAGACAAATCCATGCTAATCTCCCACTAATCCTCTCATCCTCCCACTAATCCTCTCATCCCTCCCCCTAATCCCCCCACCATGGCTATAAATAGAGGGGCAAGGGCCTCCTCTCATCCCACCCCAAGCCATTTCATGGCAACTCCCTTCCCCCCCACACCCACACGCCCACTCCCACTCCCACTCCACCTTCCACACAAGCACACACTAGCACAAGGATCGTTCGATCGTTCTTCGATCGTTCGTCCCCCTGTTCTTAGTTTGTTCGTTCGTTCGTCCGATCGTTTGATCGTTCGTCCGATCGTTCATGGTCCGTTCGTCCGATCGTTCGATCGTTCGTCCGTTCGTCCGATCGTTCGATCGTTCGTCCGTTCGTTCGTCCAAATAATCTTTTTCCTGCCGTTATGCTGCCGAAATTCCGATCATTCGTTCGTCCGATCGTTCATGGTTCGTTCGTCCGATCGTTCGATCGTTCGTCCGTTCGTTCATCCAAATAATCCTTTTCCTGCCGTTATGCTGCCAAAATTCTGATCGTTCGTTCGTTCGATCATTCGATCGTTCATCGTTCGTTCATAGTTCCTATTCATCGTTCATCGTTCGTTCATCGTCACTATTTACCATCACTATTTACCGTTACTATTTACCGTTACTTTTTACCTTTTACCGTTACTTTTTACCGTTACTTTTTACCGTTACTATTTACCGTTACTTTTTACCGTTACTTTTTACCGTTACTTTTTACCGTTACTTTTTACTGTTACTATTTACCGTTACTATTTACTGTTACTTTTTACCGTTACTTTTTACCGTTACTATTTACCGTTACTTTTTACCGTTACTATTTGCCGTTACTATTCACCGTTACTATTCATCGATCATCCGATCACCCCAAATTTCAACTACTCATCCATCATGCTGTCCAGTCCACCTAAGACCAGCCAGACCCATATTCCAGTTATACAAACTCCGGTGACTGTGATTTTCATTCCAGTAGGGAACTTCCAATCTGGTCACCCATCCTAGGTTTCTGCAAGTTGAGCACGCTTAACTTGAGATTCCTTCGAACCAGGCTTCCAAACTCAGATTCCAATAATTCTCGTTTCTAAATTCTTATCAAACTATTCCCTATCCAACCATGCCATCCCTTAAGCATGGTTCATGTTCCAGAAAAATCCCAAAATACTCTCGTCCCATATTCTGCCTATAACTCTCCTGTTCATATTAAGTCAGACGATTCATTCGTCACTATTCTCGCCAACAGTGAACTTCGCTGTGCTACACCACATACACCCAGCTATAAATACACCCAGCTACCCTCTCCCTCTCCACACACACGCAACACCCTCAGCCAAGGCAAACACCCCACTCACTTAGTTACTCCGCTCTGCCAGTTACACGCATAGTGTCGCTTCGTCTCCAGTCCACCCTCCTGGTAAGCACCTTCGCTCCACCACCAGCAGTATCTCAACACCACATGACACATATTCTACTCAAGACTCTACCCATCCATATATCACTATTCTGACCACTATACTAAATATTTGTTGGTATACTTGTTGGTTTGTATGTTTGCTTGTTCATGTTGCATAGTTATCAGAGCGTTCGTACCGTCTCGTGGAGGCCCGATCTACAAGTCTACGCCAGGCAGTGGAGCTAGGAGCCAGTTCCGCGAGCTTCCCCTTCCCCCTTCGCCGAATAAGCACGGCAAGCTCACTGGATCCCTTTGATGCATAAATTACCTATGATTTTTCAACCACAACCCTCAGCCTGTTATTTTATGCATGATATGATTTTGAGACAAGTTATTATGGCCACCCAAGCCGCTTGCCGCAATCAATCCTTAATATATTTGATACAAATGATTTGAGAAAAGGTGTGAGTTTTTCAAAGGAAAATGCTTTTCAAAATGTGTATGATGAAGGGTTTTCACCCTTATCACCTTTGAGTAGGGATGATCAGGGACTCCCTGGTTTAGGGGAGGGCCTAAGGTGATGGCTCAGCTGGTTTAGGCGTGAGCAGAAGGATTGTCCCCTCGTATAAGGACCGGTTTGTCATCTTTCACTACCTGTACTCATGACAAGTACAACCACTCGAGACTGTGTGGGCAGTCACTCAATCTGAACTCGTACGGTCCAACCCCAGGGTTATGAAGGCTGAGGAGCACCAGGAGGATAAGGAGGGGGAAAGTTTTGTCCGGTTTGGACATGGTGGTGGCCTGACTCCTTCCGGATAACCGTTAAGGTTAGGACGTGCGGGGAAAGAAAGAGATTCGGATTCGGATCTCAGTGATCATGAGATCGCAGAGCCGGACTAGTGGGTAAAGTGTACACCTCTGCGCAGAGTTTGAAAACCTATTCGAATAGTCTGTGTCCACAGGAATGGACGAGTCTGGTATGGTATGGCAATTAATGTTTTGTTTTCAAAAAAGGGTGTGTTTGAGAAAATGTTTTTTTAAAGGTTCGGCGGTTGAGCCGTGAGCTATGGTGGACGGGAAGTCCAGTAGCTATTTTTGAAAATGAAAACCAGTGGGAAACTGCTGAGATACCTGGATGGTTTAGTCCAGGGGATTTTTGTTCTAATATTGAAAAACTTCCTGCTCCTTTGGGAGAGGATGCGCTTTGAAAAATACAAAATGTTTTACAAAACAACCCTGCATAAAATATTGTTGTTTCTGCAAATATCCTGAGCTCCACATATTCCATGCATTATATCTGATTTCCCCATTCCGCGAGTGAAGGTGGGCTGCTGAGTACGTTTGTACTCACCCTTGCTTATTTATTTTTTTTCAGAAAAAGGAGATCGGGTAAGAGTTACGACTGTTCCCAACCTTGCCTGTGGCTGTTGGACCGCTGATTTGCTTCGCTGCGTATATCGGGCTGCTGCAGCCCCACTCTGATGATATGTCCCGAGTTGTGGACCAACTCTTAAAGTTGCTCGCCACCTTTATAGGTTTGTTGTTTGAGCAGATCTGTAATCATCTGATGTATAAATGTGTTTACTAGCCTCCTGGGACTAGTAATTGTATCACATTTGAGTCCCAGAGGATTGGGGCGCTTCAGGTGGTATCAGAGCTGTTAGGTTGGCCGCAGGACGTAACCCTTAGCCTGATCCAAAAGTTTTTCAGTCCAAACTATTTTCTTAAAAAAATTCTTGCTCTCATCCCTTCATTTCAAAAATGCTTTCCCCCTTTCCTTCTCTCAGAAGTCAGATGGAGGTCCGCTGCCAAACCAGCTTTTGCCAGAATGAAGATGGTTTTCCCAAGTTGCTGAGAGCATGCACAGTTCGCCTCGGAATCAGGAGCCAGCCAGAGTATGTTGGTCGTGAATTCATTGAGCATGGCACAGAGAAGTGTGTCATGACTGTATACATTGGATCCAGTTCGCACCATGTGGAATGGAGTGTCACTGCTGCTGGGCACAGATTCAAAGACACCTACCAAGTCGTCGCTCGCAAGGCATTGAGGGCCCTGTGTCAGATTTATGAAGAAGAAGTGGCCGACACCCCACTCAGATTCTTTCCGCCCTTTCAGAGAGATCGTCCAGTCTGGATGGCCAAGATGCGTGCATTGGAAGGGCAGCAGCTGCTTGAGGATGACCCCTCAGTCGTGTACCTCACCGCATACCTGCTCACCCTAGATGTACAGTATGATTTCTTGGCTCGGCACCACCGTCAGATGATTCCCGAGCAGAAGATGCAGAGAAGCTCAACCGTAAGCTGCATGTGGACCTCACCACAGCTCAAGCCTGTGTAGCTGCCTTGGAAAGTCGTGAAGCCATTGCTGTTGAAGCCCTGAAGCAAGCCAAGGATGAGCATGTCCAGAAGTTGATGGAGGCCTACTTGGTAACCCATAACCAACATAGAGCCCTGTGGATCCAAGAGCCCGCTCCATCCAACCCTATTCAACCCATCAAAGCTGAAGACCCCCAGATTCTTGAAGGTCACTCGGTCTCTATCAGAGGAGAGAAGAGGGCTTGGGAACTCCCGGAAGGAGCCATAGTCTTGGAAGGAATTCCAGTCTTCCCTCAGGCTATGAATAAGCAAGAGTACGCTGAATCCTCCCAAGATCCCCCGCCAGAGTTGTTTGAGCCCCTCACCATGAAGAAGATTCCAGCACTGTCCCGTGAGATCAAAGGAGAAGCTGCAAGCACCCTGCCAGCGCCGTCGCCCTCTGAGGAGCTACAAGAGCCAGTCCCGCTTGAAGAAGAGCTCAACCCAGTCTTGCCACCTCAGTCGCCGCCAGAAGAAGTCATCAACATCGGCTCCCTCTTAACCCATCTAGGAGATGTCTCAGATTGAAGTTGTGTGCAAGCCTTGCCAGAAGAAAAGCTGCTAGATCTGAGTTAGTTATGCCCAATCCTCTGCATGCATTGGGTAGTGAAGTTTTTCTTCACTTTGGCTAGAGCCCTGCATGTATGAGAGGTAATCGTGTAGTCTCGTGTTTCGAAAAACTCTAATTGTGTGGCCCCCTAGGGCATTTCAAAATGAATTTCGCTTGATGTTTTCTCCCCTTTGGAGTGCATATGTGATGCTTTAACGTTAGTGCTCATAAGTTGCATTAGCATAGTTCGCAATTCAGGAGCCGAGCAATAGTAGTTATGCTTAGCCCCCGAATTTGAGTAGTTCGTGCTTTGAAGAAACTCTATTCTTCCCTTATTCAAAACATTTGATTTGTTTGTGCTTATCATTGCTGAGCTTGTGTGTTTTCTTTTTTAAAAAGGTTTTCTCTAAAAACATAGATAACAAATTAGAGCTAATCCTCACCTTATGCTTCCATTCTCATCTTAACCCATCTCAAGAGAAAAGCACCTTACCCAAGAAGATACCGGGAAGCTTACCCTTGAAGCCTGGAATAAGCTACAGAAGAAACCTATCCAGCCGCTCAGTCAAAAGCACCGGCCATGAGAATCAAAGCACTGCCCCTGAGTCAAAGTGAGCAGGAAAGAGGACAGAAGGAGTTATTACCATACAGAGAGGCAAAGATTCTTGGAACCAGAGACCACAAACATCAGGGTCATTGACCCCACCACTCAACCATGCCCCCCGCACGCGTGCCCGCCTCCATGCGCACCACCACCGCCCCACGCCCCCTTTGCAGCGCACTACCACCACACACGCCCCCTTTTGCAGCGCACCCACCGCCATTGTCACCGGCAACAACCCCCACCCCTTGTCGCACCTGCTGCCGCGTGTCACCTGCTCCGTCATCGCCACTCCGCACCCGAGCACCCCCACTCGCTTATAAATTCCCCCACCAGCTCCCTCAACTCCCATCCCAAGCAAAGCACACACCAGATAAAATACCCTCTGCCAAATCGCAAGAAACTCCATTTTCCACTCCCTCGCCCCTAAGATCACAATGCTTGGTGATTCTTGGGTTGAAGACTGTTGTACATGGTTCAACATCTTCGGTTTCCTCCTCTGTATGATGGTAATACTATTTGATAGAATCCTCCAGTGGGAAGAGCAAAGAGAAAGAAAGGATCAGTGAAAAGAAGATAGTGAAGAGAAGATAAGAAGAAGGTTCTCCGAGAATCAACCTTGTGTCAGTCATCTCTCCGCAATCTGCTCAAGCAGCAGCAGAAGAAGGCTCTGTAACACCCTTGTTATGAGGTACTTCAAGGAGTTCAAATCCCCAAGATTCAAGAGTTCTACCCTCATTCTTTTTAAGTGGGGTAGTGTTCCAGTAAGGTTCCTGCTATGGAGAAAAAGAAGAAGGTCTGTAGCAAGCTTGTGGAAGTTCGCAAGAGGAAGGTTTGCGTGTCGGCATCGATGCTTCTTCAATAAGCTAGCTGCCAAGCGAAACCTAGAAGCCTGAAGATGATTCTTTGAGTAGCCAGAATCAGCGTTTGCAATCGGCAACCAGATGCTCCTCAAAGGCCAAATTTTGTTAAAGCTCTATCTCCTCGAAGAGTCTGCAAAGTGAAGATATGTAGCTGAAGTAAAGCTATACCCATAACCCTTCTAAGCCGAATCTCGAGGACGAGATTCCTTTTAAGTGGGGTAGATTTGTAGCATCCCAAAAATTCAAATTCTGAAATTTTCTCAAACTCGCTCTAAATTCAAAATGAATTTCAAATTTCATTTCAAAATGTTTGTTTGCGAGTTGATATCAGCAAATAAAATATAGTGGTCTATATTCTCTCTAAAATCCTCCTCAAAATATCCTACAAATATTTCCCCAGTGATCACCCTCAAACTCTTTCAGAAATACTGCCCAAATATTCCACCGATATATGTCCAAGTATTTTCCTCTTGAGAAATACCTTCAGAATCATTTTTCAAGTCCCTACAAATATTTTCTTCATAACTTTCTTCGTGCTCATACGTATACGTATGCCTCCGGTGTCATACGGTGAGCTCTACAAGCTAATTACACTCATATAAGACAAATCCATGCTAATCTCCCACTAATCCTCTCATCCTCCCACTAGTCCTCTCATCCCTCCCCCTAATCCCCCACCATGGCTATAAATAGAGGGGCAAGGGCCTCCTCTCATCCCACCCCAAGCCATTTCATGGCAACTCCCTTCCCCCCCCCACACCCACACGCCCACTCCCACTCCCACTCCACCTTCCACACAAGCACACACTAGCACAAGGATCGTTCGTCCCCCTGTTCTTAGTTTGTTCGTTCGTTCGTCCGATCGTTTGATCGTTCGTCCGATCGTTCATGGTTCGTTCGTCCGATCGTTCGATCGTTCGTCCGTTCGTTCGTCCAAATAATCTTTTTCCTGCCGTTATGCTGCCGAAATTCCGATCATTCGTTCGTCCGATCGTTCATGGTTCGTTCGTCCGTTCGTCCGATCGTTCGATCGTTCGTCCGTTCGTTCGTCCAAATAATCCTTTTCCTGCCGTTATGCTGCCAAAATTCTGATCGTTCGTTCGTTCGATCATTCGATCGTTCATCGTTCGTTCATAGTTCCTATTCATCGTTCATCGTTCGTTCATCGTCACTATTTACCATCACTATTTACCGTTACTATTTACCGTTACTTTTTACCGTTTACCGTTACTTTTTACCGTTACTATTTACCGTTACTTTTTACCGTTACTTTTTACCGTTACTTTTTACCGTTACTATTTACCGTTACTTTTTACCGTTACTTTTTACCGTTACTATTTACTGTTACTTTTTACCATTACTTTTTACCGTTACTTTTTACCGTTACTATTTACTGTTACTTTTTACCGTTACTTTTTACCGTTACTTTTTACCGTTACTATTTGCCGTTACTATTTGCCGTTACTATTCACCATTACTATTCATCGATCATCCGATCACCCCAAATTTCAACTACTCATCCATCATGCTGTCCAGTCCACCTAAGACCAGCCAGACCCATATTCCAGTTATACAAACTCCGGTGACTGTGATTTTCATTCCAGTAGGGAACTTCCAATCTGGTCACCCATCCTAGGTTTCTGCAAGTTGAGCACGCTTAACTTGAGATTCCTTCGAACCAGGCTTCCAAACTCAGATTCCAATAATTCTCGTTTCTAAATTCTTATCAAACTATTCCCTATCCAACCATGCCATCCCTTAAGCATGGTTCATGTTCCAGAAAAATCCCAAAATACTCTCGTCCCATATTCTGCCTATAACTCTCCTGTTCATATTAAGTCAGACGATTCATTCGTCACTATTCTCACCAACAGTGAACTTCGCTGTGCTACACCACATACACCCAGCTATAAATACACCCAGCTACCCTCTCCCTCTCCACACACACGCAACACCCTCAGCCAAGGCAAACACCCCACTCACTTAGTTACTCCGCTCTGCCAGTTACACGCATAGTGTCGCTTCGTCTCCAGTCCACCCTCCTGGTAAGCACCTTCGCTCCACCACCAGCAGTATCTCAACACCACATGACACATATTCTACTCAAGACTCTACCCATCCATATATCACTATTCTGACCACTATACTAAATATTTGTTGGTATACTTGTTGGTTTGTATGTTTGCTTGTTCATGTTGCATAGTTATCGGAGCGTTCGTACCGTCTCGTGGAGGCCCGATCTACAAGTCTACGCCAGGCAGTGGAGCTAGGAGCCAGTTCCGCGAGCTTCCCCTTCCCCCTTCGCCGAATAAGCACGACAAGCTCACTGGATCCCTTTGATGCATAAATTACCTATGATTTTTCAACCACAACCCTCAGCCTGTTATTTTATGCATGATATGATTTTGAGACAAGTTATTATGGCCACCCAAGCCGCTTGCCGCAATCAATCCTTAATATATTTGATACAAATGATTTAAGAAAAGGCGTGAGTTTTTCAAAGGAAAATGCTTTTCAAAATGTGTATGATGAAGGGTTTTCACCCTTATCACCTTTGAGTAGGGATGATCAGGGACTCCCTGGTTTAGGGGAGGGCCTAAGGTGATGGCTCAGCTGGTTTAGGCATGAGCAGAAGGATTGTCCCCTCGTATAAGGACCGGTTTGTCATCTTTCACTACCTGTACTCATGACAAGTACAACCACTCGAGACTGTGTGGGCAGTCACTCAATCTGAACTCGTACGGTCCAACCCTAGGGTTATGAAGGCTGGGGAGCACCGAGAGGATAAGGAGGGGGAAAGTTTTGTCCGGTTTGGACATGGTGGTGGCCTGACTCCTTCCGGATAACCGTTAAGGTTAGGACGTGCGGGGAAAGAAAGAGATTCGGATTCGGATCTCACTGATCATGAGATCGCAGAGCCGGACTAGTGGGTAAAGTGTACACCTCTGCGCAGAGTTTGAAAACCTATTCGAATAGTCTGTGTCCACAGGAATGGACGAGTCTGGTATGGTATGGCAATTAATGTTTTGTTTTCAAAAAAGGGTGTGTTTGAGAAAATGTTTTTTTAAAGGTTCGGCGGTTGAGCCGTGAGCTATGGTGGACGGGAAGTCCAGTAGCTATTTTTGAAAATGAAAACCAGTGGGAAACTGCTGAGATACCTGGATGGTTTAGTCCAGGGGATTTTTGTTCTAATATTGAAAAACTTCCTGCTCCTTTGGGAGAGGATGCGCTTTGAAAAATACAAAATGTTTTACAAAACAACCCTGCATAAAATATTGTTGTTTCTGCAAATATCCTGAGCTCCACATATTCCATGCATTATATCTGATTTCCCCATTCCGCGAGTGAAGGTGGGCTGCTGAGTACGTTTGTACTCACCCTTGCTTATTTATTTTTTTCAGAAAAAGGAGATCGGGTAAGAGTTACGACTGTTCCCAACCTTGCCTGTGGCTGTTGGACCGCTGATTTGCTTCGCTGCGTATATCGGGCTGCTTCAGCCCCACTCTGATGATATGTCCCGAGTTGTGGACCAACTCTTAAAGTTGCTCGCCACCTTTATAGGTTTGTCGTTTGAGCAGATCTGTAATCATCTGATGTATAAATGTGTTTACTAGCCTCCTGGGACTAGTAATTGTATCACATTTGAGTCCTAGAGGATTGGGGCGCTTCAGTTGGCATGGTCAAAAGCAGGCCGGCAGTAACTGCAGCGGCAGACGAGCGAAGGCAGCGGTCAAGTCACCTGCAGGCTCGCGTCCCCTCCTGAAGCGACGGGAGAGTCCTCTCCCATGGCGTGAAGACGACGCGTCCGTGCCCCATTCCTCGAACGGCTCGCGCGCGCTGCGGGCGCCAAGCGAATCGCCTGTCCCGTCGCAATAACTCCCTAATGGAGCAGGCGACACCTCTGGCAGGCGAGGCGGGCGCCGCTTCGCCTTCGCCAAAATGACCGCGTCAAAAAAGGTGCGCCACCTTATTTAAATTCATATCCTTCCCCTCCTCCTCTCTCTCTTTCTTGCTATAGGGACCGGGAAAGGGGATGTTGTGGAAAGGATCCTTCTCGACGAAGGAAGCGAGCCTCGAGCCCTCCTACTGATCAGGGGTTTGAAGGCTGGCCCCTCGGAAGGGTTTTGACAGCCACCCTAGAGCACTCGGCCTTCAAGCCCATTACTGATCAGGGGTTCGAAGGCTGACCCCTCGGAAGGGTTCGACAGCCGCCCCAGAGCGCTCGGGCTCCGTGCCTACTAATGATCAGGGGTTCGTAGGCTGGCCCCTCGGAAGGGTTCGACAGTCGCCCCAGAGCACGCAGAGTGAGGGATGACTTTGGGTACGTTCGATACATAGCCGAGGCTCGAGCTACGCTCCCGAGGTACCCTAGGACATTTCCAAGACCAGCGGGAACGATTTGTAACGGAATCCCACCGGAGGGAGGCATCGAGCCCTCGGACCCTGTCGAAGGGGTCTGGGTCCGGCAAATCACCCGCAAGTACTTTTGGAGCGCGCCTCTGGGCCACCAGCCGACCCCTAACGAACGGGGCACGGGCGTCCACTCGGATCACCCATTAGCAGCTCACTGGAAACACCATGTTCGGCGCCCTCCGAGGGCAACATGGTGCTTTCCTCCCCTCCTCCTTGCGGAAAGGCGACGCAGGGGCGTATAATAAAAGTCAGGAAAGTCCTTGATCGTCCTCTCTCTCCGGGCAGAGGCTCGGGGGCTGCTCTCGTACTCGGCTACGGCCAAAACTGTTGACAGCGTCAACAAACCAGCTTGATAACTTGGAACTCGACCACGCACCTGGGCTACGGCCGGGCCGCATGAGGGAACGATCAGACCGGCCGAAGCACCACGAAAAGCATTCAGACCTCAGAGGAGTCAAACCACTCCTCCGAGGCCTCGGGGGCTACACCCGGTGGGTGCGCTCGCGCGCACCCACCAGAACAAGGCAAAAACCGAGAAAGGCCGGTCCCCTCACCGAAAACGTGGCAAAAGCCTCCAAGCGAGTACCAACACTCCCTTCGAGGCTCGGGGGCTACTGTCGGGTACCATAATTAGGGGTACCCCCAACGCTCCTAATCATGGCTGGTAAACACCCTCAGACCAACTGATGGGTGCGGTTCAAGTCAAGACTTCGTCTACCCGAGGGACGCGATCTCACCCGAGCCTAGCCTCAGGTTGGAACAGTAGTCCCAGACGAGTTCACGTCTCGCCCGAGGGCCTCCTTAGGCAGCGGGCGCCCCCTCGGCTCTCCCGAGGCTCGGCTCAGGCAGGCTCCGTTGTGAAGCAACCTTGGCCAGACCGCCTCACCAACCGACCGCTTCGCAGGCACATTAAATGCAGGGGATGCCTGACGCCGTATCCTGACACACACGCCTCAGTCGGCCAGGCCGAAGTGACCGCAGTCAGTTCGCCCCTCTTCTTTACTGTCTAACATGACAGGAAAACAGCGCCGCTCGCTCCGCTCCGACTGCCGTGTCAGCCACCCCGGCGACGACTGACAACAAGTCACGATCAACCACCGAGTTCAGCCTCGGGCGCAACAGGAAGCTCCGCCTCACCCGACCTCATGCTCTGGCCTCGGGAGGAGGTCTCCGCCTCGCCCGACCTCAGGCTCCAGCCTCGGGAGGAGGTCTCCGCCTCGCCCGACCCCCGGACTCGGCTTCGACCCTGGTCTCGGGAGGAATCGTGTCCTCACCCGACCCCGGCCTCGGCCTCAAGAGAAGTCTCCGCCTCGACCGACCCTGGGCTCGGACCGACCGCGCTAACAGGGGATACATCATTTCCCTATTCCTAGCCTGCTCAGGCTACAAGGAACAAGACTGGCATCCCATCTGGCTTACCCCGGCGACGGGTAATGATGGTGCCCCGCGTGCGCCATAACACCAGTGGCTCTCAGCCCCTTATGACATAAAGGAGACGTCAGCAGGATCCTCACCGTGCTGCCAGCTGTGCTCCTATAGGACTCAGGCGCTCCTCCGACGGCCACGCCATCACATGTACAGGGCCCAAGCTCTCCCCCAAACGGCCATGTTGGCATGTACACAGGGCTTAGGCACTCCACTGCCGGACACGTTAGCGCATAGCTACGCCCCCCGTTGTACGTCTGGATCCTCGCCTTGCCTCTATAAAAGGGAGGTCTAGGGCCACCCTGAGGGGGGTTTGCACGAGGGAAGCGACGGACGAACTCTGTGTCTCCCACTCTCTCACGCGGCGCGCTTGTAACCCCTACTACGAGCGGCACCCCTAGTGCAGGATAATACAAGGCTTGTCCCACCTCTTGTGTTACATCCCGCGCCAACCCATCTGGGCAGGGGCACGCAGCGATTTCACTGGTCGGTCCAAGGGACCCCCCCAGGTCCGAGACGCCGACAAATAGCATTCTCATCTCTAAGATTGGTAATAGAAACATTGCAAACATCTAATTCCTTAGCCTTAGCAATTAATTTTTCATTCTCATTCTTAAGGCTAGCAAGAGAGGCATTCAATTTATCAATCTTAGCAATTAAACTAGCATTATCATTTCTAAGATTGGCAATTGAAACATCACAAACATCTATCTTCTCAACCTTAGCAATTAATTGGGCATTTTCAATTCTAAGGTTAGAAATAGTGTCATGGCAAGTGCTTAGCTCACTAGTTAATTTTTCATTTTTCTCTACCTCCTGAGCATAAGCATTTTTAACCTTAACATGCTTTTTGTTTTCCTTAATAAGGAAGTCCTCTTGGCTATCCAAGAGTTCATCCTTCTCATGAATAGCACTAATCAATTCATTTAATTTCTCCTTTTGTTGCATGTTGAGGTTGGCAAAAAGAGTAAACAAATCATCCTCATCATCACTAGAATTAGCCTCATCACTAGATGTTGCATACTTAGTGGAGGATCTAGATTTTACCTTCTTCTTCTTGTCGTCCTTTGCCATGAGGCACTTGTGGCCGACGTTGGGGAAGAGGAGACCTTTGTTGACAGCGATGTTGGCGGCGTCCTCGTTGGAGGAGTCAGTGGAGCTCTCGTCGGAGTCCCATTCCCGGTAAACATGGGCATCGCCGCCCTTCTTCTTGTAATATCTCTTCTTCTCCTTCTTCCCCCTCTTGTCGTTATCGCTGTCACTATCACTAGACAAAGGACATTTAGCGATAAAATGACCGGACTTACCACATTTGTAGCAAACCTTCTTGGAGCGAGGCTTGTAGTCTTTCCCCCTCCTTTGCTTGAGGATTTGGCGGAAGCTCTTGATGATGAGCGCCATTTCCTCGTTGTCGAGCTTAGAGGCATCGATGGGGACCCTACTTGGTGTAGAGTCTTGTTTCTTCTCCTCCGTTGCCTTGAATGCAACGGGTTGTGCCTCGGGTACGGAGGAGGCGCCTTGCTCGATGATCTTCTTGGAGCCTTTGATCATCAATTCAAAGCTCACAAATTTTCCTATCACTTCCTCGGGAGACATTAGTTTGTATCTAGGATCACCATGAATTAATTGTACTTGAGTAGGATTAAGAAAAACTAGTGATCTTAGAATAACCTTGACCATTTCATGGTCATCCCACTCGGTGCTCCTGAGGTTGCGCACTTGGTTCACCAAGGTTTTTAGTCGGTTGTACATGGCTTGCGTTCTTCTCCTTGGTTGAGCATGAAACGACCGAGCTCCCCCTCGATCGTTTCCCTTTTGGTGATCTTGGTCACCTCATCTCCTTCGTGCGCGGTATTGAGCACGTCCCAAATCTCTTTGGCGCTCTTCAACCCTTGCACCTTATTATACTCCTCTCGACTTAGAGAGGCGAGGCGTATAGTAGTGGCTTGGTAGTTGAAGTGCAGGATTTGGGCAACCTCGTCCGAATCATAGTCTTCATCCTCCGGCGATGGTACCTGTACTCCAATCTCAACAACATCCCAAATGCTAGTGTGGAGTGAGGTTAGATGGTGCCTCATTTTGTCACTCCACATATTATAATCTTCACCATCAAACATGGGTGGTTTGCCTAATGGGACAGAAAGTAAAGGAGTACATTTGGAAATGCGAGGATAGAGTAGGGGGTTCTTACTAAACTTCTTGCGCTCATGGCGCTTAGAAGTTACGGACGGCGCGTCGGAGCCGGAGGTGGATGGCGATGAAGAATCGGTCTCGTAGTAGACCACCTTCTTCATTTTCTTTTTCTTGTCACCACTCCAATGTGACTTGTGAGGAGGTGATTCCTCCTTCTTCTTGTTTCGGCACTCTCCCGATGGAGCCTTCCCGTGGCTTGTGGCAGGCTTCTCGCCGGTCACCATCTCCTTCTTGGCGTGCTCTCCTGACATCACTTCGAGCGGTTAGGCTCTAATGAAGTATCGGGCTCTGATACCAATTGAAAGTCGCCTAGAGGGGGGTGAATAGGCGGAATCTAAAAATTATAAACTTAAGCACAACTACAAGCCGGGGTTAGCGTTAGTAATATAATCGAGTCAAAAAGAGAGGTCGAAAACAAATCACAAGCAAATAAGAACGGATGACATGGTGATTTGTTATACCGAGGTTTAGTTCTTGCAAACCTACTCCCCGTTGAGGTGGTCACAAAGACCGGGTCTCTTTCAACCCTTTCCCTCTCTCAAATGGTCACCTAGACCGAGTGAGCTTCTCTTCTCAATCAAACGGGACACAAAGTCCCCACAAGGACTACCACACAATTGGTGTCTCTTGCTTTGATTACAATGATCTTGGGAACAAGAAAGAAAGAAGAAGAAAAGCGATCCAAGCACAAGAGCTCAAATGAACACGGCAAAACTCTCTCTTCTAGTCACTATTGCTTTGAGTGGACTTGGGACTTGGAGAGATTTTGATTCACTTGAATTGTGTCTTGAATTGAATGCTATAGCTCTTGTATTGAATGTGTTGGCTGAAAACTTGGATGCCTTGAAGTGTGGTGGTTGGGGGTATTTATAGCCCCAACCACCAAAGTGGCTGTTGGGAGGGGCTGCTGTCGTATGGCGTACCGGACAGTCCGGTGCGCCAGCCACGTCACCCAACCGTTAAGGTTCGACCATTGGAGCTCTTACAAGTGGGGCCATCGGACGGTCCAGTGGTGCACCGGACAGGTCCTGTTCACTGTCCAGTGCGCCTTCTGACGCCTGCTCTGACTTCTGTGCGCGCAGGCGCGCACTGTAGCATTTCACTGTTCCTCTGCAAACAACCGTTGGCGCTAGTAGCCGTTGCCTCCGCTGGCACACCGGACAGTCCGGTGAATTATAGCGGAGTGGCTCCCCAAATTCCCGAAGCTAGCAAGTTTGAGTTGATCCACCCTGGTGCACCGGACACTGTCCGGTGCGCCAGACCAGAGCAGCCTTCGGTTGTCTTTTGCTCTTTTTATTTGAACCCTTTCTTGGACTTTGTATTGGTTTGTTGTGAACCTTTGGCACCTGTAGAACTCATAATCTAGAGCAAACTAGTTAGTCCAATAATTTGTGTTGGGCAATTCAACCACCAAAATTCATATAGGAAAAGGTTTGACCCTATTTCCCTTTCAATGCCTCTGTGAGGGAGCGTGGTTCTTCATCCACTAGATAAATAATATAATCATCACCTAGAGACTTTTTAGTCCTTTGTCTCTTACTCCTCCTTAACTCCAAATCTGGAGTCTGGTCATGGACACTCGAGGGCAGAGAATATGTCCGAGATGGACCATCTAGGGCTACTACTTCTTTATCCCGCATAGGGAAGATGCTCTCAAAGAATGTCACATCCCGAGACTCCATTATTACATTTACAACGACTTCGCTTGTCTCGGAATGGACCACTAGAAATCTATAAGCTGCACTGTTATGTACATAACCCAGGAAGACACAGTCTACAGTCTTAGGGCCTAACTTTCTCTTCTTCGGCAATGGGACATTCACCTTTGCAAGGCAGCCCCAAGTCCAAAGATGCGAAAGATCTGGCTTCCTTCCTTTAAATCCTTCATAGGGCGTGGCCTCACGATTGTGAGGTGGTACCCTGTTCAGGACATAGCATATCGTGAGTACTACTTCGCCCCACCAGATGTCAGGCATCCCCGAACTTTGCAACAAAGCATTAGCTAAGTCACACACTGTTCGGTTCTTCCTTTCAGCTACCCCATTTGACTGAGGTGAATATGGAGCGATGGTTTCATGAATGATTCCACACTCTTTGCAGTACTCATCAAAAAGGTTGGAAAGGTATTCACCTCCTCTATCAGACCATAGCCTTTTAATTTTCTTGTCTAACTAGTTTTCAACTTCAGTCTTATAGATCTTAAAGTGTTCTAGTGCCTCATCTTTGGTTCTAAGTAAGTAAATATAACAGAACCTGGTAGCAACATCTATCAAGGTAAGAAAGTATCTTTTACGGCCTTTTGTGATTATACCATTCATCTCACAGACATCTGAGTAAATTAGTTCTAAAGGAGTGGTACTTCTGCCTTCAACCGTATGAAACAGTTTTCTAGGCTGCTTAACTTGCACACAAATAACATATTTTACACCTTTAACATGTTTATATTCAGGAATTAAAGACATGTCACTTAATCTCTTAATGGCCTCAAAATTCACATGACACAAACGGGAATGCCATATATCATTAATGGAATCGTTATTACAGACCACATTAACATGGTAAGAAGAATGATTGTTCAAAATAGAAAGACAGAACAAACCACCTGACTCATATGACTTTCCAACAAAAGTACCAAACTTAGACAGGACCACTTTATTAGACTCAAACACTAATTTGAGACCCTGTCGACATAGCAGCGTCACTGATATGAGGTTCCGGCTCATCGAGGGCACATAGAGTATGTCCTTCAGCACGAGCGTCTTTCTTGAAGTTAACTTTAGGTAGAACTGTCCAGTACCTCGAACTACTGCCGGAACACCATTTCCCATCAAGACTGGTGCGCTGCTATATCCCTGGAATGAATAGAACATGGATCGATCAGCACAAATATGAACAGTAGCACCGGAATCCATCCACCAGTCATCTGATGGACTTGCCATAAAGGCCTGAGGTGCATACCCTGAGGTGGAATTTACAACCACGTTCCCTTCTTTGCGCTGAGGTGGAGGACCTTTTCCCTTCCTAAGTTTGCTCCTCCGAGCTGTATGCCCGGAGACACCACAAACGTAGCAGATAAAGTCCTCCTTTTTCTTCTTCATCTTTTTGGACTTAGGTTTGTTTAGATTCTTCTGTGGAGAGTTCTTCTTCTTCTTCTGGAATTTTCTATCTCCACCCTTCTCAACAACGTGAGCCTGGAGTTGCTGGGATGGCTTGTTACTGGACTTGCACGCTCTTCCATATTTATCGCAGCTCACAACTCAGTGAGAGTCATTTGCTTCTTTATGTGGCGGCGTGAAGTCACAAAGGCTCGCCAAGAAGGCGGGAGTTTTGCCACTATTGCATTCACCTAAAAACTGTCTGGTAGGACGCAGCCATATTGGACCAAGTCCCTAACAAGGAGTTGAATCTCCTGTAGCTGCTCCATGACAGACCTTTCCTCAGCCATTTTATAGTTGAGGTAGTTTTCCGTTGTGAAAAGAGATAGATGTATCCCAACCTCTATTGCTCTCGCGTAAAGCCTTTTTTTACGCGACAGGAAAAAGTGACTACGAATTCCCCTTTTTGTTTGCGAATCCCTGTTTGTATCCTTTGAGCGCACGCCCATAAGTAGCGATCAAGGAAATCGATCAATGACTCATTGCCATTGTCAACTTTAGAGAACTCATTCTCAAGTTCAGTCCATAGACCCTTAGCGGAGGTAAAACCAGAGTACACGTCAAATAAGCGGTTCGACAAGACGTTCAACCAGACGAGACAAGCATGCCTCATTGGCTCCGTCCCACTTGGCCTTCTCCGCTAGTGCGGCGGCCTTCGCTGCATCATCAAAATCATCTGATGCAACCTGGGGAACAGCCGACGTCACTACGCAAAATAATTTTAGGTCAGTGAGCCACATGCGGGTCTTAATTTGCCAGCGCTTAAAGCTTGCGTCGTCGAACGCTTCAGGCTTAATGACATTAGAACTGGAGACCATTATACAAATTGGTTTTCTGGATTGTTGTAATATTAGAGAAATAAATTACATGCTTCCATCATATTTAAATATATTAAATATTTTAATTCTGAATAAAACAGGCATATAACTCAGATAAATGTCATATGTAATTATAACAACAACGAACAGTAGCAATTCCATTAAATGGAAACATGAAATATAGTTACTCAGATCCATTTGTAAATTAAACATGGCTTGTAGATAAAGAAGGCAGATTAAACACATAAACATAATTGTTTATATTAAGATATTGCTCTTAAAATAGCGGGTTGCTGCACTAGATAGCCTTCTAACGCTAAGTGGTGATCAAAGATCCTCGACTAACGTGTGACAGTCTTACCTTACTAAATCAGGGTTTTAGAACAAATATTATAAGCCTAGAATTCAAGCATGTATATCAAAATCAAAACAGTGTGCACAAAAATTAAAGAACAATAATGAAATTAAATAATCAGCTTACACAATAGTGAAAGAAATTACTAAGCATAAATAGTATTACTGCTGAAAATAATAATACACTAAAACCTAGACTGTCACGTCGTCTCACTACACCGCTATCATCATTGAGCAATCAAATCCGCTCACAAATTGTGCAATCACACCCAAGTAAATATTACTAGCAGGTTGCACAAAATTACTCAATAAATATAGAGAGGCGATGGGTAACTCACAGCACGTAGATTGTCTACGTGAGAATACCAGCTCAGCGAACACAAGGTTCTGTCCCAGAAAACCAAATCCGCTGCCCACGTCCGGACCTGCACGGCGGGAGGTTGACGAAGATACTAGAGCCGATGCCGGAGCCAAGGGAGACGTCCATGACACCAGTCGGAGAAGAGGAACACCGCGCAGCAGGGAGCCCAAATACCAGGTCACAGTGGACAGAGACCAGAGAAGAACCGTAGCACCACACAGATGCACGATTTCGACAACAGAGCACAGGTATGCCAAACTCGACGAGTGCAGAGGCAAATCTTCCCTCTTCCACTTGCTTAACAGTGAGACGCACACCAAAGTGAATTGGTAGAATTCGTCACCGGATCAGCAAGCCAAGAGAGAGGAGGAAGAACAGCAGAGCAAAACCAGCAAAAAGGGCAGGGGAGAGCTCGCCCATCTTAGTTGCGCAGGGATGGCGTGGAAATCACCCGAGAGCCGAACAAACCGCGCATAGAGGAGCGCCGCCATCTGCCTCCCTGCGCGCGTCCTGCGTATGTCCTGCATTTTACAACCGGCTTCTCGATGAGCCCTAGGAACCAGCCAGCCGGTGAGCTGCCTGGTCAACCGGCCCTTGATACGGCCCACCTGGCTGGCCTGCTTCCTTTTTTTAATGAAGAGAAAATTCCTTAAACAAACAACACTTAGCACTGATCGTTAAGAAACCTGTGGGGTCGACTCTGATTAACGATCCTGAAGCTTGTAACATACTGACATGTCGCCGGTCTCTATGGCTTCATAGATCACTAGCCAAAATTAACATAAAACATACCCACCTAAGACTGGACAGGAAGCATGAATCTACCTAGACCAACCCTGATTTTAAGGCGTATATTCAAGTGTAGGAACCCCTAACTTACACTAGTACACAGAAGCTCTATAGTGGCGGTTCTAAACATATTTACACTGGCGTTTTTTAGTACCGCCAGTGCTAGGGGTCAGTGGAAATCAGCATTTCCACTGGCGGTTATTTTGGAACCGCCAGTGAAAAGTGCATTTTCACTGGCGGTTTTCTTAAGGAACCGCCAGTGAAAAGTGCATTTTCACTGGCGGCTGAATAAAGAAAACCGCCAGTGAAAATGCATTTCCACTGGCGGTTTTATAAAGCAAACCGCCAGTGGAAATGCACTTTTCACTGGCGGTTTTCTTTATTTAGCCGCCAGTGGAAGTTTTCCCGCCTTTTTTCAAAATTTCAAACAATACTGAATTATATATATATTTATTTACACACACACAAACATATATATATATATATAGATCTATATTGATATTGAAAGCAACATGAAATTAAATTCTATCATACATTTATATACATCAAAGTATTCTGTTTACAACCATATATCCTTCATGCATTCTATACATCATAAGTTTTCACCTAAGCTCTAATAACTATCTCGGCTAAGAGATAATCTACTAATTTCTGTTAGTATTCTAAACTCTGGCAAAGCTAATGTTCCGGAAGCATCGTGATATTTTCCTTCTGCGGGAATGACCTCTTTCAATATGAATGTGCAGAGGTCCTCGACTATGCCATACAATGCAGCTTCGGTCAAGTTCTCCGGGTTTCCTCGTTGAAATTGCTGTAAAGGAATTTTATAAACATCATCTATTTATACTCAATAATAACACATTTGCATCTTTAATGACATAAATACATACTTGACTATTACTAATAATACCTTGTCAGGGTTCGTGATGTATCGTCCGTTCACTCTCATGAACTCGCACGCATAGAATCCACATAGGACCGATCCTTGTGGTTGCTTGTGGCACTACATAACGGGAGATTGGTTATTTAGTTGCAACATTGTGTATGATATGTATTCATAAAATCACATACTTACCGGCCAGTGATGATGGATGTCTAGTGGCACGAGTTTTTTCGACAGGTCGTACTTTCCACCTCTCATCTTATAGAATCTATAAGCACTGTGATCTCAAATAGAATCACCATGTTATTCTCAAATTTTAATCGATAAAAGTATGCATGCATAGAAAAGGCTTACAGCTCTAAGGTGCTGAGGAATTCTGCATATGTCGAAGGGTCGAAGTTCAAGGAGTCGAGCACCAGCACCTTTCCAACCTTAGGATAAATGAGGAAGCATATCCAGTGGTCCCTGTACGAATCAAATTTGTGATGCATGTGTATTGAAATTATTGATTTTATTTATGCAAAATCACACTTACTTAAAGTTGTACGGGGCTATTATGGCTTCCCTGTCTTGAAATTGAAGCATTGCATGTCCTATATAGGTGGCGTATCGAGCTTCAAAATCCTTCTTCATATCCTTTATACGCTTCTCAACTTCTTCGTCCGTCTTTCCCCGTAATTCATCATTGTCTTTCCCAATTCTAAAAGTGTGGCTTTCCTCGCATATAAGTATTGGGTTGAGATACCCAACCCTTTTACTGGCACTAGCATTGGGCTTGGTACCGTAAAGAATCTCCTGCTGATCATGTTGCATTCTGCAAGTCACACGTGCATGTCAGATATTGAAATTTTATACAGCTCACTAATAATAACACACATATGTGGAAGTATGAGCGACACTTACAATGCAAACATCGTTACAAGTTGCACGTCGAGTCTCTGAAGGTTCATCATTAACCACATGTCCTCGAATGTAACAACGGCCTTTTGGTCCGAACCAATAAAAGCATGGTCTGGTATATGCACACTGATGGTGTCGATGCCAACCGATGATGCCCGCATATACCAGTCATGCAACCTTTTAACACCAGCCGGGACCTTTCTTAGTTTCTCAAGAGGTAGCAGAGGTCTGCCCGGCACATATTTTTTAGGCACGTTTTTGTAATCTGCCTTAGTTGGCTTCTTTATTTTTGCGGCCATTGCCTCAGCCTTTTTTGCAGACTCCTCGTGCTTGGCCAAATCAACAGTTTGTGACGTGAGGCTCCGTCCAATCCCTTTCAAAAACCGAGCTGTGCCAGCAGTAGTTGCTTTACTCTTCTTTTTCTGATACGGGGACACCAATTTTGGAATAGGAAGTTTAGATTTCTTTGATGGCCTTGGATCATTTGATGGTTGTGGAGAAGGTGGATCCCTTGATGGTGGCGTAGACAGTGGGTCACCAAGAGGATGGGGAGGAGAAGGTGGTGGAGCCCTGAATGGTGATGCTTGTGGCGGAGACGGTGGGTCAGAAAAAGGATGAGGAGCAGCATGTGAAGTTTGAGGAGGTGAGGATGATGGATGTACAATAGGAGCAAAAATTTGAGAAGGCGGAGACGGTTGGGCCTGCGACGCCTGCGACGAATTCGACCAATCAACCAAATCGACATCCCTTCGAGGCCAAAGGATAAAATTGTTGATAGCTTGTCCAAGTTTCTCGATACCTTCGGGCCCAGGGATGTCTAGCATGTCGTCCTCGGATCCTTGGAGGACCGACGACACTTCTACTTTGCAATAATCATCTGGAATATCATTTCCATGGAACTTACGTCCTGGGATCGCAAGGCCTGTGGCTACTTTCTTTGTACGTTTATTGTTAATACCATATCTTATAACCAGTGTGCACGCCACAGGCCTTGTGATGTCATCAACTGGATAACGGTCCTTATTTCCCGTTGAAGCAACAGAGCTTGGTAATGTCGTACAATCTGTGGAAGCCGGCGGTTGAGCTGCTGGAATTATTTGTATTTGTGGAGTGGTCATCTGTTGAACAGACATCGCACTCGCCAACTGTTGCATCAATTCTGGAGGAGGATTCGATAGCATTTGAGACATCATGGCTTTGAACTCTTTCTTGGCCTCCTCCTTAAAATAATCCGCCATCTCTTCCTTGTATCGATCACGTTTCCTGTACAGACTTTCCCACTGTTGTCCGAATCCTTCCTTCCATCCTTCCTTAGACGAGATTCCTCGTACACGGCCAGGATGCTCAGGGTTACCGAGACCAGCTGTTAGGATGTCTCTTTCCCTTTGTGGCTTAAAAGTTCCTTCGCTCTGCTTAGCTGCCATTGTATATATGTTTTTTGCCGCTTCTTCGACAATGGGATCATCAAAAGATACACCGGTCTCGGTTTCCCTTGGTTTTCTAGCACGGAGCCAATTTGCCGCCCTTTCACCAAGTTGCTCGGACAGCGTCGGCAACCCTGCGGCCTTCTTCTCGGCGTCTTCTTGTCTCCATTTAGGAACCTGACGCTTGTAACCACCTGTGCCTAGGTGGTGGCGGTACTTGTTCTTCTTTGATAGTTCTGAATTTGCCTCACTTAGAGATATGAAATCAGGGCTGCTCCTCTGCTCTAGAAATACTGCCCACTGACCTGCTGAGATTTTATATTTTTTGGTCGGGTCCAGACCTTTCTTTGCAAACTTTGTGTTCATCTCAGACCTCCAGTTTCGGAAATTGATTGCAAGCTGCTTCATCGTGTATTCCTTCACGAGTTCTTCTGAACCCCGAGGTAGAACGAACCTCATTAATAGCTTATTCCATATTTGATTCTTCACATCATCTGGCACATCTCTCCACTGTCGTATTGTTATGTCAAGATTATCTCTAACTAAAAACCCAAGTGCATTCCGGAACTTAGGTAGTGCCTCTTCCGGAGCTAGGGGCTGACCTTTCGGGCTCACGTCTGAGATTTTGTATGTTTTGTCGGGAAACTTGTTCAGCCCCCTGTCACCTCTTTTTCGATCGCTCTGCTTCCTTTTCCTTGACGTCTCGGTTGTTGTCTTGGTCTGTTCCGGTGCGTCTTGGGTCGGCTCCGGTACGTCTTCGTTTCGTGCCACGGCTTCTTCGAGTATCGCACGAAATTCAGACACGACCTCCTATTCATGTAATAAAATGCACAAGAGATCATGCATGTGAAATCAGTAGGGTACACATACGAAGCTAAAGATGCGTACTTTTACCTCAGCTTCTTGTGGATCATAAGTAGGGTCACGTTGCAACTCACGGAGAGCGGCCCTATCTATGCTAGTGGTAGGAAAAGGGTCGCTAGGCGTTTCATATCCTTCACTGCTGGATTGTTCTTGAGCAACACTCTTGTCCATGTGCTCGGGCACTAAATCTTGGTCCTTGATCGGAGAACTCATTGAGCTATATATATACAAATACATAAGCAATAATTAAATACATATTAACACATATTAACGTAAGCAATAATTAAATTCATATTAACAAATAGTATAATTAAATACATCCTCAGGCACTAAACCCTTAACCCTAACCCTAAACCCTAAACCCTAACCCTAAACCCTTAACCCTAACCCTAACCCAAAACCCGAACCCTTAACCCAAAACCCAAACCCTTAACCCAAAACCCGAACCCTTAACCCTAAACCCTAACCCTAACCCTAACTATAACCCTTAACCCTAAACCTAACCCAAAACCCGAACCCTTAACCCAAAACCCGAACCCTTAACCCTAACCCTAACCCTAAACCCTAACCCTAAACCCTAACCCTTAACCCTAACCCTTAACCATAACCCTAACCCTAAACCGTAACCATATAGTATCGTATAGTCGTATAGTATCGTGTAGGACGGGGAGAGAGTCGCATAGGACGTATAAAGAGGGAGAGAGGGAGAATCGTATGGATATTATCGAGTTACGTATAGAGAGGGAGAGAGGGAGAGTCGTATAGGACGAGGAGAGGGAGAGAGGGAGAGTCGCATAGGACGTATAGAGAGGGAGAGAGGGAGAGTCGTACGGAAATTATCGAGTTCAGACGGATATTATCGAGTTGTGACGGATAAAATTACAATGGATATCGACATCTTAAAATTACAATGGATATCGACATCTTAAATACGGATTGTATGTCTATATTCAATTGGATGGTGATGAATCTAGACACATATACAAAGCACATACATCAACTATTGTATGAACCATATAAAAAGCATATACAAAACATATACATCTAGACACATATACATCTTTCTCTCCTCTCTCTCTCTCCCTCATCTTTCTCTCTCACTCTCTCTCTCACTCCCTCAACTCTCCTCTCTCTCCCTCCTCTCCTCTCCTCTCTCTCCTAGCCCTCTCTCTCCCTTATCTCCCTTATCTCCCTCCTCTCTCTCCTAGCACTCTCTCTCCCTTATCTCCCTCTCTCTCATTCCCTCTCCTCTCTCTCTCCCTCCTTTCCTCTCCTCTCTCCCTCCTCTCTCTACCTCCTCCTATCCCTCTCCATCCTCCTCTCTCTCTCCCGGCCCTCTCCCTCCTCCTCCCTCCTCTCTCTCTCCCTCTCCCTCCTCTCTCTCTCCCTCTCCCTCCTCCTCTCCTCTCTCTCTGTATCAGAGGCGGCGCGCGGCACGGCGGCGTACGGCGGCGGCGTGCATGGCGCGGCGGCGCGGGCCCGAGCAGGGACAATAAACGGCCGGGACAGAGGGGGGAAAGGGCGGAGAGAGAGAGGGAGGGGAGCAAACCACGATCGACGGGCGCGGGGACGGCGGCGGCAGAATGGCCGACGGCGAAGTCGAACGGACGCGCGGGCGATTTTGGCAGCCTGACGGCGTCGGGTGGAAAACTGGCGCCAGGACTTGTAAAAATTTCGGCCCCGAGCGCGCCCGCCTATATATAGGCGCCATTTCTACTGGCGGTTCACAATGACAACCGCCAGTAGAAATGATTTCTACTGGCGGTGGACAACGAGAACCGCCAGTAGAAATGTCATTTCTACTGGCGGTTCTCGTTGTCCACCGCCAGTAGAAATAGTTTTTAATTATTATTTAACATAGTTTTTATATATTGTTTTACTCTACTTTTTATTTTTTATATATTTAATTAGTATAGTTTTTATATACTACATTATGTATACATTTTATATATTACATTTAGTATATTTTTATATATTGTTTAGTATCCTCTCTCTCCCTCTCTCTCCTCTCTCTCTCTCCTCTCTCTCCATCCCCTCTCTCTCCTCTCTCTCTCTCCCTCTCCTCTCTCTCTCTCCATTTACCTCTCTCCTCTCTCTCTCTCTCTCTCTCCATCCCCTCTCTCTCTCCATCCTCTCTCTCCCTCTCCCTCTCCTCTCTCTCTCTCCCCCTCTCTCCATCCTCTCTCTCTCCTCTCTCTCCATCCCCTCTCTCTCTCCTCTCTCTCCATCCTCTCTCTCTCCTCTCTCTATCCCCTCTCCCTCTCCATCCTCTCTCTCTCCCTCTCCATCCTCTCTCTCTCCCTCTCCTCTCTCTCCTCTCTCTCTCTCCCTCTCCTCTCTCTCCATTTACCTTTTGTGAAATCCTGTTGAAAAAGTAGCACAATTACATGCTTCGGATTGTCGCTAACAATAATCAATTACATGACAAGTCCTAACAATAATCAATTACATGACAAGTATATAATCTAGGAAGCTATTGTTCTGCCTTGTCCATCGTGGCGTACCCAGGGCAACGAATTGCGTGGGATGCTTCGCTCAACGTTCCTTATCTTGGTTGGATGGTCTATGAAAAGAGACATGTCGTTGAACTGGTTAAAATCCTCTAAATCAGATACACCATGAACTCCTATAGCTTGTTGTTTTCCAGGAAAAACTACATGCTTCGGTTTGTCGGTGCTTTTCTTCTCGTTGTTAGAAATGATCCGTTCAGCATAGAAGACCTGTGCAGCACGATTAGCAAGGATCCATGGGTCATCTTTGTAACCTACCTTACTTAGATCAAGAACTCTGACCCCATAGTTGTCTACCGTGACATGTTTGTCTTCAACCCATTGACATCGGAAAACCGAGATCTGAAATGTACCATAGTCTAGTTCCCATATGTCCTCAATAAAGCCAAAATATGTAATAATCTCACCAGTTTCATCATCTATGGCTTCGCATCGAACACCACTGTTTTGTGACATGCTCTTTTTGTCCTTGGACTTGGTACAAAATGTGAATCCACTAATGTCATAGGTTTGCCATGTTGTGACCTGGCGTGATGGTCCAGATGCCAAGCCCTTGATGGTTTGTTCTTCTATTGTTTCTCCACGTGGAATGTCCTTCACCATTAGCCATGTGTTGAACCGCTGCTTATGTTGCTTCATTACCCAATCATCCGTATGCCCAGGATTTTGCTCGCGAAGCTCATTGATGTGTTGTTGGATAAATGGCTCCATTATCGTTAGCTGATGTAGGATGCTCTGATGTGCCTCAAGTACTATATCGTAATCCGGTGGGATGAAAGATTTCCGTCCCATCCTCCCGCTTCCATACAGTCTACCCTCGTGTCGTGACGGAGGCAGACCTATTGCAACCTGGTCTTTTAGGATACTATTGCAGAATGGACCTCCGGACTCAATGGCCTCTTCGGTACAGTACCCCTCTATCATGGATGCCTCGGGACGAGCACGGGTTGATACATAGCCATTCAGTATTGACATGAAACGCTCATACGTCCACATTTCATGCAAGTACATAGGACCCAATGCTTCTATTTGTGGCACCAAGTGCACCACAAGGTGCACCATAATATCAAAGAACGATGGAGGGAAACACATCTCAAACTGTGATATTGTCTCCACTGCGAATTCCTGAAGAGATGCCAACTCATCACGGCCAATTACCTTTTGTGAAATCCTGTTGAAAAAGTAGCACAACCGTGTGATTGCCATCTTTAAAAACAAAGGATTTATAGCCCTGATGGCAATAGGTAGGAATGTAGTCAGCATGACATGGCAATCATGTGAGTTGTAGTTGGTGATTGTCAGGTCTTTCATTGACACGATACTCCGTATGCTAGAGCAGAATCCGGATGGGACTTTCAAATTCTTGAGCCAAACACACATCGCATGTTTCTCATCTACATTGAGATTGTAGCTTGCTGCTGGGAGATGGTACTTCCCATTTTCTTGAAGAACGGGATGTAGTTCCTTTTTTATGCCTAAATCTACCAAGTCCATGCGTGAATTGAGCCCTTCTTTTGTTTTGCCCTTTATGTCTAGCAAGGTGCCCATTATGCTTTCAAACACGTTCTTCTGAACGTGCATACCATCGATCGCATGCCGCACATCTAACTCTTTCCAGTAAGGCAAGTACTCGAAGAAAATAGACTTCTTCTTGAATATAGCCCCCGAAGATGGTTTAGCATCCTTCCTTGTTTTTCCGTCTTTTGTCTTCTTCCCGAAAACAAACTTGATATTCCTGACTATTTCAAAAACTCTATGACCTCTATTGTTACCCGATGGAGCAGTAGAATGTAGTTCACCATTATTGTCGAAGTACTTATCCATTTTTCGCATGCGGTACCTGTGTCCTTCCAATAAAAAGCGTCTGTGCCTCATGTAAACTATCTTCCTAGATGCAGCAAGGGATACGTAAGCAGTTCCATCAATGCATACTGTGCAACCAACCTTTCCCTTAAACTGGCCTGATAATGTGAAGAGAGCAGGGTAATCGTTGATCGTAACAAAAAGAATTGCTCTCAGCGTGAATGAACCTTTACGATACTCATCCAACATTTGAACACCCGTTTCCCACAATATTTTCATATCCTCCATTAAGGGCTCCAAAAATACATCCATGTCAACTCCAGGTTGTGTAGGTCCAGAAATAAGGATGGTTAGCAAAATGTACTTCCGTTTCTGCATCAACCATTGAGGAAGGTTGTATATGGTGAGGATCACCGGCCATGTGCTATGCTTGCTGCTCCTCTCAGCAAATGGGTTCATTCCATCAGTACTCAGTGCGAACCTAACATTTCTCGGTTCATCGGCAAAGTCTCGGTGGTTGTCATTGAAATCTTGCCACTGCTTCCCATCGGCTGGATGTCGAAGCTTCCCATCGTTTTTGTGCTCATCAGAAGCATGCCAGCTCATAAGTCTGGCATCCTCAGGATTAGCGAACAAACACCTCAATCGATCGACGACGGGGAGGTACCACATCACCAAAGCAGGAATCTTTTTGAGCGCATAATAGTCTACTTCTTCTTTTTCTTTGCTCGTGGATTTTGAAGTCTTTTTTTGGGCTTTCTTTCGCTTCTTCCCTTTAGACACGGATGCAACACACTCTTCGTCCTCTCGATAGTCTTTATTCGTCTTGTACCTACTTGCACCGCACTTTGGGCAGCTCTCCAAGTCTTTATAATCATCACCTCGATAAAGGATACAGTGATTTCTACACGCGTGGATCTTCTCCACACCCATAGTGAGCGGATTGATTAGTTTCTTTGCATAGTACGTGTTAGCAGGCACATTGTTCTCCTTTGGAAGCATGTCTGCGATAATACTCAAGAACGCATTGAAGCCAGCATCAGACACACCATATTTAGCTTTTAACATCAACAGCTTTAGCACAGACCGGAGCGTCGTGAACTCTTTGGTACAACCCTTAGACTCGTCGTACAAAGGCTCTTCTGCTGCCTTCTTCAGGGACTCCATACCTTTCATTAAGAACATCGATTGATCTGTATGACGATGCAACATTGCCTCTAGCAACTCTGCATCTTCCTCAGCCATAACACTTGGCAGAACATGAGGTCTATCATGTTCATTTCCTCCAGCGTAACCATGATCAGTAACATTTTGCACTACATGTTCGCTCTGTGGAAGAGGTTGGTGTGTCTCGTGAACGAACTGAAATCTGTCGTCGATGTTCTCAGGGTTTCCAGTCGTATAAGGCGAAGAGCTACCCTCTCCATGCTTTGTCCAAATTGTGTAATCCTTCATAAATCCTCGGCATACCAGATGAGATATGATTTGTTCTGTGTCATTAAATACAGCAGCATTTTTGCAGTCCATGCATGGACAATATATGTGTTTTGTCTTTGTTCTCCAAGCATGGTTCGTAGCGACATCAATAAACCTATGGACTTCGGATATGTATGATGGATCTAGCCTTGATAAGTTATACATCCAGGATGTCCTCTCCATCACCACCTGTAAAAAAGTAACATAAAACACATGGTGAAACCCTATATCCAAAAATGTGGCTAAAATGTGAAACCCTCCCTCTCTCTCTCTCCTCTCTCTCTCTATCCTCTCTCTCCTCTCTCTCACCTCTTTAACACATGCTTCGGTTTGTCGCTAACACATGCTTCGGTTTGCAAGTCGTGTAAAATTACATGCTTCCAATAAAAGTAGTTAGACTACTTTATCTCTAACACATGGTGAAACCCTATATCCAAAATGTGGCTAATAAAATGGAGGAAAAATGAACAAAATTTGGCAAAAGAAACATAAGCCAAACTTTTTTAGCAACTAATAAACAAAAAAAATTAATACCCAAACCTATCTTTAACACATGGTGAAAGCCTAGTTTCAAAATGTAGTTAAAATTGAGCAAAAATAAACAATAACTGACAATTGAAATAATTAAACGACCAACCTTACATACAACACATTCACCATTCATAAAGCAACTAAATATGTGTTATGGATAAACTTATTTGATAACTAAACATGAAAAAGGAGAGGGAATAGACAAAAACTAACCATCTTAAGCAACCTCATTTGAGTAAATAGAGAAAATTACCTAGCTACTTCTCTCTCACATGTAAAACCCTAGATCCAAAATGTGGCTAAAATTGAGCAAGAATGAACAAAAATTGACAAAGAAACATAAACCAACCTTTCTTATCCACCTTCTTCGAAGAAATGAAGAGCAAAACCTCCCCCCTTATATTTTTTGAAATCTGGACCTCCAAAATCGCCTCCAATGGAAGCTGGCTGCGAGCATACAGTTCACTGTCGGGGGAAAGAAGAGAGCTATTTATAACAGACAGTTCACTGGCGGTTGGCTTGAAAAACCGCCAGTGGAAACACATTTCCACTGGCGGTTGTCTTAACACAACCGCCAGTGGAAATAGGATGTTTCCACTGGCGGTTCGGTTACACCAACCGCCAGTGGACATTGGTTTTCCACTGGCGGTTATGTTACACCAACCGCCAGTGGAAACATCCTATTTCCACTGGCGGTTGTGTTAAGACAACCGCCAGTGGAAATGTGTTTCCACTGGCGGTTCCAAAGCCGGGCCCACCTCGTTTTTTTTACTGGCGCGCGATAACTGAAACCGCCAGTGATAATTTTTGGGTGCCGCAGGCTATGAGCTCTTTTCTACTAGTGTTATAATATATTCAAAGTTACAATTCTGCATGCAATCTAAATATCTAAATACACTTACTCAGCAAAAATAAAGTAGGTACAAGTATATATGGTCAAGTACGCTTGTCTGGAAATGATGTTAAACCATTTCCTTTTGAATCAACGTAAAAAATCATCTCTATCGCAGATAGCAAGCACATGCACAAGCATGACAAATAAATATAAAAATAGACATCAAGCTTTATAGAAGCGTGCTATACACATTACCGACCTATATGGTTTACTAGTCAGTTGCCCGTACTTTACTATGATTTTTATATATCATATAAATAGGTACTGAGATATTTATTCAAATATAGTTATTTGTCGGGTACCATAATTAGGGGTACCCCCAACACTCCTAATCATGGCTGGTAAACACCCTCAGACCAACTGACGGGTGCGGTTCAAATCAAGGCTTCGTCTACCCAAGAGACGCGACCTCACCTGAGCCTAGCCTCGGGCTGGAGCAGTAGTCCCAGACAAATTCACGCCTCGCCCGAGGGCCTCCTCAGGCAGCGGACACCCCCTCGGCTCTCCCGAAGCCCGGCTCGGACAGGCTTCGTTGTGAAGCAACCACTACCGGAATCAATCGCTTTGCCGAGTGCCTGAAGCACTCGGCGAAGCGTTCAAAACACTCGGCAAAAGCTTTGCCGAGTGTTACACTCGGCAAAGAAGGCTCGGTGAACAGTGCATCGGCAGAGCCTTCTTTGCCGAGAGCTTTTTATCGGGCACTCGGCAAAGATCTTTGCCGAGTGCCAGAGAGCACTCGGCAAAGAAAAGCAGCCGTTACGGCGTCGAGTGACGGAGACGGTGGCTTTGCCGAGTGTCCCCTGTGACACCCGACAAAGAAGTTAGTTTTGCCGAGTGTCTTCCGTGCAGCACTCGGCAAAGAATCCATCTTTACCGAGTGCCGCTTGGGACACTCGGCAAAGAACCCGCCAGGGAGGGTCCCCATGTCAGGTTCTTTGCCGAGTGTCCCAAGCGGCACTCGGCAAAGCCGACCTCTTTGCCGAGTGCCAGGGACGTAACACTCGGCAAAGAACCTAAGCCGGTGCCCAGGTCTGTGCTCTTTGCCGAGTGTTATGACCTTGACACTCGGCAAAGAGCCTCTTTGCCGAGTGTTACACTCGGCAAAGTGACCAGTATATACCTTTTTTATTTGTTTTTTGTATTCCATCCACACAAACAGAAGATATCACATATATATCACATATATACATCACAAATATCATCACAGACATAAATAGCCAACACAAACATAAAACCGTCACCACAAACATAAATATCCATCACAAACATAAGTGTTCAACATAAGTATCAAACACAAACATAAGTCTCTAACGTCGCAAGCTCTCACATAAGTATCAAACACAGACATAAGTATTATACACAAGTACAGAAGTCTAAAACAATGAAAACACAACACTCATGGAGGTGGGCGGCTTGACCGGGGCTGCGTTGGGCTGAACCCTTCCGGAGGGTTGTTGGATGCCGCCCCAGATTGGCCCTGCACAGAGAAGAGATTGCATGTGTTATACCAGATGCATTACAAACATCTAACTACAATTTTGATACTCACAGGAGTGTGGAAGAGAGCAGGGTCAACTGGAGGGAACAATGGAGGTGGCGGAGCGATGCCCTGTGCGGCGCCAAGGCTCTGCATGTACTGGAACATCTCCGCCATCCTCTGATGATTTGCCCGGCGCTCCGCCTCCCGCTCCGCCATCATCCTCGCCTCCATCTCCCGACGTTCCCTCCTCTCTTCTTCTAGTTGGGTCTATAATATTACAAGCCAACGTTATAGTAACTCAAAGAGTAGGTATATAACTCAAGGAAGGACGAGTTACACTAACCTCGAGTTGCTGTATGCGATGCTGTGAGCTGTCGTGCCGAGGTCGTATGGCTGGACTCGAGCCCGTGCTCCTTGCTCTCACCTGAGACAGAGTGGGAGTGGAGGACGAGTCGATTACCCCGTCGGCAATCCAGTACCGCCCATGTCTCTTGCCTCCTCCGACCCTCATGAGCACATCGGTGTCGATCGGCTCGGTGCTCGGATCATAGTCTGGGCCATGGACCTCCTGCGCCATGGCGGTGTAGTCATGGAGGCGGCTGTAGACGGCGGGGTTGGTGTAGGCCTCGGGCCCGTCATCCGGGTTGTAGGTGACGTCAGACGTCGCCTTACCCTTATGGGCCATAGCATAGGCCGAGAAGGTGGAGCAAGGCCTTCCACCATGTGACGCCGACTGCAACGAAAACCAACGAGATAGTTAGAAATAATATCTAACTTAGTGCTATATATCTAAATAAAAAAGGTGGCGTACCCAAGCTTCGGCATATTGGCCCAGGTTCCGGCTGCCTTGGTGGTGGGAGGGGCCTTGCATCATCAAACGCCGTTCCCGGCTAGCTGTGTGCGCCTCGTCCCACTCAGCCGAACACCACCTATCCACCATCTGCTCCCAGCACAGAGGATGTGCGGCGCACCAATGTGGAATCATCTGCAAAGTAAACACGTAAACTGCATATCAGAAGATAAAATAAAATTCATGTATGGAGTACTGGTACCAAACATGCATGACTTTACCTGCAGGTACTGCTCCCTGGTCAACGACATGGTTCGGGCTTGAGTTTTGGTCACCTTCTCCCCAAGGACGGAGCCGTGGTAGGTGATGATGGCCTGGATGCGGGCCTCATAGTGCATGTCCACGACGAGCTTCTTACAGCTCGTGGTGGCCACCACATCCGCCCTAGCCTCGTATCCAGCATCGCATCTGAAGAAATCCTGCATACAAAAACGATGTATCCATACATTATTTCAAGAATTTGCAACGAATGCGACATATTTTACATTATACTAAGACTTACCCACAGCTCTTGCTTCACCCGCTCCGCCTTGTTATTGAATTCCCTGCCGTCCCGGTCTACTGCATCGGGGGCGACGGCGTAGTGGTCAAAGGTGAAGGCTGGGCCCGTCACTCCGGCGTACTCCACAAGTCCAGGGAAGTGTTCCCTGCACAGCAGGCCGAGGATGCCATTGGGGGGGCGACGATGACCCCCAGCATAATCCAAAACCGTCCAAGACCTGTCCAAGTGATAAATAAAAAGTATTAGTTTATATTATGATTTTGAACACATAATATGAACAAGAATGAAGAACATAAAGTTACATACCTCTCCCCTTCCGGCCGAATCAGCGGCCGTCTGTCCCGAAGTATGGGACGCTGAGGGAGACTCGCGGGGCCTCGCAGGTAGATGCTCCTCGAACTAGAGCCGCCTGAACCTGAGGCGTCCTGCTGCTGGTCGTCGTCGTCCTACTGCTGGTCGTCGTCGTCCTGAGGCGCCGCCTGCTGCTGCGCTGCCTGCTCTGCCTCGTCCTGTTGCGCTGCCTGCTCTGCATCGTCCGCCGTCCTACTCCTCCTCCCCCTCCTCCTCCTCCTCAGGAAACCGCCCACCATATTTGTCCAACAACCTGCAATTAAGAGTAAACAAATAAGCACATATAAAAAGATGTATTTAAAAATAGGTGCGAAATAAAAAGTCATATAGCATTACATCGATTAAAAATAATCTTCATATGTGTCGGGGTTAGCCGGATCATAACTCTCATCATCACTATCAAGCATTTCAATCTCCACACCATCGGAAGACGCAAGTTCGTCAGTAATGTCATTGTTGGTGACTTGTTCTCAAATGCTAAGAGTTAAGAACAAGGCAACATAAAAAGTGTTAAGTGTTAAAGTCCTTCGTCCTACTAAACATTATTCCCCTTCGGGAAACAATGAGTTTTCGGACGAAGGTCACAAGAGACATACCTTCGTAAATATAACAAGTAATGACGAAGGATTCATATAAAGCATGAAATATAAACATCATCATAGAATCATTTCTATTTTATTAACATGGAGATAGAAATGATTACAAATTACAAATGTACCTTCGGTCTTGAGAGGAGGTAAAAAGTACAAGCGTGATGCAAAAGCATATGCCAAGTCAACGTGAACAGTACGGGAGTACTGTTCATCTATTTATAGACGTGGGACGCAGCCCACGTAAAATTACATTCATGTCCATTACATTTGTCAATGACTTATGAAAATCTGTCAAGGTTCACGTAGTCTTTTCATCTCTAAGTCGGTTCCCCCCTTTGTTATCGCGACGAAGCTTCCCTGCGCACAGCTTCGGCTGTGCACCATCCTTCGTAGAGCTTGGTAATCAGCTCGTCCTTCGTCTGGTTCAGGCTTCGTCCTGACCGTGCTTCATGTTCATAATTCTGAGTCCGAAAATACCTGTTCACATAATCCACTTGGAAAACATTGTCAAATCATGTTTTTGAGGACCTTCGGAGGACGAAGGCCCCCAACAGTAGCCCCTCGCAATATTAATTTGTTAATAATAAATTCAGATTGCGATATGGACGAAGGCCTTGAGCCGAAGGTCCGAAAAAACACCTTCCCTTTGCTAGAATAGCAACATTCACTGACAAGTGGGGTCTTTCAATTTTCAACGCCCTGGGGGTATAAATAAGATCATACCGCAAACTTATTTGGTACGCACACTTGCCATCTGCTTCGGCCCACTAAATTTTTAGCTCTTGTGCACTAAGATTTGCTGGTCTTTTTGATTTTGAAGCTTCGGCCTCGAAAACAGTTTTTTAGCGTTTCCGAAGATGTCTGAAGGTAAGAAGATCCCTGCCGAGACGAAGCTGAGTCTCGACGAAGAGAAGAATTTGGGGTTCCTCATAGCGATGGCGGAGACCAATACTGAGAAAATCACCAAGGAGATTCTTGAAGGTTTGTCCGAAGATACTGGTGACAGCGACAGCTATGATGTAGAAAGTGGTGGGGAAGAGGCCGAAGATCGACCATGGCGGCCAAGTCACACGGTTTTCGGGAAAACCACTATCAAGCAGAGTCATATTGATAATATGAGGGGGCGGTATTTTCGAGATATATCTATTGTGAGGGCTGACGCTGGAGAAAAGACTTCTCCCACCCCAGAAGAAGATGAAGTCGTAATCTTCCGAAGCTGGGCTTCGATTCCCCCTAAGCAACTTTGTTGTTGAAGTCCTGAAGACATTTCAAGTCTACATTCATCAAATTACTCCCGAAGCTATCATAAGAATGGGGTTGTTTGTCTGGGCTGCGAGAAGCCAAGGTTTAGAACCAAATGCTAAAAGCTTTTGCAATATTCATGAGTTGTTATATGAGACGAAGCCCTGGGGGAAAGAACAATATCACAACAACTTTGGGTGTTACAGCTTCGGTGCCCGCTCCGGGTCAAGCCGCCCTGTGCCAACCTTTCGGAAGAGGTGGCCCGGAGCCTGGATGACAGAGTGGTTCTATGTAAAGAATGACTTATCAGCGCAAGAAAATGTTAAGAGTATCATTATGCGCCCCATCTGGCAACGCTTCGGACTTCGAAGGCCGAAGGTTGAAATGGACGAAGCAGCCGAGGAATGCCAAAGAGCCTTCGGCGTAATCTGCTCTTTCATTGGGACAAGGGACTTGGTCCAAGAGCACATTGCCTTCAGGGTATGGCCACTTGCAGAAAAGTGGGAAATGCCGAAGGAGACCATTAAAGAGTCCGACGAAGGCGGACTGGTCAGACTGAAATACACATTCAAATATGCAGATAAATTTGTTGAACCTGATGATGACTGGTTGAAAAGCATTGAAACATTAAGTGATGAACTGCTTGGGGCATATTCGAAGGCCGAAAATACTGCGTTATCAGCAGCCTTCGGAGGCCGAAAGAAGAAAAGGCTCAACCGGGTATTTGACGCAATCGGGTTTGTCTACCCTGACTATCATTATCCGGTACTGGGTCGCAAAAGAAAAATTACTTCTCCTGCGACAGAAGCTACCACAAGTGCCACTAGTGAGCCAGCGCCGCAAAGGAAAAAGATGAAGGTGCTCACCCACCGAGCGCGCTTTATTGAGCCGGCCACAGTGCCAAAATTTATTGGTGAAGTCTCTTTGGCTTCTGAAGCTACAGAACCAGCTCCAGTGCCGAAGATAGAAGAGAAAACTGAAGCACCTTCAGCCGAAAAAGCAGAAAAACCGAAGATTGAAGAGCGAAAAATATCGGAAATCTTAAGTCCTTCAGCAACTGCTGAAACAACAAAAAATCAAAAGGTCCCGTCGGTGACCCCGAGAAGAAAAAGAATGGTGAACGTGTTAGATGTTTTGGAGACAATTAAGTCTTCAAGCACAACTCCAAAAGGGACTATTGAAGTTGCTGAAGTGTCTACCGAGGCTGAAGTTGCTGAAGCTTCGAAGCAACAACCTGAAGCTGAAGCTGGGCCTTCAGAGCCCACCAAGGAACAATCTTTGGAGACCGAGAAAATATCAGAACCAGCTTTAGTTAAAGAAATTGACACTGCCGCCCCCGAAGCTCCTTCCAGCGCACGCGATTACATCGTGCGACATGCTTCGGGGAAGAAATTATCCGAAGAGGAAACTTACGAAGCTAACTACTATGCCAGAGAGCTAAAATATCCGAAAGGGGCAGTAGTGTTTAACGGGACTAATGAAGATGACTTCCTGTACTGCCTTCCTGATAATAAAGAACTATCTGTCTGCCGAGAGATGGCTAGAAGTATGGGATTCCCGAAGCTTGAAGCTGGATTATGCGCTATGACGAAGGAAGATCTCGCGGATAGTCTTGCATATAATAGCCTAAAAGTATGGGAATTAGTCGTTTGAAAAAATTTTACAATACGTAATTCATTCCTTTATCCTTATATGGATTCTTTTTGTATAGGGTTTGATCCTGAGCAACGCACTAAGAGCACAAAAGAGTGCCGAAGATGAAAGCTATGAAATTGCGTTCAACAACCTTCGATCAGAAGTTATTAAACTGAGAAACGAAGCTCTGGAGAAGGATAAAATTCTGCTTACACTGGTAGATAAGGTAAAGAAGGACGAAGCTGCTTCAAAAGCCCAGGCGGAAGCCCAAAAACGTGAAATTAAAGATCTTCAGAAACAGCTAGCTAGAGCTAAAGAGGAACGTGTGCTTGAGGAAACAAAACAAGAACTTAGTGATCATATGGTCAATAATTTAGAGCTAAGTGTTAAAGAGCTTCGTGCATCTCAGAGGAAATGCTATGTTAAATCTGTAGAATGCGTCAAAAAGATAAAATCCAGCTTCGCCAGCGTTGGCGCCTTTTCTAGTGAAGAGGACTTTTCAAGAGGCAATCCCGAAGGTCCACTGGACTGGATTAGTCACGAAGCCGAAGCCTTCGAGGAAATCCTGAGCGGCCGTGGTGACATCTGCGCTTTTTCAGGCACCAGAGGAGTTGCTGCTGTTTTGGAAAAGAAAGGTTGTGAACATATAAAATCCTTAGCTCAGTCCGAAGCTGCCCTGTCCTCTGAAGACATCAAAGATCCCTCAACCGAAGCAAGCATGGTTGGCGGTAAGTTCTTTACTGATATCTGGGACAACGGCGGCCGAGAAATGGCACAAGAAATTATTCAAAGAAGTGAAAAAGGCATCCATGATGCTAGGAAAGTAGCAGAAGCTGCCGAAAGAAGTACAGAGCCCGAAGGGCAATTAGGTATTAATTAGTCGTTCTTATTGTGTTGCAATTTTTATTTCAAACTTTGCTCGCGATTTGTAATAGTAATGAAGAAATGTTCTCTTCCCTCAGAACCTGCTGGATCGTCTGCTGACCCTCACACAAAAGGGGATGACGAAATTAAACAAATGGCCGAAGCTATCATGGATAAAGTTGTTGATCAACTTCTAAATGAGGCCGCCGAAGCAGTATTAAGAGAAGACTAGATGCTATTTAGAAAAAACATTTAAAGTGTGATCTATGTAACATTTTGTACATTTGAATGTAATATACAAGTCTCTTTTCATTATTCAATTCTTTACGATGCATGAAACTCTACATACATACCATTTTTGAGCCTTCGGCGAAAAAACACCTTCCCTTCTTTTCATGCTTCGTGAAGAAGACATTCTTCGTTAAAATTATTCTGATGAAACACGTCCATGCTTCGTAAAAATATTCTCCGAAGCTATACAATTTCGATATTGCTCTGATGAAGCTCGTCCATGCTTCGTAAAAATATTCTCCGAAGCTGTATTCCGAAGATTATCATTGTATTCCCTCGTGACTTTACACAATTTTCACTTTCTCAAAGCGTCCTTTCGAAGGTTGATACTGTGTCCCCCTCTTTTGCCAAATGCAACATGATGTATGATGCTTATGTTATGCAAAATGATGTGATGATGTTATGTTATGCAAATGACATTTGTTCCGAAGATACACACAAAATATATTCGTAAGCTCTGCATTCCCTTAGGAACGTCTTTGGAGCTTCTTCGCCTTTTACTTAGACGGTATAAGCTCTGCATTCCCTTAGGAACGTCTTTGGAGCTTCTTCGCCTTTTACTTAGGCGGTATCAGCGTTGACTTTTCGCTGTATGCTCTGCATTCCCTTAGGAACGTCTTTGGAGCAAAAAACTTACACTGCGCTCCCTTTGGAACGGCTTTTTGTAACTTCGGCAACTTACTCTGCGTTCCTTAGAACGACTTTTTGTTGCGTTGAAGGATCTTTAATAATCCGAAGGTCCTCCTTGTTACCGCAAATTTTTAAGCTTCAGCAACTTAAGCCTGTAGAGAAGATAGGTTTTTCTGATAACCAACCACGAAACTATTATATGAAAACTGAAGTGTTCTTTATTACACAGAAAACAGAACTTAAACGGAAAAGACTGCTATCAAAGTAGGATATTTGTCAATAAATGTGCTTCGACTCTGGCACAGTACTATTGACTGTACGGGCTTCAGATTGCTCTCTGAGATCCCTTTGGTGCGGAACATATTGGCTCCCTTCTGGCTGTTGGCCTTGTTGCAGTGGAGGTGGAGGCGGGGGCTGTTGCCATGAAGCTTGAGGTTGACTTGCCGAAGCTACGGAAACTGCAGGGTGGTTGCCCACGTACTCCGGGATGTAAGGCTGATGGTACGAAGCAGTATGCATGACCTGCTTCGGCTGTCCCTGTTGCGCTGCAGCTTCTGCTAGCTCCTTTTGTTTCTGGATGGTGACATGGCACATCCTGGTGGTATGGCCCTTGTTCTCACCGCAGAATAAGCAAAATGTCCTCCTTGGTTGATCTCCAAATCTCCCGCCGAAGCCCCTGGCGCCTCTGCCTCTTGGAGCTGGTGGACGAAAGAAAGTTTGCTGTTGCCCCGAAGCCTGTGAGGAGCACTGCGGCCTGTTCTGCTGACTCCCCTTATCATCATTTTGAGTGTTGTGGATGGACCTGACATGTCTCGGATAGAATCGTCCCCCGAAGCCCCTGGTCATCTCAGAAAATCTGAAGGCCTCCTCCCTTCTTTGGCGAAAGTCATTATCAGCACGAATGTACTCGTCCATCTTTTGGAGTAGCTTCTCCAGAGTCTGAGGAGGCTTCCTCGCAAAGTATTGGGCTGCAGGTCCAGGACGAAGCCCCTTGATCATGGCTTCGATAACAATTTCATTGGGCACCGTTGGTGCCTGCGCCCTCAAACGCAAGAACCTTCTGACATACGCCTGAAGGTATTCTTCATGATCCTGAGTGCACTGGAACAAGGCTTGAGCAGTGACCGGCTTCGTCTGAAATCCTTGAAAGCTGGTTAACAACATATCCTTCAGCTTCTGCCATGAGGTGATCGTTCCTGGTCGAAGGGAGGAATACCAGGTCTGAGCAACACTCCTGACGGCCATAACAAAAGACTTCGCCATGACTGCAGCATTGCCCCCATACGAAGACACTGTTGCTTCATAGCTCATCAAGAACTGCTTCGGGTCTGAGTGGCCGTCGAACATGGGAAGCTGGGGTGGCTTATAGGATAGAGGCCAAGGTGTGGCCTGCAGCTCAGCGGACAAAGGAGAAGCATCATCGAAAACAAAATTTCCCTGATGGAAATTGTCATACCAGTCATCTTCGTTGACGAAGCCCTCCTGATGAAGGTCTTTCTGGTGAGGCCTTCTGTTTTGCTCATCGTGAGTAAGATGGCGAACTTCCTCAGAGGCTTCGTCTATTTGCCGTTGCAACTCAGCTAGCCGGGCCATCTTCTCCTTCTTCCTTTGCACCTGTTGATGTAGCATCTCCATATCCCTGATTTCTTGGTCTAGCTCTTCCTCCTGAAGCGTCGGGCTGACGGCCTTTCTCTTCTGGCTTCGGGCCTCCCGAAGAGAGACGGTCTCCTGGTTGTGGTCCAGCGGTTGCAGTGCTGCAGCCCCAGTCGCTGAAGCTTTCTTCGGCGCCATAGCGAAGGTCTATAGCTTCCGAAGGTGTTCAAAAAACTCGAAGTGGAAGTGAGTTCACCGGAGGTGGGCGCCAATGTTGGTGACTTGTTCTCAAATGCTAAGAGTTAAGAACAAGGCAACATAAAAAGTGTTAAGTGTTAAAGTCCTTCGTCCTACTAAACATTATTCCCCTTCGGGAAACAATGAGTTTTCGGACGAAGGTCACAAGAGACATACCTTCGTAAATATAACAAGTAATGACGAAGGATTCATATAAAGCATGAAATATAAACATCATCATAGAATCATTTCTATTTTATTAACATGGAGATAGAAATGATTACAAATTACAAATGTACCTTCGGTCTTGAGAGGAGGTAAAAAGTACAAGCGTGATGCAAAAGCATATGCCAAGTCAACGTGAACAGTACGGGAGTACTGTTCATCTATTTATAGACGTGGGACGCAGCCCACGTAAAATTACATTCATGTCCATTACATTTGTCAATGACTTATGAAAATCTGTCAAGGTTCACGTAGTCTTTTCATCTCTAAGTCGGTTCCCCCCTTTGTTATCGCGACGAAGCTTCCCTGCGCACAGCTTCGGCTGTGCACCATCCTTCGTAGAGCTTGGTAATCAGCTCGTCCTTCGTCTGGTTCAGGCTTCGTCCTGACCGTGCTTCATGTTCATAATTCTGAGTCCGAAAATACCTGTTCACATAATCCACTTGGAAAACATTGTCAAATCATGTTTTTGAGGACCTTCGGAGGACGAAGGCCCCCAACAGTCATTGCCTTCAAGGATTACTAAGTCATTATCATTTTGCACCTCATCCTCCTCCTCATCAACAACCATTTCAATATCTACGTCCATTCCGATAGCTTCGGTTAAGTCTATCTCAAATCGCCCTTCTAGCCCATCTTCTTGGAAAAACTCTCCATCAAATGTGTCCGGGTCTAAGTTGTAATCTTCATCGTTAGGAACAGGTAACCTCCCGTGCGGCGATACCTTATACACAACATCCCAACCCTTAAGATGTTCTTTCGTTTGACACGCATATGGGAGATAATACACTTGTGTGGCCTGTTGGGCAACGATATAGACATCGTCTCCTGCTAAGGTGGAATCTTGTCGAATTTCGACTATCCCAAGATTAGAATGTGTCCGTCTCGTCACTTGAGGGTCAAACCAATGACATTTGAATATCACTGGAGTAAGAGGTTTGGAACCATAAAAATTGAGCTCATATATTTCTTCGATTCGTCCAAAATAATCGACATTGTCAAGGCCCGGCGTAAAGACCCCAGAACACGTTGTTTTCCGATTGGGCCGACTTTTGTCGTAGTGTGTTGTGCGAAAACGGTATCCATTGACGTCATACCCAGAATATTTCTTGACCCTATAAGCAAAGCCGTTGGCTACTTGTCTCAATTCGGCACTCATAGACGGATCTCTTTGGCCCTGCAAGTATTCGCAAGTTAAAAGACGCTAAATTGAGTTTAAAGACGTATCTCTTTTACAAACTAAGCACGTACCTTATGTTTGAACCAGGAAATGAAATCGGGCAACCCATTTCTCGCACCCTTTCTAAGAAGAGCGTCATATTCCTGTGGAGTGGGGTCCCTTGATCGACGCCAGAATTCATGAAGAAATTGTTCCATGTATAGCGTCACCTCTTCAAGGTTGGTCAATACGTATAGCATGATATGCCGCCACTCTTCATGTGTCAGGGTCTTGGTGGTCGAGCCACTTGCGCTTCCGAGTTGGCCTCGAAATATGCTAAGGTTCGATTCATTGTCGCCATCATTGTAACGAGGGGGTGGATTATGCACGCTCGGCAGTTTGTCACCATAATAAGTTGTTGTGAAGTTTGAGACCTCCTCTAGAATGTATGCCTCTGCAATGGAAGCCTCGATTTTGCATTTATTTCTACATTTCTTTCGAATAGTCATTAGACATCTCTCGATTGGATAGCACCAACGTCCCTGCACGGGGCCCCCCATTCGTGCCTCATAGGGGAGATGAAGAATCAAATGCTGCATTGGATTGAAGAAGCCAGGTGGTAATATCTTCTCAAGCTTACACAGTAACACGGGGGCCAATCTTTCCAAGTCTGCAACCACGGTCCGAGATAACTCTTTTGCACAAAGCTGACGGAAGAAATAGCTCAACTCTGAAAGCGCTAGCCAGACATGCTCAGGGACATAGCCTCGAACCATCGCAGGAAGAATCCGTTCAATCCATATGTGGAAGTCATGACTCTTCATCCCTAAGACTCGCATAGTAGATAAGTTCACCCCCCTACTCAGGTTAGCTGCATATCCATCAGGGAACATCAACATCTTTATCCACTGAAGTACTTCCTTCCTCTGGGCCCTGCTTAGGACGAAATCGGCCTTAGGCCTTCTCCACGTCTTTCCGCCACTTGGCGGCTTCATCTCTAGTTTTGGTCTATCACATAACGCTGCCAGATCCACTCTTGCCTTCACATTATCCTTTGACTTATCAGGAATGTCCATAATTGTTGCCCACAGTGCCTCGGCAACATTCTTTTCAGTGTGCATCACGTCAATGTTGTGTGGAAGAAGCAGGTCATCATAATAGGGGAGCCGAGTCAAGCCAGACTTATGTGTCCACATATGCTGCTCACCATATCCCACAAAACCACCTTCTGTATTGGCCACGAGCCCATCTATCTGTTGACGAATTTCGGCACCAGTCATCGTTGCAGGTGGGCGGTCTGTCACTACGACACCTTTTGTAAAGTTCTTGATGTCTAGGCGGAATGGATGGTCAGCAGGAAGAAATTGTCGATGTTTATCGAAGGACGAATATTTGCCACCCTTTTTCAACCAAATGAACCTGAGAGCTTCCTTGCAAACTGGGCATGGGAATTTACCGTGAACACACCAGGCACAGAATAGCCCATACGCCGGTAAGTCATGCATGGAGTACTGGTACCAAACATGCATTCTGAAGTTTGTCTTCGTAGCTCGGTCATATGTCCATACCCCTTCCTCCCAGGCACGTACCAATTCATCGATCAAAGGCTCCATGTACACGCCCATTTTGTTCCCCGGGTGTCCGGGAATTATCAACGACACGAATATATTCTGCCTTTGAAAGCACACACCAGGGGGGAGATTGATTGGGATAACAAACACGGGCCAACATGTGTACGGGGCAGCGCTCATTCCATAGGGATTGAACCCATCTGTGGCCAACGCAACACGTACATTACGAGCCTCTTCGGCTTTCTCACGGTGAATGTCATCAAAGTGTTTCCATGCTTCACCATCTGACGCGTGCACCATCTTGTCAGGATTGTATCGTTTTCGATTTTTGTGCCATGTCATCTGTTTCGCGGATTCCTCTGTCATGTAAAGACGCTGGATCCTCGGTATGAACGGAAGGTGTCGTAGGATTGTCAAGGGGATGTCGAGCTGCCTCTTCTGTCCATCACCAGAGTCTACCTCCATAAACCTAGACGAATTACACTTGGGACAGTACTTTGCCTCCGCGTATTCTTTCCTAAATAGCACGCAGCCCTTCGGACAAGCATGAATCTGCTCATACGTCATCTTAAGTGCACGAAGTAGTTTCTGTGCCTCGTACATGCTCTTTGGCAGAACGTGATCATCCGGAAGCAGACTCCCAATAACTGTCAACAAGCCATCGAATGCATCTCTACTGATGCTGTACTGCGACTTGAACGCCATTACACGCCCAATGGCATCCAGTTGAGAAACCTTTGTCTGGCCGTGAAGGGGCTTCTGTGCCGCGTCGAACATGTCGTAGAACGCCTTTGCAGTCGGCTCTGGCTCGTCATCCATACATCCTCCCGTGTACTGTGCCTCCTAATAGTCGTTCAACATATCCGCTACCCCCGCATCCGCGTCATAATCCTCGACACGTTGTCTCAGCACCTCTTCTCTCGTACGATGCGCTTCACCATGAAATATCCACCGAGTATAGCCCGGCGTAAATCCATTCTTCCAAATATGTTCTACCATGGTCTTCTTTGGTTTTCTTTTCCGGTTGTCACATTTGCTGCACGGGCATGGGACTAGACTCGCTCCTTTAGCAGCTTCGCCATATGCCCGTTCCACGAAATCATCGGTCTTTCTAATCCATTTAGTGGTGACATCGTTCCTTCCTCTACGGCCCGTGTACATCCACTCACGGTCCTCCATCCTCTAACATATATAACCGAGTATAGTTTAATATAGACATGTAATGCATGTACACTACGTTCCTACCTTCTAATAGGTGACGATAGGTCCTAATCCCACCCGCGGTTGCGTAGATGGAGTTAGTTTTCATGCTCTACTCCGATCCGAGATAGAATTTCGGCAGCACCTCCCCGCTGTTCTCCGGATACACGTCCTGGCAGGGAGAGTGTACTGTCCGGAGAACAACAGGGAGGTGACGCCGAAACTCTATCTCAGACCGGAGTAGAGCATGAAACTAACACCATCTACGCAACCGCGGGCTGTCCAAAAAACGTGGACAATTCGAAACTGATACATTTGTAGATATGCAAAGATCTGCATATCTACACCGTATCACTTTCGAACGGGAGACGCCTAACTGGGTTAGGTGATCTACGACCATGATGCGGATGTAGAGGTTATACCTAGGGTGGCAGTGGAGTCAGGCTAGTGGGGCTGTGGCGGGTCGGTGCAGTGGCGACGGGACGCGGTGCAGGGAGACCCGCAGCGGCTAGGAAGACAAGTATCTTCTCTGTAAAAAAGAAACACAAGACTGTTAATACAAAAGCCTAGCAACAGAAAATTTCGGCAGCACCTCCCCTGCACGGGGAGGTTTCAAAATCCTGCAAATAAAACTATCAGCACGATGGCTGACATCCACGCATAATTCAACGGCACGATGGCCGACAATCCACAATACTACATATTAACCTAATCATGCACGTATATAATTAACTTAATATTAAAACTAATCATTTCATATAAATCATACACGTATAACATAAATCAAGTAATCACCTTAGAGGTTTCGGCACGGGCGAGGCGACGGGGCGCGGGCGAGACGACGGGGCGCGGGCGAGACGACGGGTCGCGGGCGAGGGCACGGCGGGGAAACGGCGGGGTCACGACGAGGAGTGCGGCGGGGGCACGGGCGGGGGCGGTGGGCGAGGAAACGGCGGGGGCACGGGCGAGGGCGAGGGGTTAGGCGAGGGGCACGACGACGGGCGAGGGCGCGACACGACGAGGGGCACGGCACGGCGAGCGCGAGGGCGAGCGCGGGCACAACACGACGAGCGCGGACACGGCACGGCGAGCGTAGTCACGGCACGGCGAGCGCGGGCACGGCACGGCGAGCGCGAGGGCGCGACACGACGAGGGGCACGACACGGCGAGCGCGAGGGCGAGCGCGGGCACAACACGACGAGCGCGGACACGGCACGGCGAGCGTAGGCACGGCACGGCGAGCGCGGGCAACGGCACGGCGAGCGCGGGCACGGCGGGCGCGGCTTCGGCGAGCGCGAGGGCGAGCGCGGGCGCGCGGCGGCGGCACGGGAGCGCGCGCGGGCGAGGGCGCGCGACGGCGGCGGGCACGGGAGCGCGCTCGGGCGAGGGCGCGCGGAGGCGGCGCGGGCACGGGCGCGCGGCGGCGGCGCAGGCGAGGGGGCACGGCGGCGGCGCGGCGCGGGCGCGAGGAACGGCACGGCAGCGGCGGCGAGGGAGCGGCGACGGTGAGGGCGTGGCGTCGACGGCGGTGTTGAGTGAGTGAGAGAGAGAGTGAGGAAGATGCCCGCTGGCCGTTGTATGTAGGGCGCTTTGCCGAGTGCCCGTGATCTGGCACTCGGCAAAGTTTTTTTTAATTTTAAAATAAGCTTTGCCGAGTGCCAGATCGCTGGCACTCGGCAAAGCCGTCTTTGCCGAGTGTCCCTTGGGCGACACTCGGCAAAGACTCTTTCCCTATTCTTTGCCGAGTGCCACGCAGCTGGCACTCGGCAAAGAAAGCTTTGCCGAGTGTCTTATCCAGACACTCGGCAAAGTATATTTTTATTTTTTTGATTTTGTCTCCCAAACTTTTTGTGGTATGTTCCTACACTATGTAGACCTACATGTATCATTTGTGGACAATTATAACATAGTTTTCAATCGTTAGTAGATTTAGTTTGTTTTTTTGAAATTCTTCGGAAAATTCAAATTTGAACTGCAGGTCACTCGAAACTTGGAAAACCGTGCATGAAAAAATGATATTCATGTTACTTAGCATAAGTTACGACCGATTTCAGATGCTTACCGGAAACTTCGAGCAACATGCTCACTAAACATGGCCGTCAACTTGGCATGCACATGTTTAAAAATTGTATAAAACACAAACAAAGTCAGAAAATCATGAAACTTGTCCACGTGTCATGATATCATATGTAGAGGCTGTGATAAAAATTTTAGAATGTTTGGAGAAAGTTGTGAGACACTATGTGTAGAAACCTAAGAGGACTACACATGAAATCATAGAGTTTCAATGTGAATCTAGAAGGTTTCTACACATAGTGTCTCACAACTTTCTCCAAATATTCTAAATTTTTTATCACAGCCTCTACATATGATATCATGACACGTGGACAAGTTTCATGATTTTCTGACTTTATTTGTGTTTTATACAATTTTTAAACATGTGCATGCCAAGTTGACGGCCATGTTTAGTGAGCATGTTGCTCGAAGTTTCCGGTACGCTTCTGAAATCGGTCGTAACTTATGCTAAGTAACATGAATATCATTTTTTCATGCACGGTTTTCCAAGTTTCGAGTGACCTGCAGTTCAAATTTGAATTTTCCGAAGAATTTCAAAAAACGAACTAAATCTACTAACGATTGAAAACTATGTTATAATTGTCCACAAATGATACATGTAGGTCTACATAGTGTAGGAACATACCACAAAAAGTTTGGGAGACAAAATCAAAAAAATAAAAATATACTTTGCCGAGTGTCTGGATAAGACACTCGGTAAAGCTTCCTTTGCCGAGTGCCAGCTGCGCGACACTCGGCAAAGAAGCATCTTTGCCGAGAGCCGACGGTTGGCACTCGGCAAAGACTGACGGCCGTCAGCTTTGGGACGGCCGCTGACGACCCTTTGCCGAGAGCCCCCTTTGCCGAGTGTTTGACACTCGGCAAACATGTATTTGCCGAGTGTGGACCTGTACCGAGTGTCCTACGCTCGGTAAAGACGCTCGTTACCGAGAGCCGAGCTTTGCCGAGTGCGACTCTCAGCAAAGCCATCGTTGCCGAGTGCCCGAGAAAAGGCACTCGGCAAAGCGTCCGGCACTCGGCAAAGGCTCGGATTCCGGTAGTGAACCTTGGCCAGACCGTCTCACCAACCGACCGCTTCGCAGGCGCATTCAATGCAGGGGATGTCTGACGCCGTATCCTGACACACGCGCCTCAGTCGGCCAGGCCGAAGTGACCACAGTCACTTCGCCCCTCTCTTTTACTATCCAATATGACAGGAAAACAGCGCCACTCGCCCCGCTCCGACTGCCGTGCCAACCACCCAGGCAAAGACTGAAAACAAGTCACGATCAACCACCGAGTTCGGCCTCGGGCGCAACAGGAAGCTCCGCCTCGCCCGACCTCAAGCTCTGGCCTCGGAGGAGGTCTCTGCCTCGCCCGACCTCAGGCTCCGGCCTCGGGAAGAGGTCTCCGCCTCGCCCGACCCCCGGACTCGGCCTCGACCTCGGTCTCGGGAGGAATCGCGTCCTCGCCCGACCCCGACCTCGGCCTCAAGAGAAGTCTCCGCCTCGCCCGACCTTGGGCTCGGACCGACCGCGCCAACAGGGGATACATCATTACCCTATCCCTAGCCTGCTCAGGCTACAAGGAACAAGACCGGCATCCCATCTAGCTTACCCCGGCGACGGGTAATGATGGTGCCCCGCGTGCACCATGATGCCGGTGGCTCTCAGTCCCTTACGACAGCAAGGAGACATCAGCAGGATCCTTGCCGCACTGTCAGCTATGCTCCTACATGACTCAGGCGCTCCTCCGACGGCCACGCTATCACGTGTACAGGGCTCAAGCTCTCCCCCGACGGCCACATTGGCATATACACAAGGCTTAGGCACTTCTCTGCCGGACACGTTAGCGCATAGCTACACCCCCCATTGTACGTCTGGACCCTCTCCTTGCGTCTATAAAAGGGAGGTCCAGGACCATCCTGAGGGGGGTTCGCGCGGGGCAAGGAGCGGACGAACGTGCTCCCACTCTCTATCTCACTCTCCCTCACGCGACGCGCTTGTAACCCCTACTACGAGCGGCACCCCTGGTGCAGAATAATACAAGACTTGTCCCACCTCTTGTGTTCCATCCCGCACCAACCCATCTGGGCAGGGGCACGCAACGATCTCACTTGTCGGTCCAGGGACCCCCCCGGGTCTGAAACGCCGACAGTTGGCGCGCCAGGTAGGGGCCTGCTGCGTGTTAACGAACACCTTCCCGTTGAGTTCTAGATGGGGAGTCTTCAGCAACCTCTTCAGCCCGGGACGGTGCTCCGCTTCGGGAGTCTCGAGTTCATGTCACTCGACGGCAGCTACGACATGGTACTCCTCCCCCCGCGGCGCGACGACAACGACGGTCTTCGACTCGCCCGGCGGCGGCGAGCTCAGCGACAACAGCTCCCCGCGGCAGAAGAGGAGCACTCCGGTCATCCTCGCCACCCTCCTCACCGGAGAAGGCGAAGACGGGGCAACCATGGCCACACAGGAGGCAGCACCTTGTCGGCTGTCGCACCAGAGCGAGTCGACGACGCTGGCACACCCCCGGGGGACATGTTGGGCATTGTCCTCGCACCTGAGACGACGGCGGGTGTCACTTCCCCGCGATGTGTCAGCCCCAAGCGGACTGATGACGCCAGCACCCTCGTAAAGGACCTGCTGGGCGTTACCCTCGTACCTGAGATGACGGTGTGCTTCGCCCCCGACGCGACTTCACCACCGTCCATCGACCAAGAGGTACCGTCCATTTTCTATCTCGTACCTTTTTGGTTCAGCTTCGATCCACCTAGCGACCCCGCTACGGTGAGCGCCTTTGTAAAGGCGTATCCAAACCTTCCGGGTACCACATGTGGTCGACCTGGGACTGACTGACAGCCGTCTCAACCTTCGGACCGGCGGGTTCTGAGGAAGAGGACGACCCCGACTCTGGTTGGGATTTCTCTGGCCTCAATGACCCCGGTGCCATGTAGAACTTCATGTCCGCATGTGACCACTGCCTCTCCGGTTGTTCTGACGATGGCCATGACCTTGACGACGAAGGTTACGGCCAAGTCGCGAGTGTTTCCATGTCGATCAGGGAGATCACAACGAAGGCAACCACCTCGGTATGCCGGAGGTTGATGATCCCCCTAGGCCCGCATCTCGCGTTGACATCCTGCGGGAGCTAGCTATGGTCCCAGTCCCTGCGGGGGGTCAGGACATACAGCTCGAGCAAATCCATGAGATGCAGGCCCGGGTCGACGAGGAAGCAGGCCGGCTTGTGCTGCTCCGATAGAACATCAAACAGGAGTGGGTAGGCCGAACACTCGCCGGAGAAGCCTGTCATTGGGCCCAGGACATCCGGTGCCCCATCGTCGACAATGCTAGGGCAGTGCTACCCCCGGCCGTCAGTAAGTCTGGCCAAGACCTAGCTGCAGCGGCGATGCTACTTCGAGCCATGCTGGAGCCATCCACCACCGAGGGACGGCGTATCCAGGGCGAACTCAGGGATCTCCTGGAAGGCACCGCAGTTCGACGAGCTGAGAGCTCCGCCTCCCGGAGGCGAGCTGACCCCTCGGAGCATCACGCGGTGTCCTCCCGACGCATTCGGGAAGCCTCGGTCCATCCCGAGCGCACGCGGGATGAGGCGCCTGCCGCCCGGGATCGCCTCGGTAACGGGCACCACCATCTTGACCATCGAGCCCGCCTTGACGAGAAGGTGCGCTGAGGCTACCATCCCAGGCGTGGGGGACGCTGCAATAGCGAGGAGGATCGCAGTCCTTCGCCCGATCCACCCGGTCCGCGAGTCTTCAGCCGGGCCATACGACGAGCGTTGTTCCCTGCCCGTTTCCGAGCCCCGACTACCATCACCAAGTACTCGGGGGAGACGAGGCTGGAGCTGTGGCTCGCGGACTACCGACTGGCATGCCAGTTGGGAGGGGCGGATGATGACAACCTCATCATCCGTAATCTACCCCTTTTCCTCTCCGACGCCGCCCGAGCCTGGCTGGAGCATCTGCCTCCTGTGCAGATCTCCGACTGGGATGATCTGGTCAAGTCTTTCGCGGGAAACTTCCAAGGCACGTACGTGTGCCCTGGGAACTCGTGGGATCTCCGAAGCTGCCGCCAGCGGCTAGGGGAGTCCCTCCGAGAGTACATCCGGCGGTTTTCGAAGCAGCGCACCGAGCTGCCCAACATTACCGACTCGGATGTCATCGGGGCTTTCCTCGCCGGCACCACTTGCCGAGACCTGGTGAGCAAACTGGGGCGCAAGGCTCCCACCCGTGCGAGCGAACTGATGGACGTCGCCACCATGTTCGCCTCGGGTCAGGAGGCGGTCGAAGCCATCTTCCGAAAGGAAAAGCAGCCTCAGGGAGAGCCGAAGAAAGATGCTCTCGAGGCGTCCGGCCAGCAGGGCACGAAGAAGAAGCCCAAGAACAAGTCGCAAGCAAAGCGCGACGCCGCTGACGCGAATCTCATCGCTGCGGCCGAGCACATGAACCCTCAGAAACCTCCTGGAGGGGCCGGCACGTTCGACAAGATGCTCAAGGAGCCGTGCCCCTATCACCAGGGGCCCGTCAAGCACACCCTCATAGAATGTGTCATGCTCCGGCGCTACTTCCATAAGACCGGGCCCCCGGCGGAAGATGGTAAGGGCCATGACAACGACAAGAAGGAGGGCGGCAAGGAAGAGGAGTTCCTGGAGGTCCGCAACTGCTTCATGATCTACGGTGGGCATGCGGCGAACGGCTCGGCTCGACACCGCAAGCAGGAGCGCCAGGAGGTCTGCTTGGTGAAGGTGGCAACGCCAGTCTACCTAGACTGGTCCGACAAGCCTATCACCTTCGACCGAGGCGACCACCCCGACTTTGTGCGAAGCCCAGGAAGGTACCCGCTCGTCGTCGATCCGATCATCGGCAACGTTAGGCTCTCCAAAGTCCTCATGGACGGAGGCAGCAACCTTAACATCATCTACGCCGAGACCCTGGAACTCTTGGGGGTTGATCAGTCCGAGGTCCGGGCTCGTGCGGCACCCTTCCACGGGATCGCGCCCGGGAAGCGAATCCTCCCCCTCGGATGGATCGACTTACCCGTCTGCTTCGGGACTCCCTCCAACTTCGAAAAGGAAGCTCTCACCTTCGAGGTCGTCGGGTTCCGAGGAACCTACCATGCGGTGTTGGGAAGACCATGCTACGCCAAGTTCATGGCCGTCCCCAACTACACCTACCTCAAGCTCAAGATGCCGGGCCCGAACGGGAACATCACCGTCGGATCCACGTACCGCCCCACGTACGAATGCGACGTGCAGTGTGTGGAGTACGCTAAGGCCCTCGCCGAGTCCGAGGCCCTCATCGCCGACCTGGAACGCCTCTCCAAGGAGGCACCCGACGCGAAGCGGCACGCCGGCAACTTCGAACCAGTTGAGGCGGTCAAGTCCGTCTCTCTCGACCCCAGCAACGACGCTAGCAAGAAAGTTCGGATCGGCTCCGAGCTCGACCCCAAATAGGAAGCAGTGCTCGTCGACTTTCCCCGCGCGAACGCCAAAGTCTTTGCGTGGAGTCTCTCGGACATGCCCGGCATACCGAGGGATGTCGCCGAGCACTCACTAGACATCAGAGCTGGAGCCCGACCCGTGAAGCAAACCTTGCGGCATTTTGACGAAGAAAACCACAGGGCCATAGGCGAGGAGATCCACAAGCTACTCGCGGCAGGGTTCATCGAAGAGGTATTCCATCCCGAATGGTTAGCTAACCCTGTTCTTGTAAGGAAGAAGGACGGGAAATGGAGGATGTGTGTAGACTACACTAGTCTAAACAAAGCATGTCCGAAAGTTCCCTACCCTCTACCTCGCATCGATCAAATCGTGGACTCCACTGCTGGTTGCAAAACCCTGTCATTCCCCGATGCCAACTCAGGCTATCACCAAATCAAGATGAAACAGTCCGACCAGCTCACGACTTCTTTTATCACGCCTTTTGGCATGTACTGTTACACTACAATGCCATTTGGTTTGAGGAATGCAGGCGCCACCTACCAGAGGTGCATGAACCACATGTTCGGAGAACACATCGGCAGAACGGTCGAGGCTTACGTCGATGACATCGTTGTCAAGACGAAGAAAGTCTCCGACCTCCTCTCTAACCTTGAAACGACATTCAAGTGTTTGAGAGCAAAAGGCGTGAAACTCAATCCCGAGAAGTGTGTCTTCGGAGTCCCCCGAGGCATGCTCTTAGGATTGATCGTCTCCGAGCGGGGTATCAAGGCCAATCCGGAGAAAATCGCGGCCATCACCAACATGGGACCGATTAAAGATTTGAAAGGAGTACAGAGGGTCATGGGATGCCTTGCGGCTCTGAGCCGCTTCATCTCACGCCTTGGCGAGAAAGGCTTGCCTCTGTACCGCCTCTTAAGGAAGGCCGAGCGCTTCACTTGGACCCCCGAGGCCGAGGAAACCCTCAGAAACCTTAAGGCGCTCCTTACAAATACACCCATCCTGGTGCCCCCCGCTGCAGGAGAAGCCCTCTTGATCTACGTAGCCGCGAGCACTAAGGTGGTCAGCGCCGCGATCGTAGTCGAGAGACGGGAAGAAGGGCATGCACTGCTCGTCCAGAGGCCAGTCTACTTCATCAGCGAGGTGCTTTCCGAGACCAAAGTCCGCTACCCACAGATCCAGAAGCTGCTCTACGAAATGATTCTGACACGGTGAAAGTTGCGACATTACTTCGAGTCTCATCCGGTGACTGTGGTGTCATCCTTCCCCCTGGGGGAGATCATCCAGTGCCGTGAGGCCTCGGGTAGGATAGGAAAGTGGGCAGTGGAACTCATGGGCGAAACGCTATCATTCGCTCCTTGGAAAACCATAAAATCCCAGGTCTTAGCAGACTTCCTGGCTGAGTGGACTGACACCCAGTGTAACACCCTAAATCCGTCAATTGAAAACAACTTAGTTTATATTATTAATTTCTAGTAGAAGGAAAAAATTATGTTTTCAAGTAATGAAATGGTGATTTCCTAATTGGATAAAATTTTGCCAATTGTTTGATGCATAAATCCGAAGCACAAACTTTGTTTGACTTGATTTGTAAATCTAATACATTAACGTGTTGTTTGGTTTATATGTTTGTAATGTAATAAGTAACAAGTAACGTTAAATCATGTTTGTTTAAGTCCAATCGTAATCGGATACCACACTAGAAATTGATACCAGCCTATTCAAACTTGTTACCGCTGGTAATCGAATGTAAACCATTACCGTTACCATTTACGTTACATTTTAGGAACCAAACGGCACCTAATTTAATTTGGTGAGAAAATCTCATGTTATAAAATAATAGTGAGTTGTTAAAATAAGTATTTTTGAAGTGTTGATAATATCCTTAAATGTATTCAAGTATAAATTTGTTATTTGGATTTAATTCTTGGGCGGAGTTTCTTTCTCTAAATAAATATATAATAAGTTGCTAGAAACTTTTTGAGAAAGATATATTTTTTTTACATGTTAATAATATTTTTGGTTAATTTATGTTTTTGGAATATATTAATTATATATATATTATGAAACAAAAATAGTAATTAAAAAAAGAAAAAATGAATTTCGAAATAAATAAATAAAATAAAATAAAAAGGAAATAAAAAAAAGAGACGAACGCACACATCCAAATTAAGAAAAGAAAAAGAAAATGAATTTAAAAAAACAAAGAATTTTCCAATGCATGTACGCTCGGCTTTCCCAGCCCAATTGCTCAACCGCATGCCTCCCTTTCCTCTCTCTATTACACTTACAAGCGGGCTCCACCACTCCATTTTCTTTTCCCTGACTTTCTTCCTCGTTTGAGCAAGGTGGCCGTCCGCACGTCCCTCGCTCTCGTGAATGAAAAAGAAAAAAATGGCCGCTGTTGGACCGCACTCACCAGCTGTTCATCACCTCGCCTGGCTTCCTTTATGTGGACGGTGTCCGCTCCTCGTCCGTTACCAGCTGTTCCTATGCGGCCGCCTACGCTCGTTCATCTCCCCACCACTACTGCTACAGCCTTCATTATCCGACAGTTTCTCGTGTCATTTCATCTTCACGCTGTTACCTCCATTGATGGCCTTCAAGGCACCTTCAAGCTAGCGCCTCTATCCCTCCCCTGCTTGTCTATATAAGCCCCACTCACCAACCGTGTGTTGCTCGCCATCCTCTGCGCTTGCTCAACTGCGTCTGGTGCTGATGAGCCCGTGCCTTGCTCGCTCGCTCCTCCATATGCATCTGCCCCTACCCGCGCATAGCCACCATATGCCACCACCGCCATGCCCTTTGGAGCTCGTGCAGGAAGCCTCCCCTGCTCTCCCTGTCGCTAGCGATAGCACATCTACGTTCCCCGTATAGTCCTCCGCCGATTCACCACGCCCGCGCCAGCATCGTGGCTGCTCGTGGAGTCTCCTGTCGTCGCTGTGACTCCGCGACGCCGGTGCCATACTACCTCCTCGCCGCTGCTCATCACTCACCGTCGGCGTTTTATTCGCCCTGGAGCTTCCTCTTCCCGTCGTTGGAGTTCGCCGTCGCGCCCTCAGTACTGCCCTCTCCAAGCGCTAGAAGGTGTCAAACGCTACTCTGCCCGGCTACTCGTCCAGAGGTAGAAGACGATAGAAAGTCACGTGCTAGCACTTGTGATCTATGTTTATTTGTGTATTTATCCTTGCAGAATTGTTTTGTTTATAGAATAATTATCTAGGATTTAAATAAGTTAGAATTTATTTTGTTAGCTTTAAAATTATGTTATAAACGTTGTTAATTAATGCTTCCAACAATTATTATATTGTCATAACTTAATTATAGTTTTGTAATTACTTTATGTAGTTACCAAATTAAGAAAATAAAAAATATATAGTTTTTATTTTTTTAACAAAAAAAAAAGATAGTTATAGTGATATACAATCTGTATAAAAAAATGCAAATTTACAAGCTACCACTCACTGGTTATAGATAAATAGAAGCTAGCCTCAACGTCGGATTTAATTATGTAATTTTGATTATTTGAAATCTAAACAATTTAGAAGCAATTTGATAATTATGTGATTAACATTTTCAATTGATGTTTACACTGGTTTTCGTATTTTTGCAATATAAATTGGAGTTATGTTTAAACGTAGTTTTGCTAACAAGAAATTAAAAAGCTAGCGCTTATGTTTCTACCAGCAAAAATATAATATAGTCAGTTATTCAGTTTGGTATCCTTGTTCATAAAATATAATTTAGTTTAATGTTAAGTTCGATAAATATAAGTACATTGCCTAGAGTTTTATAAAAAAATGATAGTTTATATAGTTTCCTTTTAAATAATTTAGATCATATGTTCCTAAATTAAAACTAAATATAATCAATAGATTAATTATCTTTTCTCATAGTTTATTAATTAGGCTTATATTTCAATTTGTCCATAACTAGTAATATAGGCGTGATTAATATGTTCATCAAATTAAATCCATATTATTTATATATATCACTTAGTTTTTCCTAAAGGATAAAATAAAGGAATTAGTGCTCATGTTCTTTTTATAATTAAAATATTAGTTTACATATTGATCTTGAATATAGCTTTCTTAATAATCATACAGGACATGTGTTTTCTTAATAAAAAAAATAAAGATATTTATTTGTTTCATTATCTTTCCACATAAAACATGTTTAGGCTTATATATATTAGCTTCTCGTCAATTATTGTCTAATAATGTGTTTCATAACTCATTAACCATAGATATATAACATATATCTTTTCTAAGGTTTCATAATGTTCTAATGTGATTTATCATTTTATGAACCCTTAATCGTAGACATACCACATATGATTTCTATAAACAATTAAAATGGTGAACCTAATATTTATTTATAATTAAGATATTTTTAAGCTTAAGTTTTATGCTATAAAATATAAAACCAAACCTTTTCAAAAAGAATATATTTTGCTATAACCTTTGCTTGTGTTATTGAAGTGAAAACGATCCTATTAATATGTGTTCTTTTATTCTAGAATATGGTGAATGTTGTATGTTATTGAGTGGTGTTTGTTTCTTCTTATTTGTTTGTGTGATATTCAGTGGTTGATCTAATAGTTGAGAATCAAGTGCTATTCCGTGGAAGAACCTCAAATTTTCAGTAAGCAAGGCAAGTGGACTTCTCCCTCTGCATACTCTGTTTGATCCCAAACAATACATTTAATAAAGTTTATTCTTTTGGATATATATGCATAATTTGACGGGTTACCTATTCAGATACACCTAACCTTTCCAACCTTATTCCTTGATCAAACCTGGGAATTATACTTTACCTTCGTAGCTATGCTATCGCTACAACTTAACTTTATGCAGTCACTCCCGCTTATGATATTAATGTTCCAAAATGGTAAGTTTACATTATTGTTGTTAACCCGATGGTTAAACAAGATCATTGCATATTAATTGGAACATGGAGTGACCACCCGGGATAACAGTGCAACCACAAGTGCTATCATGGCTCTGGCTTTGGTAATTAGCTTTATATGCTTAGTGCCTGGCAACCTTACCTGAAATATGGGCAAGAGGGGGAGCGGTAGGTGTTGGCAGCCCACGTTAACATGGGGACGTATTCTTGGCTAAGGTACCTCACCCAGGGGGCCACCACCATCGTCTTTAGAAACCTTAGCGGGTTGCTTCGTATTAAGTGTATTCTGTGAAAGCCTCATAGTGGATCCCTAGCCACTCACCTCGGAAGTGTTTACGGGTTTTGGCCGACCCAGGCTAGAGGGGATACACGGCTTGTGGGTAAAGTTGTACCACCTCTGCAGAGTGTAAAACTGATATATCAGCCGTGCTCACGGTTAAGAGCAGCCTGGACTCCTCACATGATAATTGAACTTGAAGATGGAAATAAATCGAGATCCGATGATCTGCCAATGGTTTGCTTAAGTGGTTTCACTTAAGTGTTTTTGATATACTCTTATATTCATATTCCTTTTTTAATGGGAATACTTGGGATTCACACTTATTAGTAAGATAGGTGTTGTTAATAAAATGTTGACCAACTAAAATGCTTACTGCTCAGCCTTAGCCTCACCTTGTTAAACCTGCATTAGTTTTTCCCCCACTTGCTGAGCCCCGACCATAAGTGAGCTCACCCTTGCTTAATTTTGATCAGAAGTTGCAGATGAAGATATGATGCTGAACTCCATGGATGCTAGTCTAGTGATACCCCCGGTCATCTTCCTATGGATGGATGTCCTTGTTTCGCTGTACTTTGATGAATAAAGGTTAAGACATATTGTCTGTTCGAAGTGTAATATGTTAATATAATCGTTATTTACGCTTTTATGCATTGTCCTTTTGATATATTACACTTGTGACGTCAACATATGTGTGGAAATAGATCCTGGCACACATATGCTATGCACCCGGCTCTGCCCTTGGGAAATAGGTGTGACAGAAGTGGTATCAAAGCAATGTGACCGTAGGTCGCTAGATTAGTTAGAAATGGAAAGCCCAGTCAGTCGTTCAAAACTTGACTTAATTGTCTCCATAAAAACTTACTTTATATCAAAACTCGTCTCTTTTATTTTCAACTCTTCTTGTCTGATTCTTCGTCTATCAGAAGGTTCTAATGAGAAGCATTGCAAGATGATCAAGCTAGGATTGCGGAACTTGAAGCGAAGTTTGCTCGAAGAAACCTTTTCAAAGCTTTCGACGATGCCCTATTCTCTGTCTTATCCCCACTCCGCAAGAAATTTTGTTATGGATCCCCTGGATCTATTATTTGACTTCTTGGTTAGGTTGATAGGATTGTTCTTTAGTATTAAGATTTTCGACTAGATCGGTAAAGACGACATTATATTATAGTGGTTTTCTAATCCATAATATTGCTTGACTTCTTATACTTTTGTTTCCTTGCCATTGTATTGCCATTCTTAGGCAATATCTACCTTGATATATTAAACTTTTGCCTCTCTACTTTTCTCCTTGATAATGCTTTCTCCCTATTGAATTCTTATACTTTTGCTTTCGTGCCATTGTATTGCCACCCTTGCGCAATATTTACCTTGATATTAAACCTTTGCCTCTCTACTTTTCTCCTTGATAACACTTTCTCCCTAACTCACTTTATATCCTTGGTTGTATCATTTATCCTCACTTTAATAGTTCATGGTTATCTTATTTCACTATTGGTCACTGACAAATATGTCTTGTCTAACTCCTTGATAATTCTTACCCAACTCCTTGATGTTATAATATCTTTCTTATTCCAAACCTCGTCTCACCTTTTGTTTTGGTTGAATGAGTAGAATTGGATTGTGTTGTGCTGGTATGCTTGAGTTCATTGTCCTTTGTGTTCATGTTTGATTTACTTCTTTGAAATGATTGTTGGTGTATTGTGTGACTTTTGTCCACAATGACATCAGTTAGCTAGGTAAAACCTTAGATGGGTTTTCTCTGCTCTCTATAATCTGTCTTTGCTCAACCCTTTCGTCCCTTCCATTCTTCCATACCCATACTGATGTCTAGGGATGAAAACAGTCGGAAACGGTCGGTAAACACTAAAACCATTACCGTTTTCATATTTTTTATCGGAAACAAAATCGAAAACGGTAACTCCGGAAACGGAAACGGCATCGGTATTTCGGAAACATCGGAAACGAAAGTTCGGTGCGGAAAATACACCGGTAACGGTCGAAATCTAAAATACGATCGGTAAACATATCAAACTTCACAATAAAACAAAATTGACAAAACATCACAAATACCATAAGTTCACAATTCATGATATAACAAGTTCACAAGGATCATAAATTTATAATATAAAAAGTTTACAAAGATCACAAGTTCACAATATAACAAGTTCACAGTATAACAAGTTCATAAAGATCACAAGTTAACATACTCAAAGTTCACAATTCACAATATCCACTCGATTTAGTTGACGTGACATGCTTACTCATGAAATATTTTTTCCTTACATAAAGGTTTTTTTCACAGCCTCACAGGAAAACCCTAAAATCTAGTGTGTGGAAAAGACAGACTGTCAGCTCTCTATCATTATATATTACTAATACATAACATGTGCATAGAAAATGATGGATTCGTTCGAGAGACCAAATCGTTAATCTGAACTGCCTTCCAACACCATCTAACCCCCAAAAAATCTTAAAGCGTCCAAAAAATACAAAAATAAGTAATCCTTATCCAGAGATGTACAGGCGATGCGAAAAAATCACATGCTGGAAAATTCCGAAAAAATTCCGAAAAAATTCCGAGACACAATTCCGGAAATTTCCGAGACATAATTCCGGTAATTTTCGACAAAAACCGGTAACCGATGGAAACGGTCGGTAAAACACCACGCCGATTCCGATACCGATTCCGATAGAAAATTCCGAAAACCGATTCCGTTTTCAAAAAATACCGTTACCGATAAATCCGATCGAAAAATTTCGAAATCAGTTTCCGGAATTCCGAAAAATTCCGAAACCGTTTTCATCCCTACTGATGTCAGACCTTGGAATGTCAACCTCTAGTGATGTCACTAAATGCAAAGAATGTGGTGTGTTGGCAAATCAAAACAACACTATAAATAAAATAGTTGATGAACAGACATTCAAGACACAAAAGGATACACAACCAAACAACAGACAAATGACCTTGGAACATGTTGTTGTTGTGAGTACTATGGAATTCCTTGTCGCCAGATCAGTACAAACGAAAGTGAAACTACAAAACAGAAGAACCAGATTTTATTTTCTGGCATTAACAGACAGATATCTCCTCAAGAACAACTAATAGCAGATTTTCTCATACCTAATGCACTGTCAGTTGATGAATTACAAAGTATTCCAGAAAGGAAACATCACAAGGATGCCTAGCCCCAAGAAGAAACACAGGAGTGTTACATTGATGGATGGACTATTACTTGCACACAGTTTCAACCTCGTGGTCGCATCAGGTCCATGAAACAAAAATGGAAGCATGGAAAAAGTCAAGAAATAACTTCAAGAAAAGCTTGTTATCTATGTGGACGTGAAGATCATTACCTTCGTAACTGTCCTGAGAAGAGTTCACTACCAGACACCTTTAAGATAAAGCTATCTCAGTCTCCAGACATGGAATATGAACAAAAATGCACAGAAACTTCTACTAACATCGTGAAGAACAACAAAAGGAATAGGAAAATGTTTGGATACATGAGTAGTCCACCTCAACCGCAAGAAAAAGCCACGAAACACATGGATACCCAAACAGAAGAATCAAGTCAGGCTCAACTATACGAGACACAGACACCCAATCAACCCTCATCCCCTACTGGTCAAGTAAAGTTGACTCGCAAAGAACTCAAAGCAAGAGGTGCTTGCTACTATTGCAAAAATGAAGAACATATTATTCGTGAATGCTCCAAGAAGCGTATAGACCAACTAAAGAAGAAGACGGTGAAGCAAGACCCAAACAATAATCCAGAAGACCAACCAGTTATAAGTACGATGATGAAGATCGCTTGATTTGTAGTCATTGCGGAGCGAAGAAACAATAAGTTCCTTAAGTTTAGAAGAGTTCAATGTGAACCAAGAACCTACGAGTAACCATATATCACCATTGTTTTCTTGCTAGCCTAATCTCGAGGACGAGATTCTTTTTAAGGGGGTAGATTTTGTAACACCCTAAATCCGTCAATTGAAAACAACTTAGTTTATATTATTAATTTCTAGTAGAAGGAAAAAAATTATGTTTTCAAGTAATGAAATGGTGATTTCCTAATTGGATAAAATTTTGCCAATTGTTTGATGCATAAATCCGAAGCACAAACTTTGTTTGACTTGATTTGTAAATCTAATACATTAACGTGTTGTTTGGTTTATATGTTTGTAATGTAATAGGTAACAAGTAACGTTAAATCATGTTTGTTTAAGTCCAATCGTAATCGGATACCACACTAGAAATTGATACCAGCCTATTCAAACTTGTTACCGCTGGTAATCGAATGTAAACCATTACCGTTACCATTTACGTTACATTTTAGGAACCAAACGGCACCTAATTTAATTTGGTGAGAAAATCTCATGTTATAAAATAATAGTGAGTTGTTAAAATAAGTATTTTTGAAGTGTTGATAATATCCTTAAATGTATTCAAGTATAAATTTGTTATTTGGATTTAATTCTTGGGCGGAGTTTCTTTCTCTAAATAAATATATAATAAGTTGCTAGAAACTTTTTGAGAAAGATATATTTTTTTATATGTTAATAATATTTTTGGTTAATTTATGTTTTTGGAATATATTAATTATATATATATTATGAAATAAAAAAATAGTAATTAAAAAAAGGAAAAATGAATTTCGAAATAAATAAATAAAATAAAATAAAAAGAAAATAAAAAAAGAGACGACCGCACACATCCAAATTAAGAAAAGAAAAAGAAAATGAATTAAAAAAACAAAGAATTTTCCAATGTATGTACGCTCGGCTTTCCCAGCCCAATTGCTCAACCGCATGCCTCCCTTTCCTCTCTCTATTACACTTACAAGCGGGCTCCACCACTCCATTTTCTTTTCCCTGACTTTCTTCCTCGTTTGAGCACGGTGGCCGTCCGCACGTCCCTCGCTCTCGTGAATGAAAAAGAAAAAAATGGCCGCTGTTGGACCGCACTCACCAGCTGTTCATCACCTCGCCTGGCTTCCTTTATGTGGACGGTGTCCGCTCCTCGTCCGTTACCAGCTGTTCCTATGCGGCCGCCTACGCTCGTTCATCTCCCCACCACTACTGCTACAGCCTTCATTATCCGACAGTTTCTCGTGTCATTTCATCTTCACGCTGTTACCTCCATTGATGGCCTTCAAGGCACCTTCAAGCTAGCGCCTCTATCCCTCCCCTGCTTGTCTATATAAGCCCCACTCACCAACCGTGTGTTGCTCGCCATCCTCTGCGCTTGCTCAACTGCGTCTGGTGCTGATGAGCCCGTGCCTTGCTCGCTCGCTCCTCCATATGCATCTGCCCCTACCCGCGCATAGCCACCATATGCCACCACCGCCATGCCCTTTGGAGCTCGTGCAGGAAGCCTCCCCTGCTCTCCCTGTCGCTAGCGATAGCGCATCTACGTTCCCCGTATAGTCCTCCGCCGATTCACCACGCCCGCGCCAGCATCGTGGCTGCTCGTGGAGTCTCCTGTCGTCAGTGTGACTCCGCGACGCCGGTGCCATACTACCTCCTCGCCGCTGCTCATCGCTCACCGTCGGCGTTTTATTCGCCCTGGAGCTTCCTCTTCCCGTCGTTGGAGTTCACCGTCGCGCCCTCAGTACTGCCCTCTCCAAGCGCTAGAAGGTGTCACACGCTACTCTGCCCGGCTACTCGTCCAGAGGTAGAAGACGATAGAAAGTCACGTGCTAGCACTTGTGATCTATGTTTATTTGTGTATTTATCCTTGCAGAATTGTTTTGTTTGTAGAATAATTATCTAGGATTTAAATAAGTTAGAATTTATTTTGTTAGCTTTAAAATTATGTTATAAACGTTGTTAATTAATGCTTCCAACAATTATTATATTGTCATAACTTAATTATAGTTTTGTAATTACTTTATGTAGTTACCAAATTAAGAAAATAAAAAAATATATAGTTTTTATTTTTTTTAACAAAAAAAGATAGTTATAGTGATATACAATCTGTATAAAAAAATGCAAATTTACAAGCTACCACTCACTGGTTATAGATAAATAGAAGCTAGCCTCAACGTCGGATTTAATTATGTAATTTTGATTATTTGAAATCTAAACAATTTAGAAGCAATTTGATAATTATGTGATTAACATTTTCAATTGATGTTTACACTGGTTTTCGTATTTTTGCAATATAAATTGGAGTTATGTTTAAACGTAGTTTTGCTAACAAGAAATTAAAAAGCTAGCGCTTATGTTTCTACCAGCAAAAATATAATATAGTCAGTTATTCAGTTTGGTATCCTTGTTCATAAAATATAATTTAGTTTAATGTTAAGTTCGATAAATATAAGTACATTGCCTAGAGTTTTATAAAAAAATGATAGTTTATATAGTTTCCTTTTAAATAATTTAGATCATATGTTCCTAAATTAAAACTAAATATAATCAATAGATTAATTATCTTTTCTCATAGTTTATTAATTAGGCTTATATTTCAATTTGTCCATAACTAGTAATATAGGCGTGATTAATATGTTCATCAAATTAAATCCATATTATTTATAAATATCACTTAGTTTTTCCTAAAGGATAAAATAAAGGAATTAGTGCTCATGTTCTTTTTATAATTAAAATATTAGTTTACATATTGATCTTGAATATAGCTTTCTTAATAATCATACAGGACATGTGTTTTCTTAATAAAAAAAATAAAGATATTTATTTGTTTCATTATCTTTCCACATAAAACATGTTTAGGCTTATATATATTAGCTTCTCGTCAATTATTGTCTAATAATGTGTTTCATAACTCATTAACCATAGATATATAACATATATCTTTTCTAAGGTTTCATAATGTTCTAATGTGATTTATCATTTTATGAACCCTTAATCGTAGACATACCACATATGATTTCTATAAACAATTAAAATGGTGAACCTAATATTTATTTATAATTAAGATATTTTTAAGCTTAAGTTTTATGCTATAAAATATAAAACCAAACCTTTTCAAAAAGAATATATTTTGCTATAACCTTTGCTTGTGTTATTGAAGTGAAAACGATCCTATTAATATGTGTTCTTTTATTCTAGAATATGGTGAATGTTGTATGTTATTGAGTGGTGTTTGTTTCTTCTTATTTGTTTGTGTGATATTCAGTGGTTGATCTAATAGTTGAGAATCAAGTGCTATTCCGTGGAAGAACCTCAAATTTTCAGTAAGCAAGGCAAGTGGACTTCTCCCTCTGCATACTCTGTTTGATCCCAAACAATACATTTAATAAAGTTTATTCTTTTGGATATATATGCATAATTTGACGGGTTACCTATTCAGATACACCTAACCTTTCCAACCTTATTCCTTGATCAAACCTGGGAATTATACTTTACCTTCGTAGCTATGCTATCGCTACAACTTAACTTTATGCAGTCACTCCCGCTTATGATATTAATGTTCCAAAATGGTAAGTTTACATTATTGTTGTTAACCCGATGGTTAAACAAGATCATTGCATATTAATTGGAACATGGAGTGACCACCCGGGATAACAGTGCAACCACAAGTGCTATCATGGCTCTGGCTTTGGTAATTAGCTTTATATGCTTAGTGCCTGGCAACCTTACCTGAAATATGGGCAAGAGGGGGAGCGGTAGGTGTTGGCAGCCCACGTTAACATGGGGACGTATTCTTGGCTAAGGTACCTCACCCAGGGGGCCACCACCATCGTCTTTAGAAACCTTAGCGGGTTGCTTCGTATTAAGTGTATTCTGTGAAAGCCTCATAGTGGATCCCTAGCCACTCACCTCGGAAGTGTTTACGGGTTTTGGCCGACCCAGGCTAGAGGGGATACACGGCTTGTGGGTAAAGTTGTACCACCTCTGCAGAGTGTAAAACTGATATATCAGCCGTGCTCACGGTTAAGAGCAGCCTGGACTCCTCACATGATAATTGAACTTGAAGATGGAAATAAATCGAGATCCGATGATCTGCCAATGGTTTGCTTAAGTGGTTTCACTTAAGTGTTTTTGATATACTCTTATATTCATATTCCTTTTTTTTAATGGGAATACTTGGGATTCACACTTATTAGTAAGACAGGTGTTGTTAATAAAATGTTGACCAACTAAAATGCTTACTACTCAGCCTTAGCCTCACCTTGTTAAACCTGCATTAGTTTTTCCCCCACTTGCTGAGCCCCGACCATAAGTGAGCTCACCCTTGCTTAATTTTGATCAGAAGTTGCAGATGAAGATATGATGCTGAACTCCATGGATGCTAGTCTAGTGATACCCCCGGTCATCTTCCTATGGATGGATGTCCTTGTTTCGCTGTACTTTGATGAATAAAGGTTAAGACATATTGTCTGTTCGAAGTGTAATATGTTAATATAATCGTTATTTACGCTTTTATGCATTGTCCTTTTGATATATTACACTTGTGACGCCAACATATGTGTGGAAATAGATCCTGGCACACATATGCTATGCACCCGGCTCTGCCCTTGGGAAATGGGTGTGACACCCAGTTACCGACAACTCCAATCCAACCCGAGCTCTGGACCATGTACTTCGATGGGTCACTCATGAAAACAGGAGCAGGCGCTGGCTTGCTCTTCGTTTCACCCCTCGAAAAGCATCTTCGCTACGTCATTCGCCTCCATTTTCCGGCGTCAAACAACATGGCGAATACGAGGCTCTAGTTAACGGGCTGCGCATCGCCATCGAGCTAGGGGTCCGGCGCCTCGACGCTCGTGGCGACTCGCAGCTTGTCATCGACCAAGTCATGAGGAACTCCCACTGCCGCGACTGGAGGATGGAAGCCTACTGCGACGAAGTCCGGTGCCTAGAAGACAAGTTCTACGGGCTGGAGCTCAACCACATCGCCCGACGGTACAATGAGACTGCGGACGAGCTGGCGAAGATAGCCTCAGGGAGGACGACGGTTCCCCCGGACGTCTTCTCTAGAGACCTACATCAACCATCCGTCAAGATCGACGATGCGCCCGAGCCTGAGGAAGCCTCGGCCCAGCCCGAGGTACCCTCGGCCGAGCCCGAGGAGGCCTCGGCCGAACCCGAGGTACCCTCGGCCATCGAGGAAGAGGCCTTGCCCGTCGAGGAGGAACAGAATGGGGTCACACCAGATCCGAACTGGCAGACCCCGTACCTGGAATATCTCCTCCGAGGAGAGCTTCCCCTCGATAAGACCAAAGCTCGGCGGCTGACTCGGCGCGCCAAGTCATTCGTCTTGCTGGGTGATGAAAAGGAACTCTATCACCGCAGCCTCTCGGGCATCCTCCAACGATGCATATCCATCGCCCAAGGACAAGAGCTATTGCAAGAAACACACTCGGGGGCTTGCGGCCACCACGCAGCACCTCAAGCCCTCGTGGGAAATGCCTTCCGACAAGGTTTCTACTGGCCAACCGCGGTGGCCGACGCCACTAGGATTGTACGCTCCTACCGGGGGTGTCAATTCTACGCAAAGCAGACACGCCTGCCCGCTCAGGCCCTGCAGACGATACCCATCACTTGGCCGTTTGCTGTGTGGGGTCTAGACCTCGTCGGTCCCTTGCAGAAGGCACCCGGGGGCTTCTCACACCTGCTGGTCGCCATCGACAAATTCTCCAAGTGGATCGAGGTCCGACCCTTGACCAGCATCAGGTCCGAGTAGGCGGTGGCGTTCTTCACCAACATCATCCATCGATTCGGGGTCCCAAACTCCATCATCACCGACAATGGCACACAGTTCACCGGAAAAAAGTTCCTGGACTTCTGCGATGACCACCACATCCATGTGGACTGGGCCACCGTAGCTCACCCCATGATGAATGGGCAGGTGGAGCATGCCAACGGTATGATTTTGCAGGGGCTCAAACCGAGGATCTACAACGACCTCAACAAATTCGGCAAGCAGTGGATGAAAGAGCTACCCTTGGTAGTCTGGAGTCTGAGGATGACGCCGAGCCATGCCACGGGTTTCTCGCCGTTTTTTTCTAGTCTATGGGGCCGAGGCCGTCCTCCCCACGGACTTAGAATACGGCTCCCTGAGGACCAGGGCGTACGACGACCGAAGCAACCAGATCAGCTGAGAGGACTCGCTGGACCAGCTCGAGGAGGCACAGGACATTGCCTTACTACATTCGGCACGGTACCAGCAGTCGCTGCGGCGCTACCACGCCCGAACCGTTCGGCCCCGAGGCTTCCAAGTGGGAGACTTGGTGCTTCGTCTGCGACAGGACGCCCGAGGGCGTCACAAGCTCACTCCTCCCTGGGAAGGGCCCTTCATCATTGCCAAGATTTTGAAGCCCGGAACATACAAGCTGGCCAACAACCAAGGTGAGGTCTACAGCAACGCTTGGAACATCCAACAGCTACGTCGCTTCTACCCTTAAGATGTTTTAAGTCGTTCATGTACCCCGCTTTCTTTACATACATAAAGTCTAACCGTCAAGGAAGGGTCGGCCTCGCCTCAGCAAAGCCCAACCCTCCCTCGGGGGCTAGAAGGGGGGAACCCCCTCTGCGTCAAAATTTTCCTCGGAAAAATTTTCTACCAAAACGACCTTTGTGCTTTCGACTTCCGTATCGATAGCGTGATCCTGAGAACGACGAGAGTACACGTAAGCGGCAAGGCCGACCGAGCCGAGGAACTCCTACGCCCCCGGGATACGGATACCTCACTCATCACCTTCCGCGATAAGTAACTCACGCTCGGATAAGCGATCCTGCTACCGAACAAGTCCAAACACTCGGGTAGAAAACGACTTTCGTGCCTTCTCGACTGTATCAATAACGGAATCCGACAACCAAATGAGAGTGCACGTAAGCGGAAAGGCCGACCGAGCCGAGGAACTCCTACGCCTCTGGGATACGGATACCTCACTCATCACCTTCCGCGAAAAGTAACTCTCGCTTGGATAAACGATTCTGCTACTGACAGACAAGTCGTGATGCTCGAAACAAGAGGAAAGAAGACGTAGCTTTTTAACACGACGATAAAGTGTTTAGGCCTCGGCGGCCGCGAAAAAACATGTGCATGCTATAGACAAACTATTCCTGCAAATTCAGGCATCGGCAGGGGGAGTAGCAGCACCCTCGGCGTTGTTTCCACCCTCGGCGGAACCTGGCCCGGCCTCGGACGGTGACCCGGGCGAAAGGACCTCCACCTAAGGGAGGGCGCCAGCACCGCGCCAGCAGATGTCTTGGCCAAGCTCCAGCTGCTACTGCCACATCTTCCTTGGCCTAGGAAGCCGCCAGCTCCTGGGCCGATGAAGTCTCTTTCCGAGCCGACTCCGCCTCTATCTGCGCTAACACCGCTGTCTCCGGCTCTGGCTCATCGCAGAGCAGGTGAGGGTTCTAAAAACTGAGCAAGAGAGGCCTAGAGCGGCAAGGCCGACCGAGCCGAGGGACTCCTACGCCTCCAGGATACGGATACCTCACTCGTCACCTTCCGCAAAAGGCAACTCACGCTCGGTTAAGTGGTTCGGCTAGCCAACAGGCAAGTCCCAGTGCTCGGAATGAGGAAAAAACACAGCTCCATACTCGAATACCCAAGTGTTCAGGCCTCGACAGCCACAAAGAACAAACACATATACTTGGGGTAACTATGCTACACAGACTTAGGCGTCGGCAGAACCCTCGGCGGTTCTCTCGACCCACGACTAATGTCTAAATCCTTGAAGCCGAGCGATGGCTGAAGGGTGCCGGTCTCCACGAGGCCGCGCTCCTCCAACGACAGCAAGAGCAAGGCAACGCTGGTGCACCCCATCCAGGGCTCGAAAGGTGGAAGAGCGTGATGCATGAGGGGAGAACGAAGGCATGGCCACTGCCTAGGGGATCGATCCCCCTTTTATAGGCAGACCTCCTCACTTGCACCCCTTAGCGTCACGGGCGAAGTCTCCACTGACATACTCCAGGGTTCTCCCCCTACGACACGGGGGCTAGGACCCACACGTCATACGAGCTGATCCGAAGCGCGAAGAAGGCGAACCGCCGCACGCGAGGCATGTAACCGTCCCACGGTTACAAGCGCTCTCCCATCTTCGCAGAAATCGGTGGTCGAAAGGGTGGACTGCCACACGACAGGCATCCAACTGCACCACAACTGTGCGCCCTTTCGGCTTCGACCACATCCGGTGGACCAGCACAAAGGAAGCGGGCCCGCATGTCATGTAACCGGCGCGCCGGTTACGACGTACAAGAAGCTACACCGCCACTCGCGCCAATGCTGCGCCTCCTCGACTGCGGAACTAGTACCGCGACTCAAGGCAGCCCTGCGCATGACCCAACAGTGCCAACTAAAGGCGACGACCACGGGTTAGTCGACTGCAGGGACAGGCGCGGTGGTCGGCATGGCCCAAAAGTGGGCCGGCAGTAACTGCAGCGGAAGCAGCGATCAAATCACCCGTAGGCTCGCGTCCCCTCCTGAAGTGACGGGAGAGCCCTCTCCCATGACGTGAAGACGACGCACCCGTGCCCCGTTCCTCGAACGGCTCGCACACACAACGGGCGCCACGCGAATCGCCCGTCCTGTCGCATTAACTCCACGGCGGAGCAGGCAACACCTCTGGCAGGCGAGGCGGGCGTCGCTTCGCCTTCGCTATGATGACCGCGTCAGAAAAGGTGCGCCACCTTATTTAAATACATATCCTTCCCCTCCTCCTCTCTCTCTCTCGCTATAGGGACCGGGAAAGGGGATGCTTCGGAAAGGATCCTTCTCGACGAAGGAAGTGGGCCCCGAGCCCTCCTACTGATCAGGGGTTCGTAGGCTGGCCCTTCGGAAGGGTTTCGACAGCCGCCCAGATCACTCGGGCCTCAAGCCCATTACTGATCAGGGGTTCGAAGGCTGGCCCCTCGAAAGGGTTCGACAGCCGCCCCAGAGCGCTCGGGCTCCATGCCCATTACTGATCAGGGGTTCGTAGGCTGGCCCCTCAGAAGGGTTTGACAGTCGCCCCAGAGCACGTAGAGTGAGGGATGACTCTGGGTACGTCCGATACATGGCCGAGGCTCGGGCTATGCTCTCGAGGTACCCTAGGACATTTTCGAGACCGGCGGGAACGATTTGTAACGGAATCCCACCGGAGGGAGGCATCGAACCCTCGGACCCTGTCAAAGGGGTCTGGGTCCGGCGAATCACCCGCAGGTACTTTTGGAGCACGCCTCTGGGCCACCAGCCGACCCCTAGCGAACGGGGCACGGGCGTCCACTCGGATCACCCGTTAGCAGCTCACTGGAAACACCATGTTCGGCGCCCTCCGAGGGCAACATGGCACTTTCCCCCCCTCCTTGCGGAAAGGCGACGCAGGGGCGTATGATAAAAGTCGGGAAAGTCCTTGATCATCCTCTCGCTCCGTGCAGAGGCTCGGGGGCTGCTCTCGCGCCCGGCTGCGGCCAAATTGTTGACAGCGTCAACAAACCAGCTTGATAACTTGGAACCTGACCATGCACCCGGGCTAGGCCAGGCCGCATGAGGGAACGGTCAGACCGGCCGAGGCACCACGAAAAGCATTCAGACCTTAGAGGATTCAAACCACTCCTCCGAGGCCTCGGGGGCTACACCCAGCGGGTGCGCTCGCGCGCACCCACCAGAACAAAGCAAAAACCGAGAAAGGCCAGTCCCCTCACCGAAAATGCAGCAAAAGCCTCCAAGCGAGTACCAACACTCCCTTCGAGGCTCGGGGGCTACTGTCGGGTACCATAATTAGGGGTACCCCCAACACTCCTAATCATGGCTGGTAAACACCCTCAGACCAACTGATGGGTGCGGTTCAAGTCAAGGCTTCGTCTACCCAAGGGACGCGACCTCACCCGAGCCCAGCCTCAGGCTGGAGCAGTAGTCCCAGACAAGTTCACGCCTCGCCCGAGGGCCTCCTCAGGCAGCGGGCACCCCCTCGGCTCTCCCGAAGCCCGGCTCGGGCAGGCTTCATTGTGAAGCAACCTTGGCCAGACCGCCTCACCAACCGACCGCTTCGCAGGCGCATTCAATGCAGGGGATGCCTGACGCCGTATCCTGACACACGCGCCTTAGTCGGCCAGGCCGAAGTGACCGCAGTCACTTCGCCCATCTCTTTTACTGTCCGATATGACAGGAAAACAGCGCTGCTCGCCCCGCTCCGACTGCCGTGCCAACCACCTAGGCAAAGACTGACAACAAGTCACGATCAACCACCGAGTTCGGCCTCGAGCGCAACAGGAAGCTCCGCCTCACCCGACCTCAAGCTCCGGCCTCGGAGGAGGTCTCCGCCTCGCCCGACCTCAGGCTCCGGCCTTGGGAAGAGGTCCCCGCCTCGCTTGACCCCCGGACTCGGCCTCGACCACGGTCTCGGGAGGAATCGCGTCCTCGCCCGACCCCGGCCTCGGCCTCAAGAGAAGTCTCCGCCTCGCCCGACCTTGGGCTCAGACCAACCGTGCCAACAGGGGATACATCATTACCCTATCCCTAGCCTGCTCAGGCTACAAGGAACAAGACCGGCATCCCATCTGTCTTACCCCGGCGACGGGTAATGATGGTGCCCCGCGTGCACCATGACGCCGGTGGCTCTCAGCCCCTTACGACAGCAAGGAGACGTCAGCAGGATCCTTGCAGCACTGCCAGCTGTGCTCCTACAGGACTCAGGCGTTCATCCGACGGCCACGCTATCACGTGTACAGGGCTCAAGCTCTCCCCCGACGGCCATGTTGGCATGTACATAAGGCTTAGGCACTTCTCTGTCGGACATGTTAGCGCATAGCTACACCCCCTATTGTACGTCTGGACCCTCTCCTTGCGTCTATAAAGGGAGGTCCAGGGCCATCCTGAGGGGGGTTCGCGCGGGGGAAGGAGCGGACGAACGGGCTCCCACTCTCTATCTCACTCTCTCTCACGCGACGCGCTTGTAACCCCTACTACGAGCGGCACCCCTGGTGCAGGATAATACAAGGCTTGTCCCACCTCTTGTGTTCCATCCCGCGCCAACCCATCTGGGCAGGGGCACGCAGCGATCTCACTCGTCGGTCCAGGGACCCCCTCGGGTCCGAAACGCCGACATTATTGTTTATTTCTAAAAATTAATGTACGTGTGATATGGTGGTTAGCCCTAAATTTTTAGAATAGGGAGATATGAGTTCGAATGCTCGTTCTGCACTATTTTTTATATAATTATTGTTTATTTATAAGCACTAAGGTACCCTGATGGTAGCTGCGCGAGCGGGGTTGGAGGGTGGGTGCAGAATGTCAGCACAGAGGGTGAAGCTGTGGTAGCATCTGGTGCCCATATTAGGTTCTTAATAGATTAATATAGATATAGATATAGAAATATACGAAGATTTAAGGTTTTAAAAATGTAAATAAAAGGATCTATTTATAAATATTTTATAGGTTATAACTACGGTTTAGAAGTTTTGGGTATCCGAATAAAGTATCTTCAAGAGACTAGCTAAATAACTCGTAAAACTAAATTTTATTTACTTAATAACAAAACAAAGCTTCAACAGACTAGCCATCTAACTCGTAAAGTCATTAGATTCTCCAAATTGGCCCCCTCTAACTAAATTTGGCTAGCTATTCCGGCTAGCTAAACTAACTTGTATGTCAAATATTCTATTAGAATGAGATGCTATATATATAATGTATTTTTTTATAAAAAAATAAATATATAGTCAAATAAAGAGTAAAATAAATAAAGAGTCTGTTAGAGTGCTCTTAGGATTCTTTTTGCAAATTTCACCGAAAAGGGATCGACCTCGGCTGACAAGGGAACGCGTAGAGACCAAGTCATCAAGGGGCGTAGAGACGCGGCTGAATAAATAAAGAGAAGAGAAGAAGAAGAAAAACTAATTTAGTGTGCGTAGACTTCAAACTAAGGTTAGTATGTTGAGATTCCACCTCCACCAGTCGAGGGGTCCGCGGTGCTGGAATTTGTCAAGGGCAGGTAGCAGTAGAGCTCTCATGTTCAGGTGCTTAAATAGCCTTGCAACAAACAGAACGAGGCAGCCATCTCCTTCGGTTTGTGCTTGTGTGCCGATCGAGAGCAAATGGCACATGATAACCGCAGCCGGGCTTCCGCTCCAGTCGGCAACCCTCCTGCCCTGCCTGCCACTCCAGCTGCTGCTACGGAGGTTAAGCCTCCGGCGACTGCTCCAGGTAGCGACCCTCCAGCTACGACTCCAGGCAGTGATTGTCCGGCTGCTCCACCGCAAGGTAAGGGATGCAATTAATTAGTAAGTGTCCCTTATTACCTACAAGTCGTCTTAGACCGCCAATCAGCCGAGGACTATGATATTCGATGTTAAAATATCAACAACAAAATTGTTAAATCATCCACCTTTTACTTGGCTTTAATCCATACCAGTTTTTACTATTTCTATAGTATTTTTTTGTCGATTAAGCTATGGGTTGAAACATACTTGCCACTGCACTTATGACTAAATGGATTATTCTTTTCTTTTGTGTATTCGCTTTATTGAATTGTGTAATGAATACTTGAGATTATAAATGGTTTAAAATATAAGAATTTTGAGCTGAAAATTTTTACTTGTCCAATACTATAACGTTTATGTAGAAAGAATCTCCGTCTGATGTGATCCCAAAAATTCAAAAAACAATGGAGGCTCTGAGAGTTTTCTTAGGAATTTTTTAGTTACACCTAAGAACGTATGAATTGCCTTGGCAGTTTCATATATATATATATATATAACGGGAGCCCTGGGTTTCCAATAGTTAAAGAAAGCCCAGACCGATCACTCCTGCAACCTGGTTCAACCCAGCGCACCGACTGAACCAGTCTGTCGGTTGCACCACCCGTGCCCACGTCTGTACGCGCAAAAAAGGAAATGCTTGCATGAGTCAAACACGTTCACTTGCATGCGCGTAAATTTAGGAAAGATATGTGTGGCGATTTCTATTTTTAAATGCTTAATTTTCTCCATAAATTTAGGATCGCTGCAACAGTCATGCAGCTAGACTCGTAAGGACCATTTTATGATATATACTGCTACTAAATATGCTACACTGTGTAGATAATTATGCAATTCGGTATACTGCGTAAAAATCTGTTACCAGCTGCATGCACACGAATTTATGATGAAAATAATGTGCAATGAAAGGAAATTAATTAAACGCATAGAAACAAAAAATCGTATTTAATGTTTTATTTCTTTCATAAATATAAGATCCCTCCAACAACCATGTAGCTAAACACATTAGATCCAGTTTATGATATATACTGATACAAATTATACTAAATGGTGTAGGTATTTATGCAATTCGTTACACTGCGTAAAAAATCTGGCATGTTGTTCACTGATGGACGCATCTTCGGGTTGGAGCGTAATAACCTCAAGTTTTGGGCATAAAATCTCTCAATTATAAGTGTATATACCGAGCCAATGTGGGAGGCTAATAGTTCTAGTAGGTTGTTATTACGATCCTATTTTTATGGCAGATCCGAAAAACATGGCAGTCGCATGCATGCGGTTATACAGATCCAAAAATTATGGCAAAATACATGCATGAGTCAAACAAGTTTCCTTGCATGCGCGTAAATTTAGGAAAGATATGTATGACAGTTTTTATTTTAAATGCTTTATTTCCTCCATAAATTTAGAATCGCTGCAACAGTCATGCAGCTAGACTCACAATGACCATTTTATGATATATACTGATACTAAATATGCTACACTATGTAGATAATTATGCAATTCGGTATACTGCATAAAATCTGTTACCAGCTGTATGCACACAAATTTATGATGGAAAGAATATGCAATAAAAGTAAATGAATTGCATGCATAGAAACAAAAAATCGCATTTAATATTTTATTTCTTTCATAAATATAGGATCCCTCCAACAGCCATGCAGCTAAATGCATTAAAACTAGTTTATGATGTATACTGAAACAAATTATACTATACGGTGTAGGTATTTATGCAATTCCTTGTACTGCATAAAAAATCTGGCATGTTATTCACTGGTGGACGCATCTCCGGGTGGAGCGTAAAAACCTTAAGTTTTGAGCATAAAATCCCTCAATTATAAGCGTAAATACCGAGTCAATGAGAGGTTGATAGCTCTAGTAGGTTGTTATTACGATTCTATTTTTATGGCAGATCCGAAAAACATGGCAGCCGCATGCATGCGGTTTCTATTTTTATACAGATCCAAAAATTATGGCAAAATCATGGGAGTTTCCATTGTATGCGCGCAAATTACGAACAACATAAATTAAGAAATTGCCTTTCCAATGTGCATGCAGTAAACTGATATATGAACTCCGTGTTCAAGCATAAAATCATACAGTTTTTAGCGTAAATAATACATGTGGTAGGCATAAAACACAATAATCGAAAAGAAAACTGCGCCGGATCGGAGGATGTCACGTGCGATCATCGCTGCGCGCATCTCGCGCCTTCCGTGACGTCGCTCGCTCGAACATCGCGCCTCATGTGTCGCCGTCGCTACTTGCACGTCGACGGACGTCGCTTGCTCGCCGGCCTTGGAAGTGCCGCCTCCTCGGGGGCTTCGGGGACGCTGCCGCTTGCCCGCACAAGGGCCCCGCTGTCGCTCGCCCTCTGGATCGGGGAACCGCCGCGACTACTCCGGATCGAGGAACCTTCGCCACCGCGCGTCGAGGTAATGGAGTTGCAGCCACCGGTCTGGGAACCGCCGCCATCGCACAAGGGCACTGTCGTCGCTCGCCCTCTGGATCGGGAGCCACCGCCGCCGGCCTAGGAACCGCCGCCACCGCATGTCGAGGTCGGGGAGCCGCGACCACCGCAGCCACTGGCCAGGGGTCCACCGTCGCGCGCGCTATCGAGCAACCGCCGTCACTAATGAATCGAGATGGGGCGTGAAAAACTGATCCCTAGCACTATGGATTTTCTTTTATAGACGTCTGGACCTGGTCCGGCTCGACCGGATTGCACTGTCTGACCTGGGCTTCCTTTATATATATATAACTACAAATTATCTTGATGGTTTTAAATAACATCTAAGGAAATGAGCAATTACCTCGGCGATTTGTAATAACACTCGAGGAAACATAGGATTATCTTATGGTTTAGGTTAGCACTTAAGAAAATGATCAATTACCTTGGCGGATTAATCTGACACTCAAGAATATATATTTCCATAGAGGTTTACGTCCGCAACCAAAGAATTAAACTACACTTCATTTGGTGTGACACTCGAGAAAATCATTGGCCCTCAAGGTAATTTCAAATTCTAGAAGTGACGTAGCTTTCTGAAATAAGATAATACTGTATCTTTTAGGGCTAGTTTGGGAGCTACAAAACCGGAGGGTATTGGAGGGGCTAGAATCCACTTCTTATTCAAATTGACTTTGGACAAAATTAGATGGACTAATATAAATGTATTTGAGTAGATTAAGTGGTTAGTTACGAAAACATGAGTATGAACGGTAGAAGCAACCATTGTAATAGAATTCAATTTTAATAATTTCTCCGTCCTAAAATAAAATTCGTTTTACTTTTTTAGATCAAGAGCTAAAATGACTAATATAAATGTATTATCATTCATTTGAATATAGATATAAAGATCAAGAGCTAAAATGACTAATATTTTAGAGCGGAGGGAGTAGTTTCTTTCAAAATTGCAATTAAATTTTAAGCATTCTAGATACCGACCGCCATAGCTTTTCAGATTGGCATAGCGAATGGAAACGATTATTGGCTTATATTCGCTAATACGACCTTGATCTTGGCCTTGCAGGTCCGCCGGGTGAACGAAAGCCCAAGAACGATCCATTTCCACCATTCCCTGATCCAATACCTCGCCAGTGATAGTCGGAATCCAGTAGTTTCCATGCTATCATGGATAGAAATATCGGTTCAAACGCATCGGTTCTGGAATTTTCGTTTCGCAGTCTAACTTTTAAGTGGAGATGGGTTCTTAGTAATAAGTAAATCGTGCTGCTATGTGAAGGGTGTATGGGTGTTAAATCATAATTATATTTTGTGAACAGTACAAAAGCAAGTGGAGAAAAGGGTTTTTTGTATTTATCTTCATTGAGTACATTCAAAATTCCCTGGAATAGAAGAAGAAACACAAAGTATCTGCAATGTTTGCACTTTTGTGTATTACAGCTTGTCTACATTACATCAACCCCAATAAGTGAACAGAAAAAATGATTCACCCAAGAGTTCTTTAAATACACTTGTGTGGAGATAAGATCTCTGGTCCCTAGGGTCCATTGGTCAGCGAGCGCGCTAGGAAAAAGACTGGCGACTAGAAGCCATCGGTCAGCTGGAAGAGAAAGAAAACATCTGCCTTGGAAGCACCCACCCCCGAACGAACCCTGCGGCACCGAGCACGGGGTCGGGCGTGGCGGAGCTAGATAGAGGGGTCGGACAAACCACTCGAGTGGATCCCTCGAGTGGATCCCTCGCCCGACCCACCATAAGTGACTGACCGCATTAACTTCGCCTAGCATCGAGCCACGACAGAGGCGCCAGTTTGCCTCCCACTTATGGCCTACGAACCCCTCAGAGTGCAGCGCACTCATAACCTACAATCCCCTCGGACTATGATGCATTTATGGCTCGCGCACCTCGGCCTGTGGCGCACTCATGACCTTTTGGGAGTAGGCTTGAGTGCACAGACCTCTTGCAGGGCACAAGAAGACAAGTCGCGCCGAGGCCCACGTGGGGGACAGATATCCCCCGGGTCCACTAGAAGGCAAGAAGGCCTCGCGAGAGGCTTTGGGCCTGCTACCTCGCAAGGCCATCCCTTCGTGGGCCGGGATAGAGCTACTGGCAGAGTGGACCGACACGAGAAAGAAGCAGACTCAGGCCCAAGCAACCCGTCAGACTTGAGCGCTATCTATAGCGCCCACCCGACTTTCCCGCATGCAGCGCCCTTGGATATCGGGACGGATTAGGGATAAGTCGGCAAGATTATAGGAAGATCAGTTCAGTCGGTTCACTATTATTTAGATACACGTCATCATCACATACGCATGTAGTGCCCCACGGTCGAATATATAAGGCCTAGGGGTACCCCATCATTTCAATGAACCATCTACCTATCTCACTAGTCTTTCTCCGTTCTAGAGACTTCCCTTGTAACCAACCACATAAAGATCCACACCAGGAAGTAGGGTATTACGCCTCTTCAAGCGGCCCAAACCTGTAGAAAGTTGCACATCGTCTCTCGTGCATCCCGCACGAACCATTGAGTTACAGTCAACAACACCGTCCTATCCAAAAGCACCGCGAGGGATAACCCTGGGTGTGCAGTCGGACTCTAAACACCGACAGCCTAGGCTACAAAGGCCAGGGTCGGCGTAGCTCAAAGAATGGCGCTCGGTCTCCATGTTGTCCACGTAATCCGCTATAAAGAATACAAGACAACAAGGCTCGCTATAAAGAATACAAGACAACAAGGCGACCCTGGAGCCCACGGGCACACGTGGCTTCACCAGGGTAGAATGCTTAGTTTTACCATAGTCCGATGACTCCTTGAGGAAGCCACTGTTGGCCGCCCCTCCTTGGCCTATAAAAGGAGGAGGTCAGCCCCCAGACAGGGGAAAACCAAGAGACGCCTAGACAGACACCCGGGCGCAAAGACAACAGACCGATGGGAGGAAGGAGGACGCACCGACGAGGATCCATAGGTTGAAGCCCCGCCACCAAGCCAAGACATAGTTAGGACTCCACTTTGTAGCCCTTAGCTCCACCTCCTCCACAACAAGAGACTTGGGAGCCTCTCCTCACTCTCTCGCCCACTTGTAACCCCTACTACGAGCATTGATCAGTAAAGGTGTCGGTAGTGCAAGCCACCGAAGACTGGATTTAGGGAGGTTCTGCCCGAACCAGTATAAATCTTGCGCCCACCGCGCACACCGTCTGGAGCCTAGAATGCACACATAAATTTACTTGTCGAAACTAGATTCGAAACGCCGACAACTTGCTAAATTTAGTTACTTGCTATCCAGCCTTATTTATTCTTAAGATTTAGCAACTCGATAGACACTCTCAAAAAGCAGTCGACGACGATTTTTTCGTACATGTGTGGTTATTTTTCCTTTTTCCTGCCCAACGAGGTAGCCAGGTTCAACGTGCTCTTTTTCCCATTTTTTGCAAAGCAAGGCAACCAGGTCCGATGCGCGTAACAAAAGCTTCTCCTCCACTATCGGACCACCATTCACCCACAGGTTGCGTCGCCGGACCGCCGCTCACCAACAAGTGGTGCCAATAGGCCTTCTCCTCCGCCCTTAACGTCTTCTACCCTCGAGCCTGCTATCAGGTCCGACAGAAGTAGGCCTAAACTATGTTCAAATTGAAATGCTCCGTAAATATGGGGAACTATTGGAGTCTGAGCTATTTTTTACTCCCAATAGCTATTTATCAACTTGCTAAACATGAGTTTAGGGAGCTTTTTTAGAGAACTATTGGAGTTACTCTTGGTCCCCCAATCCACCCACCCCAACCTATTCCTAGGCCAATTGTGAATTGGGTAACAAGTTCTGCTGAACTGCTATAATAACATGGTTGCATTTGACCACTTTTTAAATTAACAAAATTGTGGCTTTAGAGACCAAGATGCGTTAAGTAACATTTGGATCCATTAACAAGATATATTAAGCTTAAAGATTGTGTTGCCATAACAATGATGGTCTAATGGATGTAAATGAATGTTGGTAGTTAATCACTTGATGCGCCATGAAAATACAAGGTTTCCATCAATTGAATCTTGCTATCTATTATTCACCATTTCAATTACATGTAGTTGCCATTGGAACCTTAATTAAGGCTATCACATTGTCTATGCCCCTTCGACACACAATCTGACAGACACCCAAACCCAAACTAACAAATCTAAACACCCAATAAGAACCAATTCATGTGTGTGCCAAAACAATCAAGAAAGATTGAGAGATAGTAGAGTGATGGAGGCGTCTCTAGACATGCTAAGCAATGTGTGGCTATAGCAACTGAAGGGTGAGAGCACCTAGACGGGGGTGAATAGGCGACCGTGTAAATTTAACTCTAAACAATACAAACTTTGTTTATAATATGTGTTAGTGAGAACTAAAACCAAGTTAGAATGAGAAGAGAGAAGCAATGAGAACTCTTCACTTGATTGCTCCTTTAAGATGAGTATTAAACTTAGGAGCAATATAGCAAGTGAGTGAGCACCTAGAGGGGGGTGAATAGGTGACCCTGTAAATTTAACTCTAAACAACACAAACTTTGTTTATAATATGTGTTAGTGAGAACTAAAACCAAGTTAGGATGAGAAGAGAGAAGCAATGAGAACTCTTCACTTGATTACTCCTTTAAGATGAGTATTAAACTTAGGAGCAATATAGCAAGTGAGTGGAGAACTCGAGAAGACAGTGATCGCAATAATTAAAATAGACAAGAGACATAGTGATTTTTATCGTGGTTTGGCCAATGCCTACTCCACATTGTGGTGACCTCCTTTGGTCAAGAGTTGCACTCAACCCCTCTCAAGTGATCCAAAGATCAAACTTGAGTTGTTGTTGGGGGCCTTCGTCTTCCGAAGGTCCTCAAAAACATGATTTAACAATGTTTTCCAAGTGTAATGTATGTACATGTACCTTCAAACTTGGAATAAAACTGTACACAATATGAAAAGCTTGGTCGAGACAAAGGTTGATGCTGCTCTGAAGCTACGCACAAAGGAGCTTCGGCTCAGCGGCAGGAAAAGGAACCGACTTAAAGGGGAAAAGGTTATCTAGTCCTCGTTGGATTGTCCTTAAGTCAATAGTAAACATAAAGGGCACGAATGTAATTTTACACAGGCTGCGCCCTGTGCCTATAAATAGATGAATAGTACCCCTGTACTGTTCACGCTGACTTGTATTCGCTCGTGCGTCACGCTTGGACTTTTACCTTCTATCAAGCCGAAGGTACAAATGTAATTCAATATTGTTTTTGTTTATCCATGATAATAAAAAGAAGATATATTAATAGTGTCATATGATTATTCATGTTGTCTTTTATATTTCATATGCTTCTTCTTCCATTAACATACACTGCGATGATGAAGGTACGTCCTTCATGACCTTCGTCTGAAGATCATTATATCATAAGAGAAATAATACTTCGAAGGACGAAGGGCATTAACCTTTAACATTTTGTGTTGCCTTGTTCTTAACTCGTAGCATTTAAGAACAAGTCTCCAACATTGGCGCCCACCTCCGGTGAACTCATTCGACCACCTTCGGCAAGTTGTGACCTTCGTCATGTGTAAGTGCAATCAACCCTAATTGAGGGTTTTGGTGATTAAATGACAAAACAAATAGAGATTCTAACAAGTTTGCTCCTAGCATGTACACAATAATTCTACAGACAGGAGAAGCACAGATCTTATGAGCATAAAAATGTAAAGCACAACGGATTTAAATTCTACATCATTTGGCGTGCTCCAAGTGCTTGGAAACAACGGAAGTGGTCATTTTATAATTCTTGAGTTATAGGAATCGCCGTTCAATCAAGAGGGATCCGCAATGGTTAAGTAAGTTTTGCAATGAGCTAAGTTCAAAATCCTTCAAAATCATCCTAGAGAACACTTTTCCAGATCATGAATGCCTTGAGAAAAACCATTTTTCACGTCCCACAAAAGTTCCACCTTTGTTCACTTCAAAATGTTCAAAACTTGCTTTTCAGCCTTGGAAACCGGTTCAACCGGACCTGAAACCGGTTCAACCGGTTTCGGAACTGTTCCTCTGCCATCCCTGCTCTGACCTGTCTGTCAGTCAGAGCTGTCAGAAAAAGTCATTGCAGATTTTTTTGGGAATCCGGTTCAACCGGATTTTTTCTCGGCTCAACCGGTTTTGAATCCGGTCGAGTCTCCGGCTGAGTAGGTCTATGGACCGGGTTCTCCCTGGTGGAAACCGGTTCAACCGGTTTTTGCCCCTTTTCTCCCAACGGCTGCCAGCTTTTGGGCGATCCTTTATATACCCCCCCACACTCTCTCTCTCTTATTTACTTCTGCCTCTCCCACGAAATCTTGGCTGACCAAACTCTCAACAAGTGCATTCATTTCACCTTTCACACCCGCAATCGCATCTCCTTCAATCGTTTGAAGGATCCTTGGTGTGAGGTGAACTCGATCTAACACGCTGTCATTTTCATCTCGATTCTCCTATTCTCTTTGTTCTTGAGCTTGTTGCAAACTTTACCTTGTGCGGATTTGTTACTCTTGGAACCTTATGTTCCTTGACGGTTAGAGGTTGCTTGGGAGTCTCCAAATTTGTGGACGACCCCAAGAAGTTTGTATCACCCGCTCTTTGAGCATATTTGAGAAGAGATTGCCTTGACCTTTGTGGTCGGCTTGTGGAGGATTAGGGTTGGAAAAGACCCAACCCTTTATGGGCTCCTCAACGAGGAGTAGGACACCTTTGTGGTGGTTGCCGAACCTCGAGTTATATCGCGTGTTCTTGTGTGTTCTTGTTAAGCGCTTTAAATTTGTTGGTTGGTTCATATCATCTATTCGAGTAGATTTTGTGTAGGGCAAGTCATTAGCAAAATTCTTCACTACTTCGTCATATTTGTTTAACAGATTATCTAACCTAAGTTGAGCAGGTTCAAACTTGTTCAGTTGTAATCAAAATCAACCGAACCGGTTTGCACCAGTGCAACTTTAATTTGACCTATCTCGAAGTTTTTTAGTGAAAAATTTCAGGTGTAGCCTATTCACCCCCCCTCTAGGCTACTTTCAATTGGTATCAGAGCCTCGTACCTCGTTTTGCGCTTAACCGCGTGAGGAAACGATTATGTCTACTCAATGGGACCATGTGGATCCTATCCTCGAGGAAATTCCCATCACATCCTCCGATGAGGAAGTGGACCCCAAGGTCCTCGACCTCGCCATGAAGATTGCCGAGAGGATGTTCCTCAAGATGAAAGAGAAGATGTGACGAAGAAGGTCGAAGAAGAAGAATCAAGAAAAAAGGCCGAAGAAGATAAATGTAAAGGAAAAATTGAATACAATGATGACTTGGTAGATCTTTTGGTGTCAAAGGTGTTGAGCAAGGTAAGTCTCAACACCGAAGGATCATCTACCAAAAGTAAAGGTAACGAATTCAGTAAAGTTCAATTTGATTATTCTAGAAATTTTATTCCCAACTTCTCTTCCGCCCCATTTGGAAAGTTACCAACTCTTAGTGAGTTGAACTATGACGAGTGGGCCGATAAGATGAAGTCACATTTAATCGGTGTACATCCTAGTCTTTGGGAGATTGTCAATGTAGGTATGTATAAGCCCGCCCAAGGAGAAGAGATGACTCCGGAAATGATGCAAGAGGTTCACCGCAATGCTCAAGCAGTGAGCATAATTAAAGGAAGTCTTTGTCCGGAAGAATACCGGAAGGTTCAAGGAAGAGAAGATGCCCGTGACATTTGGAATATTCTTAAAATGTCACATGAAGGAGATCCCAAAGCTAAAAGACATAGAATTGAAGCTTTGGAGAGTGAGCTTGCTAGATATGATTGGACTAAGGGTGAGTCGCTTCAATCACTCTTTGATCGATTGTGTCGGTGTTCCGAGACCGGGGGGTCCCTGAGCCGACGAGTGAATGTCGCCGCGTGCCCCAGCCCAGATGGGTCGAGCGCGAGGGCGAGCGCGAAGGGGGGAGAGCGAGGCGGCCGGAGACCGGCGTGAGAGAGGTGGGAATCCCGCGGCCTTCGTGTTCGTCCCGCGCCCAGGTCGGGTGCGCTTGCAGTAGGGGGTTACAAGCGTCCACGCGGGAGAGGGAGCGAGCGGCTCCAAGCGAGTGCGTGTCTCGCCCTCGTCCCCGCGCGGCCAACCTTCTCTAAGAGGGCCCTGGTCCTCCCTTTTATAGGCGTAAGGAGAGGATCCAGGTGTACAATGGGGGGTGTAGCAGAGTGCTACGTGTCTAGCGGAGGTGAGCTAGCGCCCTAGGTACATGCCGTTGTGGCAGCCGGAGAGATCTTGGCACCCAGCTGGTGTGATGTCGTGGCCGTCGGAGGAGCGATGGAGCTTGGCGGAGGGACAGCTGTCGGAGCGGTTGAGTCCTTGCTGACGTCCTCTTGCTTCCGTAAGGGGGCTGAGAGCCGTCGTCGTCACAGAGCATGCGGGGCGCCATCATTGCCTATCTGGCGGAGCGAGCCAGATGGGACGCCGGTCTTGTTCCCTGCGGCCCGAGTCAGCTTGGGGTAGGGTGATGATGGCGCCTCCTGTTGACGTGGCTAGTCTGCGCCCTAGGTTGGGCGATGTGGAAGCTCCTCCGAAGCCGAGGTCGAGTCCGAGCCCCCGGGTCGGGCGAGGCGGAGATTGCCGGCTGGTGCCGGGGCGGAGTCCGAGCCCTGGGGTCGGGCGAAGCGGAGTTCGTCGTCTTCTGGGGCCGAGCCCAAGTCTGAGCCCTGGGTCGGGCGAGGCGGAGTTTGTCGTCTTCTGGGGCCGAGCCCGAGTCCGAGCCCTGTGTCGGGCGAGGCGGAGATCGTCGTCTTCCGGGACTTAGCCCGAGTCCGAGCCCTGGGTCGGGCGGAGTTCGCCGTCTTCCGGGACTTAGCCCGAGTCCGAGCCCTGGGTCGGGCAGAGTTCGCCGTCTTCAGGGACTTAGCCCGAGTCTGAGCCCTGGGTCGGGCGGAGTTCGCCGTCTTCCGGGACTTAGCCCGAGTCCGAGCCTTGGGTCGGGCGGAGTTTCCTATGGTGCCTCCGGTAGGGCCTGACTGCCTGTCAGTCTTACTCTGTCAAGTGGCACCGCGGTCGGAGTGGCGCAGGCGGCGCTGTCCTTCTGTCAGGCCGGTCAGTGGAGCGGCGAAGTGACGGCGGTCACTTCGGCTCCGCCGGCTGGGGGGCGTGCATCAGGATAAAGGTGTCAGGCCACCTTTGCATTAAATGCTCCTGCGATTTGGTCGGTCGGTGCGGCGATTTGGTTAGGGTTGCTTCTTGGCGAAGGCAGGGCCTCGGGCGAGCCGGAAACATGTTCGCTGCTGAAGGGGGGCCTCGGGCGAGACGGAAATCCTCCGGGGTCGGCTGCCCTTGTCCGAGGCTAGGCACGGGTGAGGCGTGATCGAGTCCCTTGAATGGACTGATCCCTGACTTAATCGCACCCATCAGGCCTTTGCAGCTTTGTGCTGATGGGGGTTACTAGCTGAGAATTAGGAGCCTTGAGGGTACCCCTAATTATGGTCCCCGACAGTAGCCCCCGAGCCTCAAAGGGAGTGTTTGCACTCGCTTGGAGGCTTTCGTCGCACTTTTTTGCAAGGGGACCAGCCTTTCTCGGTTGCGCTTTTGTTCCGGTGGGTGCGCGCGAGCGCACCCGCCGGGTGTAACCCCCGAGGCCTCGGAGGAGTGGTTTCACTCCTTCGAGGTCTTACTGCCTCACGTAGTGCTTCGGCTGGTTTGGTCGTTCCCTCATGCGAGCTGGCCGTAGCCCAGGTGTACGGTCGGGTCCCAAGTTCTCGGGCTGGTATGTTGACGCTGTCAACGGTTCGGCCGGAGCCGGGTTTGCGAGAGCAGCCCCCGAGCCTCTGCACAGAGCGAGAGGGCGGTCAGGGGTAGACTCGGCTTTTTTACATACGCCCCTACGTCGCCTTTTCGCAAGGAGGAGGGGGGGAAAGCGCCATGTTGCCCTCGATGGGCGCCGAACATGGTGTCTCCGATGAGCTGCAAGCGGGTAATCCGAGTGGACGTCCGTGCCCTGTTCGTTAGGGGTCGGCTAGGGGCCCAGAGGCACACCCAAAAGTACCTGCGGGTGATCTGCCAGACCCGGTCCCCTGGTGACGGGGTCCGAGGGCTCGATGCCTCCCTCTGATGGGATTCTGTTACAAGATCGTTCCCGCTGGTCTCGGAAATGTCCTAGGGTACCTCGGGAGCGTAGCCCGAGCCTCGGTTATGTATCGAACGTACCCATGGTCATCCCTCGCTCGGTGTCTGAGGCGGCTGTGAACCCTTCGGGGGCTAGCCTTCGAACCCCTGATCAGTAATGGGCACGGAGCCCGAGTAGCCTGAGGCGGCCGTGGAACCCTTTCGAGGGGCCGGCCTTCGAACCTCTGACCAGTAGTGGGTGCAGGGCCCACGCGATCTGAGGCGGCTGTTGAACCCTTCCGGGGGGCCAGCCTTTGAACCTCTGATCAGTAGGGGGGCTCGGAGCCTGGTTCCTTCTCGGGGCAGGATCCTTTTCGGGGTATCCCCCTTTCCCGGTCCCTGTTGCAAGAGAGAGAAAGAGGAAAAAACGGAAAAGGACACGAAATCGAACGATGCGGCGTACCTTTTTCGACGCGGTCATTACGGTGAAGGCGAAGCGTCGTCCGCTTCTCCTGCCAGAGGCGCCGCCTGTCCCGCCGTGGAGTTAATGCGACGGGGCGAGTGGTTCGCGGGGCGGCCATTGCGCGTGCGTGAGCCGTTCGAGGAACGGGTCACGGGCGCGTTGCCTTCATGCTGTGAGAGAGGGTTCTCTCGCTGCCCCCGGATGGGACGTAAGCTTGGCTGACGACGTGACCGCTGCACCTGCTCGCCTGCCACCGCCATTACTGCCGACCCGTCTTCGGCCGTATTGACCGTCGCGTCAGGCTGGAGCCGCTGGGTCATGCGCTGGGGTGCCTCGAATCGCGGTATTGGTTCCGTAGTCGAGGAGGCGCGGTGGTGGCGCAGGTGGCGATGCAGTTACTCACACGTAGCAACCGGCGCACCGGTTGCATGACGCGTGGGCCTGGGCCTCCGTGTCGGGCGTGTTGGGAGTCGGAGAAGTGCGCCAACTTGGCGCGGTTGCATGCCGCCTGCATGGCTGCCCGCCCTTTCGCCTGCTGGTCTGGGCGAAAGTGGAGAGTCGCTTGTAACCGCTGGGCGGTTGTACGCACCGCGCACGGCGGTTTGGCCTCTTCTGCTCTGAGCCGGCTTGCACGACGTGTGGGACCCAGCCCCCGCGCCGTAGGGGAGGACCTTGGAGTGTGTTGGAGAAGACTCAGCCCGTGACGGCTGGGGACACAAGTAGGGAGATCCGCCTTTAAAAGGAGGGTGACCCCCTTGGAAGGAGACAATGTCTTCGCGCTCCCTTATGCATCGTGTCTTTCCACCTTCCAAGCCCCCGGATGGGGGAGATCCGCCGTCTTTCCGCCTCGTCGTTGGGGGAACACAACTCCGTGGGAGTTGGCACCTTTCAGCCATCGTTCGACTTCAAGGATTTTCATCATGCAGCCCGGCTGCACCCCTCCACTGGCGGTCACCCAGGATGGTGACCTCCAGTTTGATGGTGGGGGAAAGCGAGCCGGGCTGCGGCCTCTGCCCCTCCCTCAGCCTCAAGGATTTTCATCACTAGTGCTGGGGAGGGGAGTGTGCCGCGTGCGGACCTGCCCGGCCGCCCCGTCCGCGAGTGGCGACGGTCTTCGACGCTGGCAGTCTGGCACGCCGCCGCCTGCCGGTGGCCGCTTGACCGAGCGGGAGCAGTGGATCAGTGCCGAGCGGGAGCAGTGGATCAGTGCCGAGCGGGAGCAGTGGAGCAGTGGATCAGTGCTGGAGCGGGAGCAGTGGATCAGTGGACGTGGTCACGTGGAGTGGAGCGCCGAGCGGCGAGCACGGAGCGCCCGAGGCAGCCACCGTCTAGGGTTTGTGGCGGATTTGCGAATTGGGAATTTGGCTTTGCCGCTTTGCATTGGCCGTGGGCTCAGGAAGTGGCGCTGGATTGCTGGAATATGGCAAATAGGAATGCAGATGCAGTGCAGGTTGGTATTTGGTGGGCTCAGCCGCTCAGGAAGTAGCGTTGGGCTCAGGAAGTGGGCTGACAGCTGATGGGCCAAGCCAAAGAAACGAAAGTGACACTGGAATGTGGCCAGCTCGGTTAGCTCGTGAGCTAGCTCGAGCTCAGCTCGAGCTGGCTCGTTAAGAAACCGAGCTAGGAGGCTGGCTCAGCTCGTGTAAAAATTCAAACGATCCGATCCGAGCCGAGCCGAGCAGGCTACGAGCCGAGCGAGCCAACGAGCCGCGAGTATTTCGTCCAGCCCTAGGTGGCCCGCTCCTTCCCTCAGTGATCGGGAGGAAGGGCAGGAGTCGTCCGTGGCGCTGACAGCTGCACCGTGCCCGGCTCTCTGAGCCGAGCGGCTTCGGAGCCGCTCCCGGTGCCGCCTCCCCCCCATGGCAGCTGGAAGAGGTTCCACCGCCAACGAGTTTGCCGGCGCCACCCGTGGACCGACCTCCAACTCTACGGCCTTCTGCCCGTCCTTGCCTCTCGAGTTTGGGCACGGGCGGGGGCCTCCTGACAGCAGCATCCGCCCTGAGGTCATCGCTGCTGCTGTTCGGACCCCCGGAGCAGAAGTCGTCGTCGTTGCCGCTGCTGGGGCGGGCGACGACAAGCCGTTCGCTGGTCTTCTGTTGCTCCGCAGGCCTCTCCCCCGTTTTGTGGGGTTGTTCGTACCTGCGGAGGTGGAACCGGAGTTCCGTTTGTAATGGCACCTTGGATGCCATTGTTTTTGTTCATTGTGGCTGTCGAGGCCTGAACATGTATGTATTTTCGGCACGGAGCCGTGTTTTTCCCTTATGTTCGAGCACTAAGACTCGCCTGTTGGTTGTCTGAACCGCTTCACCAAGCGTGAGTCGCCCCGTGTAAAGGTGACGAGTGAGGTATCCGTATCCCGGAGGCGTAGGAGTCCCTCGGCTCGGTCAGCCCTATTGTCCGAGGCTTCTCTAGCTTAATTAAAGGAACCCCTCGGCCGCTCTTCGACGAGCCGAGGCCAGGGGTAGCGGCGTCAACATGAACAGAGGCAGAGTTGGCTCGAAAAGAAAGACCTGGTTGGCCAGAGCCTGGCCGGGTCGTCCGTTAGCGGGACCGACGCCGGAATTGACTAGCCGAGGCCTTGGGTTGGGCTGACGTCTTTGGAGGACAGCTGGCCAAGGCCCCGGTGTGACCGGCCGAGCCGCCTGCTCGGGCCGGATTCCCGAGAAGACCCTGGTAGCGATGGCCCGGGCATGGCGATGACGTCGTCCTTCAGAGTGGAGATCTTCGAACCGCGTCGCCGTTCGAGGCTAGGTCGGACCTCGCCGAAGGTGTCGTCGATGCCGAGGGTGCTGCTGCTCCCTTCAGCCGTCAAGATCCGAGCCTGCAGGATCGGATTGTCTTGTAGCGTGTGTTCCCTGCGGCCGCCGAGGCCGAAACACACCCTCGCCGTGTTGTAAATCCGCGTCTCCTTTCCTCTTGTTTCGAGTATCTGGATCCTTTTGTTGGTAACAGAAACGTTTGTGCGAGCGAGAGTTGCTTGTCGCGGAAGGTGACGAGTGAGGTATCCGTATCCCGGAGGCGTAGGAGTCCCTCGGCTCGGTCAGCCTTGCCGCTTACGCGCACTCTTACCCGTCCATGGGGCTCTGTTCCCGACACAATCGAGAAGGCTCGAGAAATCGCTTCGGCAGAAGAGCTTCCGAACGTGAAGACTTGTTCGGTCCGCGGGATCACTTATCCGAACGTGAGTTACTTATCGCAGAAGGTGATGAGTGAGGTATCCGTATCCCGGAGGCGTAGGAGTCCCTCGGCTCGGTCAGCCTTGGCTGCTTATGTGTACTCCGTCGTTTTCAGGATCCACTTTCGAAGTAGTCAAACAGCCCGAAAGACCTTCTGGCAGAAAAGATCTTTTTTCGAGGAAAATTTCGACGCAGAGGGGTTCCCCCCTTTTAGCCCCCAAGGGAGGGTCGGGCTTTGCCGAGGCGAGGCCGACCCTTCCTTGACGACTAAACTTTTGCTGGGCGCGAGATATATGAACAACATGAAAACATCTTAAGGGTAGAAGCGACGTAGCTGTTGGATGTTCCAAGCGTTGCCGTAGATCTCGCCTTGACTGTTGGCCAGCTTGTACGTTCCGGGCTTCAGAACTTTGGCGATGGCGAACGGCCCCTCCCAGGGGGGCGTGAGCTTGTGCTGCCCTCGGGCGTCCTGTCGCAGCCGAAGCACTAGGTCGCCCACCTGGAGGTCTCGGGACCGGACCCCTCGGGCGTGGTAGCGTCGCAGGGACTGCTGGTACCGCGCCGAGTGTAGTAAGGCCCTGTCCCGAGCCTCCTCCAGCTGGTCCAACGAGTCTTCTCGGCTAGTTTGGTTGCTTTGGTCGGTGTAGGCCCTCGCCCTCGGGGGGCCGTATTCTAGGTCTGTGGGCAAGACGGCCTCGGCCCCATAGACTAGGAAGAACGGCGTGAAGCCCGTGGCTCGGCTTGGCGTTGTTCTCAGACTCCAGACCACCGAGGGGAGTTCCTTCATCCATCGCTTGCCGAACTTGTTGAGGTCGTTGTAGATCCGAGGCTTGAGCCCTTGTAGAATCATGCCGTTGGCACGCTCTACTTGCCCATTTGACATGGGGTGAGCCACGGCGGCCCAGTCCACCCGGATGTGATGATCCTCGCAGAAGTCCAGGAACTTTCTGCCGGTGAACTGGGTGCCGTTGTCGGTGATGATGGTGTTCGGGACCCTGAAGCGATGGATGATGTTGGTGAAGAACGCCACCGCCTGCTCGGACCTGATGTTGTTCAGGGGTCGGACCTCGGGTTGAGTCGAGGATGCCTCGGACCGAGCCGAGGGTGCCTCGGGATGATCCGAGGGTGCTTCGGGCTGGGCCGAGGGTGCCTCGGGCTGGGCCGAGGGTGCCTCGGGTTGGGCCGAGGGTGGCTCGGGCTCGGGCGTGTCATCGATCTTGACGGAGGGTTGATGCAGATCCCGGGGGAACCGTCGTTCGCCCCGAGGCTATTTTAGCCAGTTCGTCCGCAGTCTCGTTGTAGCGCCGAGCGATGTGGTTGAGCTCGAGCTCGTAGAACTTGTCTTCCAGGCACCGAACTTCATCGCAGTAGGCCTCCATCTTCGGGTCACGGCAGTGGGAGTTCTTCATGACTTGGTCGATGACGAGCTGCGAGTCACCGCGAGCGTCGAGGCGTCGGACCCCTAGCTCGATGGCGATCCGCAACCCGTTGACTAGAGCTTCGTACTCAGCCACATTGTTGGATGCCGGGAAATGGAGGCGTAGCACGTAGCGTAGGTGCTTCCCGAGGGGCGAGACGAAGAGTAGGCCTGCGCTGCCTCCTGTCTTCATCAGCGACCCGTCGAAGAACATGGTCCAGAGCTCCAGTTGGATCGGAGCCGTCGGTAGCTGAGTGTCGACCCATTCAGCTACGAAGTCCGCCAAGACCTGGGACTTGATGGCCTTCCGAGGAGCGAACGAGATCGTCTCGCCCATGATTTCCACCGCCCACTTTGCAATCCTACCCGAGGCCTCTCGGCACTGGATGATCTCCCCCAGGGGGAAGGATGACACCACAGTTACCGGATGAGACTCGAAGTAGTGTCACAGCTTCCGCCGCGTCAGGATCACCGCGTACAGCAGCTTCTGAACTTGTGGGTAGCGGATCTTGGTTTCGGACAGTACCTCGCTGACGAAGTAGACTGGCCTCTGAACGGGCAACGCATGCCCCTCTTCTTGCCTCTCGACCACAATCGCGGCGCTAACCACCTGAGTGGTCGCGGCGACGTAGACCAGGAGGGCTTCTCCGGCAGCTGGGGGCACCAAGATAGGCGCCTTTATGAGGAGCGCCTTCAGGTTCCCAAGGGCTTCCTCGGCCTCAGGGGTCCAAGTGAAGCACTCGGCCTTCCTTAAGAGGCGGTACAGAGGTAGACCTCTTTTGCCGAGGCGTGAGATGAAGCGGCTCAGAGCCGCGAGGCATCCCATGACCCTCTGTACGCCTTTCAAGTCCTTGATGGGCCCCATGCTGGTGATAGCCGCGATCTTCTCCGGGTTGGCTTCGATGCTCCGCTCGGAGACGATGAACCCCAAGAGCATGCCTCGGGGTACTCCGAAAACACACTTTTCGGGATTGAGCTTGACGCCTTTCGCCTTGAGACATCGAAATGTCGCTTCAAGGTCAGAAAGGAGGTCAGAGGCTTTCCTCGTCTTGACTACGATGTCATCGACGTAGGCCTCAACCGTGCGGCCAATGTGTTCGCCGAACACATGGTTCATGCACCGTTGGTACGTCGCGCCCGCATTCCTCAAGCCGAACGGCATGGTGACATAGCAGTACATGCCGAAGGGTGTGATGAAAGAAGTCGCGAGCTGTTCGGACTCTTTCATCCTGATTTGATGATACCCTGAGTAGGCATCGAGGAAAGACAGGGTTTCGCACCCAGCAGTGGAATCCACGATTTGGTCGATGCGAGGCAGAGGGTAGGGAACCTTCGGACATGCTTTGTTGAGAACAGTGTAGTCTACACACATCCGCCATTTCCCCCCTTCTTTCTCACAAGCACAGGGTTGGCAAGCCATTCGGGATGGAATACCTCTTTGATGAACCCTGCCGCCATTAGCTTGTGGATCTCCTCGCCTATGGCTCTGCGCTTCTCCTCGTCGAATCGGTGCAGCGGCTGCTTGACGGGTCGGGCTCCGGCTCGGATGTCCAGCGAGTGCTCGGCGACATCCCTCGGTATGCCAGGCATGTCCGAGGGACTCCAAGCGAAGACGTCGGCGTTCGCGCGGAGAAAGTCGACGAGCACTGCTTCCTATTTGGGATCGAACCCGGAGCCGATCCGGATCTGCTTGGAGGTGTCGCCGCTGGGGTCGAGGGGGACAGACTTAACCGTCTCCGCTGGCTCAAAGTTGCCGGCATGACGCTTCACGTCTGGCACCTCCTTAGAGAGGCTCTCCAGGTCGGCGATGAGGGCCTCGGACTCGGCGAGGGCCTCGGCGTACTCCACGCACTCCACGTCGCATTCGAACGCGTGTTTGTACGTAGGGCCGACGGTGATGACCCCGTTGGGGCCCGACATCTTGAGCTTCAGGTAGGTGTAGTTGGGGACGACCACGAACTTCGCGTAGCATGGCCTCCCCAGTACCGCGTGGTAGGTTCCTCGGAACCCGACCTCCTCGAACGTCAGGGTCTCCCTTCGGAAGTTGGAGGGTGTTCCGAAGCAGACGGGAAGGTCGAGCTGTCCGAGGGGTTGGACGCGCTTCCCGAGAATGATCCCATGGAAGGGCGCAGCGCCTGCCCGGACAGAGGACAAATCGATACGCAGAAGCCCGAGGGTCTCGGCGTAGATGATGTTGAGGCTGCTGCCTCCGTCCATGAGGACCTTTGTGAGCCTGACGTCGCCGATGACAGGGTCGACGACGAGCGGGTATTTCCCTAGGCTCGGCACATGGTCGGGGTGATCGTCTCGGTCGAAGGTGATGGGCTTGTCGGACCAGTCTAGATAGACTGGCGCCGCCACCTTGACCGAGCAGACCTCCCAGCGCTCTTGCTTGCGGTGCCGAGCCGAGGCGTTCGCCGCTTGCCCACCATAGATCATGAAGCAGTCGCGGACCTCGGGGAACTCTCCTGCCTGGTGATCTTCCTTCTTGTCGTCGTCGCGGGCCTTGCCACCCTCCGCGGGTGGCCCGGCCCTGTGGAAGTGGCGCCGAAGCATGACGCACTCCTCAAGGGTGTGCCTGACGGGTCCCTGGTGATAGGGGCACGGCTCCTTGAGCATCTTGTCGAAGAGGTTGGCACCTCCGGGGGGCTTCCGAGGGTTCTTGTACTCGGCGGCGGCGACAAGGTCCGCGTCGGCGGCGTCGCGTTTCGCTTGTGACTTCTTCTTGCCCTTCTTCTTGGCGCCGCGCTGAGTTGACGCCTCGGGAGTATCTTCCGATGGGCGGCCCTGGGGCTGCTTGTCCTTTCGGAAGATAGCCTCGACCGCCTCCTAGCCGGAGGCGAACTTGGTGGTGATGTCCATCAGCTCGCTCGCCCTGGTGGGGGTCTTGCGGCCTAGCTTGCTCACCAGGTCGCGGCAGGTGGTGCCAGCGAGGAACGCGCCAATGACATCCGAGTCGGTGATGTTGGGCAGCTCGGTGCGCTGCTTCGAGAATCGCCGGATGTAGTCCCGGAGAGACTCTCCCGGCTGCTGTCGGCAGCTTCGGAGGTCCCAGGAATTCTCGGGGCGCACATACGTGCCCTGGAAATTGCCGGCGAAAGCTTGGACTAGGTCGTCCCAGTTGGAGATCTGCCCCGGAGGCAGGTGCTCCAACCAGGCGCGAGCGGAGTCGGAGAGGAACAGGGGGAGGTTGCGGATGATGAGGTCGTCATCGTCCGTTCCACCCAGTTGGCAGGCCAGACGGTAGTCCGCGAGCCACAGTTCCGGTCTCGTCTCCCCCGAGTACTTTGTGATAGTAGTCGGGGGTCGGAACCGGGTCGGGAACGGCGCCCGTCGGATGGCTCGGCCGAAGGCTTGCGGACCGGGTGGTTCGGGCGAGGGACTCCGATCCTCCCCGCTGTCGTAGCGTCCCCCACGCCTGGGGTGGTAGCCTCGGCGCACCCTCTCGTCGAGGTGGGCCCGTCGGTCGCGGTGACGGTGCTCGTTGCCGAGGCGACCCGGGGCCGCAGGCGCTGTGTTGCGCATGCGCCCGGTGTAGACCGAGGCTTCCCGCATGAATCGGGAAGTCGCAGCATGAGGTTCCGAGGGGTACCCCTGCCTTCGGGAGGCGGAGCTCTCGGCCCTTCGGACCGCGGCGCCTTCCAAGAGATTCTTGAGCTCTCCCTGGATTCGCCGCCCCTCGGTGGTTGATGGCTCCGGCATCGCGCGAAGAAGCATTGCTGCTGCCGCCAGGTTCTGGCCGACCCCACTGGAAGCGGGTGGTGGCCTGACCCTGACGTCGTCGGTGATGCAGTGCTGGAAGCCCTGGGGTAGATGACGTATTTCTCCGGCCGGAGGTTGGCCCGCCCATGCCTGCCCGACGTCCCGACGGATCGGCTCAAGCGCTCCTGCTCCCTCGTCGAGTCTGGCCTGCACCCCACGGATTTGCTCGAGCTGTGGGTCATGACCCCCCGCCTGAACGGGGACCACAGCTAGCTCCCATGGGATGTCAACGCGAGGCACCGGCCTAGAGAGGTCGCCGTCCTCCGGCATGCCGAGATGGTTGCCTTCGGGGGGACCCCCTAGATCGACGTGGAAGCATTCGCGACTTGGGCCGCGGTCCTCGTCGCTGAGGCTACGGCTACCGTCGGAACAGTCGGAAAGGCAGTAGTCGCATGCGGTCATGAAGTCCCGCATGGCACTGGGGTTGCCAAGTCCAGAAAAATCCCAACAGATGCTGGGCTCGTCGTCTTCCTCGGACCCAGAGGACCCGTAGGTCGAGACGTCCGTCAGCCGGTCCCAAGGTGACCGCATACGAAACCCCAGAGGGTCTGGACTTGCCTCTACGAGAGCGCCCGCCAAAGCGAAGTCGCTAGACGGGTTGAGGCTGAATCCGAAAGACGTGGGATGGGAGTCGATCGGTACCTTTTGGTCGATGGGCGGTGATAAGGTCACGTCAGGGACTGACTGCGCCGTCGTCTCAGGTACGAGGGTGACGTCCAGCAAGCTTTTCGCGAGCGTGCTGGCGTCGTCCGCTTGCTTGGGATTGGCGTGTCGGGGGGAGACGGCGCTCGCCTTCGTCTCAAACGCGAGGTCAACGCCCGGTGCGCCCCCCGTTGGGGCGCTGGGGCCGTCGACTCGCTCGACAGCCGACGAGGCGCTGTCTCCTGCTTGGCCTTGGTTCCCCCGCCTCCTCCTCCGCCGGCGGGGGAGAGGACGGGGTGAGCTCGAAGATTGTTCTTCCACCATGCGGGGAAGACGTCGCCGATTCCGCCGCCGGTGGGCGGGTTGTCGGCCGCCACTGTTGTTGTCGCACGGCGGTGGAAGGAGTATCATGTCGTAGCTGCCATCGAGGGACATGAACTCAAGACTCTCGAAACGGAGCATCGTCCCGGGTTGGAGAGGTTGCTGGAGACTGCCCATCTGGAGCTTGACGGGAAGCTGTTCGTCAACACGCAGCAGGCCCCTACCTGGCGCGCCAACTGTCGGCGTTCCGAGACCGGGGGGTCCCTGAGCCGACGAGTGAATGTCGCCGCGTGCCCCAGCCCAGATGGGTCGAGCGCGAGGGCGAGCGCGAACGGGGGAGAGCGAGGCGGCCGGAGACCGACGTGAGAGAGGTGGGAATCCCGCGGCCTTCATGTTCGTCCCGCGCCCAGGTCGGGTGCGCTTGCAGTAGGGGGTTACAAGCGTCCACGCGGGAGAGGGAGCGAGCGGCTCCAAGCGAGCGCGTGTCTCGCCCTCGTCCCCGCGCGGCCAACCTTCTCTAAGAGGGCCCTGGTCCTCCCTTTTATAGGCGCAAGGAGAGGATCCAGGTGTACAATGGGGGGTGTAGCAGAGTGCTACGTGTCTAGCGGAGGTGAGCTAGCGCCCTAGGTACATGCCGTTGTGGCAGCCGGAGAGATCTTGGCACCCAGCTGGTGTGATGTCGTGGCCGTCGGAGGAGCGATGGAGCTTGGCGGAGGGACAGCTGTCGGAGCGGTTGAGTCCTTGCTGACGTCCTCTTGCTTCTGTAAGGGGGCTGAGAGCCGCCGTCGTCACAGAGCATGCGGGGCGCCATCATTGCCTATCTGGCGGAGCGAGCCAGATGGGACGCCGGTCTTGTTCACTGCGGCCCGAGTCAGCTCGGGGTGGGGTGATGATGGCGCCTCCTGTTGACGTGGCTGGTCTACGCCCTAGGTTGGGCGATGTGGAAGCTCCTCCGAAGCCGAGGTCGAGTCCGAGCCCCCGGGTCGGGCGAGGCGGAGATTGCCGGCTGGTGCTGGGGCGGAGTCCGAGCCCTGGGGTCGGGCGAAGCGGAGTTCGTCGTCTTCTGGGGTCGAGCCCAAGTCCGAGCCCTGGGTCGGGCGAGGCGGAGTTCGTCGTCTTCTGGGGCCGAGCCCGAGTCCGAGCCCTGGGTCGGGCGAGGCGGAGATCGTCGTTTTCCGGGACTTAGCCCGAGTCCGAGCCCTGGGTCGGGCGGAGTTCGCCGTCTTCCGGGACTTAGCCCGAGTCCGAGCCCTGGGTCGGGCGGAGTTCGCCGTCTTTCGGGACTTAGCTCGAGTCCGAGCCCTGGGTCGGGCGGAGTTCACCGTCTTCCGGGACTTAGCCCGAGTCCGAGCCCTGGGTCGGGCAGAGTTCGCCGTCTTCCGGGACTTAGCCCGAGTCCGAGCCCTGGGTCTGGCGGAGTTTCCTATGGTGCCTCCGGCAGGGCCTGACTGCCTGTCAGTCTTACTCTGTCAAGTGGCACCGCAGTCGGAGTGGCGCAGGCGGCGCTGTCCTTCTATCAGGCCGGTCAGTGGAGCGACGAAGTGACGGTGGTCACTTCGGCTCCGCCGGCTGGGGGGCGTGCGTCAGGATAAAGGTGTCAGGCCACCTTTGCATTAAATGCTCCTGCGATTTGGTCGGTCGGTGCGGCGATTTGGTTAGGGTTGCTTCTTGGCGAAGGCAGGGCCTCGGGCGAGCCGGAAACATGTTCGCTGCTGAAGGGGGGCCTCAGGCGAGACGGAAATCCTCCGGGGTCGGCTGCCCTTGTCCGAGGCTAGGCTCGGGTGAGGCGTGATCGAGTCCCTTGAATGGACTGATCCCTGACTTAATCGCACCCATCAGGCCTTTGCAGCTTTGTGCTAATGGGGGTTACTAGCTGAGAATTAGGAGCCTTGAGGGTACCCCTAATTATGGTCCCCAACAGATTGATGGTGTTAGTAAACAAAATAAGAGTGCTTGGAAGTGAAGATTGGAGTGACTCCAAGGTCACAAGACTATTCATGAGAGCATACAAAGAAAAGGATAAGAGTCTAGCAAGGATGATAAGGGATCGTGATGACTATGAGGATATGACACCTCATCAATTATTTGTAAAGATTCAACAACACGAGTCCGAAGAAGCCCCAATCAAGACAAGAGACTCTCATGCCTTGATCACAAATGAACAAGACACACCCAAGAAGAACAAAGACCACAAGGCAAAGAAAGTGGTCGAGACATCAAGTGATGAAGATAGCTCAAGTGATGAAGACACAACTATGTTCATCAAAACATTCAAGAAATTTGTAAGGAAAAATGACAAGTCTCAAAGGAAAGGAAAGAAGAGGGCATGCTATGAATGTGGTCAAACCGGTCATTTCATAGCGGATTGTCCTAACAAAAAGGAACAAGAAGCCAAGAAGGAATACAAGAAGGACAAGTTCAAAAAGGGAGGCAAGACCAAGGGACATTTCAAGAAGAAATATGGTCAAGCCCATATTGGTGAAGAATGGAACTCCGATGAAGAGATTCTAGAGAAGAGGAAGTGGTGGCAAACGTTGCCATCCAATCTACTTCAAGCCCGAAACTCTTCACCAACCTACAAGACGACTCGTACACTCCAACTTGCCTCATGGCAAAAGGAGATAAGGTAACTTTATTTAGTAATGATTTTCCAAATGATGATGATTATGAACAAATTGCCATGAAGAATAAAATGATTAAAGAATTTGGCTTGAATGGATATAATGTTATCACCAAATTAATAGAGAAGCTAGATAAAAGAAAAGCAACTCTTGATGCTCAAGAAGACTTGCTTATCCTTGAAAAGGAAAGAAACCTAGAGCTTCAAGAATTGCTACTCAATAAAGATGAAATGCTAGATGCCTTGACTAAGGAAGTATCTTTAGTCAAGATAACTATAGAGGATAAAGAAAAAGAAGTAATCAATATGAAAACCTCTATAGCTAATCTTGCAAATGAAAAGGATGCACTTGAATCAAGCATGTTAAGCTTGAATGTCCAAAATCAAGAACTTCAAGTGCAACTTGAAAATTGCAAGAACATCAATGCCTCATCTTTATTGATTGAATCTAAGTCTAGCTCCTCAAATAATACCTTTTGCAAACATTGTGCCAAATACCATGCTTCTTGTTGTTTAACTAACCATGCAAGGAAGAAAAGCTCACAGGTGAAGGTCAAAGAAATATTGAAGAAATGCTCTAGCAATGATGGGTTAAAGAAAATTGAACCCAAGTACAAGTCCCTAAATCCCAACAATGGAAGAAGGGGGCTTGGGTTCAACTCATCCAAGGAAAACCCTAGCATAGTGCATAAGGGGTGGAGATCCCCCAAGTTCATAGAGGGAACCACCCTATATGATGCCTTGGGGAGGATTCACTCCTCAAATATTAAGTCAACTCAAGTAAAGGTAAACTTGAGTTCCACAAAGAGTAAGATGAAGGAAGCGGGATCAATAAGTGGAGAAAAATTTAATGCTCCCATTTCACACTCTTATCATTGTGATTATATGTTGACTTGGGATTTAGGGAAATTGGTTGTTAAATATGTGGGTGCCTACACTAAAAGAAAAGTCATGAAAAGAAGTGTGTGGGTGCCCAAGGCTATAACTAACACTGCAGGACCCAATTCAATTTGGGTACCTAAAAGCATAGCCTAAATTTGTTTTGCAGGTCTACTCCTCTGGTGGGTCAAGTTGGGTGCTTGACAGTGGATGTACAAATCACATGACCGGGGAGGAAGACATGTTTCATTCCTTGCAACTAACTCAAGAAGCACAAGAAATTGTGTTTGGAGATAGTGGCAAGAGTAAGGTGATTGGTATTGGTAAAATTCCTATCTCTGACCAACAATCACTTTCAAATGTTTTATTGGTAGATTCTTTAAGCTACAATTTGATGTCCGTTTCACAACTTTGTGGAATTGGTTATAATTGCTTATTTTCTGATGTGGATGTGAAGATCCTTAGAAGGGAGGATTCCTCTGTTGCCTTTACAGGTCGCTTGAAGGGCAAACTCTATCTTGTTGATTTCACAACAAGTAGAGTGACGCCTGAGACTTGTTTAGTGGCAAAATCTGACAAGGGTTGGCTTTGGCATTGCCGGCTAGCTCATGTTGGCATGAGGAACTTGGCCAAACTTCAAAAGGATAGTCACATTATTGGACTAACAAATGTTGTGTTTGAGAAAGATAGGTTTTGTGGCGCATGCCAAGCAGGAAAGCAACATGGAGTCCCACATCAATCAAAGAATGTGGTCACAACAAAAAGGCCATTGGAGCTTCTTCACATGGACCTCTTCAGACTTGTGGCTTACATCAGCATTGGTGGTAGTAAGTATGGTTTAGTCATTATTGATGATTTTTCTCGCTTCACCTGGGTTTTCTTTTTGAGTGACAAAGGTGAAACCCAAGAGACCTTGAAGAAATTCATGAGAAGAGCTCAAAATGAGTTTGAGCTCAAAATCAAGAAAGTGAGAAGTGATAATGAGACAGAATTGAAGAACACAGGTGTCGAAGAATTCTTAGGGGAAGAAGGAATCAAACATGAGTTCTCGGTTCCCTACACTCCACAACAAAATGATGTTGTGGAAAGGAAGAACCGAACTCTAATTGAAGCAGCTAGAACCATGTTGGATGAGTACAAGACCCCTGACAACTTTTGGGCAGAGGCGGTCAACACCGCCTGTCATGCAATCAACCGCCTCTATCTTCACAAGATCTACAAGAAGACTGCCTACGAGCTTCTCACTGGTAACAAACCTAAAGTTGATTATTTTAGAGTATTTGGTTGTAAGTGCTTTATTCTTAACAAGAAAGTCAAGAGGTCAAAGTTTGCTCCTAGAGTGGACGAGGGTTTCTTGCTTGGTTATGCATCAAATGCGCATGGATATCGCGTTTTCAACAATACCACCGGTCTTGTTGAAATAGCGATAGACGTGACATTTGATGAGTCTAATGGCTGGCAAGGGCATGTTTCTAATGGCTCTGCAGGAAATGAAGAACCACCTTGTGAGGCCATAAAGAAACTTGCAATAGGTGAGGTGAGACCTCAAGAAAAGGAAGATGAGGAAGGAATTTTGTGGATGACCAATGAGGTTTTTGATGTGGGTGCAAAGGTGGTGGGTGACAAATCCTCCACCCAAGCAAACCCATCAACCTCAAGTCATCCAAATCTTGAAGAAAATCATCAACCCCAAAGGATGCCAACGGTGGTAGAAGATGAACATAGAAGTGTTGATGGTGAAGTGCCTCTTGATCAAGTAGATGATGAGGAGGAACAAATTCAAAGACAACCATCAGTGCCTCATCCTTGAGTCCATCACACCATTCAAAGAGATCATCCGGTGGACAACATCCTGGGTAGCATCAGGAGAGGGGTAACAACTCGATCTCGTTTAGCAAATTTTTGTGAATTTTACTCGTTTGTTTCCTCTCTTGAGCCACTTAAGGTTGAAGAAGCGTTGGGTGATCCGGATTGGATAATTGCCATGCAAGAGGAATTGAACAACTTCACCCGGAATGAAGTCTGGTCCTTGGTTCCAAGGCCCAAGCAAAATGTGATTGGGACAAAATGGGTCTTTAGGAACAAACAAGATGAACATGGCGTTGTTACAAGAAATAAAGCACGGTTGGTTGCCCAAGGCTACACTCAAGTGGAAGGACTTGATTTTGGTGAAACATATGCGCCGGTAGCAAGGTTAGAGTCAATTAGAATATTAATTGCCTATGCTACTAACCATGATTTCAAGCTATATCAAATGGACGTCAAGAGCGCATTTCTAAATGGACCACTACAAGAGAGGGTCTATGTGGAGCAACCACCGGGCTTTGAAGATCCAAAGAAGCCAAACCATGTCTATCTTCTTCACAAGGCGCTCTACGGGCTTAAACAAGCCCCTAGAGCTTGGTATGATTGTCTTAAAGATATTTTAATTAAGAATGGATTTACAATAGGAAAAGCTGACTCTCCATTATTTACTCGCAAAGTTGACAATGAATTATTTGTGTGCCAAATATATGTCGATGACATTATATTTGGTAGTACTAATGAAAAATTTTGTGAAGAGTTTAGCAAAGTAATGACGAACAGGTTTGAGATGTCTATGATGGGCGAGCTCAAATACTTCCTAGGATTTCAAGTCAAACAACTCAAGGAAGGTACCTTTCTATGCCAAACCAAATATACACAAGATATGCTCAAGAAGTTTGGCATGGAAAAGGCAAAGCACGCCAAGACTCCAATGTCATCAAATGGACATCTCGACCTAAATGAAGAAGGTAAACCGGTAGATCAAAAGTTATATAGATCAATGATAGGATCACTGTTTTACTTATGTGCATCTAGACCTGACATCATGTTAAGTTTGCATGTGTGCACGCTTTCAAGCTAATCCTAAAGATTGCCATCTTGTTACCGTTAAGAGAATCCTAAGATACTTAGTCCACATCCAAAACCTAGGATTATGGTATCCTAAAGGCTCCCTTTTCGATTTACTTGGCTACTCTAACTCAGATTATGCCGATTGCAAAGTAGATCGAAAAAGCACTACTAGGACTTGCCAATTCCTTGGGCGGTCCTTAGTGTCATGGAGTTCCAAGAAACAAAATTGTGTTGCACTCTCCACTGCAGAAGCTGAGTACATAGCAGCTGGGGCATGTTGTGCACAGTTGTTATGGATGAAGCAAACCCTTAGAGATTTTGGTTGTGAGTTTAACAAGATTCCACTATTGTGTGACAATGAGAGTGCCATAAAACTTGCAAACAATCCGGTGCAACACTCTAGAACCAAACACATTGACATTAGGCATCATTTCTTGAGAGACCACAAAGCCAAAGGAGATATCGAATTGTTTCACGTGAGCACCAAAAATCAACTAGCCGATATCTTCACAAAACCCCTTGATGAGACTAGGTTTTGCTTTCTTAGGAGTGAGCTAAATATCTTGGATTCTCGAAACGTGTCATAAAACTAAAATTTTGATCACATGATTGATGGATATAAAATGGTTGTATGCACAAAATGTCTTGAGAAATACTGTTTTTATTATTAAAATTACTCATGTCATATTTGTTAAGTGTTGTTATAGCCTTACCGGGCAAAATCTCAAAACAGGTTGAGTAAATCGGCTGAGTAGGCCACTCAACCGATTTTCCCCTGGTGGAAACCGGTTGAACCAGTATAAAAACCGGTTGAACCGGTTTTGACTGCCTCTGCGTCCGTGCTGTCAGTCTGCGCCGTCAGTCTCGCAGACTGCGCTATCAGTCTGGCAGAAAATCCACGTAGTCAGCAGCTTTTTCTACGCGCTTTTACTGCACAGTCTGACGCAAAACCGGTTGAACCAGTTTTATAACCGGTTGAACCGGTTTTGGGTCTGTTGACCAGCCGACGCCGCCCTTTTTTCTCCTCCTCTTTCCTCCTTTCACTTCTTCCAGCCGCTGAGCCTACACTTTTTTCTCTCTCTTCCTCTCACTTTCACCACGAACCAAAGCCATTTGTGCCATCAAAATCTTTGGGAGCTTGTTGGAAGATTCGTTCTCTTGGATTCCTCCATCACCTCCCTCATTCTTGTTGGATTTTTTGTGGTTCAATCATCAGATCAAGGTATTACCTTAGTTCATCATGTTTTTACTCGATCTCACCCGTTCTTGATTATCTAGTGTATCGTTTCTAGGATACATTTTAGTTTAGATGCTTGAAACACTTAGACTATCTTCTTTTGTCTTAAACATTGCTTGAGTTTAGTTGTTTGGTATTGTTCGTTGTAGTTGAACCGCTCGCATGAACGATTGAAGTACATGCTCAATATCATACGCGTCTCTACTCAAACGTGTTTGTTAAGATCCTTGTACTTCGATCTCCTTACTCATCATAGGTTCTATCTTTTATTTTAAGGATGGTGCGTCGGAGGAATCCTTCAGTTGTTGAATCCGACTCTTCCGACGAACAAGAGATTCATGAAGAAACTCCCCCGCGCTCCAGATCCAAGTGTGGGCGAGGATCTAGGAACGTAATGCAAGGTGGTGAGGCCTCCGGGTCTCATGGTGCTCGCGGTCGGACGACCCGGAATCCCTCCGGTCGGTCCCGACCCGCGGCTATTTTCCACAAGCATGGGAGCCGACAAGTGATGATGATAGTGGAAAGGATGATGAGATTGACCTTCCCTCTGCCCACGCTCCTATTATTCGAGGGTTGGTCCTCCATCGTGCGGAGGCCCGTCATTCTGGCAATGAGCCAGTTACGGATTTTACTGCCAGCGGGGGTTCTGCATTTCTCTAGGACATCCGCTTTCAGAATCCTGCATTGCGTATTCGTGATGCCAGGTGTGGCAGAACCTCCCAAGTTATCGAGCCCACATGCACCTGTCCTTGTCTTAAAGACCTCAGACGGCCTTGCATGTGCACCAGATAACTTAACAGGATCCGTCCGATTGCCCCAAGGACACCGGATAAACCACTTACAACCAGAACCGCGGGATTAAGTAACATAAATCACACACATCAACATTTTTGCAGCGGAAATCTTATTACCAAATTTTACAGGTTACAAAAATTTTACATTATTTTATCGGAGTGAATACAAAAGTATAAGTTTGAAATATATGCTAGCTCAAGTGACCATCCTCAGTAAGAAGATAAAGACGGGTTATACTTATATAAGAAGGCCGAGCCCACCGGCACTTAACACCATCAAAAGCAGCACAAAGTTAGAACCTGAAAAACAACAGGGAATAAAACCCTGAGTATGGAATTACTCAGCAAGACTTACCCGACTAAAGAAAAGACTCTCAAGGGTATGCTGGATTTGGGAATCAAGGAGAGGCTTTAGCAAGAATCAACTTAGATACTTTTGCAGAAATAGCTTACTAAAGTGAGTCCTTACTTTCAATATTTTAACGCCAGATTAAATATTAATAGACTCTATTTGCATCTGGTCTAATTTCACCATCTCATCAATACAACATCATTTTTATTCATGGGGTTCACATCCTGACTTAGGTTGCAGGTCAGTGATCAAGTCTCCACTCTCCGGGGATATAACGGCGATCTGAATCGATTTACTCAGCTGAGGATCTCTAACCACACGACATATGTAGCACTTAACCCTTGCATATGTCAACCGTTCCCACAGATCCTCCACAACGTGAACCGGTCCGCGCTACCCGGGAGCACAGTACTCCTCCATCCAGCCTCTAGCCAGGAGGGCACACGCTACTCCCACCATCTCCCACGCCCAGTGCGCGGTTGTATTTTCACGTATGGAATAGCCGGGTTCAAGCTTACCCTGTCCCATTTCCAGGGCATGTGGCCAGTTAAGATAGTCCTTGATCTATCAGGCCTACATACGCATCCAATCCTTAATTGACCCGGGCGGAGCATCACCTGTTCCTAGCCCAAGTCTCGATTTAAGTACTTCCACCCTTAGGATTGTTTGTATTCCTTAGGATGAAAAGAGCATCAAAGGGAACTTTGCAGTAAGATCCCACCATTGCTCCCAATGAAAATATTCTTGCAGGCAGAAGCCATCCTTCCTCAGGATAACCCCTGAGCTAAGCATTAACGCAAAGGACAACCTCTATCCACAAGATTTACCTCTAAGCAAGGCTAAGCAAATTTTGTAAATCATATTTTGATACTTCATCAGAAGTATCTATAAAGGTATGGATATCAAGGAAGGCAATGCATCAAAGGGTTTCCAAGCAACTCCTATGAACCTAATGCACATTTCACTAGACTTAAAGTGTGCAAAAATTATTTAAAAACACAAGGAAGGGGTTGCATGCACCGGGGCTTGCCTGGGTAACACTAGGTTAGTGTTTGTTAGACGATGTCCACTTGACGATCATCCTTGTCCTAGCACTTGATCAGGCAGGTTCGTTCACCATCATCACCATGCGGAGTAGCCCGCGCTTGGGGTCGACTTGAGTCATCTTCCGCATCACGTGATTAATTATCGCACCTGAATGAAATGCATTATGCATATGAATGCATATAGACAGGAATATCAAAAACCCTAAATAGTGCTACGCGATGGCGAATTTAAACACCTAGCGGCGATGTGTTGTATAATTTTGTACGGCATCAGTAGTTATTAATATACGACTACACGCAATAATTACGCTTCTCGAACCTAACGCAAACATCACGAAAGACAAACTATACACATGAAATACAATTAGCCTAATCACAACTTATCAGTTAATTAATTAAATTCTGAACTAATCCTTTGCCTTATAAATTATACTACATCTTTATAAATGATTAAAATATTTTATCATCACACATGCCTACCAAAATTCTACTCGGTCCACTAATTCAGCTAAGTGACCGGAATAGCGAGTAATTCGCCATAGCTAAATCTGGCTCGATAATCGCAAGAACTGCGAAGTCGACGAGAGTTTCGTGACTCACGCAATATATCGAGCACCGTAATGAGTATCGCACTAGCACATTAATTTATTCAACGATTGAACTATTCTGAATAATTTATCAGCTTACCGTTTCAGCAGCTGACTCGAATCCACGAGATCGGTAGCGATTTTCTGATCCATACAATTTGTCGAGCGCTTGGGGAATATCGCGCTGCCAGCTTCGTCTTCACCCGATTCTTAGGATTTCTTGCTGACGTATGGAACGACAACAAGGTCGTGTCCGAGTGAATTTTATGGCTCGAACTGGGGAAGGACTTGGCGAGTAGCGACGCGAGAGGCAAAGCAAGGTCACGGTCGGACGGGCTCGGACAACAGTCCACACAACGTTTTACTGTGTCCAGCACGCGCATCACGGACTTGATATCGACTGCGAGCAGTTTCGCGCGCACGACAATACGACGGAGGCGAACTGAACAGGCAGCTTCACGGCAGCACGCGCAGGAATAACAAAACGCTATGCGCGCGACGCAAAGAATTCGACCGGCGAGCAGAGAGGCTGGGCAACTCCTGGGCGAGCAGAGCGCGCAGGGCGAGCAGCAACGCGACGGCGCGGCAAGCTGAGGGTGCGACGCGGCTGGGCTAAATCCGAGCAGAGAGACGCGCGGGAGCTGGGAGCTGAGCGCGACGCTGGGCGGGGGAACGCGGTCGAGCAGGGAAGGCGCGGCTGGGGGCGGGTCCGAGCTGCAGGCCGGCGAACAGGAACAAGCTTCGAGCTGGGACCGAGATCACCAGCGAGCTCGCGCGGCCGACGAACAGAGCAGGAGGGAGAAAGACGCGCGGCCATGGAGATGGGCGCCGCGGCATGGACAAGGAAGAAGCTCGGTCGCGCAGAGGCCTCGGCAGCGAGAGCAGAGCAGGGCTGCTGGGGAAAAATCCGACCACCCATGGCGAGCAGGGAGAGGAAGAAGCCAGAGGGAGCTCCGAGCAGGGCGACTAGCTGGAGGATGGCCGGCCGAGCAAGAAGGAGGGCGCGCGACGGCCATGGGAGATCCGAGCTGGGGCGGCAGGGAAGCTCCACGACAGGAGTTGCGGCACCAGGGAGTTTCACGGCGAGCTCAGCCAGACCGCAGGCTTGGGGGCGAGCAGCACCGAGCCGGTGACGTAGCAGTGGAGGCCAGAGAGAGACAGGGCGCTAGGGACGCGGCTGGGGAGGGCTCGGCGCAGTGGAGCACGGAGGAAGGAGAGGGGTGCGCGCCATGGATGCGCAGGAGCGAGCTCCGACAGCGCGCGTGGGATTTTTATGCTCAGAGTTGAGCGGCGATGGATTTGTTCGAAGCTGAGCGGCGGTAAAAATCGAATCCAGGGTCGGCAGGATATTTTCTTTCTCGAGAACTAAGTGGTGCGCGCGATTTACATCCTAGGCTGGTGGTTCCGTGGTGGAGCTGCTTCGCTCGGCTGGCCGGAGATGAGAGTGAGTGCGTGCAAGCAAGGAGAGAGAGAGACACACACGGAGAGGAGTAGGCGCCCAGGAAGCCAGCGCGAGGCAGAGCAATTAAATGCGATCAGGGGAAAATCAAAGAGAGAGCGGTGGGAGGATAAGAGAGAAGACACGTGAGAGAGGCTCACAGAAGATTAGCTTAGGGATAAAGCGGTGGCCAGATATTTGACAGGAGGATTTTTCCTATTCTCCCTTTTTTTACAAAAGCAAAATGCAAATATTTTGGGTACGGAATTAAGGTCTAAAAGATGTATAAAAAGGTCGAACTAAAACGAGATCGACGACACTATTTAGACAGGATTTGATTTGTTGGATACTCAGAAGTGAGATGAATTTTGTACCCGTCATTTATATCCAAAGTTTTGGATCAGCAAGAAACGACAGACCGAAATAAACTGATTTCGGCACTAATAATTTGTTCGGCGTGATCCGACCGAAATTAGCCGAAACAATATCTGCGAACGTATACGCGATTTTGTCTTCGAAACAGCGTGCTGAAGAATAAATTGGATTATAACCTCACGCACGATTTTTCTCAGACAATGCGCGATACAAATTATTTTGTCTCGAACATTTTAACCGTCGAGTTCAAACTAATTTTCCCAGTATAAAAATCGTCCGAGTGAGTCGGGCTTCCGAATTCGTATTCGCGCGAGCGATGAATTTTAAATAATCATCGGACGTACCGATTTTCGGAACGACGATGTTCCGATCATCACGAATTTTTTTGGAAGAGCCCAAATAATAGAAGTAAAAATGATGTCGCACTCGCGACAAACGGAACAGATGCGATATTAAATTCGCAATAAACGAGGATGATTAAAATTTAAAATCTGTTTTATCCACTGATATTGCGTGCTTAAATCCGTACTCGTTGTCGAGCGGAATATAAACACCAGGGGTGTTACAGCCCTCCCCCCTTAAAAGAATCTCGTCCCGAGATTCGGAGCAAAAGAGTTCTAAGGGTAGAGAAGCATGTAAACCATATTCATATCAGTGATAACCCTAAGACAGCCCGGAGCGAAGGCGAGTGCCTCAGGATGTCGTTTCTCTAGTGGACATAGCATGTATCGCTACAAGCTAATCTAAAGATGTCCATCAATAGAGACGATGTCTGCTAGAGAAACACATAAGGTTTCATGTGTGCAGTTTGCTTTTTCTGATGACACTGCACTATCTGAGTCTGTTGAGCGAGCGACTAATGCACGATTTTACCAAAACAGAATCAGATGCACCAACTTGGGTAAAACACCCAGAAAGAGGTTTATCAACAAGTGGTCATGGTAAGCTCATAGCACACGAGACAGGTGTGAATGTCGAATAACATCACAGTTAACTCGTGTTAGCTAGAGAATTCAAGTCCAAAACAATGATAGAGGCTCGAAAAATCACCAACGAAAGGATCTGTAGATGCTACCTTCGTAACCAATCCATTTTATCAATCACTAGGCATGGCTCGACTTGATCACACAAGCTGGAAAAGCACACGTGAGGCGTTCGAGGCATGACTAGGGCGATAATTAGGTGGTTACTAGCCGATTTAATCCGGATTCTTGCAAGTACTTTCTTTAGGATGGGTTGAACCAAAGTGAGTTTAGACAATTCGATGAAACGATCTCTAAACTCGACCTTTGTTCATAATGCAGTTACATGTTAGAAAAATCAACTTGTGAAACTACTTTTGACATTGAGCAAGTCCTCTCAGTACCATCGGTAAGCCAAGGGTTGAGAGTTCACATTTGCTAGCAAAAGGTCATGCATTTGGGTAGAAATCCATTTCGTCATGTGGTTCATCCGTATCTTCACGCAGGATGAACAGACTTGGTTCGGGAATGCATGGATTAAATAGGAGAGTGAATGAACAAACTCCTGCATTTCAGCAGCAGGGGAAATCCAATCTCCATTTTGAGAGCTAAATAGCTGTTTTCCAACACTAAAAAGCTCCAAGGCTTCACCTTTACACAAAGGATGCAAAGGGAATGTGCATGTGTGAAGTCACTATTAGAGTCAAGGAAAAGAAACCACACATGAAAGGAGTATGCCCTTTTGATTTCAACAGAGATGATAGATGTTGTTTGATCACTTGACAAACAACATAGAAACTGTTTCAAGGGAGGACTCCACGAAAGATCACACATCAGTGTAGTTCCACAATGGATCATGACTAGAGACATCGATACCAGCATGCGCCAAGCAGCATAACCTTGCGTGTACATTCACAAGGGGCTCTCAGTTTCGCAGCGGCACCATAAGTCCTTAACCATGACACCATTACAAAACTGGCACCAATAATAAATCTCACGTAGCAAAAATAGATTGTGCCAAGATAACGCATTGACATAGTCTCATAATGGATTACAACTACTAGCCATGATACCAGCGCGTGCCGAGCAGCACAACCGTGTGTGCGCACACACAGAAGGCCCTCGGTTTCGTCACGGCACCACAGGTTTTAGCCATAATGCCATTACCAGACGTAACCAATAAGAAATCTCGCGCGATACAAATGAATTGAACAAGGGTGACAATATACAAGGAGATACTCCACCTGTAAAAATGGTTACAAGTAGAGAGCCAAATAGATTATGTCCCGATGAAATGAACAAGGCGTGGCCATAACCTAAAATTAATGAAAGGAGTACGATGGGAGACTGTTAATTCAGCCTCAAGCATATTTCTATGCCCATCATAGAGATTACATGGTCAAGAATTAGTATCCGATTAGATACGGAGGGGAAACAATCACAAGGTTAAGTTGGTATGCCTTCGATAGATATGATGAAACCAAAGGCAACAAACATCAAGAAAGGGATAGGACATGTCTATCCTAGGTTCGGTTGATAAGGCAACATGGCGATCCTTAAGAACAGGCAACTGGGTAAGGGACATCAACTTGTGCCAATCGAAGAAGGGCATGATCTAAGATGGAAATATGACTTAAGATTCTTGTTTGAAGTCCGAGTACATCGTAGGTCCAATAAAGAGATTATCTAAACCTTCATTTGCATGAGTTTAGTTATGGAGGGATAATGGTAAATTCAAATTTGGGTCTCGGTTCACCAAATAAGAACATGGCCTAATTTTCGATTTAGGCAAACAAGTCACTAACCTTCTATTGGCACATCAAGTACAAGAGCAAACATAAAGTACCCTAAAAGGTCACCTAAAGAATGGAGGACACCTATTTCATCGAAGTTCATAATTCAGCATTACACCATATTATCTACAATCAATGGTTACTGGAATAAAGATGAGAGAAGCATTTTGGGTGTATAGGTAACAAACATAATGCAACAATCAGGATGCATGCTCGTCCTACACGTCCTCACGAGTTTTTGCCAATCTAATGTGGCAATAACGTTCTATACCGGTGGCATACTTACGACTCTCACGATAATTTGCTAGACGTCAGCTACACATACGTTTTCGAGGTTAGTGTACCTGCAGAAAATTTCATCACAGCCCATTTTCCCAATGATGCAGTTCACACATGACAGTTTATCACAGTTTATACTCCATATATTGCTATATGGAGGCCAGCTCATCATTAAGCGCCGAGCCACGCATAGGCGCCGTTGCCACACTTTAACCATAGGGCAACTCATTATGGTAACTCACCTTCTTACCTGAGCGTAGGTGCGTCGTTACAAGTACATTACACTTCTCAGTATTCCCATGTCTGTATACCCATACACATCCATGGGGTACTGAATTCCCGGAAAGGTAATTACTCCACATTGCAGCCTTCATATATACATATGTGTAACATGTATATAATCAAGCGCTACAATTAAGCACTCCCCTAGACCGACGGTTGTTCAGTCATGCTCTCACATCTCACCTTACCTTGAGCGACAATCCATTCAAAACTGAATGGCCTCAAAATAACATTACACATGTATGCAACACCCACCCGGTTATGGGTTATGGTTTTCAAATAAGCCACCTGATAGTCCTTAATTTAGGGCTTAACAGAGGATGCCGCTAGCATTATAGTTTTTCAAAACTGTTTTTCAAAACCAAACAATGTGTTTAGTTGAAAATAGGTTTTGCAAAACCAAAACTTTTGTTTTAAAAATACGTATGTGACAGTATATACTTAATCCTGCTCTGATACCAGCTGTGGCAGAACCTCCCAAGTTATCGAGCCCACATGCACCTGTCCTTGTCTTAAAGACCTCAGACGGCCTTGCATGTGCACCAGATAACTTAACAGGATCCGTCCGATTGCCCCAAGGACACCGGATAAACCACTTACAACCAGAACCGCGGGATTAAGTAACATAAATCACACACATCAACATTTTTGCAGCGGAAATCTTATTACCAAATTTTACAGGTTACAAAAATTTTACATTATTTTATCGGAGTGAATACAAAAGTATAAGTTTGAAATATATGCTAGCTCAAGTGACCATCCTCAGTAAGAAGATAAAGACGGGTTATACTTATATAAGAAGGCCGAGCCCACCGGCACTTAACACCATCAAAAGCAGCACAAAGTTAGAACCTGAAAAACAACAGGGAATAAAACCCTGAGTATGGAATTACTCAGCAAGACTTACCCGACTAAAGAAAAGACTCTCAAGGGTATGCTGGATTTGGGAATCAAGGAGAGGCTTTAGCAAGAATCAACTTAGATACTTTTGCAGAAATAGCTTACTAAAGTGAGTCCTTACTTTCAATATTTTAACGCCAGATTAAATATTAATAGACTCTATTTGCATCTGGTCTAATTTCACCATCTCATCAATACAACATCATTTTTATTCATGGGGTTCACATCCTGACTTAGGTTGCAGGTCAGTGATCAAGTCTCCACTCTCCGGGGATATAACGGCGATCTGAATCGATTTACTCAGCTGAGGATCTCTAACCACACGACATATGTAGCACTTAACCCTTGCATATGTCAACCGTTCCCACAGATCCTCCACAACGTGAACCGGTCCGCGCTACCCGGGAGCACAGTACTCCTCCATCCAGCCTCTAGCCAGGAGGGCACACGCTACTCCCACCATCTCCCACGCCCAGTGCGCGGTTGTCTTTTCACGTATGGAATAGCCGGGTTCAAGCTTACCCTGTCCCATTTCCAGGGCATGTGGCCAGTTAAGATAGTCCTTGATCTATCAGGCCTACATACGCATCCAATCCTTAATTGACCCGGGCGGAGCATCACCTGTTCCTAGCCCAAGTCTCGATTTAAGTACTTCCACCCTTTGGATTGTTTGTATTCCTTAGGATGAAAAGAGCATCAAAGGGAACTTTGCAGTAAGATCCCACCATTGCTCCCAATGAAAATATTCTTGCAGGCAGAAGCCATCCTTCCTCAGGATAACCCCTGAGCTAAGCATTAACGCAAAGGACAACCTCTATCCACAAGATTTACCTCTAAGCAAGGCTAAGCAAATTTTGTAAATCATATTTTGATACTTCATCAGAAGTATCTATAAAGGTATGGATATCAAGGAAGGCAATGCATCAAAGGGTTTCCAAGCAACTCCTATGAACCTAATGCACATTTCACTAGACTTAAAGTGTGCAAAAATTATTTAAAAACACAAGGAAGGGGTTGCATGCACCGGGGCTTGCCTGGGTAACACTAGGTTAGTGTTTGTTAGACGATGTCCACTTGACGATCATCCTTGTCCTAGCACTTGATCAGGCAGGTTCGTTCACCATCATCACCATGCGGAGTAGCCCGCGCTTGGGGTCGACTTGAGTCATCTTCCGCATCACGTGATTAATTATCGCACCTGAATGAAATGCATTATGCATATGAATGCATATAGACAGGAATATCAAAAACCCTAAATAGTGCTACGCGATGACGAATTTAAACACCTAGTGGCGATGTGTTGTATAATTTTGTACGGCATCAGTAGTTATTAATATACGACTACACGCAATAATTACGCTTCTCGAACCTAACGCAAACATCACGAAAGACAAACTATACACATGAAATACAATTAGCCTAATCACAACTTATCAGTTAATTAATTAAATTCTGAACTAATCCTTTGCCTTATAAATTATACTACATCTTTATAAATGATTAAAATATTTTATCATCACACATGCCTACCAAAATTCTACTCGGTCCACTAATTCAGCTAAGTGACCGGAATAGCGAGTAATTCGCCATAGCTAAATCTGGCTCGATAATCGCAAGAACTGCGAAGTCGACGAGAGTTTCGTGACTCACGCAATATATCGAGCACCGTAATGAGTATCGCACTAGCACATTAATTTATTCAACGATTGAACTATTCTGAATAATTTATCAGCTTACCGTTTCAGCAGCTGACTCGAATCCACGAGATCGGTAGCGATTTTCTGATCCATACAATTTGTCGAGCGCTTGGGGAATATCGCGCTGCCAGCTTCGTCTTCACCCGATTCTTAGGATTTCTTGCTGACGTATGGAACGACAACAAGGTCGTGTCCGAGTGAATTTTATGGCTCGAACTGGGGAAGGACTTGGCGAGTAGCGACGCGAGAGGCAAAGCAAGGTCACGGTCGGACGGGCTCGGACAACAGTCCACACAACGTTTTACTGTGTCCAGCACGCGCATCACGGACTTGATATCGACTGCGAGCAGTTTCGCGCGCACGACAATACGACGGAGGCGAACTGAACAGGCAGCTTCACGGCAGCACGCGCAGGAATAACAAAACGCTATGCGCGCGACGCAAAGAATTCGACCGGCGAGCAGAGAGGCTGGGCAACTCCTGGGCGAGCAGAGCGCGCAGGGCGAGCAGCAACGCGACGGCGCGGCAAGCTGAGGGTGCGACGCGGCTGGGCTAAATCCGAGCAGAGAGACGCGCGGGAGCTGGGAGCTGAGCGCGACGCTGGGCGGGGGAACGCGGTCGAGCAGGGAAGGCGCGGCTGGGGGCGGGTCCGAGCTGCAGGCCGGCGAACAGGAACAAGCTTCGAGCTGGGACCGAGATCACCAGCGAGCTCGCGCGGCCGACGAACAGAGCAGGAGGGAGAAAGACGCGCGGCCATGGAGATGGGCGCCGCGGCATGGACAAGGAAGAAGCTCGGTCGCGCAGAGGCCTCGGCAGCGAGAGCAGAGCAGGGCTGCTGGGGAAAAATCCGACCACCCATGGCGAGCAGGGAGAGGAAGAAGCCAGAGGGAGCTCCGAGCAGGGCGACTAGCTGGAGGATGGCCGGCCGAGCAAGAAGGAGGGCGCGCGACGGCCATGGGAGATCCGAGCTGGGGCGGCAGGGAAGCTCCACGACAGGAGTTGCGGCACCAGGGAGTTTCACGGCGAGCTCAGCCAGACCGCAGGCTTGGGGGCGAGCAGCACCGAGCCGGTGACGTAGCAGTGGAGGCCAGAGAGAGACAGGGCGCTAGGGACGCGGCTGGGGAGGGCTCGGCGCAGTGGAGCACGGAGGAAGGAGAGGGGTGCGCGCCATGGATGCGCAGGAGCGAGCTCCGACAGCGCGCGTGGGATTTTTATGCTCAGAGTTGAGCGGCGATGGATTTGTTCGAAGCTGAGCGGCGGTAAAAATCGAATCCAGGGTCGGCAGGATATTTTCTTTCTCGAGAACTAAGTGGTGCGCGCGATTTACATCCTAGGCTGGTGGTTCCGTGGTGGAGCTGCTTCGCTCGGCTGGCCGGAGATGAGAGTGAGTGCGTGCAAGCAAGGAGAGAGAGAGAGACACACGGAGAGGAGTAGGCGCCCAGGAAGCCAGCGCGAGGCAGAGCAATTAAATGCGATCAGGGGAAAATCAAAGAGAGAGCGGTGGGAGGATAAGAGAGAAGACACGTGAGAGAGGCTCACAGAAGATTAGCTTAGGGATAAAGCGGTGGCCAGATATTTGACAGGAGGATTTTTCCTATTCTCCCTTTTTTTACAAAAGCAAAATGCAAATATTTTGGGTACGGAATTAGGGTCTAAAAGATGTATAAAAAGGTCGAACTAAAACGAGATCGACGACACTATTTAGACAGGATTTGATTTGTTGGATACTCAGAAGTGAGATGAATTTTGTACCCGTCATTTATATCCAAAGTTTTGGATCAGCAAGAAACGACAGACCGAAATAAACTGATTTCGGCACTAATAATTTGTTCGGCGTGATCCGACCGAAATTAGCCGAAACAATATCTGCGAACGTATACGCGATTTTGTCTTCGAAACAGCGTGCTGAAGAATAAATTGGATTATAACCTCACGCACGATTTTTCTCAGACAATGCGCGATACAAATTATTTTGTCTCGAACATTTTAACCGTCGAGTTCAAACTAATTTTCCCAGTATAAAAATCGTCCGAGTGAGTCGGGCTTCCGAATTCGTATTCGCGCGAGCGATGAATTTTAAATAATGATCGGACGCACCGATTTTCGGAACGACGATGTTCCGATCATCACGAATTTTTTTGGAAGAGCCCAAATAATAGAAGTAAAAATGATGTCGCACTCGCGACAAACGGAACAGATGCGATATTAAATTCGCAATAAACGAGGATGATTAAAATTTAAAATCTGTTTTATCCACTGATATTGCGTGCTTAAATCCGTACTCGTTGTCGAGCGGAATATAAACACCAGGGGTGTTACACCAGGATTGATGGAAATCGGTTCTGGACTCTTCATCATGTCGATTTCTACAACTCGGTAATTCTTCCCAAGAAACATCAGCCCATACTCTATCAGCGCTACATCAACTGGGAAGGTTATGAAGCTATTGGAGATCCAGAAATGACACAGGCTTTGAGGTCCTGTGAGAGAAAGAAAATGAAGCCTATTATGACCTTTCAATATGATTGGAATGATGAGGTCATTGCCCAGTTTTATTCCACTCTTTGGATCAAGCTAGCCGTGAGGAAAGTCCCTACAACTTTCCTTATCTTAATTTCTACATCGAAGGCAGCTGGTACAAGGTAAGCTACCGGCGGTTCGCTCACATTCTTGGATTCACTGATGATGACATTTCTGGTGACAAGGTCAAAATTCATGATTTTCGGCAACCCACCAAAGATGAAGCCAGAGATCTTCATCTCTCCGAGTCTAGAAAATTTTGGGAGTCCACAAATATGCACAAATATTACAGATATATCAACTCTCTCAGCAGGATGACCCTCATTCCCAAAGGGGGTAACCAGATGAATATTCTTGGAGAGAGCAAGGTCTTGCTCTCATTCATGAAGCCCAACAGTTCAGAGAGCATCAACATTTTTGATATGATCTGGCAGAAGATTATCCATGCTGCCTGCTTTCCACTTAAGGGATGTCTACATGCACCTTTCATAATGAAGATGATTGAAGTTGTGACGCAGTTCCGCTATGAGAAAGGTACTAGACATCAATCTTATACCCCCTTCTGGATTGATCCAAACAATCCAGCAGGGCGTTTGAGGAAAGCCCCTTCCAGCTCCCTTGCACACACTTCTGCTGGTCCTGCTGCTGCAGCCGGTGCTCCGCATCCCTCCCCTGGCCGCGGATCTCCCACGCCACGTGGTCGTGGTCGTGGTCGAGGTCGTGGCCGAGGGATGGGTGCCCGCCTGGCCCATGGTATTGCAGCATTTTTCTCTATGTGCCAGAATATTTCTGCAGATGTGCATGAGCTGGCAAGGCGTCAGAGGGAGACTAACGACAATCTTCGTCATCAAGCTTCTTCTATGGGCATGCCTTTTGCCCCTCGCTCGCCTGACGTGCCTCTCCATCCGCCTCCTCCAGAAATCAATGAGTGGCACCAGCAGGCCTACGGGGTGCCTTTTATGTCAGCTGACGATGAAGAAGAAGAAGAATACTTTGATGATCGTGAGCAGTTTGCCCCGCCTCCCTACCAGGGGGATCCGGGTCAATCCCCTTCTCATCCTCCGCCCCAGGATCCGTCTGGAAGCTATCCTCCCCCAGATCAGTCTGGGGAAGAACAATTTGCATCTCACCTGGCGCATCATTTCTTTGCTCCGCATCATCCTCCTCCTAACTGGTGATCTTTGGCTTGGTGGCTCTCTCCTTTTTTGGTTCTTGTTGCCAAAAAGGGGGAGAAGGATTTCTCATCTTAGCAGCTCTTTAATTTATGCAATGAACAATCTGGTTTGTAATAATTATTATTCGTCTGACTCGTGATGCATTTGGTGATGGCTTAGAGGCCACAGACTTTTTTAATGATGTGATGTGATGACATTATTGTAATAGCCAGTAGCAACATTTCATATCTTATGCTAAGATGATGGGCTTGTTTGTGTAATACTATTGTTTTTATCATCACATCCTATATAATTGTGTTGCATCCCTCAATTTTTGTGTATTATGTTGGTTGTTCACTCTCTCTAAATATGTTGCAAATTGACATATCAAGTCAATGTTAATATCACAAAACTCATGGACATATTTAGGGGGAGCTGTACATACACAAATACTTTTATCTCGCAAGTGTTCTTAACTTTCAATTTTTATCTCTACTCTAGTTTGTTTTGGCATCAATCACCAAAAAGGGGGAGATTGTAAGTGCAATCAACCCTAATTGAGGGTTTTGGTGATTAAATGACAAAACAAACAGAGATTCTAACAAGTTTGCTCCTAGCATGTACACAGTAATTCTACAGACAGGAGAAACACAGATCTTATGAGCATAAAAATGTAAAGCACAGTGGATTTAAATTCTACATCATTTGGCGTGCTCCAAGTGCTTGGAAACAACGGAAGTGGTCATTTTATAATTCTTGAGTTATAGGATTCGCCGTTCAATCAAGAGGGATCCGCAATGGTTAAGTAAGTTTTGCAATGAGCTAAGTTCAAAATCCTTCAAAATCATCCTAGAGAACACTTTTCCAGATCATGAATGCCTTGAGAAAAACCATTTTTCACTTCCCACAAAAGTTCCACCTTTGTTCACTTCAAAATGTTCAAAACTTGCTTTTCAGCCTTGGAAACCGGTTCAACCGGACCTGAAACCGGTTCAACCGGTTTCGGAACTGTTCCTCTGCCATCCCTGCTCTGACCTGTCTGACAGTCAGAGCTGTCAGAAAAAGTCGTTGCAGATTTTTTTTTTGGGAAACCGGTTCAACCGGATTTTTTCCTGGCTCAACCGGTTTTGAATCCGGTCGAGTCTCCGGCTAAGTAGGTCTGTGGACCGGGTTCTCCCTGGTGGAAACCGGTTCAACCGGTTTTTGCCCCTTTTCTCCCAATGGCTGCCAGCTTTTGGGGGATCCTTTATATACCCCCCACACTCTCTCTCTTATTTACTTCTGCCTCTCCCACGAAATCTTGGCTGACCAAATTCTCAACAAGTGCATTCATTTCACCTTTCACACCCGCAACCGCATCTCCTTCAATCGCTTGAAGGATCCTTGGTGTGAGGTGAACTCGATCTAACATGCTGTCATTTTCATCTCGATTCTCCTATTCTCTTTGTTCTTGAGCTCGTTGCAAACTTGACCTTGTGCAGATTTGTTACTCTTGGAACCTTGTGTTCCTTGACGGTTAGAGGTTGCTTGGGAGTCTCCAAATTTGTGGACGACCCCAAGAAGTTTGTATCACCCGCTCTTTGAGCATATTTGAGAAGAGATTGCCTTGACCTTTGTGGTCGGCTTGTGGAGGATTAGGGTTGGAAAAGACCCGGCCCTTTGTGGGCTCCTCAACGAGGAGTAGGACACCTTTGTGGTGGTTGCCGAACCTCGGGTTATATCGCGTGTTCTTGTGTGTTCTTGTTAAGCGCTTTAAATTTGTTGGTTTGTTAATATCATCTATTCGAGTAGATTTTGTGTAGGGCAAGTCATTAGCAAAATTCTTCACTACTTCGTCATATTTGTTTAATAGATTATCTAACCTAAGTTGAGCAGATTCAAACTTGTTCAGTTGTAATCAAAATCAACTGAACTGGTTTGCACCAGTGCAACTTTAATTTGACCTATCTCGAAGTTTTTTAGTGAAAAATTTCAGGTGTAGCCTATTCACCCCCCCTCTAGGCTACTTTCATCATGCCGCCGAAGAAAGCTTCAGGGCTAGGGGCTGCACTGCAGCCACTAGACGTCAACCAGGACACGCTGTGCGAAGCCCGAACTCAAAAGAGGAAGGCTACAAGTCCAACCCCCCAAGAGGAGGAGTTGGACCAGGAAATAAGGGATCTTGAAGCTATCCATCAGCAGTTCGAAAGGAAGAGAGAAGATGCTTTGTCTTTCCGATCTTCAGAAGAAGATCAATGAAGCTGCTGAAGAAATACGTCATCTTACTCAAGATGACTAGGACCGAAGACCTCCACAGAGAGAGCTTCGTCAAGATAATTCCTACAATGATGATGATTGGTATGACGATTTCCATCATGAAAATTTTGCTTTTGATGATGCTTCTCCTCTATCAGCATAACTGCAGGCTACCCCATGGCCCTCATCATACAAGCCCCCTCAGCTCCCCATGTATGATGGGCACTCAGATCCGAAGCAGTTTCTGATGAGCTACGAAACAACTATATCTTCGTACGGGGGCAATACTGCAGTCATGGCAAAGTCCTTCGTCATGGCAGTTCGGAGTGTGGCCCAGACATGGTACTCCTCTCTCCAGCCAGGGACAATCACATCATGGCACAAGCTTAAGGACATGCTGGTCACCAGTTTTCAAGGGTTTCAGACAAAGCCAGTCATTGCTCAGGCCTTGTTCCAGTGCACTCAAGACCATGAGGAGTACCTTTAGGCATATGTCCAAAGGTTCTTGCGCTTGAGAGCACAAGCGCCTACGGTGCCCAATGAAATCGTCATTGAGGCCATGATCAAAGGTCTTCGGCCAGGGCCTACAACTCAATATTTCACCAGGAAACCCCCTCGGACTCTGGTGAAGCTTCTTCAGAAAATGGATGAGTACATCCGGGCCGACAATGATTTCTGCCAAAGAAGGGAGGAAGCTTATAGATTTTCTGAGATGACTAGGGGCTTCGGAGGAAGAATCCACCCTAGGCATGTTAGATCAATCCATAGCTCCAGTCAGAATGATGACAAAGGAGGCCAGTTTCAGAGGCCACAACATAGCTTGCAGTCTTTAGGACAGCAGCAAAGCTTCTTTAGGCCACCTGCTCCAAGGGGCCAAGGCGGCAAGGGCTTCGGAGGAAGATATGGGGATCAGCCTAGGAAAATCTATTGCTTATTCTATGGTGAGAACAAGGGCCACACTATAAGAACGTGTCAGATCACCATTCAGAAGCAAAAAAGATATTGCTGAAGCAGAAGCCCAACAAAATCAGCCGAAGCAGGTCCTACATACTGCTTCATGCCACTCTCCCTACATACCAGAGTATGTGGGCAATCAACCTGCAGCTTCTGTTGCTTCGGCGAGCCATTCACAAGCTTCCTGGCCTTTGCTCCCACCACCACCACCACTGCAACCTACTTATACCCGAAGCCAGCAGCCAGAAGGGCGCCAACATCCACAACAGCAACGTGACTTCAGGGAAGAGTCCGAAGCTCGTATAGTCAATAGCACTGTACCAGAATCGAAGCACATTTATTGAGGAATATCCTACTTTTTGAAATACCTTTGTCTTTTATATCACTTTACTTTTTTTGTATGACTAACAAGTAATGAAAATTCAGTTTTAACTTCTTGTAATAATGCTGCAAATACTAGAATGAAATATATCTTCTTCATAGATTTACGAAGCTTGAAAGACGACCCTTAAAATGAAGCAGATTTCGAAGCTCAAAAGTCGTTCCCAAGGGAATGCAGAGCCTAAAATGATGAAGCTACAAAAGTCGTTTCTAAGGGAGCGCAGCGTAAGTTTTTTGCTCAAAAGTCGTTCCTAAGGGAATGCAGAGACAAAATTATCGAAGCTACAAAAAAGTCGTTCCTAAGGGAGCGCAGCGTAAGTTTTCTGCTCAAAAGTCGTTCCAAAGGGAATGCAGAGCCAAATACCGTCGAAATATAAGGCGAAGAAGTTCAAAAGTTGTTCCTAAGGGAATGCATAACTTATACCGCCGAAATAGAAGGCGAAGAAGTTCAAAAGACGTTTCTAAGGGATGCAGAACTTATATCACCGAAATAAAAGCTGAAGAAGCTCAAAAGACGTTTCTAATTAAGGGGATGCAGAGATTGTGTGTTACAGTGTGGGTGTGTGGGTATGTGTCTTCGGCATCCTCATCATTTTGCATCATATCATCACATCATTTTGCATAGCATTACATCATACTGCATTACCGACATAAGAATTGAATACGAAGCCAATCTTTAGCAAATGCTTCGTCAAAATGAGAATGTGCTAAGGCACGAAGTAAGCTTTAGGAAATACACCTGAACCAGCCTTATCATAAGGGGTCTTTTTCTTTATGAAGCATGAAAAGAAGGGAAGGTGTTTTTTCGCCGAAGGCTCAAAAATGGTATGTGAGTAAATTTCATGCATCGCAAAGAAATAAATTGCAATAATTTACATATTCGATTAAATCTTGTATACAGCAAATGTTACATAGTTTCGTTACAAAAAGAGGTCTAATCTTCCTTTATTAATTTTATACATCAAGCTTCTTGAAATGATTATTACAATAAAACCTATTCCTCTCTAAGGACTTTTTCTACAATCTCGTTTAGTAATTTGTCGATGACTTCGTCGACAATAGATTCAGCCATGCTTATGATATCCAATGATTCCTTCATCTCTGGATCAGCCAGGGGATCGTACGGCTCCGGTGGTGTGGATAGTTCAGCTGAAATAGGTAAGCACATTTAGGTCGAAGCCATAAAACTAGTTCCGAAGCTAAATAATCAAAAAATAATACCTATACGCCTTTCGCGTTCTGCAGCTTCGTCAGCTTGTCTTGCTTCTGCTCTGGCGTCATGGGTGTCTTTTTCACTCTTTTTTATAATTTCATGGGCCATCTCTCGGCCACCACTCACCCAGGCATCACTGTAAAATTTCCCGCCCATCAAGGTTGCTTCAGCTGAAGGATCCTTCATATCATCTACGGAGAAGGCAGTTTCGGCCTAGGCTATGGCTTTAATGTGATCGCATCCGACCTTCTCCAAGACGGCTGAAATTCCACGCGCACCGAAAAACGCGCAAACATCATGCGATCACTTAAAATTTCTTCGAAGGCTTCGGCCTCTCCACTTATCTATTTAATAACGCCTTCGGGGTCGCCTCAAATGAAGTTTTCTTCAACAGAGTAGGCACCCACTTTGGCGAAGCTAGTTTTCATTTTTTTCACACAATCCAAGGATTTCTCGAAGCACCTTTCCTTGGATTTACGAAGTTCTTCAACATTATTCTCTAGATGATTTTTCCAATATTCGCTGATTTCTTGATTAGCTTGTTCGAGCGCACAGTTTTCCTTAGCTTCGGCCAGTTGTCTCCGAAGGTCTTCAATTTCGGTTTTTTGGGCTTCGGCCTGAGCCTTGAAGTTAGCTTCGTCTTCCTTTACTTTATTTACTAGTGAAATTAAGATTTTGTCTTTTTCCAGACCTTCGTTTCTCAGTTCAATCACTTCCGAACGAAGGTTATTAAGGGCCATTGTATAGCCTTCGTCTTCAATATTCTTCTGCGCCCTCAGGGCATTACTAAGAATTAAGCCCTACAAAGAGGAGGAAAGAATTGAGCATGGCAACTAAAATACTCCATTCTAAAATTCAAAGTTAACTTCTATACCTTTATACTGTTGTATGCTAGGCTGTCAGCAAGTTCATCCTTCGACAAAATCGAAAGGCCGTCTTCCAGCTTCGGGAATCCTATGCTCTTACCTATCTCCCAGCAAACGGATATTTCTTTGTTATCCGGGAGACAGTATAGAAAATCTTCTTCGTTACTACCATTGAACACTAGGGCCCCCTTAGGATATTTCAATCTTTGGGCGTAGTGTCTGGCTTCTAGTATTTCTTCTTGGGAGAGTTTCTTTCCTGAAGCATGACGAATGATGTAGTCAACGATTTTGTTCGAAGATTCAAGAGCAGGAGCTTCGATCTTTTTAGGTGCAATCTGCTCTATTGTTTTTTCCTCAGGCGTGGCAGGCTCCGTCTCGGTAGGCACTGAAGGCCCAGCTTCGACTTCAGCCTGAGCTTGCGTAGCTTCGGCTTCTGCTTGCCAAGTTTCGGCTTCGGCTTGTGTTTTGGCAGCTGCAGCAATTTTCTTTGTAGGAGCAGGGCTCAAGGCCTTTGTAGTCTCCAGCACAGCATCCAACACGTTGGCCATCCTCCTCCTCTTGGGAGTTGCGACAGAAGCCTTTTGCACCTTCGGCAGTTTTTTCTCTATCGGAGGGCTCAGAATTTTTGGCATTTTTATTATTTCTTCAACCTTTGGCTCTTCAGCCTTATCAACCTTATCTTCGACTAGCTCGACTGTATGCGTCTTCGGCATTATAGTTGGTTCTTCAACGCTCTGTGCAATTGAAGCAGCTTGTCTTGCTTCAGTAGTTGAAGAGGCTCCTTCGACAAAATCAGACACCACGACCGGTTCAATATAACGTGGCCGGTGGGTCAGAACCTTCACCTTTTTGCTCTTCGGCTCAGGCTCAGCTGGGGTGACCGAAGCGACAGTCTTCCTCTTTTTCTCTTGCCCTTGCAGCGGGTAGCGGTAATCAGGGTATACGAAGCCAATAGCATCAAATACCCTGTTTAATCTTTTCTTGCCCTGACCCCCAAAGGCTACGGACAGAGCATTATCTTTGGCCTTGGAGTATGCTCCAAGTAGCTCATCACTAGTAGCTTCGATACACTTTAGCCAGTCATCGTTTGGCTCACCAAACTTCTCCCTAAATCTGAAGGTTTACTTCAGTCGGACCAGACCACCCTCACTAGAATCGGTGGTGGTCTCCTTTGGCATATCCCAGCTCTCCACAAGTGGCCATACCCTGAAGGATATATGCTCTTGAATCAAATCCCTTGTGCCAATGAAGGCACACACAGTGCTGAAAGCCCTCTGACATGCTTCGACATTGCTATCAATTTCCACCTTCGGCCTTCGGAGGCCGAAGCGAGACCAGATGGGTCGCTGAATGATTTCTTTGATGTCTTCCCTTGCCTTTAAGTCATTTTTAACATAAAACCATTCTCCCATCCAAGACCCAGACCATCTTTTCCGGAATGTCGGTACTAGGTGGCTTGCATTGGGGTGAGCGATAAATCCATAACAACCGAAGTTGTTGTGGTACTATTCCTTGCCAGTAGCCTTCGTCTCATATAAAAGCTCGTGCATACTGCAGAAGCACTTCGCGCTTGGCTCTAGCCCCTGACTCTTTACAGCCCAGACAAAAATCCCCATTCTAATTATAGCTTCGGGGGTAATCCGATGAAGGAAGATCTGGTATATCTTTAGCACTTCAACCACAAACTTTCTCAGTGGGAACCGAAGACCTGCCTTTAAGAAGCTTCGGTATATCACAACTTCGTTTTCCTCCGGAGCAGGGGCAGTATTGTCTCCTCCAACTCTAACAATAGACATGTCGCAAAAATACCTCCCCCTCATGGCATCGATATGACTCTGCTTGATAGTCGATTTTCTGAAGATAGTATGGCTTGGGCGCCACGGTCGATCCTCAGAATCTTCATCCCACTTTCTACGTCATAACTATCACTGTCATCAGTATCTTCAGACAAACCTGCTAGAATCTCTTTAGTAATCTTCTCTATGTTCATTTTTGACATAGACTCAACAAACCCGGCGATAAAAGGATCCGTAGTTTTCTTTTCTTCAAACAACTTCGTTTCCTCAGTTACCTTCGTTTCCGCAGTCATTTTATTTTCCTCAGTCATCTTCTCCCCAGACATGGTGAACACACGTCCTTAAACCGAAGCTCAAAAAGCTTGAAAATCAGGCGAGAGCTAGTGAGCAAGAGCTAAAAAGTTTGAGAAAATAATGCAAATGGTGGAAATAGCGTATCAAATGCTGCCGCTGTGGTTTATATTTATACGCCCAGTGCGTTGCAACTTGGTGGGCCCCATCTGTCATTGGCTATTGCTATTCTAGAAAAGGGAAGGTGTTTTTTTGGACCTTCGGCTTAAGGCCTTCGTTCATGTCACAGTCTGAATTCGTTGTTATAACAAATTAATACTGCGAGGGGCTACTGTTGGGGGCCTTCGTCTTCTGAAGGTCCTCAAAAACATGATTTAACAATGTTTCCCAAGTGTAATGTATGTATAGGTACCTTCGGACTCGGAATAAAACTGTACACAATATGAAAAGCTTAGTCGAGACGAAGGTTGATGCTGCTCCGAAGCTATGCGCAAAGGAGCTTCGGCTCAGCGGCAGGAAAAGGAACCGACTTAAAGGGGAAAAGGCTATCTAGTCCTCGTTGGATTGTCCTTAAGTCAATAGTAAACATAAAGGACACGAATGTAATTTTACACAGCCTACGGCCTGTGCCTATAAATAGATGAACAGTACCCCCGTACTGTTCACGCTGACTTGTATTCGCTCGTGCGTCACGCTTGGACTTTTACCTTCTGTCAAGCCGAAGGTACAAATGTAATTCAATATTGTTTCTGTTTATCCATGATAATAAAAAGAAGATATATTAATAGTATCATATGATTATTCATGTTGTCTTTTGTATTTCATATGCTTCTTCCATTAACATACACTGCGATGATGAAGGTACGTCCTTCATGACCTTCGTCTAAAGATCATTATATCCTACGAGGAATAATGCTTCGAAGGATGAAGGGCATTAACCTTTAACATTTTTTGTTGCCTTGTTCTTAGCTCGTAGCATTTAAGAACAAGTCCCCAACAGTTGTCTTCCTTATATCAATATCCGTTGTGGGGAATCTCCACAAATTGGAGTCTCTCACGCCTTACATAAAGTATTACAATCAAAACCGGAGTAAGGAGGGGAGTAAAGACACATAGAAGAGCACATTGCAGCAATAATACACACACAAGCAAAAGAGAGAGCGCACAAATCAAAATGATAGAGTCATAGCTCAAGAACACGCTGAAATCTCTCTCTAACAAATCAACAACGTGGTCGTAGAGGTTCGGAGTTGTAGTGTGCTCAAAGGGTGCTTGGTTAATAGCTCCATGTGCCTAGGGGTCCTTTTATAGCCCCAAGGGACCTAGGAGCCGTTGGAGCTCTATTTGGAAGGTCCTGGTTGCCTTCTCTCCGCAGGTGCACCAGACTGTCTGGTGCACACCGGACACTACACAATGCAACGGCCAACAGATTCTTTCAAAGGGTGTTGTTGTAGGATAAGACATTGTGGGAGGGAGGATGACCTAAGACTAGTTGTAGTGCTCGATGTGTCTGCTCCCCCGACGGTGTTGCAGCAGCTACAAGACATCACTACACCCTGTAATGACGCACGCTATTTTCTCCTCTACACACAACAGTACAAGCAGCACACGTAATAGTCCGCTAGATGTGGGGGAGCACTGTGCAGTCCCCTTGCCTCGCTATCCATGCAACGCAAGTGTTTGTTAGTTGAGAAAATTTTGATAATAAATGATGAATAGGTTGGAAAATGATATTTTATGATTTTAGTGGGGTATAGAAGGAAAATTTAGGGAGAACCGATGCAAGAAGGAGAAAATTAGGGAGTGGAATCTAGGTCAGGTAGCTGCATAGTGCACAATAGGGGGGAAATTTTAGAGAAGACCGTTGCAGACAGTCTAAGAGTACTTTGTTCAACGGTGTCCTCTATATTTTTTTACCTATATCCCACTCACATGTCATGTCAACAATCTCTCTCCCCTCATATCTCCATCCTCTATAGTGGTTCCCCCTATATCATACCTCTATACCTATAATACCCTAAAAACCAAACCATGTTTATAATCCTAATATGGTGTGTCCTACTGATGATCGGAGACCGTAGATGCATAGATATCGTCGAGACGATTCCGATCGACTACTAGTTTGCCTTGTTTGGAGTCTGAATGAGTTTTTTCAAGTGCCGGTCGATCTGAGCCATTGGATATTAGGATTGAGGGAGTTTTCTTCTATTTATACCTCCCTAACCCTAGCAGCCACGTCCTCCCACCCTAGCAGCCATCCCCTTTTGTGCCTTGCCCAAGAGAAGAAAGGAAGAACAAGGGAGAGAAGAGAGGGAAGATTAGGGCACACAGTCGCCTGTCGTCGTCATCGTTCCTCTTCAAGAATTGGTTGGATTTCCTTTCCTCTCTCCATTGTCCCCACTTGATGGATGTTTTACCTTGTTTTGGATGAGTTTTAGGCCCTGCAATTAGCCCTTTATGTTGGATTAGATGGGAGATTAGATTTTTGATCTCGAAATTAGTCTCTGCAGAATAACAGATTCGATAGTTTTTGTTCATGCCAGTTTTCCGTGGTCTTAGAGGCCTCAAAAAAATAAAAAGTATATTTATGAGTTGTAGACAATTTAGATATCTTTCCGCGGCCGCGAAGAACACCTCAATCGGACATCAGATCAGAAAGTTATTGCAGTTTTATTATAGCAGTTTTTCAGTCTCATAATTCTGTGCAGAATCTGTTCTATTAAGATTTAGGCAATTTTATCAACAGAATTCAACCTTGGGTTTGTAAGAAAAGTTGTAGATAATTTCATAAGCTTTCCAGATTGTTAAAGAGTGTATTCATATGAATTATGAAACTCTAGTTATGTTTGTTTTACGGTGGCTGTTTCTGTTGGCCTGACAGAAATGAGCGGGTCTGTTCACTGGTAGGTTTCATCAAGTAAATGGCCGAATTGGCTCTCCCAGCTATGGAGACTTTTATAGAGGGATAAAAGTTCTTACTTCCAGCAGAATTTCATGATTTTTGGTTGAGTAGTTTGTGAGATATCGAATTTTTAAAGTTAACTATGCGGCTGTCTAAAACAGATTCAGTCAGTTATCTTGTAATATGTTTTAGACTTATAGATGGCAGAATTTAATTATCTATTGAATACTGAAGTTGTAGAGTATTTTGTGTAGATACTTCTAGAGTATTTGTTTGATATCACCACTGTTATAATTTTAAAGATACAAAATTAACAAACAGCGCTGCTGCTGTTTGACATGTGGTTCACGGTGGGAGTCTTTTCACCAGGTCTTGGTTTCAAGCGTAGGAACGATTTGTTGATTGTTGGCAAATGTTTATGAAATATTTGTACTAAGTTTTATGCCCCGCAACAGGTGTTTATGCTCCGGATCATGCTTAGTACATTTTCTTCTTCGATGAAGGCAAGTGAATGTAGCGGTGGTTGCTACCGTTTTGACTTGTTGTTTCATCGCCTACACTCTAATATTCAGAATCATCAAATTCTTTCGTAATTGAACTCTATGGGACGCTTTACTTGATTGTATTATATTGATGCTTAATCATATATTGATGATGATGATGATTCGAGTATGACCCACGAGATTAATTCACACTCCTGAAGGTGAATGAAGTATTATTTGTGGTTTGTATTGTATCTGAAGGTAAACGAAGTATTGTTTGAGGTTTGTATTGTATTTGAAGGAAGTGAAGTATATTGATAAATGCAGCATGCTATATACATTGCATGATTCACTTGCATCTGAAGTTTTGTCGTGACCTATGGTCCGACCGTACCGGTACAACTTAGCATCGTACGTTGCCCGAGGAGGGGTACGATGCGGCTTCATACCCTTAGAGGTATGAAGGCAGAGGACATATGCATTGCATTCATATGCATTCATTGAAGTGATATTTGCAGATGGTGTGGTTTTATACTCTAAGAGATATGAAGGCAGAGGACTTACACATTGCATTCCTATGCATACATTGAAGTGATATTTGCAGGTATTGTTGACGCAGGGAAGTGTTATACAACCTATTGTGGTCGTTCGAGGAAATGAGATGGCATTGGTTATTTTGGGACTATTGAGTTCTATATCTACAAGTATTTCTGATCTCAATTGTGATCCCTTTTAAAATGTTGATTAATTCAATTCTTTTGGTTTAAATATCTCGTCAAAATATTTTACTTGCTGAGATGTTTCATCTCACTCTTGCATTACTCAATGCAGGTACTTAATTCATGTTGGGAATGAGGGAAGTAGCAGCACGTCCACCTTCACTCTCATAATAACGCTGCCCAGGCACAACCATGATTTAATTAGAAACTTCTTGTCAAGGATGTTTGTTTTTAACTAGTCGTGCACACTAGTTAATTCAGTTTATGTCGTTATGGTTATCTTCCCATTGCTAGCAGATTATTAATGTCTAGTATGTTTTCTTATCATGATATCTGTTTATACTCTGTTGCTTCCACGTTTATGCAAATTTCCAAAGGAGATGCTGTCGAAATTTTATATATGAATGTTAGTTGTGTAGTTTAGTAGCATTTCAGGGTGTTTGTGGATCCTGGGGTGTTACAGTTGGTATCAAAGCATAGGCTTTAGATTCTTGGCAATTTGAAGATAAATTTGACACACTTGCACATATAGGAAGGTTGTGGGTTCAAATATCTTTGATATATGTTAATGTCTTTGAAGTGCAGATGAAATAATTTCAGCCTCCCTAATCCTTTACGGTGATGTGGTAAGTTGTTTATGACTTAATGCCTGATATAATTCATTTCTAAATTTTGATATTGTTTATTAATAAGATTGATATCGCTGTTCTTTTGTGAGATTGAAGTCGTTATTATGCTTGTGATATACGTGTATGCCTATGTTGTTTTCAACATGTTTTTCATGGTTGAGTTTTATTACAATAATATTGTTATATATGTTTGATCGAGGATGTTTCCAAGAGGAGTGTGAATTGCATGTTTTGGGTTACAAGGTAACCATCGATTTGGATTTAAGTTGTTGGGCGGTTGGTGGATAGCTCCAACTATCTTTGCAAGGAATGATTGTTTATGCCGAGAAACCAGTTCTGAAAGAAATGAATATTGGTACTTTTATATGGATTTTGGGGGGAAAGTCTTTACATAGCTAGCCAGAGTGGATTACATGTCTCCCTTCTATCTTGTGTTTTAGTAGCCACAAAGCCTAGATGTGGTTTAAAGTGGTTGCATGTTAGTCATGCTAATTGTAGAATAAATCTTTTATTTTCTTGATCCATTGATTATATATTAATACGTTGAGGATCTGATGGTTATCTCCCTGATGCATGCTTGTGGAGCCATTGTTGGACCACTTATCTATTGGTTTGAATGAAGTCATTGCCTAGCCTAGAGTTGGTTGGGTGTGGTAAGTCACCTATTTCTAAATGATGTGGTTCTTACATCAGATTGAGATGTTTGTCATGTGTGTGAAGGATTACAAGGTTATTATTGACCCTGTATGTCTGGTACTTTGAGTGCATCGTATGATGGAATGAAATGTAAGTTTCTGAACTACAGTAGATGAAGACTTATATTATGAGTAGGTTAACCTTACTAGTTTGGATATTTTTTAGTTGAGTTGTTGGATGAAGTATAGTGACATTAGTTAAGCAAAGTATTGTGTTGTTGCTGTGCTGTCAGTGCTCTTTGTGGAGTTTTTGGCATTTGTTCGATGAACTGTGCCGCACAGAATGTTATTGGCTTCTTGTTGGCTTTATTGCTCCATTAGTTCTGTAGACTTTCTCCCTTTTGTGGGGTGTAAAGAACGTTAGATTACATGATTATCTTTTTCATGACGTCAAGAACAAGGTTTAGGAAGATTAGGAGTTTTGTTTCAATAGAACGACTTGTTTCGTGGTGCTTTGATGTGAGGTGTTTGATCTTCTTATGCATTCATCTGGTGTGGATGTTTGATAATTGAATTAAAATGAATTGTTGAAGTTGGTAAGAGTTGTTCTTAGTGCATATTACCTCTTCATAAAAAGAGTGTTGTTTTAAGACATTGATCTTGATGTATAGTTGCATCCAAATTCAATGATAGCAAATCCTAGTGTTGATTGCACCTATGACAATGCCTTGGGAATTCATTTTATATTGTTTTATGATTGTTGTCAAGGTGTGTCATTTTCTTTGGTAAATTAGTCTGACTTAGAGGTTATTTCATGAAAAACTCTTTTCATGATCTCGTCAAGGCTACTAGTCTACTATATGAGTCTATTTAGGGTGTTTGGTCGAGTTTTACCGTTGGTGAATGTCTTGATTTGTAGAAGTGGCTGAATTCGAGGACGAATTCTTTTAAGGGGGGTAGAATATAATACCCTAAAAACCAAACCATGTTTATAATCCTAATATGGTGTGTCCTACTGATGATCGGAGACCGTAGATGCATAGATATCGTCGAGACGATTCCGATCGACTACTAGTTTGCCTTGTTTGGAGTCTGAATGAGTTTTTTCAAGTGCCGGTCGATCTGAGCCATTGGATATTAGGATTGAGGGAGTTTTCTTCTATTTATACCTCCCTAACCCTAGCAGCCACGTCCTCCCACCCTAGCAGCCATCCCCTTTTGTGCCTTGCCCAAGAGAAGAAAGGAAGAACAAGGGAGAGAAGAGAGGGAAGATTAGGGCACACAGTCGCCTGTCGTCGTCATCGTTCCTCTTCAAGAATTGGTTGGATTTCCTTTCCTCTCTCCATTGTCCCCACTTGATGGATGTTTTACCTTGTTTTGGATGAGTTTTAGGCCCTGCAATTAGCCCTTTATGTTGGATTAGATGGGAGATTAGATTTTTGATCTCGAAATTAGTCTCTGCAGAATAACAGATTCGATAGTTTTTGTTCATGCCAGTTTTCCGTGGTCTTAGAGGCCTCAAAAAAATAAAAAGTATATTTATGAGTTGTAGACAATTTAGATATCTTTCCGCGGCCGCGAAGAACACCTCAATCGGACATCAGATCAGAAAGTTATTGCAGTTTTATTATAGCAGTTTTTCAGTCTCATAATTCTGTGCAGAATCTGTTCTATTAAGATTTAGGCAATTTTATCAACAGAATTCAACCTTGGGTTTGTAAGAAAAGTTGTAGATAATTTCATAAGCTTTCCAGATTGTTAAAGAGTGTATTCATATGAATTATGAAACTCTAGTTATGTTTGTTTTACGGTGGCTGTTTCTGTTGGCCTGACAGAAATGAGCGGGTCTGTTCACTGGTAGGTTTCATCAAGTAAATGGCCGAATTGGCTCTCCCAGCTATGGAGACTTTTATAGAGGGATAAAAGTTCTTACTTCCAGCAGAATTTCATGATTTTTGGTTGAGTAGTTTGTGAGATATCGAATTTTTAAAGTTAACTATGCGGCTGTCTAAAACAGATTCAGTCAGTTATCTTGTAATATGTTTTAGACTTATAGATGGCAGAATTTAATTATCTATTGAATACTGAAGTTGTAGAGTATTTTGTGTAGATACTTCTAGAGTATTTGTTTGATATCACCACTGTTATAATTTTAAAGATACAAAATTAACAAACAGCGCTGCTGCTGTTTGACATGTGGTTCACGGTGGGAGTCTTTTCACCAGGTCTTGGTTTCAAGCGTAGGAACGATTTGTTGATTGTTGGCAAATGTTTATGAAATATTTGTACTAAGTTTTATGCCCCGCAACAGGTGTTTATGCTCCGGATCATGCTTAGTACATTTTCTTCTTCGATGAAGGCAAGTGAATGTAGCGGTGGTTGCTACCGTTTTGACTTGTTGTTTCATCGCCTACACTCTAATATTCAGAATCATCAAATTCTTTCGTAATTGAACTCTATGGGACGCTTTACTTGATTGTATTATATTGATGCTTAATCATATATTGATGATGATGATGATTCGAGTATGACCCACGAGATTAATTCACACTCCTGAAGGTGAATGAAGTATTATTTGTGGTTTGTATTGTATCTGAAGGTAAACGAAGTATTGTTTGAGGTTTGTATTGTATTTGAAGGAAGTGAAGTATATTGATAAATGCAGCATGCTATATACATTGCATGATTCACTTGCATCTGAAGTTTTGTCGTGACCTATGGTCCGACCGTACCGGTACAACTTAGCATCGTACGTTGCCCGAGGAGGGGTACGATGCGGCTTCATACCCTTAGAGGTATGAAGGCAGAGGACATATGCATTGCATTCATATGCATTCATTGAAGTGATATTTGCAGATGGTGTGGTTTTATACTCTAAGAGATATGAAGGCAGAGGACTTACACATTGCATTCCTATGCATACATTGAAGTGATATTTGCAGGTATTGTTGACGCAGGGAAGTGTTATACAACCTATTGTGGTCGTTCGAGGAAATGAGATGGCATTGGTTATTTTGGGACTATTGAGTTCTATATCTACAAGTATTTCTGATCTCAATTGTGATCCCTTTTAAAATGTTGATTAATTCAATTCTTTTGGTTTAAATATCTCGTCAAAATATTTTACTTGCTGAGATGTTTCATCTCACTCTTGCATTACTCAATGCAGGTACTTAATTCATGTTGGGAATGAGGGAAGTAGCAGCACGTCCACCTTCACTCTCATAATAACGCTGCCCAGGCACAACCATGATTTAATTAGAAACTTCTTGTCAAGGATGTTTGTTTTTAACTAGTCGTGCACACTAGTTAATTCAGTTTATGTCGTTATGGTTATCTTCCCATTGCTAGCAGATTATTAATGTCTAGTATGTTTTCTTATCATGATATCTGTTTATACTCTGTTGCTTCCACGTTTATGCAAATTTCCAAAGGAGATGCTGTCGAAATTTTATATATGAATGTTAGTTGTGTAGTTTAGTAGCATTTCAGGGTGTTTGTGGATCCTGGGGTGTTACAATACCCCACCATACTATTATTTTTATACATTTCCCTACAACTAACTCAACTACCATCTATATTATTTTTTTTATTTTTGTTTAAAATGGTTTGCATGTCGCACTATTTACACATGGCTTGGGGTAGAGCTCCCCTCGATCTGGAGGGAGAGAGAAGCAAACAACAGCGTAGACGTGGAGGAAGGGAGCTACGACGAACGCTGGGATGGGTGTACTGTAGCTGCTATAGTACAAACAGTGATAGGAGAGGGGGAAACAAGTAGCAACTAGTGAAGAGAGTCCACTGGTGTTCTCTGTATTTTCCCCCTATATCTTATTATTCTGCCATATCAGCAATCTCTCTTCCCCTATAACTCCACCCCTACAGTTGTTCCCTCTAAATTCTCTCCCTACACCTCACTACTTCCATAAAATATCACTTTCATATTTATTCACCATCTATTACATACCAGTTTTTTCTACACTAACAAACACTTGGCAAGAGCATCGACGCTAGGGGACAGCTATCACACCCCCACATTTGGCAGTGTACTGTGCTAGAAGCTATCACTGTCGCAGGTTGTGGAGGAGGTAGGGGTGCCGATGAACCAATTGGCGTGATGATGTAGCCTCTACAGGCGTGAACAGCGCCGGTTGCGGGAAATATTGAAGATAGTTCAAGACTGTCTTCAATGGTCTCCTCTATATTTCTCCCCCTATATCCCGCTAAGTCAGCAATCTCTCTTCTTTTATATCTCCACACTTTATAGTGGTTCCCCCTAAATTGTTCCCATATACACCACTACAACCGTAAAACATCATTTCTCATACCTATTTATCATCCATTACCATTTTTTCTACAACTAATAGATACTTGTGTGTACTGAAATCAAGGAAAGGGGACTTGTCAGCGTTGATCTGGTCACCAAACGCTAGGGGTGTACCTCCTGGTGATGCCCTCTACGGCGGTGCGGATGGTCCATGGCCTAGGGCCAGACAGTGCATGACCTGGCAGCATGAGTGGTTCCTTCCCTACGTCGCTCCAGACGATCCACGCTCTAGGTCAGACGGTCTAAAATGGCGTAGGCCATCTTCCTCCTCACAGGAACCTAGATCTCACCTTCTAGGGAAGAGATCTTAGGGTTCTCTAGGACAACAGTTCACCTAGGACGTCCCCAGACGATATAGAGTTGCCTAGGAATTAAGAAATTAAGTCGAGGAAGAGATCTTGAGTGAAGTGGATCTTGCCCTAGGATGGGTAAGATCCCAGGGTCGTCCCTAGATGACGTAGAGTCGCCTAGGGCATTCGATTTCACTCTAAGGATTAGATCTTGAATGAAGTGGATCTTGTCCCCCAGGAGGGGTAAGATACTATGGTCGTCTTGGGGTCAGCAGGCCACCCAAGATGGATCTAGATGACATAGAGTCAAATAGGGATGGAGGTGGATATGCGGAAATCTACAACTAGAGCTACATTACATCTACTCCTAGGGCAAAATGATAAAGAAAAGTAAATAGAGTTGATTGGTTCAATTGGAATGTGTTTGGGGGTTCTTAATCGGTCGTACCCTTTCATATGTATAGGGGGAGGTCTGGACCCGTTCCTAGGCAATAACCAATAGATCCCACGTGATTAGATGGATAACCACACATGAGATAAGGATGATCGCCTGAGTCAATCTAATCATGTGGGCACAGACCGTCTGGCCCTAGGGACAGGTCGTCCACTACTTTTGGTGTTCAACACATGCCCCTACCTTTTGGTAGAGCTTGGCGAACCAAAAGCACCAGCGCACTTTGAAAACATTAGATCTCATGAGTTATTTTGTTCCCAAAGTAAGGACTCAGCTCGATGCAAGTCATCAGATCTTGTGATCAGATAATATAAATATTTGATAGAACTTTGATGCATAGAAGCTATTCTAGATTGCATCCTCTTCGGCTATGTCTACCTAATCAACATGTCAATAGACAAAAACTTGTGGTGCCCCCCAGCCCGAATAAGCAAATGGATTAGGGTAGTAATACGGATTCATCGTCATACCACCCCACACTTGAGTAGGACAACACATCGACGATGAATATACTGGAACGCACCATGACATCCCTAGAGGAGGATGACCAGGCGGTCTTGGTTGCAACACTTTTTGGGCCGGTTTAGTTGGCCTTTGCTTTCGTGTAGATCGCCTTTTTTACTTTGTTTTATTGGCCGGTTGTGTGGAATGACCTTCTTCATCATATATTTAGCAAGCAGCTAATCAAAAGTCATGCCGACTCTGCTGAGCTGACCATGCATATTTTAAATGTTTTGCATCCTAGTACCTGATTTAGGTCACTGTGGTCTGATGGTATGCGGTCGCTGGTGCTTCTGGTTGTCTGTGGACCGTCTAACCTTTTGTGCCTGTCCCAAACTGTTCGGACTTAGTTCCTGAATCATCCGGTGTACGCAGGGTAGGTGACCGTGATCGAGTGTCTGATCATGCTTGCCCCCCCCTGGCGCCTCTGCTCTTTCTTCCATGCAAAGCTTTCTGAGTAACCACTCTACGTAATATATTTGGCATGCGAGGGTCACCAATGATAATGTTTTTTCTTTGCCTTTATTGACCACACATGGCCGAACCAAGACTTTTTTGCTCATCAGCTCTAATGTGCTGATAGGGACATGTGGCATGTCAATCTTTATCTCTTGAAATATCAACCAGTCTTCATTTATAGCCGATTGTATTTGTCGACGGAAGAAGTTACAATCTTTGGTGTTATGAATAAAAGAGCCATGCCATTTACAATACAAATGCCCTTTTAACTCTTCTATCGGGGGAATTGTATATGATAATTTAATGTTACCATTCTTAAGTAATTCATCAAATCCCTAAACCCTCACATTTAGCAACATTAAATGTGAACTTAACTTTCCCTTTTTGTGCCGAGTGCAGGTGAGGGCGAGTAGAAGATTTGGCCTCAGAAGGCCAAATAAGCTCAGTGACATGTAACTTTTTTGTCTCATCCCCTGAGCTACTATTGTCATGATAAACATTATGGTGCTTAGGTGGCCGACTATCTTTATGCTGGCCTTCTACACTAGGACGGTCAAAGGTGGCTTTCGGTATTCCAGAAAGTCCGACCTGTGTGGGCAGACGGTCTGTGAAGGGACCAGATGATTTGGTACTATACCGGATTGTCTGGTCGTACCGGGCATCGCCTGCGAACCTTGTGGTGTGATCTATGTGACTCTAGACTGTCCGACGTATAGGGCTAGACGGTGTGATGGGAGGTCGTACGGTCCGAGATAGTGTGTGGACTGTCTGACCGTGCTCAGAGTTGATCCACCACATAGTGAAGATGAAGACAACGGTTTCCCTAGATACGAGTTCATCGGCATACCATAATATGGCTAGGACTTAGAAAACCCATTGATTACTAATAGGGTTGGATATTGAGCCAACTTGGCTTGGCTCGTTCGAGTTCGAGCTGACTTGTTAAGCTAACGAGCTGGCTTGGCTCGGCTCGTTAAGCTAACGAGCCAGAGAGTCAGCTCGGCTCGGCTCGGCTCGTTTATGAGCTCGAGTTGGTTCGTTTAGCTCGTAAGCTAGAAAAAACAATATGTATATAATAATTAATTTCTACTTAATTTCAAACTAATTTAACAATAGAAAATAGTAATTATACTCATAGTTTCATAGACCACATCAATGTAACACCAAATTAACACAACTCATCACTCATCAATTCACACACTTATTCTTCAATCTAACCCATAGTTATATTCGCATAGACCAATTTAACTCATAGACACAGTTCATCAATCATTAGTTTAACTCATAGTCCATAGACACCACACATACATATAACATGTTCATCAACTATTACGTAAATGATAAGCATATAGTTTCGTTTTGTTGAAATGTGATACCCCGTTTAGCTCGTGAGCTGGTTCGTTAACAAACCAAGTTGGCTTGTTAACAAACCAAGTTAAGATGTCAGCTCAGCTCATGAAAAAATTCAAACGGGCTAATCTAAGCCGAGCCGAGCTGACCACGAACCGAGCGAGCCGATGAGCCACGAGCATTCCATCTAGTGTTTGGCATAGCTGTTTTAGTGCCCAATTCTTGTGACAAAAAATTAGGAGTATGGTTTTTTTTCTAATACACGTGTCATATTCTCTATATCCTCCATTATGCTTTGAATCCAATTATCAAAAGAAATTTTAATAGATTGAATATCGGCTAATGATGTGGCGTTACTCGCAGCGGGGTGCTACTGCAGCAAGGTTGATAGGGTATCGATATTTATTTCTCTCTCCCGGACAATCTTCTGGTGACGATCTATCCCAAAGTGCGAGAGGTACCACTTCTTCTCCATCTCGTGCCTCTGAGCTCATTGTCGCTGGAACTCTTCTTCCACCTTCTTCATGTAGTCTTCATGCTCAGTGGATTACAAATTAGTTAGCCTTGTGTTGCTGTCTAGAGAGACATCATTGAGATCTTTCAAATCGACCATACAAACTGGTTTTTGTAGATCTACAAAGTTCATCCCCAACAGGGTCACCAAAAAGTATGTTGGTGCCGATCTAGTCACCAAACACTAGGGGTGTATCCGTCTGGTGGTGCCCTCTGGTGGTGCCCTCTACGATTACGCGGACAGTCTGCAACCCTAGGCTGGACGGTTCACGATCCGTCGCTCTGAACAATCTGCGATGGCGCATGCCATCTTCTTCCTCGCAGGAACCTAGATATTGCCCCATGGGGGAGAGATCTTAGGGTGCTCTGGGTCGGTAGGTCAGACTAGATGTCCCCAGATGACGTATAATTGCCTAGGAATTAAGAAATCAAGTCAAGAAAGAGATCTTGAGTGAAGTTGATCTTTCCCCTAGGATGGGAAAGATCACAGGGTCGTCTCTAGACGACGTAGAGTCTCCTAAGTCATTTGATTTCACTCCGAGGATCAGATCCTGAGTGAAGTAGATCTTGCCCCTTAGGAGGGATAAGATCCTAGGGTCATCTTGGGGCGGCAGGCCATCCAAGAGGTATCTAGATGATGTAGAGTCGAATAGGGATGGAGGTGGATATGCGAAAAGCTACAACTAGAGCTACGTTACATCTACTCCTAGGGCAGGAATGATAAAGAAAAATTAATAAAATAGATTGTTCGATTGAAATATTCTCAGGGGTTCTCAATTGGTCGTACCCCTTCGTATATATAGAGGGAGGTCTGGACCCGTTCCAAGGCGATAGCCAACAGATCCTATGTGATTAGATAGATAACCACACACAAGATAAGAATGATCGTTCGAGTCAATCTGATCCGGGACACGGACCGTCAGGACCCTAGGACCAAACTGTCTGCCACTTTTGGTGTTCAATAGGAGCCAACAGCCACACCCTTCATCCGGCGGGTTGTTGTGCCAACCACTACCACTGTAGGAGCGGTAGTGGCACCGATGAAGACTTCGTTGGGATACTGGTGCCGTCACAGGCAGGGGAGGGGCACCCCACGAGCACCGTTGAACACGGTCTAAGGTGGTGCAGTCTAGAGTGAAAGAGAATTGGCGAAGCCTTTAACCGCAATGGTAGCCATGTGTGCGTGTGGATACACAATACCAAAACATGTTAGGAGTTTGTTTCGCTTCGGATTAAAGTCAGCTATTTGGACTGCTGCATTTGCAATCCTTAGCATCTTCAAAAGGCTAGCCAAATGACTCGTCAAGCCAAATTTTGGCTACTCAACAGTAAAATAAATATCCAATAAATTAGCCATCAATCGATCAAGCTCTCTGACTCTCTAAATTGGCTCTCTCAATAGCTAAGTTTGGCTAGCTACTCTGACTAGCCAAACTAGATAAATAGTCAGATGGAGTGAAATATTACATATAGAGTGTAATATTTATGGATAGGTAAATAGAGAGTAAAATAGATAACAAAAAACAAAGAGTCCCTTAGAGATGCTTTATGGACAAAAATATTATAGAAACAGTAGAAACCGATACGGATTAAAGCCCGACGAAGGTAGGTTTATAAGACCGTGTACCTGTATTGTTGAGCAAGGTTAGACGAGCTTATCCGGTTAGCTTGTGTTGTTTGGTTTCATACCGAACCAAGCTAGCTAGCTGTATATAAGATTGCCTAATCTTGCACAGCAAGTACAGACAAGGATAGGAGCAGGTGTTAGCTTCAGATCAAAAGTCATACCAGACTTGATTCTTGAAGTTTAACCAAAGATAGGAACATGTTTTTTTTGTTGAATTTGACATATAATTAGTAGTGATAATGAATCATGATCCAAATATATTTTTATAATTTATTAAGAAACTAAATTAATTTCAATTTAAAAATAAATAGAAATATAGTCGTCTCCTAATTTAATGTGATTCTTAAATTTTATAGTATAAAATTTAGAGCTTATTTTACCCCGCATATAACTAAGTTCTCACAAAGAACTTTTCTGGTTTGCCGTTTCGGTTCTTGAGGCTAGTTACTCCCTCCAGTGCAGTAAAGGTAGTCGTTTGAGACATGATTGTGCATACCAAGGAGTGATTAATTATCATAGAGTTTTCCCTGTTTGCCCCTATTAAATAGGGATATGGGTGCATTAACGTCACTAAAACAATCAGACTTGATTGGTTGCTGCAGCAGCTTCAAGGCATTCTAGACTGGAGGTCTCAAGTTCGATTCCTCTTAAATGCATCTTTTTTTGTGCAATTACTAGGGGCAACAACGTCCAAATCCCAGACCCACGCGCGCTATGACTTCTTTTTGTGCACGCTCGGTCACGCGCAGGATGACTTCTTTTACTACACTGGAGGGAGTATGTTTGTTTAGTGTAATAAATATATCTACCTAGTTGTGTGAATTTTGGTCATAGTTATCAGGACCGAATTGGAAATCTGGTAAATAAAAAATTGAACAAAAAATATAACGAATTTTTCTCTAAAGACAGCTGGTGGTTATTTAGGGAAGGCTAATAGTTTAATTATACGAGTGTTTGAATACACTAGAGCTAATAGTTAGTTGTTAAAATTAGCTAAAGATAACTAAACAATCTAACTAATAATTTATCTATTAGCTACTTTTAGTAAATGAGTTAAATAATTAGCTTTTAGCTAGCTAGCTATTTATTACTTAGCTAATTCCACTAATAAATTTTTAATTAACTACCTATTAGCTCTAGTAGATTCAAATATTCTTTTAGCTTGTTCGTAGCTAAATAAAGATGCTATATGACTTCTAGTAAACAATATATAGTAAACAATATATAGTCGTCTACTTGTATAACATGTCAGCTGAAAGACCGGCTGTATCGAATATTCAAATATGCAAACAATGGAGTTGGGGTCAATCATATGCCGGCTGGTTGGTTCCCTGTGTCCGTGGCTGCATACTCGCCCGAGCTTGGCTGGTCGGATACCGGCGTTTTGGCGGTGCGAGCGGATGCAGATAATTAGCCTCTAAATAGCTTATTTTGCATCGGCTCGTGCAGCCCACGCGACGTGCAGGCAACCAAACATGCGCTCAGGTAAAGTCAATGCACGCAGTGGTCCAGGACAAAACGATGTGGCCAACCAATCATATGGATGATCACTGAGCAGAATCAAGCGTCAGCTCGTATATATTTTTGTGTTTCAGCCGGCGAGAAAATAAGCGCCGTTGGACAACCTCCCTCCCGGCGCGACATTTTTTTTCTGTCAACGTTGACTTTGTCTACACTATATATCTGATATTAACTTACTCATCTCTATTATCTATTTTAAATTTTACTCTGTACACAGTACAATCTATAACTGCTGGAGACAGTTAGAATGTCTCCAGCAGTCTACCCATGTAGATAATGTAAAACAGGTGCAGTCCATCCAAAATGTTATTTGTACTGTTGTACACTGTAGACTATACTGTTTACATAATAAAGTTTAAATATAAATACAAGCATGCTATACACGGCTGGTAAACTGTCCGCTTCAATGTGAACTGACAAATGGTCAGACTTGACTTGGTGGTATTATAGGGTGCTCTTGTGCCGGGCTGTGGACGTGTGCTGCATGCGCTGCCGTCTCATGCTTTGACCGGAGCCTTCAGCCTTGGACGTGTGCTGCAAGCTGTAGACTGATCTCGCCCGCCACACCACCTGGTGTTATCTCTTGGCAGTAACAATGTCAGCGCTGTCTTTTTAATTTACAATATTTGTAAATTAATGTTATTTATTGAATACGGAAGTGACTACATAGTAGTGTGTACGTGTATATATGTAGTGCAAAAAGAATTACAGTGCTAACATACTAGTATCGAATTTTGTCCATCAGATCCATCATCTACGGTTGAGCGTAATCCTGTCAGTGTCTGACGGCACACTACGTGATGTATCACGTAGTGCTTTTGGGAGGATGATGATGTTGATCGCAGCTCGATGATTCATACGGGGCACGACGGCATATAGTGAATTATACATGTTTGGGCCGCTCAAGCGCGTAATACCCTACGTCCTATGAGTTTTGTGAGAATGTATTGTTCGGTGATTAAAGATTACAGAGAGTTCTGGAGATGGAAGATGACTATGCTACTAAGGTATGTCCTCTTTTTCGTAGGGGCTCCCCTCCACCTTATTGTCCACTGAGAGTTACAACGCACGACCTGGTACACGATCTCCGTCCACCCGCCTCTGCTAGAGTCATGCCGAGTTTTCTGGTGGTCAATGAGTCCTCAGAAGATTTGCACGTCATCTGCATGCAGAGAACGCAGCCCAGGAGACTTCACGCCCACACAATCTTCTTCGCTTGCTCCCAGTTGCGCCCGGCCCGACTGAAGTCCCCAAGGGAGCCATGCGCCCGACCTATTAGGGGCCTTTCAGGCGGCCCACAGAGCGTAACCAAGCCTTGATGACCTAGGAATATCTATTCCCCACAAATCTCTCCTCTCTTAGACTATTTTCTAAAACTCCTTACATTTTTCAGAATAGGCGCCATCCAAGGAAGAGGTGGTAGAATTGCACTTAGTCGTACATGGTAGATCTGATGAACAAGATTTGATATAGCACCCTGATCCTTTTTACACTAAATATGTTGCCATTATGCTAATAGAGTTGTTCGATTGTACTAACGAAACAAGAGAGAAAATAAATTAGAATGGTGTTAATTATATGGTTAAATAGAGAGGAAAAATAAAGAGAGTAGGATGGAGGTGGGCTTTTGGATGAATAAGGAGTTGAGCTCAAGCTATGTTTTATAATTAGATTCTAAAAATAGATTTTAAATTCGAGTGATTTTAGAATTTGAATTTTTGGGTTGTTAGAGTTACTTGCCCAGAAGATTGGGCCCTTGCCCCTTGCGTAGGTATCCTTGAGATGGGATTCAACTAAGACTAAGAAGAAGCTTAGGCCCATTTGTTTCCTTTCATTTTAAGGAATTGTAATCTTACTAATGAATCATTAGGCTATTTTTTAGAATGTGACATTCCACCATTTTCCAAAGTTATCATATAAGCCTATCTCAAATTCATGGGGTGAGAGATGGAAATTGATTCTATAGATTTACATGATATTTTTTCGATGTACAACTTATAGTACACTCTTCTATTTGCGCTGTTATAACATAAATGTAGTATATAACTATCTCTATTATATGATTTAGGATAATATACAAATATATTACATATATAAATATATAAACTTAATTAGTTTTGTCTAAATTATAATTATTAAAATGGAATTCAATTCCAACAAAACAAACAGGGCTTTAGGCAATTCTTGATAACACTCGATAAAAACACGTGAATCATAGATATGAGTTTATATCTCAATTGTCTATTAGCTTCTACATTAATATTATATACCTTGGTTGTGTGCTTTACCTTTCTAGCTTAGTTGATATGCTACTTAATAGCTTTGAATCCTACGTTGCATAACTATTTAGGGTAGAGATAGCTACATACTTAGTCAAAGTCATAGTTGTGCATAGATTGTTTGTTTATTACATAGGTTTTGACTAGATGATATTTAGAGGCCTTAGTTTAAACAATAGTTTGCCTAATTCACCTCTCTAAGATAATTTAGAAATGTTTGGTTTACTTCGCTAGCTAGCATGTCTCGCATATCGAACTAGGCTGCACGAAGCCAAGCTGAGGAGGTAAACATGCGCTTTTTTGGTTCACTTCTCTAGCTAGGCTGGTTCATTAAAGATGTTGTTTTGTTGCTTTGCATGAGTACGAGATACATAGGCTAAAAAGTATTAAATAAACTGAAAATATATTAATAGTTAATTATATGTTAAAAGTATTTAATAGACGTCAATTACATGTTAATATACACTAATTATCTGTTAATAGTCTTAATCTTAATTACATACATTTTTGTTTGAAATAAATATAGCATAAGTGGTCTAGTTTTGTTTGCAAAAATTTCACGAACATATATATAAAATTGGTTTGGTGATTAAAACTTTTGATTAGAAGATATAATGAAAAAACACTAAAAAGCTATATCGGAAAATGTGTTCGAGCTTAATTATGTGCTCCATGCGTTGAGCACGCTCGTGTGGGCCTATACCTAGAAAATGGATGTGGATTCTGTTTATCTAGAGCCAGGTTTGGAGACCTCTTCTACATAGTTTGAGCCAGGCCACGGAAGCAGTATAGGCAACCAAACGCCTAGATTGTGCATTCAACCAATCAACCCCTATGATCCCTTCAAGTTCTATGGATGGTGAACAATGAAGAGGCTTTATATGCTCTTTGTAGACTCTAGGCTTCAAAGGGTATGTTTGACAAGCATAGAAAAAACCGTCACAATGATCTAAATCACACTTATGTCAGCGACAACCAAATCCACAAGGCTAAACGCATGGTAAGTTGTATTATATCATATGTTTGCAATGACTATCACATATGTCTGGTAATAACTTTTCTGTGTAGGAAGCTACCACCAAAGTAGCATCGAGCGACAACGAGGTTTACATTGTTGGACATCATGGGACTAACTCTTCAAACCTAGATCATCGGGTGAGTTGTCTACACTTTGTATTTATTGTAAAAACATTATTATCTTACTTGGTTTGTATTACAAATGCAATATGGTCAAGAAATGCTCAATTGATTTGGAGAGTATTGCAATTAACAAGTGATACCAATTGATATTTCTATTGTGTATGCTAGTTGAGGATGAAGGAGACATAGAGGGTAGCTACTGTATTTTCACAAATTCTATAATACAAGTATAAAGCTAGTTTGGTGTTCTAAATTGTTTGTGTTGTATGTATTCTAGATTTAATAGATTGATTGACACTAGGTCGATGACAGCTCGGAATGTAGCATCCTCATCATAGACCTCTAGAGTTAGGACTCATTGAACCACGACACAAGAGAAATTGCTTCAAATTCATAAAGCGATGAGGTTGCACGTGAGCAGGAGAAGCAACATCAAGAGTATCATCAGCACCATCAAGTCTAAGATTGGTAGTAGGATAAGTATTTCTCCAACTATATAGCACATTAACAAATGATGTTTCAGGTAAGTTCCAATAATCTTCTATTATTATTTTTAGCATTTAATATAGCTAAGGTGTTTCATCTATTCTATTGATAGACAATGTTACAACAAATGGGGTCATGGGAATAAACATCAATTTCCCATGTTATAGATGACACAACCACCATTGTCATTGTGTGAACCTTAGGTAGTCACATTTTTAGCCAACCTAACTGAATTCTAATAAAAAATAGCCAACTTAGCTTAGTTCTAGCAAAAATAAGTCAATATAGCTCAATTATAGCGAAACTTAGTCATTGTAGCATATCTTAGTCAACCTACCTTAAATTCTAGCAAAAACTAGTTAATCCAACTAACCTCTTTCTAACTTTAGCCATTCTAATTCAATACTAACTAATTGTAACCTATAATGTTTTTAGACTTTTCCTGCACAATTAGCAACACCTAGAGACACTGATATCGAGGGGTCTAACTCATTCATCAACTAGTTGTTCAACAACACTCCGGATAGCAGCGAGAACTCTAATCATCTAAAAGTGCGAGTTAAAAGTGGTTTGATGCATGGATATTGGTACTCATTATGTTATTTGGAATGTTTTAGACTTGTGAACAAATTATATTACTTAAAGGTTTTCTATGAATTCATAAAGGTGATTTAGATGATTTTATGTGGAATATATATGTTATGAATAGGTGTATATGAATATATGTGTATATATGGTGCGGATGGATATACATAGTTAGATTGAAGATTTTTTTGTGTTGGTGACACTAATTTCCATTGAGCGTCGACTATGGTTAGCTAGCCCAACAAAATTAGATAAACTAATTTATATGTGGGCTAGGAGTGGCCAATAGAAGCTCAGTTAATTTTCTTTGGCCATCAATTTGGCAATTTTTATGGCCCATACCAGACTGGCAGTGATTAGATAATTTTTGTTAGCCATACGAGATCGGCATGAATTAGCTAATTTCTGTTGGTTGCCCATAAAATTATCTAATTTTCATCTTTTAATCTTCAAGAGTCTAATACCGACAAAAAATAGATATTGCGAACGAAACTAGCTAATTTTTTGTGTGTCTTTGGCCCATGAAAATAGAGGGTTCTCTATTGTGTGAGACATCTTCCCTGGAGTAACAAAACTTGTGGAACTTGTTAAATTGAACATACCTTCCTATGATGTGATTGTACTATCTTTATTAACAACATGTTTTTTAAGTTAAGGACCGCTACCATGCTGATTTTAGATTATCAGTTGTGGACTTGAGACTTTATTAGCGGGAAGTTGCTCGTTTATCTGTATTAGTAGTTAGTTACCTGTGCATTGATACAATGTTCTTTGTATGATACAAACCAACATGAGCTGTAGTAGTTAGAGAAGTGCTTTGTTCCTATAGACCATGGTTGAAATTACAATGGGCACACCTTATTTTTTCAGCTTTCGCTAAACGCGTGGGGAGGGGTACGACACACTGAAACTCCCATTATAAAACAAGCATCAAATCTAGAACCTCACATTCATGTGAGTATAAAATTAAATAACTACACAAAACTTAGCATTAAGACTAAACGTTTTTATCCTATTCTAGTTTCATATCATTTTATAAAGAACAAACTATCCAATAAAACTGGCCTTACTTTCACTAGTATAAATTGTGAGTCTTTTTGCCTATTTCATCATAAAATTAAACTACCTAAGTTTTAATTATGTTTATAGAAAATATAATCGAACATATAAACTAGACAATCTTATAAACTGAGTACAACTTAAATATGGAAATTTTACTATCACAATACGGATGACTCAAGACAAGACTGACTTGCCGCCGATGTACGATGTTTAAAGATGAGTGTAACAATAGTGAAGAAGATATAGATTTGACACAATTGAAGGAAAAATAAAATTAAATGCTCTAATCTGAGCACATTCAGGATGAGATCCATTCAACAATGTCAAATGTCTAGAATAAAATTTTCAATCCAAAACAATGTTGTCACAAACTCTATAAATTCTAAAAAACACAATAAAAGACCAGTACATCAAAAACATTCACCGAGTTCAGAAGCCAAGTGGTAGGTGCCCAGTACTACTGTTGTGGATTCCTTACTGCTCTCTCGGTGTATTCTTGATGATATCAGAATCATCTGAAAACAGAATAAAACAACTCTTAACATCAAATTGACACTAGTACACAGAAGCTATATAGTGACGGTTATGTTTCTTAGAACCGTCGATGCTAGGAGCCAGTAGAAATCATTATTTTTATAGGCGGACTGTTGAGTTAAGAAAACCACCAGTGAAAATTATTTTTAAAAACATTAAGCGGGTTTTAAAAATAGCAAAAAAATTATTTGAGATGCCTCACCCCACCCAGAAGCCTAGTGGTAGGTGCCCAGTACTACTGTTGTGGATTCCTTACTGCTCTCTCGGTGTACTCTTGATGATATCAGAATCATCTGAAAACGGAATAAAACAACTCTTAACATCAAATTGACACTAGTACACAGAAGCTATATAGTGACGGTTACGTTTCTTGGAACCGCCGATGCTAGGAGCCAGTAGAAATCATTACTTTTACAGGCGGACTGTTGAGTTAAGAAAACCACCAGTGAAAATTATTTTCAGAAACATTAAATGGGTTTTAAAAATAGCAATAAATTATTTGAGATGCCTCACCCCACCCGCCTCCATCACAAGTTGAAAGTCACGGCATTTTTCACGCAAAATTCTCACGCTACGCATTTGTTAGGAATTGAACTCGAGACCTCACCCTCGCGCATAACATCCATTACCACTCCACCTATGGCATGCTTTATGTTTAGTTTGTAGTTTTGTTGTCCACATATTACAATCAACTGAGTGTAAATTTCTTGTTTGATACAAATGAATTCAAATAAAAAGGTTGTCAAGTACAAAGTTGAATAACTTTTGAAGTTCTATAACTTTTATTTTGACATTTTTTCATTCGAGGTCTTTTGCAAAATTTAAATTTAACAAATTTAGATACAATTTTTGAGAATCGAAATGAGTTTAAATAAAAAAGTTATCAACTACAAAGTTTCATAACTTTTAGAGATCTACAATTTTTATTTTGGTGGTTTCATCATACGAGGCCATTTGAAAAACTCTAAAAATTAAGGATAAAAATGATTTCTAGTGGCGGTTTCTTAAGAAAATCGACACTAGAAATTGATTTTCTACAAGCGGTTCCTTAAGAAAACTGCCACTAAAAATCTATGGTTCCTTAAGAAAACTGCCACTAAAAATCATCTACTAGTGTGACTTGCGATATGGAGGTGGCATTTACCAGGATCAATAATGGATCAATAATGCTGAGGTAGCTTACATGAAAGTATTTTCAGTAGGTTGTTCCTAGTTCAACATTGTCTGGAAAACAACAAAACGCTCAAAATTAAACTATAATCACAGCAAAAAACTGGTAGTCATTACTTTACATTGTAAACTCTTAACATAGACATAGCTAGAAATATATTTTGAAGGGGAACCCATTAGTAATAATTATAACTTTATGGAAGCCAAAGCTTCCTTTTTACTTATTTAGTTAATAATTATATTAAGTATTAGACATGCATGGGTGACATTCTTGTCCTTTTCTTCAACCTAGACATTGCAAAATAATACATGTAAATCAGGGGCTAAATGAAAAGGTAACATGTCAACTAACAGTTGAAACAAGCATGGTTTTTGTTGTACTCACTTCTGTGGTCAAAATGGTCTGTCAAACTTGGGGAGCGGCCGACATGTGGCACCATGGTTCACCTCAGCTACTTCAACGCCTTCTCCTCAATCTTCAGAAATAGATATTGTGTTTGTAGATCAGAAGGAGAAGGTAAAAATAATGTGTGCAACTCTTCAAGGAGCAAGGAAGGCATCTCTATCTTTTGTGTAAATTCATTCTCCTCTCTTAACCTTTTCTAAGTCTTTTCTTTCTCTTTTATCTGCATCACACACTAAATTAGAAAAGAATTTTATGTATTTTCCATAAATTTCAACCAAGCATGCAACATCATGCTCCAGATGACAGAGGAAGTTTACTGACCATGCTATCATGATCTATGCACTGCCCTCTCATCAACATGCAACACAAATTTTTGAACTTCAATAAGTGGGATATGATCCCTATGACAAGATTACAAAAGGTTGTTTATATATCCTGTGCACGATAAAACACAAATTCTTACGAGAAATGGTTGCATGTGCTACTCACTCTTTCAGTATAGGTTGAGCCTTGACGATTCTCCTTTGAGCTTCTTCCCTCTATTCTCCGCCTTTCTTCCATCAACCTTAGCTGCTCTAATTCATGTCTCGCCAAGCTCTCTAGTTGAAAGCCATATGGTCGTGTACATGGCTTTGGTTCAAGCTTTGGTGGCATCTGAATAAACTAGTCGGCATGTGGAGTCCTGCTCTTCAAGAATAGATCTCTCTATGTAAGTGGTCTAGTGCACTATTGGACTAGTCTGGTCCACTAGGCCAACAAAACCCTGTTGAAGCCTTCTCTGCAAGTGGTTCGGTGCACCACTAGACTTATCTGGTGCACCATGCCACCGAAGCCTTGAACTGCCTTCACTGTGCACTCGGTCTGATGTGTCATATACCTATTGAGTTGAAGTCCAACTTAGACAATTATTCTTCAATTTGATTTGGATGTTCTTGGGAGCATTCCTATGACTTGGACAAACATTTCTAGAGTCTGTCCAACAAGTCTAAGTCATAGTTCTTGACCCTTTTCAATTCTCTCACTTAGAGTTCTGTTTTGGCTCAAACTAGGCTCCAAAAGCACCTTTTCTAAAATCTGACTTCTCAAACCCTCTAAGGTGATCAAAAACATTTATAAGGGCATTTAGAACTTATCCAAACATATAAACTGATCATAACAAATCTTATTGCCCTTCTAAGCCTTTGTTTAAGCCAATTCTTGCATTAAATCCTTTAATTTGAATTGTTTAGGTGAGCTCTACCTAGCTCGACATCTAAGTTGTTTATCTAAGATATTTATAAGTTGTAGGTAATAGATAGAGGAGTGTAGTCTTGATTAGAACGATAATTTTTGCCCTACCATTTGTTTTAGATGGTCTGCTGCACATAAAGGTTTTCAGAAAGGACGGGTCACCTTCCCTCTAGCCCGCCATCTCGACCCTTAATTCCTAATAGCAAGCATTAAGTGGTAAGAGGTATGCAAACATCATGAAAAACTAGGCACAATCCTATAGCAAGTGCTAAAGTGGTGGTCTAACTAGCCTAAGCACCTACGCCTACCATGGAGTGATTCTTTAAATACTTATGGTGGCAAGAGCATAGTGGAGCCTAAACTCCTTTAAGGCCCACCAAATGGTCGGGCAAAGGGGTACATGTTGATGTTTAACACCAGTAACACACTGTGGATATACCACGTAGCGCTTTTGTGGTCAGCGAAGTCAACGGTACCTCGATGGTTCGCGTGAGGCATGACGAAACTCAAGAACTTATACTGGTTCAGGCCACCGAGGAGCATAACACCCTACGTCATGTGTGCTACTGAGATCAAATTGCTCATATGTTTGAGGTTATAAAGTAGATGAGAACTATGCTCTTGCCATGGCTAATAGAGGATCCAATCGTTTTGTAGGGGTCCCTAACCCGCTTTATATATCCAACAAAATTAGGGTTCATATGGTTAAGCAGATCGCTATTGCTATGCCTTCATCTACGGAACCGACTCTAACTAATTCGCAAGCGTGTGAATCTCTGTTTGGCTTATCTTGTCCTCTGCATGTGGGGGAGTTGGTTATGATGCCTTCACACCCATGTATTTGAGTTCTGCATCACCTTTGGGTCGGATCCGACTCATCAACCTATGAGGTTCGTCTGTCCGATCCATTAGGAACCTAGGGGATATCAATCCCCCACAATAGATATAGCTTCCATCACAAAATTAGCCATTGGAGGTTACACAATTATTCTGACCGAACATGTCTGGTGCACCCACGTTAGCTAGCCATTAATATTCTAGTCATTGTCGACCATTAGAGTATTGCAGCATTTAGTGCAACCTAGGGTGCACACTGGAAGCATTTGGTGCCTTCACACTATGTCCATACCTCGTTGTGGTGATCTTTCAAACTCTAGTTCGTGCCCAAGTCAGGTGGTTCATAAAACTCTAGTTCGATGCCCAAGTTTGGTGGTTTATAAAACATGTTCAATGTTCTCCTCGGATCGATGTCCAAAGCACACCATGGCAAATGATGTGATCTAGCCCCATTCATTGAATACATCTAGTGCTTCTTCCTCTACATCCGCTTATTGATCCTGCAATGCATGATTCAGTGCCCACTCTAGTACTACACCAGATAAGTCTGTTGCAGTGTCCAGCGTTGTTGCGCAACACATGATTCTATGTGTGACTTTGCCTAGATTACTTCAATCTTATATCTTAGATTTTTTGCATATCTTGTGTATTCAATATAGCTTTCTAATGTCTTTCTTGGGGTGTTGATCATTCAATCACCTCATTGTTTGAGTCCAAGTCTACACTCCACCTTGCATTCTATCGAACTATACCTTCCAAATTAAATAAGCCATGAGGTATATTTTCCTTACACAATGAACTTTTTTAAACCTACTCTCTAAATCGTTAAGAGCAATTCTGGTAAAAAATAGTTCTTGCATTGAATCCACCCTCCAACAAGTTATCTCGTTGGGTCCTCTAAAAAATGAGCTATGCTTTCTTTGCTGAGCTCGAAATTAGAAACAGAGGATGAAAATATTTAGAGATATAATTAAAGAAGGTATTGGAAGAGATTTTTTGTCAAGAAATTTTTTATCTTTATCAATAAGAAAGGATATAAAAAGTATCTTGGAGTTTCTCGTGACAAATTTCTTAGCACCAAAATACAGTTTCGGGATAACAAAGGATAACAAGGACCGAAGCAGTGGTTCAAAGTGTTGTTAAGACAATATCCTTTTGCTCAAAACAATTTACGTGAAATTCTTTGCAATCAAAATTTTAAAATATTCAGACATGGAAGCATTTTTTGAAAACCGTCTCTAGATAAAGTTACTTTGCAAATCATATCAAAATACTATCCTTGGTTATTCTTTTAGGGCCTATTTGGTAGTTTCTAGTAATACCATGGTTTAAAATGGTTTAAAAGGAATCCTAGTGTTGGCGCCGATTTGGTACCAAACAATAAAAAGAACCACCTGACGGGTACTCTTTGCGGGAGCGCGGACGGACTACGTTGTCAAACAGGTTCTCGTGAACGATAATTTAAGTTTTAGTATACTGCTTGTACTATACTGGTTAAATTAGAGTTCAGCCAATGGATACATATCTAACAAGAACAAACAATTCATTTCCTTGTAAACGAGATGGTGAACGGTCCATCCCCAAATACGTCGACCTTCCAATCAACTCAATTGCCGGGCACCGTCCTATAAATAACAGATATTTTTATATGGGCATAGGTAGAGTCAACACTTCAACACGAGAGTTCAGACTTGAGAGCAGCAATGAGTTTGAATGAAAACCAGCAAGCTGAATACCAAAATCATGCGCTCATTCATCTTCCTACTAGTTCCCACCATAAGTCTACTACGAGACTCTTCATTTAATTATAGAGCAGCAACGCACTACCGCAAACATGTATAAGTGAAGGACAGTTTGGATGAACAGTAATGGCCCATCCTGTTCGGCTTCTCTGTCTCCTCGCCTTCTTTGGCAGCCTGCAAGTGGCCGCCACATCCAACGAGAGGGAAAACGACCAGCAAGCACTCCTGTGCTTCAAGTCCCAGCTTTCCGGTCCAGCCGGCACTCTCTCCTCATGGAGCAGCAACACATCCATGGAGTTCTGCAGCTGGCACGGGGTCAGCTGCAGCGAGCATTCACCTCGCCGTGTGATGGCGCTGGACCTCGCATCAGAAGGCATCACAGGTACCGTACCACCCTGCATCGCCAATCTCACCTCTCTCACAAGGCTGCAGCTGGTAAACAACGTGACTGTTTGTTTCGGCTTCTGGCAGCTCCTGTCCACTAAAAGTTGCTGTGGACTGTCAAACGCTCAGCCTTTTAGCCAGCTTCTATAAAATTTATTAGGGGCAAAAACCATCCAAAATCAACATAAACACATAATCGGTTGAGTCGTTGTAATATTAGGAATCTATCATTTTTTAGATCATGAGCCCTATGAACAACTTTATCTTCCTACACACTTAATCGTAATGATACTCAGATTCTCCACACAGCCAGATTTTCAGAAAAAAATAGTTTAAAAAAAACTAAACCAAACAGTCCCGACAGCTTCCGCGGCAGCATACCGCCGGAGCTCGGACTCCTCAGCCAGCTCCGCATCCTGAACCTGAGCATGAACTCGCTAGAAGGCACCATCCCTTCCGAACTCTCTTCGTGTTCCCAGCTTCAGGCCCTTGGACTGTGGAACAACTCCCTTCGCGGCGAGATACCACCTGCCCTGGGCCAGTGCGTCCAGCTCGAGGAGATCGACCTCAGCAACAACGATCTAGAAGGGAGCATCCCCTCCCGTTTCGGGGCTCTTCCAGAGCTGCGGGCACTCGTCCTCGCTGGCAACAGGCTCAGTGGCGACACACCGCCCTCGTTGGGCCGCAGCAGCCTCTCCCTCACGCACGTTGACCTTGGGGCAAACGCTCTCACCGGCGGGATTCCGGAGTCTCTGGCCGGCAGCTCGTCTCTCCAGGTGCTTAGGCTCATGAGGAACAGCCTCGGTGGAGAACTGCCACGGGCTCTCTTCAACACCTCATCGCTCATCGCCATCTGCCTCCAGAAAAACAAGTGTGTTGGCCCTATACCACCTGCCACTGCCGTCGTCTCTCCCCAGGTAAAACACCTTCAGGCTTGTTCGGTTCTACCTCAATCCATATGGATTGAGGGGGTTTCAATCCTTAGTAAATCGAAATCTCTCCTAATCCATATTAATCCCTTCCAATTCATATGGATTGAAAATAACCGAACAAGGCCTCACCTGGGAGGGAACTTTCTCTCCGGAACGATACCGGCCTCGCTGGGGAACCTTTCTTCCCTGCTTGACCTTCGTCTTACTCGGAACAGGTTGCATGGGAGCATCCCAGAGAGCATAGGCTATCTGCCAGCGCTAAGTTTACTGAACCTGAATCTGAACAACCTGTCTGGGCCAGTGCCACCCTCCCTGTTCAACATGTCCTCCCTGAGAGCTCTCGCTATGGGGAACAACTCGCTCAGCGGGAGACTGCCGTCAGGCATCGGCTACACGCTACCGAGAATTCAGATCCTCATCCTCCCGTCCAACAGGTTTGACGGTTCAATTCCAGCTTCTCTCCTCCATGCTCACCACATGCAGTGGCTCTACCTCGGACAGAACAGCCTAACCGGGCCTGTGCCGTTCTTCGGAACGCTGCCGAATCTGGAAGAACTCCAGGTGTCATATAACCTGCTGGACGCGGGGGACTGGGGCTTCGTCTCTTCGCTGTCAGGTTGCTCTAGACTGACTAGGCTCTACCTGGCCGGGAACAGTTTCCGAGGGGAGCTGCCGAGTTCTATCGGCAATCTTTCTAGCAGCCTCGAGATACTGTGGCTACGGGACAACAAGATCAGCGGGTCCATACCGCCGGAGCTGGGAAACCTCAAGGCAGCGTTTGGTTCTACCCCAATCCATATGGATTGAGGGGGATTGAGGGGGTTTCAATCCCTAGCAAGTCAAAATCCCCTTCAATCCGTATCAATCCCCTCCAATCCATATGGATTAAAAATAACCGAACAAGGCCTGAGGGGGGCGCGCGGGGCGGTCGCCCCGGGCCCCCGGGAAGGATGGGCCCCACACCTGACACCAAGAGCAGAGCAGTCAGATTAAAACGGCCAGAACGCAACGCAAGCAGTAGATCACGGAACAGAAGTCCATGCGTCCAGCAGATTACGGAACGGAAGTCGAACAGAGCAGTCAGAACTCCAAACAAAACGTCGTCGCTTCGCTTCTGCAGACTGCAGTTTGGCCTTCAAGTCCGGTCGAACTGCCTGCGCTGAGCCGCTGCATCCAGCCGTCTGGCGTCTCGCAGAATCGCAGCAGCAGCCAGCAGGACAGGCCCGCCGCCATCCATGACGCCGCCGGCCGGCGGCCGGACGCCCGGACCTGCACAGCGCCCTAGCGGCCCTGCTGCGCAGCCTGCGCTCCACCGCATAATCAGTAATATTCTTTAAGTTAACTAAGCGACAGCTTCAGTTCATAATTTTGTTTTTAATTTCAGCATATAGTCATGTCATCTAGAAAGTATCCATCCGGTTCTAAGAAAAGGAAGAGGAAGGCCCCTATATTAAGTCTGGCCCTGGGCTCCTAATTTGTCAGGACCGTCGCTGCCTCAAGGAACCTCAGCACGCTGTACATGGATCACAACCGCTTCACTGGTAGCATACCGGCAGCGATCGGGAACCTGAAAAGACTGGTGGTTCTGTCCGCTGCACGGAACAGGCTCTCAGGCACCATCCCTGACGCGATCGGCGACCTCGTCCAGCTGACCGATCTGAAACTGGACGCCAACAACTTGAGTGGCAGGATACCCGCGAGCATAGGACGCTGTACTCAGCTCCAGATACTCAATCTTGCTCGTAATGCGCTGGACGGTGGTATACCGAGATCGATCCTCGAAATATCCTCTCTTTCTCTAGAACTTGACCTGTCGTACAACCGCCTGGCTGGGGGCATCCCGGATGAAATCGGCAACCTCATCAACTTGAACAAACTCAGCGTCTCAAACAACATGCTGTCCGGCAGCATCCCGTCCGCGCTCGGCCAGTGCGTGCTTCTGGAGTACCTTAAGATGCAGAACAATCTCTTTACAGGAAGCGTTCCACAGTCGTTTGCAGGACTGGTCGGGATCAGAGAGCTGGATGTCTCCAGGAACAATCTGTCTGGGAAGATCCCAGAGTTCCTCACGTCCCTGAACTATCTGAACTATCTCAATCTATCCTTCAACGATTTCGACGGAGCAGTTCCGGAAGGCGGCGTTTTTGGCAACGGTAGTGCGGCGTCAATCGAAGGAAATGGTCGCTTGTGCGCTGCTGTTCCAACGAGAGATAGCAAAGATAGTAACGCCAATTGTTGTTACAATCATGTTGCTTTGCCTGGCGGCAATTTTCTGGCGGAAGAGAATGCAGGCGGCAAAACCGCATCCGCAGCAATCCGATGGCGAAATGAAGAACGTCACATACGAAGAAATCTTGAAGGCGACAGATGCGTTCTCTCCTGCTAACTTGATCAGCTCAGGCTCATATGGAAAGGTTTATAAGGGTACCATGAAGCTTCACAAAGGACCAGTGGCCATCAAGATTTTTAACCTCGGTATACATGGAGCGCATGGGAGCTTCCTCGCAGAATGTGAGGCTCTCAGAAACGCCCGGCACCGAAATATCGTAAAAGTAATCACAGTATGCTCTTCAGTGGATCCTGCTGGGGCTGACTTCAAGGCCATAGTTTTCCCATACATGCTGAACGGGAACCTGGATATGTGGCTGAACCAGAAGACCCATCAAAATAGTCAGAGAAGGACTCTGAGCTTAAGCCAAAGAATCAGTGTGTCACTGGATGTAGCAAATGCTGTGGACTATCTCCACAACCAATGCGCGTCGCCATTGATACACTGCGACCTGAAGCCAAGCAATGTTCTTTTGGACCTTGACATGGTGGCATATGTTGGTGACTTTGGCCTAGCAAGGTTTCAACGTGATACACCAACTGCCCATGAAGGCAGCTCGGCGAGCTTTGCTGGCCTAAAAGGATCCATTGGATATATCCCACCAGGTGATTCATAGGTTCTCATGTCTGTCTGTTCTTTGCAGGCCGGATAGTAACAAGTTCATGTTTTGATGACAACTGTAAATGTATGTGTGCAGAGTATGGCATGAGTGAGGGCATATCAACCGAGGGTGATGTCTACAGTTTCGGAGTGCTCTTGTTGGAGATGATGACAGGCCGCCGTCCCACCGATGAAAAGTTCAGTGATGGTACAACCCTGCATGAGTTTGTTGGTAGAGCGTTTCGAAATAATAATAATAATAATAATAATATGGACGAGGTTGTTGATCCAGTTTTGATACAAGGCAACGAAACCGAAGTGCTGCGTGACTGCGTAATTCCCTTGATTGAAATAGGGTTGTCCTGCTCGGTGACATCTTCCGAAGACCGACCAGGGATGGACAGGGTTTCTACCGAGATCCTTGCAATCAAGAAGGTTCTCTCAAGCATACATGATAAATTGAAATAATTATAAATTGTACATGTAGTACCTAGACTTAGTGATTTAGCTATGGATTGCAAATGGGTAGTAATGCTTTTATACATCTAACATAAGAAAATTTGCATTCTGCATAGCTTATAAAAGTTGGTATTTTGCTGAGGGGAAATTCCTTACTTCATACGCGTGAATAAAAGATTCCTTCCTTGGGCCTTGCAATCTCGAACTTCCCTGTGCGTACCCCGATGGTCATGAACTAAGCAAATAAAATTTACATAATTCATAAAGAACAATTAAATTTACAGAGCTTAAACAAAAATAAAAAAATCATAATTCACAATTCATAAAACAACTAATACACTACTACTCATCTTCCTCTTCAACCTCTTACGCTGCTTCTTCCTCATCTAATTTCAGCTGCTTTGCCAATTTAAGACCACTCTATAGGCTCTTTTTGTTAGCAAAAACAGCAGGAAAAACAAAGTAAATACAAAGGAAAAAAACCACAGGCACCAGTCGGGCAATATCTTCACTATATGTGGAGTGTTTATAGAACACTGTTCGAAGACGACGGCTTATAAGAGGTATAGATAATGATGACGCACAGCAAATCCTAATTACTCCGACTCAAGCCTCTCGCGCGACAGACCTTCGCTTCGCTCGTCAACATAGCATCCATATGCAGAATTTGGATCACAAACTCAACAATCTCCACCTTAAGACAAATTCCATATTATAGCAATAACTTGTAATTGTAATACCCAAATTTTAGGGAGTATAAAAAATATACAATTCTTGGAAATTATAAAAAAGTCTGTGATTATTTATTTTCCCCCTTTATGCATATCACAATATTAAGCTGGATTAAAATAACTAATGATTAAAATAGGTATGCATCCCATGCTGATGTCTTTGTATTATTGCATTTGTAATACAAGAATGAAATTAAAACTTTAAATTAGGAATAAAACAAAACAAGGAAAAAGAGGAAGAGAGATAGAAACAAATAGAAATATAAAAAGAAAAAGAAAAGCAGGGGCGCTACCTGGGCCGAAACACCTTCCAGCCGGCCCAATTCAGCGCATCATGTGGACTCTGTGCCAACAGCTTGGGCCCACCGGCTAGCACACCGCCCGCGCTGAGACAACCCCGACCGGTGGGCCAGGCCCGTCAGCAGCTCCTCGCGCGGGCTCTCCTAGCTCACCGCAGGCTCGTGCAGACAACCGGGCCCCGCTGGTCAGTCGACTCCCATGACGCCGCTCACGAGTGGACCGGAGGCCTTGTAGATCTTCCTCCTCGCCTGTAACAACCCTCTATCGAGTTTGCCGCCAGCCAGATCGAAGCTGGCGCCTCAACCAACCTCACTAGCGGTCATAAAACGCGACAACGAACCCTAGCCCTCCTCTTCTTTTCGCCGCACATAACCCCCACGCCACCCGAGAAAGCAAGGTTGGGTGATTGCCGTCGCAGTCAATCCTCAGCCTCGTCACCGTTGAATCCTTGAAGACGGACCGAGAAGCTTCACCATAACACCAGGAGTCTGCTCGTGGCAGCGCCAGGCAGGATCGACCACCGGTGCGACTTCAAATTACTCGTTGTACTTAACCTTTCGCCATCGCGCGTGATCGGAGGTCGTCGCAGTGTAATCCACAATAAAATTGCTTCTATCAAGTTTGTAGTATCCCCAGTCTTGGATAGCAGTGTTTAGAATAGAGTTTTGGGGCACCAGGTCGTAGTTGGGGATAGCGCCAGCGATGCGCCATCGTTGGTGTGGGCGACGCCACCGCTTTGGCATGTCAGAAGGAGGGAGATGGGCTCTGGCCATCAGATCCAAATCTGTGACTACGAATTAAAGATGATTACCGATTCAGTAGTTGGATCTGGGCCGTAGATCCTCGAAACGGACGGATCAGGTTAGATCTCGGTTCATAACATCATGGCCATCGATCCAGTATTGGACAGTTGTGATGAGAGGACGAGTGGTCGTTTCGCAGATGAAAACTAGGTCGTCGATTAGGAGTCGAGCGGTTAGGGTTTGATTATGGCGTGGGAGCTTTTGAGCCGTGGATCTCTAATCCTGTGGATGGGATTAGGTATCGGTTCAATAATTGTGGGATCTAATCCTGACTGTAGGCATGTGATCCAATGATAGTAACTCAACGATACACCTTCGGTTGTGGGATTTTGCATAAGGGTCCCCAGTTTTCTTCAAAATTAACCTGCCATCCACTACTAGTATAAACTATTTACAGCTGGGCCCTTTTTATAAAACAAACCCTGTGATATCTGGTTTTTATACCCGCAATCCAAATAAGATTGATGGTTTAATAAAATAAATCAGAAAATGAATTTTAATATGGAAATTAAATCCTAAAACTTCATAAATTCATAACTTCTTTGATTTAACTCCAAATTGATCCATTCTAGTTACATTGAACTCATATTAATATTTTTTTACCATTTAGTAACCTTATTTTATTATGTAATAGGTTGTTAAAACCAAGCACTTAATTTGTTTAGCTTATGTTTAACACATAAACATTCAGAAAATCATAACTTTATAACCATAACTCCGATTTTAGTGGTTCTCGAGCCTACGATATCGTTGCGACGCATAGATCATTATTATACAGTGTGTTCTTTATGTTTGGTGTGATGTTAATTTCTCCTGTGTAATGTTTGTTTGTATTGTTGCGAGTAGACGAGCAAGTGATCGAGGAGCCCGGAGCTCAGCAGGTTGAAGAATCTGAGCAGGAGCTCGTTGAAGGCAAGTTGTGCCCTTGATCACTCTTCTTTACCCAATAATATCCTCTATAATCATTGTGGCATGTTTAGGTTTAATTTGATGGGACCCAATAGGTCACCCTAGTTTGGTTTACTTTACACCTTACTTACCACTAAACTTTTGGGTAATTTTGCTATTGCTCTATGTGGTTTTGGGTGTTAAGACAAATTTGACACATGATCATGCTTTATTACTACTGTTGAATTATTTATTATTCATGATAAGATTATTGTGTTAATTAGAACATGAAGAACCTCCCGGGAAACAGTGCTACCACAAGGGTGGAATGGGACGCCCTTGGTCAAGTAATTAGAAAAGCTAGGGAGAGATTACCTTATCCGAAAGGGGCAAGCGGGGAGGCGTCGCTGTAGAGTATAGGGAGGTCCTTAGGTCGAACTGTCTGTTTAGCTTTTCGGACGAGGGATTCCTATGTTTCCTTCTTTCTAAATACATAGCAGGTTTTCTCGAACTAGTGGAACTTTGGAAAGGCCTCGTAGTGCTACCCTATCTCGTCTCCTCGGTAGAGATGAATGGGATTTCTAGACCCCTTGGCAAATGGGTAACACGGCTTGTGGGTAAAGATGTGCAACCTCTGCAAAGTGTAAAACTGGTATATCAGCCGTGCTCATGGTCATGAGCGGCTCGGACACTCACATGATTATCATATGGAAGTAAACTTGATTTGTCATATGCATTGCAATGTGGGTTTTATTATAACTACGATCTCTTATTTTATTGGGCTGGTATACACTTATACCTAGTAACTGCTAATAAAATGTGACCAACTTATTAAAAGCAATGCTCAACTTTAACCATTATTTGTTGATCAGACTTACACTACACATGAATCCTCACTGTAAGTGAGCTCATGCACATTATTTCCCATACTTGTTGAGCAATGAACTTTTGTGAGCTCACTCTTGGATAAACCCCCCGCCCCCACCACAGGTGAAGAGCAGGTGGCCCCGGAGGAGGACTACTATGATGAGTTCAACGAGGTCTAGGTGTCGTCTCCCAGTGTAACACCCATTTGTAAATTGCTAGGAAAATATACAAAATAAACCAATAGAGAAACAATTTCTCTTTATGTGAGTTTAATCTTTATGCATCATGCTGGTATTTTATTTTGTGTGCATTCCGTTACAATATAAAAATAATATAGAGAGAAATATGGTAATATCCAAATTAGGAGATTTAACCCTAATATGCAAATCCGAGTTTAGAGGAAAGAGAAGAAAAATGTACATACAAAATAAATATTATAAAGGTAATAATAATTTGTGCAAAATTGTACTCCTAACCTGAGGAAGCTTTACTACAAAGTAAATTTGAAGTTTGAATTTTGAATTTTTGGATCTCAAACTCAAAAAAAAAAAGGGAAAACAAAACAAAGCATAAAAGGAAAATGAATAAAAAAAATGGCAAACCCGGATGGACCCAAACCCCAATTCTGGCCCAACTCCTTCTAATCCCGCTCGGCCCAATTCCTGCCCTTCTGCGCCGACAGCTGGGCCCCGGTGCCCAGTCTCTCCTTCCGCGCCGTCGCCACACGCATGTGGAGCAGCCGGTCAGCGCGCGTCATCACGCTGGTGAGTGGGCCCCATGCGCCAGGCTCGTCCCCACGCTCGTGCCACTGCCACACGGGCCCGTCTTCCACCGCTCGGTCTTCATCGCCGCGCGGAAAGCGCCGCGCCCGGCGGATCCCCCGCCACCTCGCGCGGATTCTACGGGTGGATGGACCTCGCCGCCGCGTTTGGCTGGAGAATAAAAGCCAAGTCCTCGCTCCTCCCTTCATCCATGCCAACTTGAGACCGCCACGGAAATCTCGGGGAGCTGACGCCTGCACAGAGAGGAGGGCAATCGTAGGTGAGCGCTGCGTGTGCGGGTGGAATTTTTCTCCGCCGTCGGGTGATCGTCGATTCGACGCCGCCGCTGGAGGTCGCGGAAGCCAATTCGGGAGCTGTGGGTGCCTGCAATCGTCTCGCGTGCGACCAATCGCTCGTCTGAGCCCATCTCCGCCGTGGATTCCGCTCGTCTCGTGGACCGGCCACGCCACGGGACAAGCTCTGGTGAGAAACCGATTCCCTACTCCCTATGTTCCCTTGAATGCGTAGAACCGTGAATCGTAGCCCGCGATTTCGTTTGGACGGTGAATCGGGTGGCCGGAGTTATAGCACCGCCGCGTCCGTGCTCGCTGCCGTGGCCAGGGCGTTCGGCACATCGAATCGAGATATTAACACTGCCCTTGCATTCGCTGACTCATGGGGATGGAGTAGATAGTCTTAGATTTGCTTAGGAGGCGACGAACCGCCTGTTGGCTCGCGGGGGGGGAGGTCGTCGGCGATGGCGTCCGCCGCGGGGTCGGGGATGAGCCGTCGCGCGTCGGTGTTGGGGTGGCAAACCATGCGTTGGCATCGATCTTCACATGAACGGTCACGATTATGTCGTGGACGTACCGCTTCGAGTAATCGATCGGGGCCATTACTTGGCCATCCAACGCTTAGAAATGGATCAGGCAGAAATTGAATCACGGCCGGTTGATCTTGATCGGACGACTCGGGATTGTAGGGGGCTTTTGTCGTCGACTGATGTAATCTGGATCGTGCGTTTTAGATCTGACGGCCCACGGTGACCGATACCCCTTCGTGGGTCATTTTGTTAAAGAACCCCTGTGAATTCCAGAAATCAACCCGCCGTCCTTTAGTCACTATGCGCTGTGTCTCGGAAAACTTACGTCAGACCCCCTGCACTTCACAGAAATTGAGGCCCAGTCCAGTACGGTTTAATATTGATTAAATAAATTAGAAAATAGATTGTTAATATGAAAACAATTACTATAACTTGATAAATTCATAGAAAATCCATTTTTAGTCCAAATCACTTCATTCCAGTTGCTAAAATTTTGTAATTTTATTCTCTAACACCTAGAGCCTCTGTTATGTCATAAAAACAGTAAGGAATTTATTTATCACTTAATCCTATTTAAAGCACATAAAACCTTTGAAAATGCATAACTTAAAATCTATAACTCCAAAAATTATGATTTCTGTTCCTAGGATTTTATTTTAATGTGTAGATTATTACTGTGTATTTGGTATATATGTTTGGTGTAATGTTAATTTCTCTATATGCACTGTGCTTGTTTGTATTGTGGCGAGTAGAAGAGCCCGTTGCTGAGGATCCTGGTGAGCAGCAGGTTGAAGTAGCTGAGCAGGAGCTCATTGAAGGCAAGTTGTGCCCTTGACCACTTTTTACCCAATAATGTTCTTTAATATCACTTATCCATGCATAGGTTAATTTTGATGGGACCCAATAGGTCACCCTAGATTGTTTATCTCATTACCTTGTTTACCCCTGAACCACTTGGGTAGTTTGCTATTGCTTTATATGGTTTTGGGATAATCATTTATTACCTCTATGTTCCAATTCTTGTTGTTATTCTGTTTATGTTCATGTTGATAGCATTAATGTTAATTGGAACATAGAGCTTAACTTGAGAACCACGTGCCACCACAAGGGAGGAATGGGACCCCTTGGCTGACTAATTAGGAAAGCTAGTGGAAGACTACCTTACCCGAAAGGGGCAAGGGCAGTAGGGGAGAGGTCAGTGCAGGGAGGTCCCTGGTTGATTTTGCTGCGATGGCGGTCAGCCAGGAACCCTGTACTGGATCTTCCTATAAACTGTAGCGGGTTTTCGGAAGCTAGTGGAACTTTGTAAAGGCCTCGTAGTGTTGCCCTGCCGCGCTTCCTAGGTAGAGGTGTATGGGATTCATGACCCCTTGGCAGATGGGTAACATGACTTGTGGGTAAAGGGTACAACCTCTGCAGAGTGTAAAACTGGTATACTAGCCGAGCTCACGGTCATGAGCAGCTCAGGACTCTCTGATGTTTAAATTATGGAACTTAAATTCAATTTTGTCATTTGCATTGCATGGGTTTATTATTGATTTTGTTCTATTACTTTACTTATGGTTTGGTATTTACTTACACTTAGTAATTGCTAATAAAATTTTGACCAACTACTTAAAAGCAATGCTCAGCTTTAACCCCTGTCATTGATTAAGCCTTACACATCACATGAACTCACACCTTTGTGAGTTTATGTCCACTGGTTCCCCACAACTTGTTGAGCTATGATCATGTGTGAGCTCACCCTTGCTGTCTCACACCCCCCCCCATAGGAGATGATCAGGTGGTTCAGGAGGAGCCGCCTAACACTGAGGAGTTCGATCTGATCTAGGTGGCGTTTCCCAGTCGACATTGGCGCCGACGATCCTTAGTTCGTTTTATCTTTATTATTTTATTTTGTAATAAGACTTCCGCTATGTAATAATTACTCTGATGTTTTATGACATTTATCTCTATACACTCTGTTATTATATATGTTGTCTTCTTGGCGCATGTATGAGATGCACCCGGCTTTGTTCCTTAAAACCGGGTGTTACAGAAGTGGTATCAGAGGAAATGTTGACTGTAGGACGAAACCTAGATAGAAATGGACAAAACCCTTTCCTACTTACCTTCTTCTGATTCATTCTATACTTATCTTACTCCGATTCTCTCTACACTTACCTTGATCCTGTCTCACCTTCTACTGTTCTACTCTGATCCTTTTTACCTTTTCTACTCTAAGACAAGACGGATTTCACACCTTGGAATCCCTACCCTTATGACATTTTTAAGAGATAGGGAACCTAAGACAAAATTAAAAACTACTTTCTTTAAAAATGTTGTTTGATTGTGCTGATGCTAAATGCCTGATTTGCTTCTTCGATTGATTGAATTACTATAGATGGACATCTTAGCATGTACCAACATAAGGTGTTGAATTAGCTTTGGTAGGTAAAATATTAATCTGCTTAGCTAATAAAACTCCCCAAAGTAACCTGATTTGTAAATACCTGCCTTGTCTACTATTTTCTTACCATATGTATCTAACTCAGATGGTCAATACCAGGAGGGGTGGTGGAATTGATTTGCCTCCTAATCGACACACTCGGAGAATATACAGACAACCCCAGCCACAGCCTGCAGGGATGAATCCTCCTAATCCTCCACCAGGCGGAGTTGACCCACTGGTTGCTGCTCAGATGGCGGTGATGCAGCAAATGGCAGACACCATGGCTGATATGCGTGCCCAGATGCAACAAGAACGCCAGGAGATGCGTCAGGAAAGAGAAGATATACGACAGGAGTTGCGCCAGGAGCGAGATGAGATACGCCAGGAAAGGAGGGCGCAACAACAGCAGCTGCAACAGCAAATGCAACAACAGCAATAGCAGCAACAAGTGCCACTGCCTCCACCACCACCACCAGTTCCACCCCGAGACAAGCATAGAGAGTTTATGAGTCATAAGCCACCGACCTTCGCCAGTTCGCCAGATCCACTTGATGCAGATGATTGGCTGAAAGCAATTGAGAAGATGTTGAATATTGCACAATGCACTGACCGGGAGAAGGTTTTATATGCTTCTGGACGTCTGATTGGTCCTGCTGCTGACTGGTGGGATTCTTATACTGCTGCCCATGATGCTGCGGATACTATTACTTGGGCAGAGTTCAGTACGCAGTTCAGGAACTACCATATCCCAGCTGGTATGATAAAGATTAAGAAGAAGGAATTTCTGTCGCTAAAGCAAGGGAGTATGTCAGTCAGCGAGTACCGCGACAAGTTTATTCAGTTATCCAGATATGCCCCTGAAGAAGTTGCTGAAGACGAGAGGAAGCAAGAGCATTTCATTGAAGGACTTAATGGACCACTGCAGTATGCTCTGGTGGCACACACATTTCCATCATTTCAGAGGCTGCTTGATAAGGCACTGGCTATTGAACACAAGCGTGTTCAACTGGGAGATTTGAAGAGAAAGGCCATATCTCAAGGACAAGGAAGCAGCAGTGTTCGTCCTCGCTACAGTTCACCCCAGGGTACACCGACCCGACCAGGAGGACCACGCCCAGTTCAGCAGTCACCACTGAGGACTCCACCTCCTCGACAGGCTACCCCTACTGGCACCCCGACAAAGTTTTCAGGACAGAGTCCGGGCACTCAATGTTTCAAGTGTGGGAAGATTGGTCATTATGCAAATGTCTGCCCACAAAGGATTGCTGCTACTCCAGTTCAGAACAAGCAACAGACCCCTGGCAAGGGATATTCTATTGCCAAGGTGAATCAAGTCAGCGTTGATGCTACTCCGGATGGAGGGGACCTCGTAATTGGTATGTTTTATGTTAATGCAATTCCTGCAACCATATTATTTGATTCTGGTGCTACACATTCATTCATGTCTGCTAGATATGCCAACACAAATGAAATACCACTGCTAAATATGAGAAAACCCCTGATAGTAATTACACCTAAAGGGCCTGTTGAGGCGAATCAAATGACACGTAGATTGACATTAACCATTATGGGTAGAGAATTTGGAGCTACTGCTATAATATTGGAGTCAAGCAGTATAGATTTGATCCTTGGTATGTCATGGCTAAGAAAGGCAAAGGCCGTTATAGCATGTGGTAGAGGTACCGTAGAACTCACTACTACTAAAGGAGAAAGGTTTCAAGTTAACATTGCAGTAACCTCCTCATCTATGCGTGCAATGTTCTTCATGCCTGAGGAGTTTGTTGGTGACAATATCCGGGTGGTTAGAGATTTTCCGGATGTCTTTCCAGAGGAGTTACCAGGAATGCCACCTGATAGAGAAGTTGAGTTTGTTATTGACCTCTTACCTGGAACCGCCCCTATTTCTAAACGGCCATATAGAATGTCCGTAGAGGAGTTGAAGGAACTTAAGAAGCAGTTAACTGAGTTACAAGAGGCTGGGTACATTCGTCCGAGTTCCTCACCTTGGGGAGCACCGGTCTTGTTTGTACAGAAGAAGGATGGATCGCAACGGATGTGTGTGGATTATAGATCTCTTAATGATGTTACGGTGAAGAACAAGTATCCGTTGCCCCGTATTGAAGATTTATTTGATCAGATGAGAGGTGCAAGAGTATTTTCGAAGATTGATCTCCGATCGGGATACCATCAGATGAGGATTAGACCATCGGACATTCCCAAGACGGCGTTCTCGACTAGATATGGATTATATGAGTTTACTGTTATGTTGTTTGGATTAACCAATGCGCCAGCTTATTTTATGAACTTAATGAACAAGGTGTTTATGGAGTACTTGGACAGATTCGTCGTGGTGTTCATCGACGATATTCTCATTTATTCTCAGAGTGATAATGATCATGAGGAGCATCTGAGGATGGTGCTACAGAAGCTACGAGATAACCAGCTATATGCCAAGTTCAGCAAGTGCGAGTTTTGGATTGGCGAAGTGCCATTTCTTGGTCATATTATTTCTAATGGAGGAATAGCAGTGGATCCTGCTAAAGTTAAGGAGATAATGGAGTGGAGAGTACCCACTACAGTTACTGAGATTCGGAGTTTCTTGGGATTAGCAGGCTACTATCGGAGATTTATCGAAGGATTTTCTAAGATTGCTAAACCTATGACTTCGCTTTTGGAGAAAGGAAAAGAATTTAAGTGGGACGAGAAGTGTCAAGACAGCTTTGATCTATTGAAAAAGAGGTTGATGTCGCCACCAGTATTGGTTATGCCAGACCTACAGAAGGGATTTGACATTTATTGTGATGCATGTGGCCAAGGACTTGGATGTGTGCTCATGCAAGAAGGACATGTGATTGCCTATGCATCTCGACAGTTGCGGAAACATGAAGTGAACTACCCCACTCATGACTTGGAATTAGCAGCCGTTGTGCATGCACTTAAGATTTGGAGACATTATATCATGGGGACCAAGTGCCAAGTATATACGGATCATAAGAGTTTGAAGTATATATTCACTCAGAAGGACCTCAACCTTAGGCAACGCCGTTGGTTGGAGCTTATTAAGGATTATGATTTGGAGATTCACTATCACCCGGGCAAGGCAAACTTGGTTGCAGATGCCTTGAGTCGCAAGGAGCATGTTCATTCAGCTATTGTTGCCCAGCTACCCGATGAGATTGTTGAGGATTTCAGGAGACTTAACCTGGGAATAGTTGCTCATACTGAGGGAGTTACTATTGATGTGGAACCTACTCTGAAGCAAGAGATCCGCAAAGGACAAATTGGGGATGCTAAAATAAAAGAGATTAAGGATCTGATTACTGAAGGTCGAGTTCCGGAATTCACGGAAGATGAGCAAGGCACTATATGGTTCAAGGACAGGATATGTGTTCCTGATATTAAAAGCCTTCGAGAGACTATATTGAAGGAGGCCCATGACTCGGATTATTCTATTCATCCTGGTAGTACCAAGATGTATCAGGATTTGAAACGGAAATATTGGTGGTATGGATTGAAAAGAGATGTAGCTGCACATGTAGCTATGTGCGATGTATGTCAAAGAGTTAAGGCTGAACACCAGAGGCCAGCCGGACTATTGCATCCACTGAAGATACCCGAGTGGAAATGGGAAGAGATTGGTATGGATTTCATTACTGGATTGCCTCGCACCCAGAAAGGATATGATGCTATATGGGTGATTGTGGATAGATTGACTAAAGTAGCTCACTTTATTCCTGTGAAGACTACTTATAAAGGTTCTCAGCTAGCAGAGTTATATATGGCTCGGATTGTGTGTTTACATGGAGTACCAAAGAAGATTGTGTCTGATCGAGGTTCGCAGTTTACCTCAAGATTTTGGAGAAGCTTTCATGAGAACATGAGTACGAAGTTGAATTTTAGCACGGCTTATCACCCTCAGACTGATGGACAGACTGAAAGGACTAATCAAGTATTGGAAGATATGTTGAGAGCATGTGCCCTTCAGCATGGAGGAAGTTGGGATAAAAGTCTGCCTTATGCTGAGTTCTCATATAATAATAGTTATCAGGCCAGTCTGAAGATGTCACCTTTTGAAGCTTTATATGGGAGGAAGTGCAGGACTCCTCTATATTGGGATCAGACTGGAGAAAGACAGTTCTTTGGGCCTAAACTGATTCAAGAAGCAGAAGAACAAGTTCGTACAATTCGAGAGAATTTGAGAGTGGCTCAAACCAGGCAAAAGAGTTATGCTGATAATAGAAGGAGACCACTGGAATTTGAAGAAGGAGATTATGTGTACCTCAAAGTGTCACCACTTCGAGGAATGAGGAGATTCAAAGTCAAGGGCAAATTATCCCCTCGCTATATTGGACCATTCTTGATCTTTAGAAGAGTTGGGGAGATGGCATACCAACTCGAGCTACCTGCTACTTTATCAGATGTGCATAATGTGTTCCACGTATCTCAACTAAAGAAATGTCTCCGTGTTCCCGAGGAACAGTTACCCATGGAAGAGCTCAGTGTTCAAGGTGATTTGACTTACACGGAGTACCCGATCAAGATTTTGGATACTTTGACTCGAGTTACAAGAAATAAGGTGATAAAGATGTGCAAAGTCCAATGGAGTCACCACGGTGAAGATGAAGCAACTTGGGAAAGAGAAGAAGAGCTTCGTATAGATTTTCCCCACCTTTTCTCTAGTTCTTCTTAAATCTCGAGGACGAGATTATTTTTAAGGGGGGTAGGATTTGTAACACCCATTTGTAAATTGCTAGGAAAATATACAAAATAAACCAATAGAGAAACAATTTCTCTTTATGTGAGTTTAATCTTTATGCATCATGCTGGTATTTTATTTTGTGTGCATTCCGTTACAATATAAAAATAATATAGAGAGAAATATGGTAATATCCAAATTAGGAGATTTAACCCTAATATGCAAATCCGAGTTTAGAGGAAAGAGAAGAAAAATGTACATACAAAATAAATATTATAAAGGTAATAATAATTTGTGCAAAATTGTACTCCTAACCTGAGGAAGCTTTACTACAAAGTAAATTTGAAGTTTGAATTTTGAATTTTTGGATCTCAAACTCAAAAAAAAGGGAAAACAAAACAAAGCATAAAAGGAAAATGAATAAAAAAAATGGCAAACCCGGATGGACCCAAACCCCAATTCTGGCCCAACTCCTTCTAATCCTGCTCGGCCCAATTCCTGCCCTTCTGCGCCGACAGCTGGGCCCCGGTGGCCAGTCTCTCCTTCCGCGCCGTCGCCACACGCATGTGGAGCAGCCGGTCAGCGCGCGTCATCACGCTGGTGAGTGGGCCCCATGCGTCAGGCTCGTCCCCACGCTCGTGCCACTGCCACACGGGCCCGTCTTCCACTGCTCGATCTTCATCGCCGCGTGGAAAGCGCCGCGCCCGGCGGATCCCCCGCCACCTCGCGCGGATTCTACGGGTGGATGGACCTCGCCGCCGCGTTTGGCTGGAGAATAAAAGCCAAGTCCTCGCTCCTCCCTTCATCCATGCCAACTTGAGACCGCCACGGAAATCTCGGGGAGCTGACGCCTGCACAGAGAGGAGGGCAATCGTAGGTGAGCGCTGCGTGTGCGGGTGGAATTTTTCTCCGCCGTCGGGTGATCGTCGATTCGACGCCGCCGCTGGAGGTCGCGGAAGCCAATTCGGGAGCTGTGGGTGCCTGCAATCGTCTCGCGTGCGACCAATCGCTCGTCTGAGCCCATCTCCGCCGTGGATTCCGCTCGTCTCGTGGACCGGCCACGCCACGGGACAAGCTCTGGTGAGAAACCGATTCCCTACTCCCTATGTTCCCTTGAATGCGTAGAACCGTGAATCGTAGCCAGCGATTTCGTTTGGACGGTGAATCGGGTGGCCGGAGTTATAGCACCGCCGCGTCCGTGCTCGCTGCCGTGGCCAGGGCATTCGGCACATCGAATCGAGATATTAACACTGCCCTTGCATTCGCTGACTCATGGGGATGGAGTAGATAGTCTTAGATTTGCTTAGGAGGCGACGAACCGCCTGTTGGCTCGCGGGGGGGGAGGTCGTCGGCGATGGCGTCCGCCGCGGGGTCGGGGATGAGCCGTCGCGCGTCGGTGTTGGGGTGGCAAACCATGCGTTGGCATCGATCTTCACATGAACGGTCACGATTATGTCGTGGACGTACCGCTTCGAGTAATCGATCGGGGCCATTGCTTGGCCATCCAACGCTTAGAAATGGATCAGGCAGAAATTGAATCACGGCCGGTTGATCTTGATCGGACGACTCGGGATTGTAGGGGGCTTTTGTCGTCGACTGATGTAATCTGGATCGTGCGTTTTAGATCTGACGGCCCACGGTGACCGATACCCCTTCGTGGGTCATTTTGTTAAAGAACCCCTGTGAATTCCAGAAATCAACCCGCCGTCCTTTAGTCACTATGCGCTGTGTCTCGGAAAACTTACGTCAGACCCCCTGCACTTCACAGAAATTGAGGCCCAGTCCAGTACGGTTTAATATTGATTAAATAAATTAGAAAATAGATTGTTAATATGAAAACAATTACTATAACTTGATAAATTCATAGAAAATCCATTTTTAGTCCAAATCACTTCATTCCAGTTGCTAAAATTTTGTAATTTTATTCTCTAACACCTAGAGCCTCTGTTATGTCATAAAAACAGTAAGGAATTTATTTATCACTTAATCCTATTTAAAGCACATAAAACCTTTGAAAATGCATAACTTAAAATCTATAACTCCAAAAATTATGATTTCTGTTCCTAGGATTTTATTTTAATGTGTAGATTATTACTGTGTATTTGGTATATATGTTTGGTGTAATGTTAATTTCTCTATATGCACTGTGCTTGTTTGTATTGTGGCGAGTAGAAGAGCCCGTTGCTGAGGATCCTGGTGAGCAGCAGGTTGAAGTAGCTGAGCAGGAGCTCATTGAAGGCAAGTTGTGCCCTTGACCACTTTTTACCCAATAATGTTCTTTAATATCACTTATCCATGCATAGGTTAATTTTGATGGGACCCAATAGGTCACCCTAGATTGTTTATCTCATTACCTTGTTTACCCCTGAACCACTTGGGTAGTTTGCTATTGCTTTATATGGTTTTGGGATAATCATTTATTACCTCTATGTTCCAATTCTTGTTGTTATTCTGTTTATGTTCATGTTGATAGCATTAATGTTAATTGGAACATAGAGCTTAACTTGAGAACCACGTGCCACCACAAGGGAGGAATGGGACCCCTTGGCTGACTAATTAGGAAAGCTAGTGGAAGACTACCTTACCCGAAAGGGGCAAGGGCAGTAGGGGAGAGGTCAGTGCAGGGAGGTCCCTGGTTGATTTTGCTGCGATGGCGGTCAGCCAGGAACCCTGTACTGGATCTTCCTATAAACTGTAGCGGGTTTTCGGAAGCTAGTGGAACTTTGTAAAGGCCTCGTAGTGTTGCCCTGCCGCGCTTCCTAGGTAGAGGTGTATGGGATTCATGACCCCTTGGCAGATGGGTAACATGACTTGTGGGTAAAGGGTACAACCTCTGCAGAGTGTAAAACTGGTATACTAGCCGAGCTCACGGTCATGAGCAGCTCAGGACTCTCTGATGTTTAAATTATGGAACTTAAATTCAATTTTGTCATTTGCATTGCATGGGTTTATTATTGATTTTGTTCTATTACTTTACTTATGGTTTGGTATTTACTTACACTTAGTAATTGCTAATAAAATTTTGACCAACTACTTAAAAGCAATGCTCAGCTTTAACCCCTGTCATTGATTAAGCCTTACACATCACATGAACTCACACCTTTGTGAGTTTATGTCCACTGGTTCCCCACAACTTGTTGAGCTATGATCATGTGTGAGCTCACCCTTGCTGTCTCACACCCCCCCATAGGAGATGATCAGGTGGTTCAGGAGTAGCCGCCTAACACTGAGGAGTTCGATCTGATCTAGGTGGCGTTTCCTAGTCGACATTGGCGCCGACGATCCTTAGTTCGTTTTATCTTTATTATTTTATTTTGTAATAAGACTTCCGCTATGTAATAATTACTCTGATGTTTTATGACATTTATCTCTATACACTCTGTTATTATATATGTTGTCTTCTTGGCGCATGTATGAGATGCACCCGGCTTTGTTCCTTAAAACCGGGTGTTACACCCAGTCAGCTTGATAGCACCGAGAAAATATTATTAGTTCGATTTATTTATTATCAGTTATTTTGTAATACATTTCCGCTATGTAATAAAGTTTGTGACATTTATCTCTATACATTGAGTCATTGCATGTGTTAGTCTTCTTTGGCGCACATATGAGACGCACCCGGGTTTGCCCCTTAAATCCGGGTGAGATAGTAATCAACTTTCTGAATAATAGAAGGAACAAACTGCTGGTGCCAACATAGCCAATAGGGCTAAGCAATTATACCAACTAAGTTCAAGCAAAGCTCAAACTTAGCCCCAGGAACAGGTTTGGTCATCATGTCAGCTGTATTGAAGTGTGTACTGATCTTGCATACCATCAATTTACCTTCTACAACTATTTCCCAGATATAATGATACTTAATATCAATGTGCTTTGTCCTCTCATGAAACATCTGATCCTTTATAAGGCAAATAGCACTCTGACTGTCACAGAACAATGTAATACAAGATGTATCTCCACAAAACTCGGCATATAGACCTTTCAACCAAACGACCTTTTTTCTAGCATCACAAGATGCAACATACTCTGCATTTGTAATAGACAAAGCAATTATGGGCTGTAAACAAACCCTCTAACTGATTGCACATCCACCAACTATGAATACATAACCTTTCAATGATCTTCTCTTGTTAAAATCTGCTCCATAATCAGAATCAACATATCCAACAAGTCCATATTTGACCTTGCCAAATTGCAAACAAGCAATAGACGTTCCGCGCAAGTACATGAAAATCCAATTAACAGCTTCCCAATGTGTTCTACAGGATTAGCCATGTATCTGCTAACCAAACTCATAGCATATGACAAATTGGGATGTGAGCAAACCATAGCATACATCAAAGAACCAACAATACTAGAATAAGGCACCTTTGACATATACTTTAAATCTTCATCTTTGGTTGGACATTGAGCAGATGACAACTTGAAGTGAGAAGCAATGGGAGTACTTACTAGATTAGAATCATGCATATTGAAACGGCGCAAAACCTTCTAAATATAATTATGTCGACTGAGGAACAACAAACTAGATCTCCTATCTCTCCCAATCTTCATGCCAAGAATCTTTCTAATGGCTCCTAGGTCCTTCATCTCAAACTCGCTACTTAATTGTGCCTTTAAGGTAGCAATCTCCTTGCTCTTGGCGGACATCAACTTGTCATCAACATATAACAACAAATAGATAGGTGAACCATTAAAAAATTTAATATAGACACAACTATCATATTGGGACCATTTGAAGCCATTATAAATCATAAATGAATCAAACCTCTTGTACCGCTGCCTCAGAGACTGCTTCAAACCATAAAGAGACTTCTTCAATTTACAAATAAAATCCTCCTTACCAGGAACCATAGAACCCTCAAGCTTATCCATATAAATTTCTTGCTACAACTCTCCATGCAAGAAAGCAGTCTTCACATCTAACTGTTCAAGCTCAAGATCTTGCATGGCAACAATAATTAAGAAAGTATGAATAGAGCTATGCATATAATCAATTCTTAGTATTTGACTAAAACCTTTGGCAACTAACCTTACCTTAAACCTTGGACGCTCACTTGGAGATAAACCCTCCTTTTTTGAAGATCCATTTGCAGCAAACAGTCTTCTATTCTTTAGGCAAGCAAACAATGTCCCATGTACCATTTTTCAAGTGACTACATCTCCTCTTGCATAACAAACACCCATTTATCACGATCATTGGAAACCATTGCTTCATGATAAGTGGAAGGTTCTGTACTTCGGTCAACATCCTCTGCACAACTCAGAGAAAAACCAATGTTGCATTCTTCAATCAATCTCCTCGGAGGCCTAATATCTCTTTTGGCCCTCCCAACTGCAATAGGCTGTTGTGATTGCTGCACAACAGGAGAAGAATGTTTAGTGGACAAAGAATCATCAATTATGGGTGAAATATTGAAAGGGAAATTGGGTTAACCATTTCCTATAACTAATTTTGGTGGTTGACGACCAACACAAACCTATGGACTAATTAGTTTGTCTAGAACTCATGTATTACAGGTGCATAAGATTCAACACAAACCAATAAAAGAATGCTTAGTGGACAAAGAATCATCAACTTTGGTGTGCTGAAGAATGGCGCACCGGACTATCCGGTGTGCCAGACCGTACAACTCCAAACTAGCCACTCTCGGGAATTCCAGGGCGCGCTCCGCTATAATTCACCGGACTGTCCGGTGAGCCAGCAGAGCAACGACTATCCAGCGCCAACGGTCGACTCTGCCAAGTGAACAGTGCAGCACAGTGTCGCGCAGAAGTCAGAGCAGCGAAGTTAGAGGGGACACCGGACTATCCGGTGCCACATGAGGACAAAGCCTCCAACGGTCAACCAGCTCCAGACCCTAATGGTTGGCTGATGTAGCAGCGCACCAGACACTGAACAGTGTGTGTCCAGTGGCGCACCAGACTGTCCGGTGCGCCCATCGCCAGCAGCCTCCCGACGGCTGTGGAAGTGGTTGGGGGCTATAAATACCCCCAACCACCACAACCATTGGCATCTAAGTTTTCAGAGATCACATTCAATACAAGAGCTAGTGCATTCACTCCAAGACACATTTCCAAAGATCAAACTCCTCTCCAAGTCTAGAATTCATCTCAACCACTTAGTGACTTGAGAGAGAGTGTGTTTGTGTTCTTTTGCGCTCTTGTTGCTTGGATTGCCTTCTTTCTTTCTCATTCTTGTTCTCAAGTGACTTGTAATCAAAGCAAGAGACACCTAAGCGTGTGGTGGTCCTTGCGGGGTCTTAGTGACCCGATTGATTAATGAGAAGGCTCACTCGGTCTAAGTGACCATTTGAGAGAGGGAAAGAGTTGAAATAGACACGGTCTTTGTGACCTCCTCAACGGGGACTAGGTTCTTTGGAACCAAACATCGATAAAATAAATCACCGTGTTCACTCGCCTTATTTCTTAGTTGATTTGTTTTCCCTCTCATTCGGACTTGAATTTAATTCTAACGCTAACCCCGACTTGTAGTGTGTGTTTAAAGTTATAAATTTCAGGTTTTGCCTATTCACCCCCTGCCCCCTCTAGGTGACTTTCAATTGGTACAAGACTCCGGACCGGTTTTGGGCATCAAGCATGAGTTCTCTTCTCCCTACACACCTCAACAAAATGGTGTAGTGGAAAGGAAGAATAGAACTCTACTAGATTGGCAAGGACCATGCTTGATGAGTACAAGACTCCAGACCAGTTTTGGGCGGAAGCAATCAACACTGCTTGCTACCCCATCAACCGGCTCTACCTTCATTAAATCCTCAATAAGACATTATATGAACTTCTAACCGGTAAAAAGCCCAATGTTTCATATTTTAGAGTCTTTGGGAGTAAATGCTTTATTCTTATTAAGAGAGGTAGAAAATCTAAATTTGCTCCTAAGGCTGTAGAAGGCTTCTTACTAAGTTATGACTCAAACACAAGGGCATATAGTCTTCAACAAATCCACTGGATTAGTTGAAGTTTCTTGTGACATTGTGTTTGATGAGACTAATGGCTCCCAAGTGGAGCAAGTTGATCTTGATGAACTAGATGATGAAGAGGCTCCTTGCGTTGCCCTAAGGAACATGTCCATTGGGGATGTGTGTCCTAAGGAATCTGAAGAGCCCACACTAGCACAAGATCAACCATCATCTTCCATGCAAGCATCTCCACCAACCCAAGATGAGGATTAGGCTCAAGATGATGAAGATGAAGATCAAGAGGATGAGCCACCCCAAGAGGAGGACAATGATCAAGGGGGAGATGAAAATAATGAAGACAAGGAAGATGATCAAGAAATTCAGGGTCAAAGACCACCACACCCAAGTGTCCACCAAGCAATTCAAAGAGATCACCCCGTCAACTTCATCCTTGGTGACATTCATAAGGGGGTAACCACTAGATCTCGAGTTGCACATTTTTATGAGCATTACTCTTTGGTTTCCTCTATTGAGCCATACAGAATAGAGGATGCACTAAGAGATCCGGATTGGGTGATGGCAATGCAAGAGGTGCTCAACAACTTCATGAGGAATGAGGTATGACATTTAGTTCCACGTCCTAATCAAAATGTTGTAGGTACCAAATGGGTATTCTACAACAAGCAAGATGAGCATGATGTGGTGACAAGAAACAAAGCTCGACTTGCGGCCAAAGGTTATTCGCAAGTCGAAGGTTTGGATTTCGATGAAACTTATGCACTCGTAGCTAGGCTTGAGTCAATTCGTATATTACTTGCCTATGCTACTTACCATGGCTTCAAGCTTTATCAAATGGACGTGAATAGTACCTTCCTCAGTGGACCCATCAAGGAAGAGGTCTATGTTGAGCAACCTCTCGGCTTTGAAGATAGTGAGTACCCTAACTATGTCTATAAACTCTCAAAGGCTCTTTATGGGCTAAAACAAGCCCCAAGAGCATGGTGTGAATGCCTGCGAGAATTTCTTATCACTAATGGCTTCAAAGTCGAAAAGGTCGATCCTACTCTCTTTACTAAAACTGTCGCCAAAGACTTGTTTATATGCCAAATTTATGTGGATGATATTATATTTGGGTCATGATTCAAAAATTCGAGATGTCTATGATGGGGGAGTTGAAGTATTTCCTAGGATTTCAAATCAAGCAACTCCAAAAGGGCACCTTCATCAGCCAAACAAAGTACACTCAAGACATTCTTAAGAAGTTTGGAATGAAGGATGGCAAACCCATCAAGACACCCATGGGAACAAATGGGCATCTTGACCTCGACATGGGAGGTAAATCCGTAGATCAAAAGGTATATCGGTCGATGATAGGATCTTTACTCTATTTATGTGCATCTCGACCGGATATTATGTTTTCAATATGCATGTGTGCAAGATTTCAGGCAAATCCTAAGGAAGTTCACCTTAGGGCTGTGAAGAGAATCATGAGATACTTAGTTTACACTCCTAAGTTTGGGCTTTGGTACCCCAAGGGATCCACATTTGATTTAATAGGATATTCCGATGCCGATTGGGCAGGGTGCAAAATTGATAGGAAGAGCACATCAGGGACTTGTTAGTTTCTGGGGAGATCTCTGGTGTCTTGGGCTTCAAAGAAACAAAACTCCGTAGCTCTTTCCACTGCCGAAGCCGAGTACATTACCGCAGGCCATTGTTGTGCGCAATTACTTTGGATGAGGCAAACCCTCAGGGACTATGGCTACAAATTGAGCAAAGTCCCTCTCCTATATGATAATGAGAGTGCAATCCGCATGACGGATAATCCCGTTGAACACAGTCGCACTAAACACATAGACATTCGGTAACACTTTCTGAGGGATCACCAACAAAAGAGAGATATCGAAATTGCTTATGTAAACACCAAGAACCAATTAGCAGATATCTTTACCAAACCATTAGATGAGAAAACCTTTAGCAAACTTAGTAATGAGCTAAATATTCTTGATTCTCGGAATTTTGATAAAAACATTGCACACATAGCTAATTTATATACCTTTGATCATGTCTCTTTCATTTGGTGCAATTGCATATTTCTTATTCTTCTTGTACCAAGGCTAAGACTAATATGTTTCCACGAGTATATCTTGTATTAGTCTTAGATTAAAAGGGAAATGGAGTGTTCGGCAAAGACAATGCTTCCACTCAACGCTAATGGTATTATCTACCCTTTGTCGGTATTCCGCAAACTCTCAATGGTATGACCTTTCACTCGTATTTATTTCACCATTTGAGAGGTAATATTACGCCCCAAAGGGGGAGAAAATGCTCAAAGGGCTCCAAAGTTCTCCGTTTTTGGTGATTCATGCCAAAGGGGGAGATAATATTTAGCCTAAAGCAAAAGGACCACACCACCATTTCAAAATTTTCACAAATGTTTGTTTTTTAATTGGTATTCAAGGAACTTTTGAATTAGTATGATTTTTCAATTGATATCTTCAAAAGTAAAATTTCAATTAATGTATTCTCAATTGGTATCAATTGGTATCTATGTCTAAATTGATCCTTCAATTGATTTCCTTAAAAGTCAATTTTCAAATTGGTATCTATTTCAAAAACCCTCTTGAAAGCTAAGGGGAGAATTCATTCAGGGGGAGTTTTGAAAGTTCCCTATGCCCAGGAACAGGATCTGGATGTCGCCTAGAGGGGGGTGAATAGGCGAATAATAATTATCACTTTATAACTGGAAATTCTTACTCTACTCGAAGGCTAGATCGCAGTGGAATGAAAGACCCTTTGAGTAGGTTGCAGCGGAATTGAAGTTCCTGTCTTAAAATACCCTGCACTTTGAAGACAGCTTGTACCACGTATAAATATTGAAGTGCAAGTATAAACAACAAATAAGATAGAGAAACAGCACACAACACAGAGCAGAGCACACAGACACAGGGATTTATCCCGAGGTTCGCCCAAACCTAAAATCCTTGCCTAGTCCTCGTTGGAGTTAGCCACACCTTGGCTTGGAGTCTATTTCAACTCCTTCCTCCGTTTGCTCAGATCTGTCAGTGTGATAGATAGAGCCTTCCACTATGTTGATATCAGTTACAACGATGCCGTGGATGCTTACAATCTTCTCGACAGCACTCCGGCAGAGTAACAATGCGCTCAAGATATTGCTCTAGCTCTCAGCAGCACTTCCCCTCTCTCTAAAAGCTTATAACTTCACCTCTACACAAACTAGAGAGATACACAAGAGAGGGAGAGAGAGAGAGAATTGATCTAAATGATGTATGCACTTGATGGCTACACTTGTGTACTTGTTTGAGGCACCTAGGGGTCCCTTTTATAGCCCCAAAGGGCCTAGGAGCCATTGGAGCTTCATTTGGAAGCTCCCAGCCTTCCCTAGTTGCGGGTGCACCGGACTGTCCGGTGGCGCACCGGACAGTGAACAGTAACGGATCTGATTGATAGTTTCCTTCTCTGGAACAGCTAGTCATTGGTGCACCGGACAGGGTACTATTCACTATCCTGTGCACCGGACGGGTCATATTCGCCGTCCTGTGCACCAAACACAGCTACTATTCACTGTCCTGTGCACTGGACACAACTACTATTCACTGTCCTGTGCACCGGACACAGTTACTATTCACTGTCTTGTGCACCGGACAGAGTTACTATTCACTATCCTGTGCACCGGACAACTACTATTCACTGTCCTATGCACAAGCCAACAGCACACTAAGTGATTTTTCCTCCGTTCTTTCTCCGTTTGACTTCAACTTTTGGGAGGATTTTCCTGAGACTTAACAAACACATTTAGAGTATAATCCAATTGATTTAGTCCTAGAAACTTACATCTTTCTTGTTCTTCTCCTAGCTTTTCTATTTCTCCTCCAGAAGAGCTCATAATGGTACTTTCTCTACAAAAAGAGTTAGAGAGCAAACCAAAGCACCAAACTTGTAGTAAGAGGTGTATGCAACATGGTTGAACACTCAAACCTTACATACTTAACCTTTTTCATCGTTTTACCCAATTTGTCATGTTTGAGGTCGATGTTGGACTCTAAACCATTAAGTCAACTTGACTTGATCTAGATTGACATATCTGAGCTCCAACTCCCTTGTTCATTTCTCGAGCTTGATCTTGGGCCTTATGACTTACACCACATAAATGTAGATGTTACCTCATTGGTTGTAAGTCATGTCCTTATGTAGTGATCCTTGATGTACCATAACTCTTAACTTGATCAACCTTGACTTTGCAAGTCTTCTTCTTCACCCCTGGCTTTGGGTTCCTGGTCTCCTTGACCTTCTCCCGTGCACTCGGTACCTCAAAGCTCTTCTTGCCTCCATCCTTGGCTTGATCGGTTGTCTCTGAGTTACGCACATCGAGTCTCACTTAAGCAGTGTTCATTATCTATAGATAATTCAGTCTTTGGACCATCACACTTGTTCACTTGTGTTGAACCCTATTAGCTTTGCATTAAACACCTATTCAACACTTAGCACACTTGTTAGTCCTTTAATTGGGTTGTCATCCAAACACCAAAACCGACAAGAGAGCTTTCAATCTCCCCCTTTTTGGTGATTGATGGCAACACAATTAAAGCTTACACAAGAATAAGATTTAAAGCACAAATTTTGAATTCTAAGTTTATAGAATGCTCCCCCTAAATATGTGCTTACATTAAAATCTCAACTTTGGCCTTATATGCCAAATTGCACATACTTAGGCTAACTCGAAGCATAACTACACCTTAGCACCTGTGGGATGCATTGTGTCAAGAATTAAACTGTGATACATATAACACACAAACACACAGAATAAGAGTTAAACACCAATTAAATGGGTATACCATAGGAATATCAACCTACCATTATTCACCATTAAGATACCAATTTAAAGCACCAGAACCACATGACTATCTATTACAGGACAAACATAGTAGATACCAATTGATTCATATCAACGGAAGCACTAATTATGCATTATCACCATATAATACAACAAGAAGCATATGATAAGTATTATCAACAAAACTAACACATTCTTTCTTAAGATCATAGGACCTCAAGGAAACCCCTTTGAGTCCTTTAGCACACACAAAAATTAATCTTCACCCTCTTCACATTTAAGATAAGCTTTCCTCTCAGGTGAGGTAAGCTTTAATGCACAAATTCTCCCCCTTTGACATCAAACACTAAAACCATATTCAAGCAAGAACATAGGATGATGTCAAGGGACAACAGGGTAAAATGCAACAACCTAACATTACTCCCCCTTACACATTGAACATATGCAACACAAGCATTGGAGAAAAATTAAGGTACAAATACGCAAAAAGGTCAATACCTCCTTTTGTACCTTTACCATTGTTATGGTGTACTTTCCATCTAAGTAGGCGGAGTTGCTTTTGTCTTCAATTTAAGATTTCCATCTTGAAAGTTTTATTTCTAGGGAGCTCCTTCACACTTGTGCCTGATCCTTTATCCTGACCTTTTCTTGTTGCTAAGACACCAAACTTAGAACAAGTTATAGTATTGTGGCACAAGATGAATCTTCTATTCTAGTGATTACCAAAAGATACCAATTGAAGCACACTACCAAGGCTACTAATTGAAAGATCATCACTGTCATAGCTCCATGATATTTAAAGATAAGCATCTAGGATCACCAACTATTATAGAGCATGAACAATCTTTAAATATGCAATTACTCACAACTTTAGATACCAATTACTCACAACTTTCGATACCAATTACTCGACTTGTGGAGGTACCCAAGTCCTGATTGCTCCATTTCTTGCTCATCTTCCCTTTTCCACCTTGAGACTATATAGGATCACTCAAGAAACAGTTAGTCTCAAAAGACACAAGTTATGTGTGCTCCCCCTAAAATTGTGCATCAAGTATTCGAATGACTTGCATCTTGCACATTTTAGCGTCCTCAGAACTAGAGGGGATCACAACATACCTTGGTCTAGGCATAATATATCAATTGCATCACAAAAAGATACCAATTGGATAGATGACATAATACAACTTATGACTAGTGGAAACAATGCATGCCTCAAGATATATAACATTTAAAAACAACCTAGGCACGCTTCACACATGATGATCATTGCAACACATATACCAATTGAAAAACGACAAGATCATGCATATAAAACATAATGTCTAAGCACACCATGATTAAGAAGTATTTTATTAGGTACACCAAAGGAAACAACATTTTAAAGCATAAAGCACCTAAGCCAAGATATTACCAATTGAAAAGCAAGAGCATAGCTATGATCACAATCAACGGAACATCAAGATATTCAAAGAAATTGCATAGTTCCATTCTCCATACCTTTGCCTTTTACCTGAATGCCATGAGATCCATTCTTTTAGGTAGTGTGGAGTGAGAGCACTTGTTGTCACCAATTGAGGGCTCCTTTTGCTCATGCACTTCATAGCTCGAGAGGGTGCATTAGAGACACAACATGGATTTCTTGTTTTGGTATACACAGAGTACCAAGACAAAGTAATCATGTGAACATGGACTAAACAAAACTATCATGCTTGCACATAGGTTAATCATTAAAAACCACATAACATGACTTACAGAAAGATACAGGTTTATCCACATACATTAAGAGAGTTAATCATAGTGGATATATCAATTGAAAAGCTACCCATTGAATGATTCAAGAGATATAACCTATAAAGCACATAGTCACGATTGAGCAAGCATGATTATGATCTTGGAAATCATGGATCATTAATTAAAAGATATTCAACACAAGAAATCTCAAAAACATAACTACTCCAAGGATAGGTATAGCACGACAATCCAACTTAAAAGCAATGTTGACTAGAAATAATGCACTTAAGATACACGGGTATCGTCCTTTGGAGAGCAAGTTGTAGATTCTCATCGAAGTCCTTTGCTTGATTCACCAATAATGATTAAGGACCTCTACAACTTATTTAAATTGAGATGAACATGGGATTAGTATTGCACAATAATTCAACCTTGGGTCAATAAATAGACAATAATATTGACAGCTTAAGCATAGAGTTTGAATTAACCATCTTAAGCTCTTCTAAGGTCTCTAGTCCATCTCGAGGCACCTGCATGGTCTAGTTGGCATAGTTTGGTACCCATCTCAAGATGGGTCCATAACGTTCATCTAAAAGAGCCTTTGGTACCCAAATAGCAGTTGTGCTAGTTCTAGGTGATCTCATTACTGATCTAGCACAAGTGTATGATTTGGGTCTCCTAAGCGAATAAGATTGAGATAAATTTACTTGCTTAGGAACTTTACCCTTCTTACATACCTTAGGTAGATGACCATGCTCACCACACATGTAGCAGAAGCGTCACTCAACCTGACATGACACTTGTTGTTTGTCTTTTTCTTAGTGAGGGTCATCTTGGAGGGTGCACACCTTTGATTCTTCATGAGCGGACATGAAGTGATCATATGGTCCTTATCATTGCATCCAAAACATCTCCTCATTCCTTCATCCTTGTCTTTGTGTGGCCAAGACGTAATGAAGTGGCCTAATTCCTTGCACTTGAAGCACCTCCTTTTTCCTCTTCCCTTTTTGCTCTTGGATGACATAGAGAGATGATCAGTGCAAACAACATGACTAATTGAATATTTACCTTTTCTTGTTTCATGTTGATTGCTTCACTTATTGCCTTAGGAACTTCTTTCTCGTGGAGTTTGACCCTTGCTGCGGTTTCTCCTTCCTCAAGCTTCTTCACCACATGTTCGTAGATATCTTGAGGAAGTCGAGCATAGCGTCTTCTCCTCAATTGTCTTTGTTTCTTGTTCCCAAGCAATTTTCTTTTTGACCCTACAACTTGTTGCTCAATCAAAGATTGGCCTTTCTTGGAGCAGTAGAGGTCAGCACATGATGATATTTTAACTAATTGATCACTTATGCAAGAATGTAGTTCACATGAGTTTAAACTAGTAATTACTACCTCATGAGCAATATCGAGCATGATATGGTCATCAACTAATTCATTATGAGAATAAGATATCATATCATATTTTTCACTTAGAGCAAGTTTTTCTAAATTTATCATTTCTACTTGACTCTTAAGCATAGAATTCTCAGTTTTAAGTTGAGCAACATTAGATAATACATCATGATTATTTCTTTGCTCAAATAAAACAGATTCATACCGTTGGACCAAATTATCATGAGAGCACTTTAGCTTCTCATGTTCTTTGGTCATCTTCTCCAGGCTGTCGTTGGTTTTGATGAGAGTCTCCTCTAGCCTGAGAAGCGTCTCGCCTTGTTCCTTGTTCCTCCTCAACAGCTTAACCAAGAGCACTTTGTTTTCTTTGTTGAGATGGGTGTAGAACCAGCGAATCTCCTCTTCTTCCACATCGCCTGTCTCATTTTCCCTATCATTATTATCGGTGGAAGCAATACAGGAAAATGTACCTTGTGGTGATGAAGACTCATCCTCGCTATCATCCTCATATTCCTCCTCATCATCGCTTTCGTCTCCACTATCATTGTTAGCAATAAGACATTTATAACTAGTGGAAGACAAACCTGTCGGTGAGGTGGATTCATCGTTTGGTTGCCATCGTTTTTCTTCTCCCTTTGAAAGGTTAGTACCACAAGCAACATAGGGAGTAGAAGTAGTATAATTTGACTCAGAATATTTTATTTTAATTCTAGTCCATAGATCATGAGCATCAACAAATAAATCACTGTCACTACTCATGATGGAAAAATAAGCACATCTAGAAAGAGAGTCAACTAAGATGTTGCAAGCATGGTGATTGAGAGATAGAGATCTTAGTTCAGCATTAGAAGGTTTTTTTACTAATATCAGAGGGAAAAATACTTCTACTAAAGATCTGTCTCAAATCAGGATCAATATGCATGAAAGCATTATAAATATAGGCATACCAAGATTTATAATTAGAACCATCGCTTAGAAGAAGTTCTAGAGTTACCTCTTATGACGACATCGTCAACTCTGGACGGCTAAGCCCACACTGGAGAGGCCTAGCTCCGATACCAATTGAAAGTTCCCTATGCCCGGGAACATGATCTAGATGTTGCCTAGAGGGGGGTGAATAGGCGAATAATAATTATCACTTTATAACTTGAAATTCTTACTCTACTCGAAGGCTGGATCGCAGTGGAATGAAAGACCCTTCGAGTATGTTGCAGCGGAATTGAAGTTCTTATCTTAAAATATCCTGCACTTCGAAGACAGCTTGTACCACATATAAATATTGAAGTGCAAGTATAAACAACAAATAAGACAGAGAAACAGCACACATCATAGAGCAGAGCACATAGACACAGGGATTTATCCCGAGGTTCGGCCAAGCCTGAAATGCTTGCCTAGTCCTCGTTGGAGTTAGCCACACCTTGGCTTGGAGTCTATTTCAACTCCTTCCTCCGTTTGCTCATATCTGTCAGTACGACAGATAGAACCTTCCACTATGTTGATATCAGTTACAACGATGCCATGGATGCTTACAATCTTCTCGACAGCACTCAGGCAGAGTAACAATGCGCTCGAGATATTGCTCTAGCTCTCAGCAGCACTTCCCCTCTCTCTAAAGGCTTATAACTTCGCCTCTACACAAACTAGAGAGATACACAAGAGGGAGAGAGAGAATTGATCTAAATGATGTATGCACTTGTTAGCTGCACTTGTGTACGTGTTTGAGGCGCCTAGGGGTCCCTTTTATAGCCCCAAAGGGCATAAGAGCCGTTGGAGCTTCATTTGGAAGCTCCCAGCCTTCCCTGGTTGCGGGTGCACCGGACTGTCCAGTGGCGCACCGGACAGTGAACAGTAACAGATCTGATTGACAGTTTACTTCTCTAGAATAGCTAGCCGTTGATGCACCGGACAGGGTACTATTCACTGTCTTGTGCATCGGACGGGTCACTATTCACTGTCCTATGCACCAGACACAGCTACTATTCACTGTCCTGTGCACCGGACACAGCTACTATTCACTGTCCTGTGCACCGGACAGGGTTACTATTCACTATCCTGTGCACCGGACAGCTACTATTCACTGTCCTGTGCACCAGCCAACAACACACTAAGTGATTTTTCCTCCGTTCTTTCTCCGTTTGACTTCAACTTTTGGGAGGATTTTCCTAAGACTTAAACAAACACATTTAGAGTATAATCCAATTGATTTAGTCCTAGAAACTTACATCTTTCTTGTTCTTCTCCTAGCTTTTCTGTTTCTCCTCCAACAGAGATCAGAATGGTACTTTCTCTACAGAAAGAGTTAGAGAGCAAACCAAAGCACCAAACTTGTAGTAAGAGGTGTATGCAACATGGTTGAACACTCAAACCTTACATACTTTACCTTTTTCATTGTTTTACCCAATTTGGCATGTTTGAGGTCAATGTTGGACTCTAAACCATTAAGTCAACTTGACTTGATCTAGATTGACATATCTGAGCTCCAACTCCCTTGTTCATTTCTCAAGCTTGATCTTGAGCCTTATGACTTACACCACATAACTGTAGATGTTACCTCATTGGTTGTAAGTCATGTTCTTATGTAGTGATCCTTGATGCACCATAACTCTTAACTCGATCAACTTTGACTTTGCAAGTCTTCTTCTTCACCCTTGGCTTTGGGTTCCTGGTCTTCTTGACCTTCTCCCGTGCACTCGGTACCTCGAAGCTCTTCTTGCCTCCATCCTTGGCTTGATCGGTTGTCTCTGAGTTACGCACTCCGAGTCTCACTTAAGCAGTGTTCATTATCTATAGATAATTCAGTCTTTGGACCATCACACTTGTTCACGTGTGTTGAACCCTATTAGCTTTACATTAAGAACCTATTCAACACTTAGCACACTTGTTAGTCCTTTAATTGGGTTGTCATCCAAACACCAAAACCAACAAGAGAGCTTTGAAGTTTTTATTTAGTGAAAGGAAAAGCAGTTGAAACAGGGAAAGAAATTTCAAATCCTAAAAATGCTTCTTGCAATCATATCCCTATGCCTTTGACTATTTGCAAAAAGACTTTGAAAAGATTTTCCAAAAGATTTGCAAAAACAAACAAGTGGTACAAATGTGGTCCAAAATGTTAAATAAAAGAAAGCCAATCCATTCACTCTTATTCTTAGTAAGACTTTCAATTGGTTTAACTCCAAGTAACTTATGCACAACCTTTTCAATTGCAAACTAGTTACATTTCTGCACTTAATATTTTGCTTTGGTTTGTGTTGGCATCAATCACCAAAAAGGGGAGATTGAAAGGGAAATTGGGTTAACCATTTCCTATAACTAATTTTGGTGGTTGACGACCAACGCAAACCTATGGACTAACTAGTTTGTCTAGAACTCATGTATTACAGGTGCATAAGGTTCAACACAAACCAATAAAAGAATCAAGTTAGGAACACAATTTCAAAGGAGCAAAAGGACTCAAGTGTGCTGAAGAATGGCGCACCGGACTGTCCGGTGTGCCACTAGATAGTGTTCGGTGCACCACCGGACAGTGTCCGGTGTGCTAGACCATACAACTCCAAACCAGCCACTCTCGGAAATTCCAGGGCGCGCTCCGCTATAATTCACCGGACTGTCCGGTGTGCCACCAGACTGTTCAGTGAGCCAGCGGAGCAACGACTATCCAGTGCCAACGGTGGACTCTGCCAAGTGAACAGTGTAGCATAGTGTCGCGTAGAAGTCAGAGCAGCGAAGTCCGAGGGGGCACCGGACTGTCTGGTGCAGCACCGGACTGTCCGGTGCCACATGAAGACAAAGCCTCCAACAGTCGACCAGCTCTAGACCCTAACGGTTGGCTGACGTGACGGCGCACCGGACACTGAACAGTGTGTGTCCGGTGGCGCACCGGACTGTCCGGTGCGCCTATCGCCAATAGCCTCCCCAATGGCTATGGAAGTGGTTGGTGGCTATAAATACCCCCAACCACCACAACAATTGGCATCCAAGTTTTTCAGAGATCACATTCAATACAAGAGCTAGTGCATTCACTCCAAGACACATTTCCAAAGATCAAACTCCTCTCCAAGTCTAGAATTCATCTCAACCACTTAGTGACTTGAGAGAGAGTGTGTTCGTGTTCTTTTGCGCTCTTGTTGCTTGGATTGCCTTCTTTCTTTCTCATTCTTATTCTCAAGTGACTTGTAACCAAAGCAAGAGACACCTAAACGTGTGGTGGTCCTTGTGGGGTCTTAGTGACCTGATTGATTAAGGAGAAGGCTCACTCGGTCTAAGTGACCTCCTCAACAGGGACTAGGTTCTTTGGAACCGAACCTCGGTAAAACAAATCACCGTGTTCACTCGCCTTATTTCTTGTTTGATTTGTTTTCCCTCTCTTTTGGACTTGAATTTAATTCTAACGCTAACCCCGACTTGTAGTGTGTTTAAAGTTATAAATTTTAGGTTTCGCCTATTCACCCCCCTCTAGGCGACTTTCAAATATCATGAACCCGCAGATCTAGAATAGCAGCATCCTGAAACATATTGTCATCTACATCTAAGTTCTCCACCTACAAACTTACTTTATGTGGAACTGACTGCTAAACATTAGATAAATGATTTGCATAATACATTTCAGATTCTTTAAAAACAATAGTTCTACTCAACATCGCCTTCTTGGTTTTAGGGTTCTATAATTTATATCCTTTACCCCTGAACCCTAACCCAAAAAGACACAGTTTGCTGCTCTAGGCTCTAATTTTCCATTATCAACATGTGTATAGGCAGTGCAACTGAAAACCTTTAACTGTGAATAATCTGAAGGAGTACCAGACCATACCTCAATAGGTGTCTTCTTGTTGAGAGCAATTTAAGCTGATTTGTTAATTAAATAACATGCATGTTGTGGAAGGTGCTTTAGCCTAAAAATGTCTATCATACTAGCATTGAACAACATGCAACGAGCCTTGGAGATGATGGTCTTGTTCATCCTTTTTACTACTCCATTCTGTTGTGGAGTATATGGAATGGAATGGTGCCTCACAATACCTTCCTTCTAGAGAAAGACTTAAAAGCATATGAATAAAATTCAACGCCACTATCAGTATGCAGAACCTTTACCTTCTTCTCGGTCTGCCTTTCTACCATAACTTTCTAATCTTTAAAAACATCAAAAGCATCATATTTATGTTTCAGAAAATAAGGCCACACCCTTCTGGAGTAATCATCAATATTAGTAAGCATTTAACGACAACCACCAAGAGAAGTTTTCCTAGAGGGTCCCCACAAATCAGCATGCACATAATCTAATATGCCTTTACTTTCATGAATAACAGTATTAAATTTTACCTTCTTATGCCTACCAAAAACACATTGCTCACAGAAATACATCTGTTGTATCCTTTGAGAAGGCCTCTTTTTGTCATGTCGAGATCACTCATATGCCCAAGACGCATATGCCATAGCTTAGAATCACTACACTTATCAAACATAACAACAGTAGTGGGAAAAACAATATCATCGGCAATATCAGCAGGTTTAGAAATATCAATAGCATCAGAAACAACAGTAACAGTACAAGTAATAGTATCACCTCTGATTACATATAAATTTGCCACTTTCATATCACTTTTCATAATATTGAGAGAACCTTTTGATACCTTCAAAACTCCACCTAAAGCGGAGTACTTATACCCTTTGAGATCAAGGGTACTCAACAAGATGAGATTTCTGGACATGGTTGGAATGTGTCTCACATCTGTCAATGTATGAATCATGCCATCATGCATCCTAAACTAAGCAGATCCGTAGCCAATGACCTCACACGTGGTGTTGTCTCCCATCCGCACAACTCCTCCATTTTGCATAGACTCATAGGCACTGAATAATCTATGTTAGTGCACACATGATATGAACAAGCAGAATCAAGAATCCATTCATCCTTTATTGAGACATAACCAGCAAAAGCAATCAGAACATCACCCTGATCTGAATTTTCTTTCGCAATAGAAGCCTTACCATCATCTTCAGATTTGTTTCTGTTTCAAGATTTATCGTTTCTTTTTTCTATTTTTCTTCAGCTTCCAGCAATCATCAATAAAATGATTTGTCTTCTTGCAGTACTTATAGAACTTATCATTTGTGTTGGACTTAGAGTGTCCTTTGCTTTTCCATCTATTTCCAGGCTTTGAACTTCTATGTTCATCCCTACCCCGAACTGCCAATGCATCACCCTTGGAGGATGATTCTTCTGAGCGAACCATATATTTCATCTTCTCTTTCTGCGCAAGAGCCTCACATACTTCATGTAGGGTTAGTTCATCATGACTATCTAGAATCGTATCTCGGAAATTTGCAAAAGATGTAGGTAGCGAGCATAACAAAATTAAACCTAGATTCTCATCATCATACTCAGCCTCCATGGACTTCAAATCAGCAACTATCTTCTTAAAGGCTGCTAGGTGATCCTACACAGAGCTGCCTTCCTATAGCTTGTGTGTAAACAGCTTCATCTTCATGTGCATCTTGCTGGTTAGATCTTTTGAAATACAGATCAATTCCAGCTTTAACCACAATGCAGCGACGGTCTTCTCCACCTAAACCTCCTGCAGGATATTGTTAGATAGATGAATATGTGGCAACGCCTTATGATCCTTATGCCTCTCCTCATCAATTCATGTCATAACGTCCTTCTTGCCAAACCCATCTAGGGCATCATCTAGGCCGCGATCGAACTACGAGAGAATCGTCCGCATCTTGACCTACCATAGAGAGAACCTCGTGTCGTGATCCAACATCGGTAGATCATACTACACTGATGCCATGTCGACGATCAATCTTATAACCAAAGCTCTGATACTACTTGTTAGCAGGAATGACAGGAAAAAACAAAGTAGATCAACCAACAAATCATACAGCATGGCACACAGATTTATGTGAAAAACCCTTCAATGCAAGAGCACCAGCCAGACGAAACCTTCACTGTATGTGGAGTGTTTACAGAACACCATCTGAATACACGCATCAAACCCTAATTATTCTGGCCCAAGCCTCCCGGTGACGGGCCTCCTCTCTGCTCGCCAACACTACCTCCATATGCAGAATTTGGATCACAAACTCAACACTTTTCGTGTCTTTGTCCATATCATCGGTGGAGCGATCCAATTGAATTGCTCAAACATTTTAGTTTGAGTAATCATCTGACTATCCTTGTAGAGCTTTTTTAATATCTCTTTCTACGTATATCGGGACTCACTGCTACTTATTGTTGGGTTCTTTCTCTTCTGTTAAAGCAGCATCGCTGTCACTACTTAGAGGCACTATTGTGCTTGTAAGAAGGCAAAATGGAGGACATGAACCATATGAAGAAGAAGTATCGAATGGGGGAGAAAACAGAGGAGGAGCACCATATGGATATGCATATGAGTATGAAGGAGGGTTTGGATTGGAGAATGGTGGTGGAGGAGGAGCATTAGTGTAGGAGGAGGACTATTAGTGGTAAGATCATCATTTGAAGGAGAAGGAGCATCCATATGAGATCGATAGGGATACAAAGGAGCATGAGTGGGTATGGAAATAGATGTTATGGTGTGTGGGAACAAGGACAAATAGAAGTATCCTCCCAATGATGATGCACAAGAGAAAGGTCATCAAAGAAGACCAACCCCACACCGGTTGGGGTATTAGGATGTTGTAGAGATTGGCCATTGGTCAAGTCCATAAGGTTTAAAAGTTCAGACTCCAGCTAGGATATATATATATATATAAAGAGTGGGAGGCTATAGGCTATAATATAAAGAAAGACGAGCGATTTGGAAAGTGATGGGTGTGCATAAACCTGAACATCCCATCTTTTATATGCTAGATTTCAAGTTTTTTTTAAAGAAGTTGAGTTTTTCTAGATTTTTTAGACTTTAAATGGTATAAAATATGGACTAGTCAAAACATGCCACATCGCTAAAGGTGGTCGGTACCAACGAATTCAAATTGGTATAGGTCGACAACTTAAATAAAAGACATTAGGTCTAACCGGTATGTCAGTACCTGTAGTATCATATGACGCTAGAATAAGCAATTAGAGGGGGTGAATGATTGCAGAAGGCTAAAAATAATTATACCACTTCCTCTTAATCACAAGACCAAAATAATCTACTTTTATAAATATGGACAGATTTTTGATATGTTAGTAAAAACATTGCTAGCCAAATCGGTAACTTCGATCTATTTCAAAATTTAATAGATTAAACTAGATACAATTATGAAGCAAACCCAATTATAATTATGTTGATCACACTTTTGGGTTTAAAGTTAACTACAAAACAAGATTGCTACTCTAGAGAGTAATAGAAATAAATCTAGATCTAATTCCATAATTAAACAATAATAAAAAAGATTAATATTTCAAACTTTGTTGATAAGTAAATAAATGGCTTAGTAATGATCTAGATGAATCAAAATGATAGGAACAATTGAAATCAAAGGTTTGACATTAGAGTCTTTTCCCACTCTGGCTAGACTCTTCAACCATCACATGGGCCTCATGTGGCCTGCTGCCCTCTTGGTACACCCACGTCCGCCCGTTGAGCCTATGTCCCTCTTTGGCCTTCTGTGTCGCTCTACCGACCAGGCTAGCTATCGCGTGGGCCAAGTTCCTCCATAAACCTACTTTTGTATATTAGTTCCTCCCTAATCATTGTACCAAAAACTAGTTCTGTCACTAATGCCAACCATGTTTCACCTCGATCATCACCTGCACATCACCAACACACGCAACCATGTACGAGCACAAGTTCACGACTTGACTCAAGGTTAATCCATGCAACACCATTCCACCAAGTATGTTACAACAATATCAAAAACATATTAACACACATACATAGTTAAGCACCAATCAAGACCATGCACTATGTCCAAAAGTATACAAATCACTTTGCAATGACAATAACAAATTATCACAATGTTCCAATATCAATTAACACAATACTTTCGTCACACACGATTATACAGTACCGATCCAATTATCCATGGGATTGATCAATAGTGTCGATCATTATCAATCGAACCAAGGTCCAACACACTCGGCATTGACTCGATCGATTGACGCCGATCGACTGACCAAACTGACCAACGTTAAAATAACTACAATAGGTATGAACGGTTGGATGGGCCGCATTATCTAGCGCCACCTCACTCCTTTTTGTTTATGCTTATAAGTGGATTATATCTAGAAATAAGTGATAATCCCACCCAAACACTTTGATTATTTCTCGATGTTTCGTGAGAAGCGGTGCCTTCTTCCATTCCTCTCTTCTCGCTCTTGCCCGACCCATGAGCCCTCTCCATTGCCATTCTCGTGCCCTCTCCATCGCCCTCCTCACACTGTCACACCCAATTTTGAAGGTAAACCGAATGCAAAACATGTACGTGCCATAATCAGAAATTCACGTACACAACGATTACATAAATGACTCATCATAGCACAATGCTTCGAATTACAATAAAGAGTAGTAAGTAATAATATTATAGACTAGAGCCATTTAAATAATATAAATCAAAGTGCACATAATAGAAACGTAGCCAACGTAAACAACCCACCACAGGCAGTTGACTGGGGGAGGTCGCTAGCCTAATCATCGAACTCGTCGAAGTCCTAGAACTCCTGGAGATCCGCCTCGACACCTTCTTCTTTACCTGAGCATAGATTGCACCAAAGGCAACCTGGTGTTTTGTGAAAGCAAGGGTGAGTACACATCAACGTACTCAGCAAATGTCCCGTTTGGCTGAAGTGGACTAGCTTTATGTGGGGTTAGGGTCAAGCAGTTGCTTTTAGTTGTTCAGGTGATTATTACTAGTAGAGAGCCAGGTTTTAACATTAACCCAAGTTGTTAACCCAAAAGTACTCCTTCCAAACGAAAAGAATACCTGAAATCATAATCATAATAGAAACCAACATTATCCTTATCATCATCTGTAAACAAAACATCTCTGATCAATATGTCTCTAATCAATGGAGCTCCCTTGGTCGCTCATAACCGCGAGCATGGCTGATATATCAGTTTTATAACACTCTGCAGAGGTTGCGCACTTTACCCACAAGCCGTGATTCCCTCTTGCCTCGGGCTGATCAAACCCTTAAACACTACCAAGGTGAATACGCAAGGTCTCACTATGTAGCCTTTACAAAGATTCCCTGGGGTTGTAGCCGCCCGTTAGGTTTCATAAATGCACCGCACTCCTCCCCAAGGGGCGAACCAACCTTGGCAGAGCGAGCCGCATACACCAAGCCCCATTAACGGCACGACGGCGAAGCAAACTACACCCTAGTTCCTCTAATTACTCAGCTGAGGGCGTCCCATTCCACCCTCATGGTTGCACTGTTTTCCTGGGCGGTCATCCAACGAACAGGTCCTTACGGAGAGGCACTCGAGAAACCGCTCGAGCCCCCTAAAGTATCACCAGTCCAACATCATAATCATAATGACAACATCGTATCATAAGTGTTCACATCATGTTCATTGATTAAAGTAAAGCAGTAGCACAATACTAATCATAGTAACCAATTTCCAAAGGGTAAACATGGACAAGAAAACAGAATTCTAGTCAATCCTTAAGTTGATCATGGTATGCGGGTTGATGAATTATAAATTAAGTGGGACATAATAGGTCAGAGGACACTTGCCTTCACCAAATAGATGCTCAGGATCTTCAGTGTAACGCCCCGAATTTTTGCAGTTGAATTTTTTCTTTTCTTTACTCGCCAAATTCGGGCGTTACCTTTTCTTTTTCTTTCTCCCCTCGCTAAACCTTGATCTTTTCCAAAGTTAGCGGGATTCGGTTTGGAATTCCCGTGTAAAGAAAACCATAAAACTGTTTTATGTTGTTTGATGCACCATGCCGAACTATGCATTCTTTGATTGTTTGAAAGTGCAAATGCATTCATCTAGGAAGATCGGATTTCGAAAATAAGGAGAAAATCTTTTCTTTCTTTTTTTCTTTCTCTTTCCCTCTCTCCTCTTTTTCTCTCTCTCCCGCGCCGTGGGCCGACCCCGGCCGGCCCAGCCGCCCCCTGCGCCCCCCTTTGGGCCCAATAGGCCCAGCCGCCCCCCCACCTCCCTTTTTTCCCAATTCTCTCTCCCTCTCTCTCTCATTTTCTCCCACCCTCTCCCTAAGCCGCCGCCGCCCCTACCCCCTGCCCTAGCGCCGCCCGCCGCCCTCGCCGTCGGCCGCCAGACGCCGGTGAGCCCCCTTCCCCCATCCTCCCTCCCCCCTCCCTCTCCCCTCCTCTCCCCCTCCCTGTCCGGCCATGGCCCGGCCGCCCCTGGCCGCGCCGCCCTGGCCCCAGCCCCGCCCGGCCAGCCCCAGCCGGCCCCGGCCAACCCCAGCCCCCGCCCGGCCGCCCCCAGCGCGCCCCCAGCCGGCCCCCAGCCGCGCCTGGCCGGCCCTGGCCGTGCCCTCGGCCGCCCGCCTGGCCGCCCTCGGCCGCCCTGGCCCCCTGGCCGCGTCCCCCTGCGCAGGCCCGGTTCAACCGCCCGGTTCGGCCGCCCCGGCCGCCCAGCTCGGCCGCCCGCGCCCGCGCCCGCCCCCAGCCCAGCCGCTCGCTCGGCCCCCGGTTCAACCGCCCTAGGGCCGGTTCAACCGCCCCCCCCTGTTTTTTTTTATTTTTTATTTTTATTTTATTTTATTTTACTTTCTGTGATCATAGTTATTTTATTTCAGGTAGGCTAATCATTGTTCATGCTATTGAAATAGGAAGCTCAATTTAAAATTCCGTTATGCTAGTTGATTCACGTAGTTAATTGTTTATCTCATTCAATGTTGATCAACTTAAAATGACTAGGTTTCCATTAGTGTATATAACAGAATTCTTTTGTTAAGAACCAGTTGTAACTAATCATTAGTGCATAAGCTTTAACCCCCTGCGAGACCCTTTCCCGTTTCTTTCTAACCTTAATGAATGCGATATCGAATGTCATACTTGATGCATATTCACTTTACTTGTTCCCTTGTATGGTGTACTGTTCTTTTGAATTAAATATGTGGATGTATGTATGTTTGCGCTCGCATAGAGAACGATCCGGTCGAAGAGCCCGAGGAATTCGCAGGAGAAGCCCCTGAGCAGCAGTCGGTTGGTGGAGGCAAGTGTCCTTTGACCTATCTCTGTCCTATTCATTCTTTAATTCACCTCCCGCATTACACATTTATACCTAAGGATTGACTAGCTTTTGTTACCCATGTCCTTGTTTACCTATTTGGGTCGGATTATTACTGCTTAGTCTGATGCTAATGCTCAACTCTAATCAATGAACATGATGTGATTATCTATGATACGCTGTTTTCCCCTTCTTATTTATGATTATATTTGTGACCTTTAAGGGGACTCGAGCGGTTTCTCGAGTGCCTCTCCGTAAGGACCTGTTCAATGGATGACCGCCCGGGAAAACAGTGCAACCATGAGGGTGGAATGGGACGCCCTTAGCTGAATAATTGGAGGAACCGGGGTGTAGTTCGCTTAGCCGTTGTGCCGTCAATGGGGCTCGGTGTATGCGGCTCGCTCTGCCAAGGTTGATTTGTCCCTTGGGGAGGAGTGCGGTACATTTAGGAAACCTAACGGGTGGCTACAGCCTCGGGGAATCTTTGTAAAGGCTACGTAGTGATGCCCTGCTGGACCACCTAGGTAGTGGTCAATGGGGAGTCGCTCTCTCCGGGCAGAAAGGGAATCACGGCTTGTGGGTAAAGTGCACAACCTCTGCAGAGTGTTATGAAACTGATATATCAGCCGTGCTCGCGGTTATGAGCGGCCAAGGGAGCTCCAGAGATTAGTGATACTTGATCAGAGATATTTTGGTACAGGTGGCAATGAGATTGATGATTCTGATTATGATTATGGTAATGGTAAGTGGTATTCTTTCCGTTTGGAAAGGATACATTGGGCTAATAACTTGGGTTAATGTTAAAACCTGGCTTTCTACTAGTAAGTAATAACCTGACCAACTAAAAGCAACTGCTTGACGTATCCCCACATAAAGCTAGTCCACTACAGCCAAACAGGATACTTGCTGAGTATGTTGATGTGTACTCACCCTTGCTCTACACACCAAACCCCCCCCCCCAGGTTGTCAGCATTGCAACCACTGCTCAGGAGAAGATGAAGCTGTGGAAGGAGACTTCCAGGAGTTCCAAGACTACGACGAGTTCTAGGCGTGGGTTAGCGGCAACCCCCAGTCGGCTGCCTGTGAAGGCCGTGTTATCTACGTTTCTTTTCCGCACTTTGATTTATTGTAAGAACTATATGGACGTCTCAGACGTATGCTGTAATCGACTATTATTTCCCCTTTTAATACTATTTGAGCACTGTGTGATGATGTCCATGTTATGTAACTGCTGTGTACGTGAATAACTGATCCTGGCACGTACATGGTTCACATTCGGTTTACCTTCTAAAAACCGGGTGTGACATAAGTGGTATCAAAGCCGTGCTGACTGTAGGACCGCTAACCTAGAGTAGAATGGTCGTTCTAAGGATTATAGACCCCTGTCCCTGCCTTGACTTTGGTACCCCTTCAAAAGTTGGTCCTACTGACCGAACCTATGTTTTACTATATATTATACCTTGCCGAAAATTATGTTTTTATTCTGATCCTTCATTTACTTATGATTCATTATTTGCTGGTCATATTAATTCTGTTCTCACCCTTTTGCTTGCGATGTCTTTTGTAGATGGCTCGACTTAGACACACTGCACGAAAGTCCGTCATCCCCTTCTTACCCTCCCGCCTTGCTGAGCGTCCGCTTCGCCGTCCCGTGGCCGGACAGTCCAGCCACTTGGAGAGACTGCACCACCGCCTGCATGAGGAGCAGGAACGTCGACGACAGGAGCAGCAGGGCTCTTCCTTCTCGCTCCAGCAGGAGATAGAGTCTGTGAGGAGCTGCTCTCCTGTGCTTCCCCTGGAGGCGCCCCCTGCACCACCACTGGGCGTCCCAGCTTCTGGAGTAGCTGTTGGAGGAGATCCAGACAACGGAGATGGCGACGACAGCTTGAGCCACGACATCGACTTCTCTGCTGACCATGAGCCGGAAGGATGGGTTGCTCGACCCATCACTCGCGACGCTGCTCGCGGGTGTCACTTCCACGACGCGCTCGACACCCTGCTACGTCGGGCACTTGACCGGCGTACTTGGTCCATCGAGTACCGCTGTGTGGTCTACCAGCATAGTCGCGGGGTCTACCCGGACCGCTGGGAGGCGACCTGCTTGGTGCGCCGTCCGGAGAACAGTCTCCAGGGCGCGGAGGCTTGCTCAGAGCACTATTCTATCTCTGAGCGGGACTCAGCTGAGGCAGCCATGCAGGATGCTGCACGGCGTGCGCTTTCGCACTACTGCTCGGTTCTCGGTGGGGTAGCTGACGGCCTCGACCTGAGGTATTACCCCCGCCGTCCATCTGGCAGCACAGGAGGCGTGATTGTTTCACCTGCTGGTGAGGACAATCCTAGGTTGAGCAGCACAGTCAACCTAGCCGCCGTGCTAAACACGGAGCTGGACCATGCATTAGACGAGCTGAGTAGGGCTCGTGCTGAGATCGCCCTGCTGCGGGCTGAGCGCGCGGAACGTCGTCACTTGGATGATGGTTCCCCCGCTCCCGTCGGGACTCAGCACCCGTACCACTCACCTCGGCGTGGACTCCAGTCTTATGGCAATCCCGACTGCAAGACCAAGATAAATCTAGAACCATAGATCGTTAGAGTTGGATCTTGTAATTAATACGAAATATATATATATAGAAGCTTCAGTCTTAGCGTTAGTCTCGGTCTTAGTTAGTCTTAGTTAGACAGGGTAGTTTGCTATATCCTGTGCATTTATGTTTGTCATGATGAACTATGTTTGGTTTGGATCTTTGTAATGATTGTCACCAGAGTGTGGGTATCCCCTGCATTTTGGTTTACATATTATGTTAATGGAGTTAGTTATATAGTTGGGAAAAACCTTTATTCCACTTTCCTCCTTATCTGAGAAGCTGTGTGGTCTGTGTTGGAGATCAGTGAAGATGCTCATCTGTTCAGTGTTGTTGGAGAATTCTATACTCTTTTCTTATGCTGCAAGATTTGCCAGATCAGTTCTGATGTGTGGTTGCGTTCTGCAGATGTCAGAGAACAGGCGCAGAGGAGGAAGGCGTGCTCAGCAGGAGCAAGCCGGTCAGCAAGATGAGGCGCCCCAGCAGCAGCAGCTGCCGCCCCTGCCCCCGATGTCGATCGAGCAGATGTTTCTGATGCAGACTCAGGCAGTTCAGGCCATCGGTCAGACTCTGGCCGCCATTCAGCAGCAGCAGCAGCAAGCACCACCCCAGCCTCAGATGCCTCAGATGCCTAGAGACAAGCGTGCTGAATTCATGAGAGGTCATCCACCAACGTTCGCTCACTCTTCTGACCCCATGGATGCTGAAGATTGGCTGCGCACTGTGGAGCGGGAGTTGCATACCGCTCAGTGTGACGACAGGGAGAAAGTCTTGTATGGTCCCCATCTGTTGAGAGGAGCAGCCCAATCCTGGTGGGAGTCTTACCTCGCCACCCATGCCGACCCCGACACCATCACCTGGGAAGAATTCAGAGGTAGCTTTCGTCAGTACCATGTGCCTGCAGGTCTGATGACAGTGAAGAAGGAGGAGTTCCTGGCCCTTAAGCAAGGGTCATCATCTGTCAGTGAGTATCGGGACAGGTTTCTGCAGTTGTCCCGCTATGCTCCTGAGGATGTCAACACCGACGCCAAGCGACAGTACCGTTTTTTGAGAGGCTTGGTCGACCCTCTGCAGTATCAGCTGATGAATCACACCTTCCCGACATTCCAGCACCTGATTGACAGAGCAATCATGACAGAAAGGAAGCGTAAGGAGATGGAAGATCGTAAGCGCAAGATCAGTGGACCCCAGCCTGGAAGCAGCAGTCGCCCTCGTTTTTCAGGCAATCAACCTCAGCAGTTCAGGCAGAACCAGCGTCCACCTCAGCAGCATCAGCAGCGTCAGCAGTATCAGCAGTTCCAAAGGCAGTACCCTCAGCATCAGTATCAGAACCGTCAGAGCAATCAGTCAGGAGGAGGTCAGCTTCAGAGGCAGAATCAGCAGACACCTCGTCTTCCTGCCCCCGCAACTCAGCAGAACAATCAGGCAGCACCAGCTCAGGTTGGAAACAGAGCATGTTTCCACTGTGGAGAGCAAGGCCACTGGGTGATGCAATGCCCGAAGAAAGCAGCCCAGCAGCAGTCAGGCCCCAATGCCCCAGCAAAGCAGAATGTGTCCCAGCCTGGAGCAGGCAACCGCCCTCAGCAGCGCTATAATCATGGGAGACTGAACCACTTGGAGGCTGAAGCAGTTCAGGAGACCCCCGGCATGACAGTAGGTATGTTCCCAGTCGATTCCCATATTGCAGAAGTGTTATTTGATACTGGAGCAACGCATTCTTTTATTACTGCATCGTGGGTAGAAGCACATAATCTTCCAATTACTACTATGTCAACCCCCATTCAAATTGACTCAGCTGGTGGTAGAATTCGAGCTGATAGCATATGTTTGAATATAAGTGTGGAAATAAGGGGGATAGCGTTTCCCGCTAATCTCATAGTAATGGGTACTCAGGGAATAGATGTCATCCTAGGGATGAATTGGCTAGATAAGTATCAGGCAGTTATCAGTTGTGATAAAAGGACAATCAAGTTGGTGTCCCCACTAGGAGAGGAAGTGGTGACCGAGTTAGTCCCGCCTGAGCCGAAGAAAGGAAGTTGTTATCAGATGGCTGTCGATAGCAGTGAAGCAGACCCAATTGAGAGTATCAAGGTTGTGTCCGAATTCCCAGATGTGTTTCCAAAGGACTTACCGGGTATGCCACCAGAGCGGAAAGTTGAGTTTGCCATAGAGCTTCTTCCTGGAACCGCCCCTATCTTTAAGAGAGCTTACAGAATATCCGGACTAGAGTTGGTTGAGCTTAAGAAGCAGATTGATGAGCTGTCAGAGAAAGGTTACATCCGGCCAAGCACCTCGCCTTGGGCCGCCCCTGTCTTGTTTGTGGAGAAGAAAGATGGCACAAAGAGGATGTGTATCGATTATCGAGCTCTAAATGAAGTCACGATCAAGAACAAGTACCCTTTGCCCAGAATAGAAGATCTGTTTGACCAGTTGAGAGGAGCCAGTGTGTTCTCCAAGATTGATCTGAGGTCAGGTTATCATCAGCTCAGGATCCGACCTTCGGATATTCCGAAGACGGCATTCATTACCAAGTATGGGTTATATGAGTTCACAGTGATGTCTTTTGGTTTGACAAATGCACCAGCGTTCTTTATGAACTTGATGAACAGTGTATTCATGGATTATCTCGATAAGTTTGTGGTGGTGTTCATTGATGACATTCTGGTTTATTCTCAAAGTGAAGAAGAGCATGCAGATCATTTGAGGATGGTATTGCAGAGGTTGCGAGAGCACCAGTTGTATGCAAAGTTGAGCAAGTGTGAGTTCTGGATCAGTGAAGTCCTGTTCTTGGGTCACATAATCAACAAAGAAGGATTGGCTGTGGATCCGAAGAAAGTGGCAGACATTCTGAACTGGAAAGCGCCAACAGATGCTCGAGGAATCAAGAGCTTCATTGGAATGGCCGGATATTATCGGCGATTCATTGAAGGGTTTTCGAAGATTGCGAAACCAATGACAGCGTTGCTAGGCAACAAGGTTGAGTTCAAGTGGACCCAGAAATGCCAAGAGGCCTTCGAAGCGCTGAAAGAGAAGTTGACAACAGCGCCTGTCCTAGTCTTGCCTGATGTGCACAAGCCCTTCTCTGTGTACTGTGATGCTTGTTACACAGGTTTGGGATGCGTGTTGATGCAAGAGGGAAGAGTTGTGGCTTACTCGTCCCGACAGCTGAAGGTTCATGAGAAGAATTACCCAATCCATGATCTAGAGTTGGCAGCAGTGGTTCACGCACTGAAGACATGGAGGCACTATCTGTATGGACAGAAATGCGATGTTTACACAGATCACAAGAGTCTGAAGTACATATTCACTCAGTCAGAGTTGAACATGAGACAGCGAAGATGGTTAGAGTTGATCAAAGACTATGAGTTGGAGATCCATTACCATCCAGGCAAAGCAAACGTAGTGGCAGATGCTTTGAGCAGAAAGAGTCAAGTCAATCTGATGGTCGCTCGTCCGATGCCTTATGAGTTAGCCAAGGAGTTTGACAGGTTGAGTCTCGGATTTCTGAACAATTCGCGAGGAGTCACAGTTGAATTGGAACCTACCTTGGAGCGCGAGATCAAAGAGGCGCAGAAGAATGATGAGAAGATCAATGAGATTCGGCGACTGATTCTAGATGGCAGAGGCAAAGATTTTCGAGAAGATGCTGAAGGCGTGGTATGGTTCAAAGACCGCTTGTGTGTTCCCAATGTCCAGTCCATTCGGGAGTTGATTCTCAAGGAAGCTCATGAGACAGCTTATTCGATTCACCCTGGCAGTGAGAAGATGTATCAGGATCTGAAGAAGAAATTCTGGTGGTATGGAATGAAGAGGGAAATCGCAGAGCATGTGGCTATGTGCGATAGTTGTCGAAGAATTAAGGCAGAGCACCAGAGACCAGCTGGATTGTTGCAACCGTTGCAGATCCCTCAGTGGAAATGGGATGAAATCGGTATGGATTTCATAGTCGGATTGCCTCGCACTCGAGCCGGCTACGATTCCATTTGGGTAGTAGTGGACCGTTTGACCAAGTCAGCCCACTTCATACCTGTCAAGACCAGCTACAACAGCGCAGTATTGGCAGAGTTGTACATGTCTCGGATCGTTTGTCTTCATGGTGTGCCAAAGAAGATAGTGTCAGACAGAGGAACGCAGTTCACCTCTCATTTCTGGCAGCAGTTGCATGAAGCCTTGGGCACACATCTGAATTTCAGTTCAGCTTATCACCCGCAGACAGATGGCCAGACTGAAAGAACCAATCAAATTCTCGAAGACATGTTGAGAGCCTGTGCATTGCAAGATCAGTCCGGATGGGACAAGAGATTGCCTTATGCAGAGTTTTCCTATAACAACAGTTACCAGGCCAGTTTGAAGATGTCACCATTTCAAGCGCTCTATGGAAGGAGTTGTAGAACTCCGTTGCAATGGGATCAGCCTGGAGAAAAGCAGGTGTTTGGGCCAGACATTCTGCTCGAAGCCGAAGAGAACATCAAGATGGTTCGGGAGAATCTGAAGGTAGCGCAATCGAGGCAGCGAAGCTATGCAGACACAAGAAGAAGAGAGCTGAGTTTTGAAGTTGGAGACTTTGTCTATCTGAAAGTGTCACCGATCAGAGGAGTCAGAAGATTCGGAGTGAAAGGCAAGCTAGCACCCCGCTACATTGGTCCGTACCAGATCCTCTCAAAGCGTGGAGAAGTGGCCTATCAGCTCAGTCTGCCAGAGAATTTGTCTGCTGTGCATGATGTCTTTCATGTGTCTCAGTTGAAGAAGTGTTTGCGTGTGCCAGAAGAGCAGTTGCCAGTGGAAGGTCTTGAAGTCCAGGAGGACTTGACCTATGTTGAGAAGCCAGCTCAGATCCTTGAGGTTGCAGACAGAGTCACCCGAAGGAAGACCATCAGAATGTGCAAAGTCAGATGGAATCACCACTCTGAGGAAGAAGCAACCTGGGAGCGTGAAGATGATCTAATGGCTAAGTACCCAGAGCTCTTTGCTAGCCAGCCCTGAATCTCGAGGGCGAGATTCTTTTAAGGGGGATAGGTTTGTAACGCCCCGAATTTTTGCAGTTGAATTTTTTCTTTTCTTTACTCGCCAAATTCGGGCGTTACCTTTTCTTTTTCTTTCTCCCCTCGCTAAACCTTGATCTTTTCCAAAGTTAGCGGGATTCGGTTTGGAATTCCCGTGTAAAGAAAACCATAAAACTGTTTTATGTTGTTTGATGCACCATGCCGAACTATGCATTCTTTGATTGTTTGAAAGTGCAAATGCATTCATCTAGGAAGATCGGATTTCGAAAATAAGGAGAAAATCTTTTCTTTCTTTTTTTCTTTCTCTTTCCCTCTCTCCTCTTTTTCTCTCTCTCCCGCGCCGTGGGCCGACCCCGGCCGGCCCAGCCGCCCCCTGCGCCCCCCTTTGGGCCCAATAGGCCCAGCCGCCCCCCCCCCACCTCCCTTTTTTTCCCAATTCTCTCTCCCTCTCTCTCTCATTTTCTCCCACCCTCTCCCTAAGCCGCCGCCGCCCCTACCCCCTGCCCTAGCGCCGCCCGCCGCCCTCGCCGTCGGCCGCCAGACGCCGGTGAGCCCCCTTCCCCCCTCCTCCCTCCCCCCTCCCTCTCCCCTCCTCTCCCCCTCCCTGTCCGGCCATGGCCCGGCCGCCCCTGGCCGCGCCGCCCTGGCCCCAGCCCCGCCCGGCCAGCCCTAGCCGGCCCCGGCCAACCCCAGCCCCCGCCCGGCCGCCCCCAGCGCGCCCCCAGCCGGCCCCCAGCCGCGCCTGGCCGGCCCTGGCCGTGCCCTCGGCCGCCCGCCTGGCCGCCCTCGGCCGCCCTGGCCCCCTGGCCGCGTCCCCCTGCGCAGGGCCGGTTCAACCGCCCGGTTCAACCGCCCGGTTCGGCCGCCCCGGCCGCCCAGCTCGGCTGCCCGCGCCCGCCCCCAGCCCAGCCGCTCGCTCGGCCCCCGGTTCAACCGCCCTAGGGCCGGTTCAACCGCCCCCCCTGTTTTTTTTTATTTTTATTTTATTTTATTTTACTTTCTGTGATCATAGTTATTTTATTTCAGGTAGGCTAATCATTGTTCATGCTATTGAAATAAGAAGCTCGATTTAAAATTCCGTTATGCTAGTTGATTCACGTAGTTAATTGTTTATCTCATTCAATGTTGATCAACTTAAAATGACTAGGTTTCCATTAGTGTATATAACAGAATTCTTTTGTTAAGAACCAGTTGTAACTAATCATTAGTGCATAAGCTTTAACCCCCTGCGAGACCCTTTCCCGTTTCTTTCTAACCTTAATGAATGCGATATCGAATGTCATATTTGATGCATATTCACTTTACTTGTTCCCTTGTATGGTGTACTGTTCTTTTGAATTAAATATGTGGATGTATGTATGTTTGCGCTCGCATAGAGAACGATCCGGTCGAAGAGCCCGAGGAATTCGCAGGAGAAGCCCCTGAGCAGCAGTCGGTTGGTGGAGGCAAGTGTCCTTTGACCTATCTCTGTCCTATTCATTCTTTAATTCACCTCCCGCATTACACATTTATACCTAAGGATTGACTAGCTTTTGTTACCCATGTCCTTGTTTACCTATTTGGGTCGGATTATTACTGCTTAGTCTGATGCTAATGCTCAACTCTAATCAATGAACATGATGTGATTATCTATGATACGCTGTTTTCCCCTTCTTATTTATGATTATATTTGTGACCTTTAAGGGGACTCGAGCGGTTTCTCGAGTGCCTCTCCGTAAGGACCTGTTCAATGGATGACCGCCCGGGAAAACAGTGCAACCATGAGGGTGGAATGGGACGCCCTTAGCTGAATAATTGGAGGAACCGGGGTGTAGTTCGCTTAGCCGTTGTGCTGTCAATGGGGCTCGGTGTATGCGGCTCGCTCTGCCAAGGTTGATTTGTCCCTTGGGGAGGAGTGCGGTACATTTAGGAAACCTAACGGGCGGCTACAGCCTCGGGGAATCTTTGTAAAGGCTACGTAGTGATGCCCTGCTGGACCACCTAGGTAGTGGTCAATGGGGAGTCGCTCTCTCCGGGCAGAAAGGGAATCACGGCTTGTGGGTAAAGTGCACAACCTCTGCAGAGTGTTATGAAACTGATATATCAGCCGTGCTCGCGGTTATGAGCGGCCAAGGGAGCTCCAGAGATTAGTGATACTTGATCAGAGATATTTTGGTACAGGTGGCAATGAGATTGATGATTCTGATTATGATTATGGTAATGGTAAGTGGTATTCTTTCCGTTTGGAAAGGATACATTGGGCTAATAACTTGGGTTAATGTTAAAACCTGGCTTTCTACTAGTAAGTAATAACCTGACCAACTAAAAGCAACTGCTTGACTTATCCCCACATAAAGCTAGTCCACTACAGCCAAACAGGATACTTGCTGAGTATGTTGATGTGTACTCACCCTTGCTCTACACACCAAACCCCCCCAGGTTGTCAGCATTGCAACCACTGCTCAGGAGAAGATGAAGCTGTGGAAGGAGACTTCCAGGAGTTCCAAGACTACGACGAGTTCTAGGCGTGGGTTAGCGGCAACCCCCAGTCGGCTGCCTGTGAAGGCCGTGTTATCTACGTTTCTTTTCCGCACTTTGATTTATTGTAAGAACTATATGGACGTCTCAGACGTATGCTGTAATCGACTATTATTTCCCCTTTTAATACTATTTGAGCACTGTGTGATGATGTCCATGTTATGTAACTGCTGTGTACGTGAATAACTGATCCTGGCACGTACATGGTTCGCATTCGGTTTACCTTCTAAAAACCGGGTGTGACATTCAGCCTCGTAGAACTCGAAGAGTTTGATCTCTTGGTCGCCGAAGCTTGACCGTCGATTCTTCAAAGCTCATGAATAGATCGTAATCTATTCGCGACACGCAATGAATACAAACAGGCACAAACAAATACTTGTATAAGAACATTACACCATACAAGATAAAATATTATAAAAGCGAGCAATATAAAATAGAGAGCGCCTCTACAGTTACACGAGGAAAATAACCGCGATAGTCGAAGCTACGGTCGAGAAGTTATCGCGTCTACACTAAACGAGTATGAATCATAACATTTAGTTTGACCTGATTATATTAATCGATATTTATTTAAAATGAAATTAGAGCTATGACACAGTTTTAATTAGCAGACCACACTAACAATTCTTAGTTAAATAAGTAATTTAAATAACATCAGCGACTCTAAGCGGGACGAATTAGCGGAGCGAGACGAAACATGTAACGCGTGAAATAGCACGACCGCACGCGACCTAGCGCGAACGAGCACGCCACCATGTGCGGAACAACACGCGCGACAGGTGAGAAACCTAAATAGGTGACACGTTTATACTAAACTAAATTTAAATAAATAAAAAATAGTTAAGTTAATATTAGTCATGTTAATATTTATTATAAAAGCTCAAGTTGAACACTACACATTTAATCTAGTTAGAATATTAATCTAATAAATATTAGTCGAGCGAACCTTAAGTTAATTATCTAAAATATATAACCTGATGAATTAACCTTATTAAAATGAGTGTTTATAAGTGAAAATAATTTATTATCACGCGCAGACCCCGCGTGACACATGTGATCGACATGCGAACCAGACGCGTGGAACGAACGCGTGAAGGAATGATGACGACACGCAAACAGCGCGTGAATGACACGGGAACACGCACGCGACAACGTGCTAGCAGCGTGATAGCGCGCAAACAATACGGGACGACACGCAGACACACGCGACATAGCTCGCGGACAACGCGCGACTATACACGCGATCCTCACGCGCAGATATCATGTTTTTTATAAATGAGTATTAATTCATAACATGCGAGTTGACATTAATCGCATTACTCTGTATTTATAAAAGATAAATAAAACTATAAAATTAGTTTTATTTAAATTGCTATTCTAATAAATATCTCATAAATCAAATAATTAACTAATTAATTAAAATTTGTGTCGTGACAAAATAATGTTACTAATATGTAGGAAACATTATTACAAAGTTAACACAACGAGAATAAACTGAAACTGATTTATAATGTGATGATAATAAGTTATTAGCGAATTGGTTGACATGGCGCAATATGATTGGTTGAAGGATGGCCACATGGAAGGTCGCGGAGATCACAACCATAGAAGGTCTAATCTGATGTGGGTGTGCAACAGTTTTTAACTTTTTATAGGAGATGTGCGGCATGCCTGACCGCATGGGCGTGCAGGAAATAGTGGAGCCATGCATATGGGGCCCATGCGATTTTGTACAAGCACGATTGCACGAAGCAAAGAAATTGCCAAGTGCATGCAGCCTGCAAGGTATCGTGGACATGTTGTTGTGCATGTGTGGGGCCTAGACGAATTTTTTTCTGGATGGCTCACGCATGGGACTGCATGCAAGGTGGGCCCCCACATGTTGCAGTTTCTTCTTTTTCAGCCTATGCACGACGGCGGTAGGAACGGGGCCCATGGGGACACGGCGGAGATGTACGCACTTGCTCTCATCGGCAATAGGCAGGTTGGGGCTCGCTGGCCGAGGAGGTGGCCACGCGACCAGGGGGGTCGAGCTCGCTCGGCTTGCTTGCTAGCCTAGGGAAGGCACCCGGCCACCAAGGCAGCGGCGTGACATGGAGGAGCTGGCCGGCCGGCTGGGTGAGCAGGGCTAGGGGACTGCTGCGGTTTCTCCCACGACAAGTAAGGTGGACGCAAGACGTGCAGCTACTGTGGTCAAGGACGGCGAGGCCGGCCCACGGCGATGTGGATGCCGAGGCCGGAGCAGCACGGTGGAGCTATGTAGCAGAGAACGGCCCCATGGAGGGAAGCTCTCGCCGAGCAGCACAGCAACGGGGAGGAATGTTAGGCGAGGGAGGAGAGGATCTCTTACCTACGCACGACGAACGACAGACCAAGCTAGCGAGGAAGACAGCGGTGTTTGGACAGATGCTCCTCCGGCGATGGCGCAACACACGGAACGACTCAGGGGAGATGATGTGGGCTAGTGCGGTTGTGGAAGAATAGAGAGGGAGGGGGCTCACGAAGGTGGAGTGTGTATATAGAGAGAAAAGGGTGCACGAGACGATACGATTTCGTCGCGGATCATGTTAGAAGGCAGGGTATGACGAGGTGGTTGCAGCTGCGTCCGAGTGAGACGCGCGCACAAAACGTGTGACAATTTAAGAAGATTAAGTTGACACGTGGGTCTAGGATTACAACGAAAGGAACGGGTGAGGGGAAAGGTGGTTGCACGTACAGCACATGGGTGTTGCGCGTCGAGGCGAGGCAAGAAGGGTAGATAGGAGTAGATGCGAGCGACACACCGATTGCGAGGAGAGATGTTTTAACGACCCCACAAAAAGGACATGAGATCTAGAACGGACTCGACGAGAGGAAAATATATACATATATTATCGAGTTTCCAGAATTTTATAGTTTTTCACAAATGCTAAATTTTAGGTATTTAAATAATATTAGAAAAAAACTGAAATTCATATTACTATCCGAAGAAATGCTCCGAGGATTCCAACAACTCTTGAGAATACCCTCGAGATATTTTAACCTGTTTTGATAACATTTCACACTCATAAACACTGTACAGTGGCATAAATGCAACAATCAAAGCCTCCCTAGAGTTTAGTATACTAAGCTAAAAATTACATATATAATAAAATAACTCTCCATTATTTAGAAAAAAACAAAGAAAAGCAAAAAAAGAGAGGGTAACACCTGAATTTTGTGGATATTAGAAAAGAAATTTTATACCCCTAAATTCAGGGTGTTACACACACCCTCTCCATTGCTCCCCCGCGTAGTCCTCGTCCTCCTCCTCATGATGGAGGCCACCTTGCCGATCTCCCAGCAGCGGATGCCAACGGCGAAGAGCTCCCGATGGCGCTCTTGCTACAGGCGCCAAAGTCATGTGTAGGACTTGAACGCCTTCTGGCTGTGACGGCCCCGATTGCCATAGAGTGGGAGGTCCCCTACGCGTGCAAACTAGCGGTTTGTTGCCTTCGCTACTGTCTTAAACTCTCAGTATGCATTGACCGTCATTGGCGATGAGGTGGGGGGACGAGAACATGGACAAGAGTACGACGAGCAGTCGAGTAGCACGAGTATGGGATGAGTTGTTGTAATAATAAAATTTTGCAATTGGGGGGTGGGGCGACATGTAAGAAGTGTGCATATCTAGGTTCACATTCGTTCATATCCATGAGTTTCTATCTCCTTTGCGGGTCTATATGCGCATCCACATGTGTGGTCTGCTGGAAACACTCGATCGTTTGTACACTTGCATTGACACGGTTACCACATAAAATGTGCATCCGCATCCGCATCCGGCTCCCACTAGCCTTATGAGTCAATCACCCCTCCCTACCTCATCTCTATACGATCTCAATTAGTTCTCAAGCTAAACCAAACTTGGACCTCGGATCCCCTCACTCCAAAATTGATTCCCAAGGCAAGCAGGTTTATCTACCAGCATATAGATAACCCACAATGCTATATATTTAGGTGTCGTTTGGTTCACAAAATGTAACGTAAATGGTAATGGTAACGATTCACACTCGAATATCGGCGGTAACAAATTTGAATAAGACGGTATCCATTTGTAGTGTGGTATCGATTACAGTTGAACTTAAACAAACATGATTTAACGTTATCGGTTACCCATTACGTTACCAAAATTTGAACCAAACGGCACCTTAGGTGGTGTTTGGTTCCCCAAGATCTTAAAGAGTTGCATACTACACAAAATCCAAAACAAATTAATTATTATCTTGTGCTGAAATTGTGACACTGTGGCACAAAATCCAATGTAAATTCAAAATATGTTTGGATAATAATGAGGTTCTAAGAATGAGACAAACTAAACACCACCTTAATAGCGGTAACACTAAATTCATATGCTAACAAGTTCCTGCTGCTATATTTGTTTGGCATTATATGTTGACAGTGAGGTTATGATTCATAGGACAACATGTATTTGGGTTTCTAAAGCTATCTTTAGCAGACTTCCTTTCCTACCTTATATTTTAAAATCCACTATATAAATAATACAATCTACGGTACAAAACAATATTTTGCATGACACTGCCGAGCATGTGGACTGCTGGATTACTACCTTTTAAAGGGCGGAGTAGAAGGATGAATTTGTCACACAAGCATCACACGTCACCTATTTTTCTATCTCCCTCCAGACCCTACTTAATCCCACAAACAATACATGTCCCAATTATGCATCTGGTGGAGTGTACCCTAGTGTCCGATATCCTTCAACGGTGTTGTTTTTCATTGCATTATCAAAAATATATTATTTTTTATCTTCTACTTGAGATGTAATAGAATTTAGGGACAAATATGTCATTTTACATGCTAGAACAGAAAATACATTCAAGGCTTCTCTAGACTACATGAATTTTGAAGGAATTATGAAGGAATACTGTTGGTGAACGAAAGTTTCCTACCCTATGGTTTGGCTGATACGATTGAGAGCACCTAGAGGGGGGTGAATATGTGATCCTGTAAAATTCAACACTAATAGCCACAAAACTTAGTTATGAAAGTTAGAACGGCTAAGTAGCTTGAAACGAGCTCTTGTGACCATAGACAACCAAAGAGAAAGCACACAAGAGACACGCGATTTTATCCCGTGGTTCGGCCAAGTAACACTTGCCTACTTCCACGTTGTGGCATCCCAATGGACGAGGGTTGCACTCAACCCCTTTTAAGTGATCCGATGATCAACTTGAATACCACGGTTTTTCCTTTCTTAGTCTTTCTCCCGTTTGCGAGGAATCTCCACAACTTGGAGCCTCTCGCCCTTACAATGATGATCACAAAAGAAGCACAGAAGTAAGGGAGGGGAGAGCAACACACACAAGTCTCAAATCCACAGCTCAATCACGCACACAAGTCACAACTCGAGCTCAAAACACAACACACGAAGTTCACAACTCAAATGGAGCTCAAGTCACTATCTCAAAGAATCGGATGCGTGAAGTTGGAGTATTGAAGTCTTAGAATGTTTCTTGTAAGCTTGTGTAACTCGTCCATGCGCCTAGGGGTCCCTTTTATAGCTCCAAGACAGCTAGGAGCCGTTGGGGATCAACAAGTAAGGCTATCCTTGCCTTCTGTCGAGTGGCGCACCGGACAGTCCGGTGCGCTATCGGACAGTCACTGTAGACGGTCCGGTGCTGATCTCCTTCCTTTTCTGGCGCAGACGACCATTGCAGCTCTAGGCCGGTTGGCGCACCAGACACTGTCCGGTGCACACCGGACAGTCTGGTGCCCCCTGACGACCATTGGCGCGGGCCACGCGTCACCCGCGGATTGCGCGGTCGACCGTTGCGCTGGCGACTGTTGGCTCACCGGACAGTCCGATGCACCACCGGACAGTCCGGTGAATTATAGCCGTACGCCGCCAAACTTTTCCCGAGAGCGGCCTTTTCACGGGAGTCCAGCCTGGCGCACCGGACAGTCCGATGTGCCAAGTCGAGCTGAAGTTGGCTGCACACAGCCACCTCTTTTGCAATTCTTTCTTTTCCTTTTTCTAGCACTTAGACAAAATATGTTAGTACTCAAAACAATGTACTAAGTCTAGAAACATACCTCATGTCTTGATTTGCACTTTTCTCTTTATTTAGCACATAAGAACTTAATTAAATGTGTTGGGCACTTAATCACCAAAATATAATAGAAATTGTCCAAGGGCACAATTCCCTTTCAATCTCCCCCTTTTTGGTGATTTATGCCAACACATCCAAAAGCGACCAAAAGAAGTGCAACATCAATGCAATTGAGAACAAAATTGTCTTTGCACAAGTTTTGACATATTTAGATCAATCTTTGCCACCACTTGGTTTGTTTTTGCAAATCAAATTCATTTTCCTATCTCTAAGTCAAACTCACTTGTTTGGGCACAAAGAGAGATAATCCATGAGTGAAATTGATCAAGTGCCAATAACCCCCTTTTTCCCATGATAAAAAATTCTCCCCCACAAGAGACTATATTTTGCAATAAGAGTATTTTGGACAAATCAAAAGTTCTAACTCTATTATTTTCAAAATTCTCAAGTGGTAGCTGATCCATTTGCTTTGGCCTTAATTTCTCCCCCTTTGGCATTAAGCACCAAAACGGGATCATTCTCGGCCATTTAACCCCATTGCCTCACCAAAGATGTCAATTAAGAGCAAAAAGGCAATAAGAGCATAAGAATGAACTTGGAATTAAGTACACTAATACCGGAGTGCAATGGAAGTCTTTGCATGGTCCAAGTTCACCTTTCCCTTTCAATCCACCTTTGAGACTACATCAAGTATACTCAAACAAACGGATTAGTCTCAAAGGGTCAAGTTGTAGCACATCTCCCCCTAAATATGTGCATCACTCACACATGGACTTGTGAGGTCCGGGGATCCCTTGCACAACTTGAGCACCATAAATAAGCAACAAATTACATAAATGCATAAAGTAACATGATCAAAAGCATAAAACACATGTATGCTATAGATCAATCCAAGTTACGCGAATCTAAGACATTTAGGTCACTACGCAACCTGCAAAACCTTTTCTCATCTAAAGGCTTGCTGAAGATATCGGCTAGCTGGTTCTCGGTGCTAACATGGTACACCTTGATATCTCCCTTTTGCTGGTGGTCTCTCAAAAAGTGATGCTGGATGTCTATGTGCTTAGTGCGTCTGTGTTCAACAGAATTATCCGCCATGCAGATTGCACTCTCATTGTCACATAGGAGTGGGACTTTGCTCAGATTGTAGCCAAAGTCCCTGAGGGTTTGCCTCATCCAAAGTAGTTGCGCGCAACACTGTCCTGCGGCAACATACTCGGCCTCAGCGGTGGATAGGGCAACAGATGTTTGTTTCTTTGAACTCTAAGACACGAGGGACCTTCCTAGGAATTGGCACGTCCCTAATGTACTCTTCCTATCAACCTTGCATCCAGCATAATCGGAGTCTGAATATCCAATTAAGTCAAAGGTAGACCCCTTTGGATACTAGATCCAGAAGCAAGGCGTAGCAACTAAATACCTAAGAATTCGCTTAACGGCCACAAGGTGACATTCCTTGGGGTCAGATTGAAATCTAGCACACATGCATACACTAAGCATAATGTCCGGTCTACTAGCGCATAAATAAAGCAAGGAACCTCTCATAGACCGGTATGCCTTTTGATCAATGGACTTACCTCCTTTGTTGAGGTCGACATGCCCATCGGTTCCCATTAGTGTCTTTGCGGGCTTTGCGTACTTCATCCCAAACCTCTTGAGAAGGTCTTGAGTGTACTTCGTTTGGGAGAGGAAGGTGCCATCCTTGAGTTGCTTCACTTGGAACCCAAGGAAGTAGGTCAACTCGCCCATCATCGACATCTCAAACTTTTGAGTCATCACCCTGCTAAACACCTCACAAGACTTTTGGTTAGTAGAACCAAATATTATGTCATCAACATAAATTTGGCACACAAAAAGGTCACCATCACAAGTCTTAATGAAAAGAGTGGGATCGACTTTCCCAACCTTGAAAGCATTAGCAATTAAGAAATCTCTAAGGCATTCATACCATGCTCTTAGGGCTTGCTTAAGTCCATAGAGCGCCTTAGAGAGCTTAAATACATGGTCGGGATACCTGTCATCCTCAAAGCCAGGGGGTTGTTCCACGTATACCTCCTCCTTGATTGGCCCATTGAGGAAAGCGCTCTTCACATCCATTTGAAACAACCTGAAAGAGTGGTGAGCGACATAGGCTAATAATATTCGAATAGACTCTAGCCTAGCCACAGGAGCAAAAGTCTCCTCGAAATCCAAACCTGTGACTTGGGCATAACCTTTTGCCACAAGTCGAGCCTTGTTTCTTATCACCACCCCGTGCTCGTCTTGCTTGTTGTGGAACACCCACTTGGTTCCCACAACATTTTACTTGGGACGTGGCACCATGCTCCAAACTTTGTTTCTCTTGAAGTTGTTGAGCTCTTCCTGCATGGCCAACACCCAGTCTAGATCCTACAAGGCCTCTTCTACCCTGAAAGGCTCAATAGAAGAGACAAACGAGTAATGCTCACAAAAATTAGCTAAACGTGAGCGAGTTGTTACTCCCTTGCTTATGTCACCCAGAATCTGATCAACGGGGTGATTTCTTTGGATCGTCGCTCGGACTTGAGTTGGAGGGGCCAGTGGTGCTTCTTCCTCCAAAACTTGTTCTTCTTGTGCTCCCCCTTGATCACATGCTTCTTCTTGAGGAACCTGTCCATCATCTTGAGTTGGGGGATGCACCATTGTTAAGGAAGAAGGCTGATCTTGCTCCTGTTGTTCCTGTGGTCGCACCTCATCTATCGCCATCGTGTGCATTGCGGCCGTCGGAACATCATCTTCATCTAAGTCATCAAGATCAACTTGCTCTCTTAGAGAGCCATTAGTCTCATCAAATACAACGTCGCTAGAGACTTCAACCAAACCCGATGATTTGTTGAAGACTCTATACGCCCTTGTATTTGAGTCATACCCTAGTAAAAACCCTTCTACTGCCTTGGGAGCAAATTTAGAATTTCTACCTTTCTTCACTAGAATGTAACATTTGCTCCCAAATACACGAAAGTATGAGACATTGGGTTTGTTATCGGTAAGAAGTTCGTACGAGGTCTTCTTGAGGAGGCGATGTAGGTAGAGCCGGTTTATGGCATGGCAAGCTGTGTTCACAGCTTCCGACCAAAACCGCTCGGGCGTCTTGAATTCTCCAAGCATCGTTCTCGCCATGTTGATAAGCATCCTATTCTTCCTCTCTACCACACCATTTTGCTGTGGTGTGTAGGGAGCGAAGAACTCGTGCTTGACGCCTTCTTCCTCAAGGTACTCCTCCACTTGCAGATTCTTGAACTCGGACCCGTTGTCGCTTCTTATCTTTTTCACCTTGAGCTCAAATTCGTTTTGAGCCCGCCTTAGAAAGCGCTTGAGGGTCCCTTGAGTTTCTGTTTTATCCTGCAAAAAGAATACCTAAGTGAAGCGGGAAAAATCATCAACAATAACAAGACCATACTTACTTCCCCCAATGCTAAGGTAGGCGACGGGTCCGAAGAGGTCCATGTGAAGAAGCTCCAGTGGTCTTGATGTTGTCATCACATTCTTGTTGTGATGAGTGCTTCCCACCTGTTTCCCTGCCTGACAAGCTGCACAAGGTCTATCTTTTTCGAAACATACATTGGTTAGTCCTAACACATGTTCTCCCTTTAGAAGTTTCTGAAGGTTCTTCATCCCAACATGTGCTAGACGGCGATGCCACAGCCAGCCCATACTAGACTTAGCTATTAAGCATGCATCTAGATCGGCCTCCTCTTTCGAAAAATCAACTAAGTAGAATTTGCCGTCTAATACACCCTTAAAAGCTAATGAACCATCACTCCTTCTAAAGACAGATACATCAACATTTGTAAAAAGACAATTGTAACCCATGTGACACAACTGACTTACAGACAGGAGATTGTAACCAAGCGAGTCTACTAGAAATACATTCGATATGGAGTGCTCGTTGGTGATGGCTATCTTGCCCAAGCCTTTGACCTTGCCTTGATTCCCGTCTCCAAAAATAATCGTATCCTGGGAATCCTTGTTCTTGATGTAGGAGGTGAACATCTTCTTTTCCCCCATCATGTGGTTTGTGCATCCACTGTCGATAATCCAGCTTGAGCCCCCGGATGCATAAACCTGCAAGGCAATTTACACTTGGGTTTTAGGTACCCAACTCTTAATGGGTCCTACAAGGTTAGTCACAATAGCCTTTGGAACCCAAATACAAGTCTTGTCTCCCTTGCATTTGGATCCCAATTTCCTAGCCACTACTTTTGCATTCTTACATAAAAGCGCAAATGAAGTATTGCAAGCATGGTAAATGGTAGAAGGTCCATTACATACTCTCCTAGGCACATGATGCACAACATGATTTCTCCTAGGCCTACTTCTACCATGCACAAAAGTAGAGCTAGAGGCAAACATAGCATGTGAATCAAAAGTATTGTGATCATAATTCCAATGAGCATTCCTAGAATACTTTCTATCATAAATGTAGGCATGACACTTTTGAGAACTACTAGCCATAGGAGCCTTCCCTTTCTCTTTGTTGAGAACAGGAGCCTTTTGGCTTGTTAAGTTCTTGGTTTCCTTTTGAAAACCAAGTCCATCCTTAATAGAGGGGTGTCTACCAATTGTATAGGCATCTCTAGCAAATTTTAATTTATCAAAATCATTTTTGCAAGTCTTAAGTTGAGCATTAAGACTTGCCACTTCATCATTCAATTTTGTAATAGCAATAAGATGTTCATTACAAGCATTAACATCAAAGTCCTTACATCTATTACAAATACTAACATGCTCTACACATGAACTAGATTTATTAGCTTCCTCTAGCTTAGCATTTAAATCATCATTTAAACTCTTTAAACTAGATATAGTTTCATGGCAAGCAGATAACTCAGAAGATAGCATTTCATTCCTCTTAATCTCTAAGGCAAGAGATTTTTGCATACTAACAAATTTATCATGCTCCTCATATAAGATATCCTCTTGTTTTTCTAACAATCTATCCTTTTCATTTAAAGCATCAATTAATTCATTGATTTAATCTACTTTAGCTCTATCTAAACCCTTAAATAAATCAGTATAATCTACTTCATCATCACTAGAATCATCATCGCTAGAAGTAGTGTACTTAGGGGTATCTCGAACACTTACCTTCTTCTCCTTGGCCATGAGGCAAGTGTGGCGTTCGTTGGGGAAGAGCGAAGACTTGTCGAAGGCCGAGGCTACCAGTCCTTCATCGTCGGAGTCGGATGAAGAGCAGTCTGAATCCCATTCTTTGCCAAGGTGCGCCTCGCCCTTCGCCTTCTTGTACACCTTCTTCTTCTCCCTCTTCCCATGCTTTTCTTATTCCTGGTCATTATCATTATAGGGACATTGTGCTATAAAATGACCAGTCTTACCGCATTTGAAACAGGAGCGCTTCCCCTTTGCTTTGTTCTTGTTGGGGTACTCCTTGTGTCCTTTTAGTGTGGTCTTGAAGCGTTTGATGATTAGGGACATCTCATCCTTGTTTAGCTCGGCAGCCTCAACTTGTGCCACCTTGCTTGGTAGCGCCTCCCTGCTGCTTGTTGCTTTGAGAGCAACGGGTTGAGGCTCGTAGACGGGTAGAGGGCCATTAAGAGCATCATCCACGTATCGCGCTTCCTTTACCATCATACGCCCGCTCACGAATTTTCTGAGTATCTCCTCGGGCGTCACTTTGGTGTACCTGGGATTTTCACGAATAAGGTTTACAAGATGGGGGTCAATTACCGTGAATGACCTTAGCATAAGTCGGACGATGTCGTGGTCCGTCCATCTTGTGCTTCCATAGCTTCTAATTTTGTTGACCAGGGTCTTGAGCCTATTGTAGGTTTGCGTTGGCTCCTCTCCCCTGATCATTGCAAATCTTCCTAGCTCGCCTTCCACCAACTCCATTTTGGTGATCATGGTGGCGTCGTTTCCCTCATGAGATATCTTGAGGGTGTCCTAGATTTGCTTGGCGTTGTCCAAGCCGCTCACCATGTTGTACTCATCCCTGCACAAAGATGCTAGCAAAACAGTGGTAGCTTGTGCATTCTTATGAATTTGCTCATTAATAAACACAGGGTTATCCGTACTATCGAAATGCATTCCATTTTCAACTATCTCCCAAATACTAGGATGGAGAGAAAATAAGTGACTACGCATTTTGTGACTCCAAAAAGAGTAGTCTTCTCCATCAAAGTGTGGAGGTTTACCAAGTGGAATTGATAGTAAATGAGCATTAGAATTGAATGGAATACGAGAATAATCAAATGAATAGTTTTGATTAACCGGTTTCCTTTTAGACGAGTCATCGTCGTCGTCATCTCTTGGTGAAGAAGAAGATTCATCGCTGTCGTAGTAGACGATCTTCTTGATGCGCCTCTTCTTCTTCCCGTCCTTCTTCTTGTGACTCGAGCCAGAGTCAGTGGGCTTGTCATCTCTTGGCTCATTGAAGATGGACTCCTTCTCCTTGTCGTTGACCACCATCCCCTTTCCCTTAGGATCCATCTCTTCGGACGATTAGTCCCTTGTGTGAAGAGAATGGCTCTGATACCAATTGAGAGCACCTAGAGGGGGTGAATAGGTGATCCTGTAAAATTCAACACTAATAGCCACAAAACTTAGTTATGAAAGTTAGAACGGCTAAGTAGCTTGAAACGAGCTCTTGTGACCACATACAATCAAAGAGAAAGCACACAAGAGACACGCGATTTTATCCCGTGGTTCGGCCAAGTAACACTTGCCTACTTCCACGTTGTGGCGTCCCAATGGACGAGGGTTGCACTCAACCCCTTTCAAGTGATCCGATGATCAACTTGAATACCACGGTTTTTCCTTTCTTAGTCTTTCTCCCGTTTGCGAGGAATCTCCACAACTTGGAGCCTCTCGCCCTTACAATGATGATCACAAAAGAAGCACAGAAGTAAGGGAGGGGAGAGCAACACACACAAGTCTCAAATCCACAGCTCAATCACGCACACAAGTCACAACTCGAGCTCAAAACACAACGCACGAAGTTCACAACTCAAATGGAGCTCAAGTCACTATCTCAAAGAATCGGATGCGTGAAGTTGGAGTATTAGAGTCTTGGAATGTTTCTTGTAAGCTTGTGTAACTCCTCCATGCGCCTAGGGGTCCCTTTTATAGCCCCAAGGCAGCTAGGAGCCGTTGGATATCAACAAGGAAGGCTATCCTTGCCTTCTGTCGAGTGGCGCACCGAACAGTCACTATAGACAGTCCGGTGCCGATCTCCTTCCTTTTCTAGCACAGACGAACATTCAGCTCTGGGCCGGTTGGCACACCGGACAGTTCGGTGCCCCCTGCCGACCGTTGGCGCGGGCCACGCATCACCCGCGGATTACGCGGCCGACCGTTGCGCTGGCGACCGTTGGCTCACCGGACAATCCGGTGAATTATAGTCGTACGCCGCCAAACTTTTCCCGAGAGCGGTCTTTTCACCGGAGTCCAGTCTGGTGCACCGGACACCGGACAGTCCGGTGTGCCAAGCCGAGCTGAAGTTGGCTGCACACAGCCACCTCTTTTGCAATTCTTTCTTTTCCTGTTTCTAGCACTTCTCTACTATTCCTTAAGTCCCTATTGTAGGCGTCCACAGGCGGACGGTTCTGCCTCGGTGCCATCAACGCCTGTGACCCCTGCTATCCTCCCCACCGCCCACCCTGGTGCCTCCGGCATCCTCGGATCCACCCACCCTGGCCCCCGCCATCTTCCCCACTGCTCGCCCTTGTCACACCCGGTTTTTAGAAGGCAAACCGAATGCGAACCATGTACGTGCCAGGATCAGTTATTCACGTACACAGCAGTTACATAACATGAACATCATCACACAGTGCTCAAATAGTATTAAAAGGGGAAATAATAGTCGATTACATCATACGTCTGAGACGTCCATATAGTTCTTACAATAAATCAAAGTGCGGAAGAGAAACGTAGATAACACGGCCTTCACAGGCAGCCGACTGGGGGTTGCCTCTAACCCACACCTAGAACTCGTCGTAGTCTTGGAACTCCTGGAAGTCTCCTTCCACAGCTTCATCTTCTCCTGAGCAGTGGTTGCAATGCTGACAACCTGGGGGGGTTTGGTGTGTAGAGCAAGGGTGAGTACACATCAACGTACTCAGCAAGTATCCTGTTTGGCTGTAGTGGACTAGCTTTATGTGGGGATAAGTCAAGCAGTTGCTTTTAGTTGGTCAGGTTATTACTTACTAGTAGAGAGCCAGGTCTTAACATTAACCCAAGTTATTAGCCCAATGTATCCTTTCCAAATGGAAAGAATACCACTTACCAATACCATAATCATAATCAGAACCATCAATCTCATTGCCACCTGTACCAAAATGTCTCTGATCAAGTATCACTAATCTCTGGAGCTCCCTTGGCCGCTCATAACCGTGAGCACGGCTGATATATCAGTTTCATAACACTCTGCAGAGGTTGTGCACTTTACCCATAAGCCGTGATTCCCTCTCTAGCCCGGGCTTGCAAGACCCTTATTCACTCCCAAGGTGAATGGCTAGGGATTCACTACGAAGCCTTTACAAGATTCCCCGGGGCTGTAGCCACCCGTTAGGTTTCCTAAATGTACCGCACTCCTCCCCAAGGGACAAATCAACCTTGGCCGAGCGAGCCGCATACACCGAGCCCCATTGACGGCACGACGGCTAAGCGATCTACACCCCGGTTCCTCCAATTATTCAGCTAAGGGCGTCCCATTCCACCCTCATGGTTGCACTGTTTTCCCGGGCGGTCATCCATTGAACAGGTCCTTACGGAGAGGTACTCGAGAAACCGCTCGAGTCCCCTTGAAGGTCACAAATATGATCATAAATAAGAAGGGAAAACAGCGTATCATAGATGATCACATCATGTTCATTGATTAGAGTTGAGCAATAGCATCAGACTAAGCAGTAATAATCCGACCCAAATAGGTAAACAAGGACATGGATAACAAAAGCTAGTCAATCCTTAGGTATAAACGTGTAATGCGGGAGGTGAATTAAAGAATGAATAGGATAGAGATAGGTCAAAGGACACTTGCCTCCACCAACCGACTGCTGCTCAGGGGCTTCTCCTGCGAATTCCTCGGGCTCTTCGACCGGATCGTTCTCTATGCGAGCGCAAACATACATACATGCATATATTTAATACAAAAGAACAGTACACCATACAAGGGAACAAGTACAGTGAATATGCATCAAGTATGACATTCGATATCGCATTCGTTATGGTTAGAAAGAAACGGGGAAAGGTCTCGCAGGGGGTTAAAGCTTATGCACTAATGATTAGTTACAATTGGTTCTTAACAAAAGAATTATGGTATATGCACTAATGGAAACTTAGTCATTTTTAGTTGATCAACATTGAATGAGATAAACAATTAACTATATATGAAATAACTAGCGTAACGAAATTCTAAATCAAGTTTCCTATTTCAATAACATGAACAATGATTAGTCTGCCTAAAATAAAATAACTATGATAACAGAAAGTAAAATAAAATAAAATAAATAAAAAAAATAAAAAAAGGGGGGCGGTTGAACCGGCCAGGGGGCGGTTGAACCGGCGGCTGGGGCAGGGGCGGGGGCGGCCAAGCCGACGGCGGGCGGCCGAGCTGGCGCGGGGGGCGGGGGGCGGTTGAACCGGCCCGGGGGGCGGTTGAACCGGCGGTTGGGCCGGCGGGCGCGCAGGGGCAGGGGCACGGCCAGGCGGGCGGCCAGGGCGCGGCCAGGGCGCGGCCGGGGGCGGCCAGGCGGCCAGGCGCGGCCGGGGGCGGCCAGGCGGCCAGGCGCGGCCAGGCGCGGCCAGGGGCGGCCGGGGGCGGCCAGGCGGCCAGGCGCGGCCAGGGGCGAGGCCAGGGAGAGAGGAGGGGAGAGGGGAGAGGGAGGGAGGAGGGGGAGGGGGGCTCACCGGGGACGGGCGAGCGACGGCGAGGGGCGGCGGTTGGGCCGGCGGCCAGGGGGCGGCCGAGCTGGGGGCAGGGGGCGGCGGCGGCTAGGGTGGGGAGAGGGAGAATGGGAGGGAGAGAGAGAGGGAGTTGGGGGGGAAAAGGGGAGGGGGGTGGGGGCGGTTGGGCCGGCTAGGCCCAAGAGGGGCGCGCGGGGGCGGCTGGGCCGACCGGGGGGCGGCTGGGCCGGCCAGGGACGGCCCACGGCGCGGGAGAGAGAGAAAAAGAGGAGAGAGAGAAAGAAAAAGAAAAAGAAAGAAAAGGTTTTTCTCCTTTTCGAAATCCGATCTTCCTAGATGAATGCACTTGCACTTTCAAGCAGTCAAAGAATGCATAGCTCGGCATGGTGCATCAAACAACATAAAGCAATTTAGGGTTTTTCTTTATACGGGAATTCCAAACCGAATCCCGCTAACTTTGGAAAAGATCAAGGTTTAGCGAGGGGAAAAAGAAAAAGAAAAGGTAACGCCCGAATTTGGCGAGTGAAGAAAAGAAAAAATTCAACTGCAAAATTCGGGGCGTTACAAACCTATCCCCCTTAAAAGAATCTCGCCCTCGAGATTCAGGGTTGGCTAGCAAAGAGCTCTGGGTACTTAGCCATCAGATCATCTTCACGCTCCCAGGTTGCTTCTTCCTCAGAGTGGTGATTCCATCTGACTTTGCACATTCTGATGGTCTTCCTTCGGGTGACTCTATCTGCAATCTCAAGGATCTGAGCTGGCTTCTCAACATAGGTCAAGTCCTCCTGGACTTCAAGACCTTCCACTGGCAACTGCTCTTTTGGCACACGCAAGCACTTCTTCAACTGAGACACATGAAAAACGTCATGCACAGCGGACAAATTCTCTGGCAGACTGAGCTGATAAGCCACCTCTCCACGCTTTGAGAGAATTTGATACGGACCAATGTAGCGGGGTGCTAGCTTGCCTTTCACTCCGAATCTTCTGACTCCTCTGATCGGTGACACTTTCAGATAGACAAAGTCTCCGACTTCAAAACTCAGCTCTCTTCTTCTTGTGTCTGCACAGCTTCGCTGTCTCGATTGCGCTATCTTCATATTCTCTCGGACCATCTTGATGTTCTCTTCGGCTTCAAGCAGAATGTCTGGCCCAAACACTTGCTTCTCTCCAGGCTGATCCCATTGCAACGGAGTTCTACAACTCCTTCCATAAAGCGCTTGAAATGGTGACATCTTCAAACTGGCCTGGTAACTGTTGTTATAGGAAAACTCTGCATAGGGCAATCGCTTATCCCATCCGGACTGATCTTGCAACGCACAGGCTCTCAACATGTCTTCAGTGCGTGAACCACTGCTGCCAACTCTAGATCATGGATTGGGTAGTTCTTCTCATGAACCTTCAGCTGTCGGGACGAGTAAGCCACAACTCTTCCCTCTTGCATCAACACGCATCCCAAACCTGTGTAACAAGCATCACAGTACATAGAGAAGGGCTTGTGCACATCAGGCAAGACTAGGACAGGCGCTGTTGTCAACTTCTCTTTCAGCGCTTCGAAGGCCTCTTGGCATTTCTGGGTCCACTTGAACTCAACCTTGTTGCCTAGCAACGCTGTCATTGGTTTCGCAATCTTCGAAAACCCTTCAATGAATCGCCGATAATATCCGGCCATTCCAATGAAGCTCTTGATTCCTCGAGCATCCGTTGGCGCTTTCCAGTTCAAAATGTCTACCACTTTCTTCGGATCCACAGCCAATCCTTCTTTGTTGATTATGTGACCCAAGAACAGGACTTCACTGATCCAGAACTCACACTTGCTCAACTTTGCATACAACTGGTGCTCTCGCAATCTCTGCAATACCATCCTCAAATGATCTGCATGCTCTTCTTCACTTTGAGAATAAATCAGAATGTCATCAATGAATACCACCACAAACTTATCGAGATAATCCATGAATACACTGTTCATCAAGTTCATGAAGAACGCTGGTGCATTGGTCAAACCAAAAGACATCACTGTGAACTCATACAAACCATACTTGGTAATGAATGCCGTCTTCGGAATGTCCGAAGGTCGGATCCTGAGCTGATGATAACCTGACCTCAGATCTATCTTGGAGAACTCACTGGCTCCTCTCAACTGGTCGAACAGATCTTCTATTCTGGGCAAAGGGTACTTGTTCTTGATCATGACTTCATTCAAAGCTCGATAATCAATACACATCCTTTTGGTGCCGTCTTTCTTCTCCACAAACAGGACAGGGGCGGCCCAAGGCGAGGTGCTAGGCCGGATGTAACCTTTCTCTGACAGCTCATCAATCTGCTTCTTAAGCTCAACCAACTCTGGTCCGGATATTCTGTAAGCTCTCTTAAAGATGGGGGCGGTTCCAGGAAGAAGCTCTATAGCGAATTCAACTTTCCGCTCTGGTGGCATACCCGGTAAATCCTTTGGAAACACATCTGGGAATTCAGACACAACCTTGATACTCTCAATTGGATCTGCTTCACTGCTATCGACAGCCATCTGATAACAACTTCCTCTCTTCGGCTCAGGCGGGACTAACTCGGTCACCACTTCCTCTCCTAGTGGGGACACCAACTTGATTGTCCTTTTATCACAACTGATAACTGCCTGATACTTATCTAGCCAATTCATCCCTAGGATGACATCTATTCCCTGAGTACCCATTACTATAAGGTTGGCGGGAAACGCTATCCCCCTTATTTCCACACTTACATTCAAACAAATGCTATCGGCTCGAATTCTACCACCGGCTGAGTCAATTTGAATGGGGGTTGACATAGTAGTAATTGGAAGATTATGTGCTTCTACCCATGATGCAGTAATAAAAGAATGTGTTGCTCCAGTATCAAATAACACTTCTGCAATATGGGAGTCGACTGGGAACATACCTACTATCATGTCGAGGGTCTCCTGAATTGCTTCAGCCTCCAAGTGGTTCAGTCTCCCATGATTATAGCGCGGTTGAGAGCGGTTGCCTGCTCCAGGCTGAGACACATTCTGCTTTGCTGGGGCATTGGGGCCTGACTGCTGCTGGGCTGCCTTCTTCGGACATTGCATCACCCAGTGGCCTTGCTCTCCACAGTGGAAACATGCCCTGTTTCCAACCTGAGCTGGTGCTGCCTGACTGCTCTGCTGAGTTGCGGGGGCAGGAAGACGAGGTGTCTGCTGATTCTGCCTCTGAAGCTGACCTCCTCCTGACTGATTGCTCTGACGATTCTGGTACTGATGCTGAGGATACTGCCTTTGGAACTGCTGATACTGCTGACACTGCTGATGCTGCTGAGGTGGACGCTGGTTCTGCCTGAACTGCTGAGGTTGATTGCCTGACAAATGAGGGCGGCTGCTGCTTCCAGGCTGGGGTCCACTGATCTTGCGCTTACGATCCTCCATCTCCTTACGCTTCCTTTCTGTCATGATTGCTCTGTCAATCAGGTGCTGGAATGTCGGGAAGGTATGATTCATCAGTTGGTACTGCAGGGGGTCGACCAAGCCTCTCAGAAAACGGTATTGTCGCTTGGCGTCAGTGTTGACATCTTCGGGAGCATAGCGGGACAACTGCAGAAACCTGTCCCGGTACTCACTGACTGACATCGGTCCTTGCTTGAGGGCTAGGAATTCCTCCTTCTTCACTGTCATCAGACCTGCGGGAACATGGTACTGACGAAAGCTACCTCTGAATTCTTCCCAGGTGATGGTGTCGGGGTCGGCATGGGTGGCGAGGTAAGACTCCCACCATGATTGGGCTGCTTCTCTCAACAGACGGGGACCATACAAGACTTTCTCCCTGTCGTCACACTGAGCGGTATGCAACTCCCGCTCCACAGTGCGCAGCCAATCTTCAGCATCCATGGGGTCAGAAGAGTGAGCGAACGTTGGGGGATGACCTCTCATGAATTCAGCACGCTTGTCTTTGGGCATCTGAGGCATCTGAGGCTGGGGTGGTGCTTGCTGCTGTTGCTGCTGCTGCTGCTGAATGGCGGCCAGAGTCTGACCGATGGCTTGAACCGCTTGAGTCTGCATCAGAAACATCTGCTCGATCGACATCGGGGGCGGGGGTGGCAGCTGCTGTTGCTGGGGCGCCTCATCTTGCGGAGCGGCTCGCTCCTGCTGAGCATGCCTTCCTCCTCTGCGCCTGTTCTCTGACATCTGTAGAACGCAACCACACATCAGAACTGATCTGGCAAATCTTGCAGCATAAGAAAAGAGTATAGAATTCTCCAACAGCACTGAACAGATGAGCATCTTCACTGATCTCCAACACAGACCACACAGCTTCTCAGATAAAGAGGAAAGTGGAATAAAGGTTTTCCCAACTATATAACTAACTCCATTAACATAATAGGTAAACCAACATGCAGGGGATACCCACACTCTGGTGACAATCATTACAAAGATCCAAACCAAACATAGTTCATCATGACAAACATAAATGCACAGGATATAGCAAACTACCCTGTCTAACTAAGACTAACTAAAACCGAGATTAACGCTAAGACTGAAGCTTCTATGTATATATATTTCGTATTAATTACAAGATCCAACTCTAACGAGCTATGGTTCTAGATTTATCTTGGTCTTGCAGTCGGGATTGCCATAAGACTGGAGTCCACGCCGAGGTGAGCGGTACGGGTGCTGAGTCCCAACGGGAGCGGGGAAACCATCATCCAGGTGACGACGTTCCGCGCGCTCAGCCCGCAGCAGGGCGATCTCAGCACGAGCCCTACTCAGCTCGTCTAGTGCATGGTCCAGCTCCGTGTTTAGCACGGCGGCTAGGTTGACTGTGCTGCTCAACCTAGGATTGTCCTCACCAGCAGGTGAAACAATCACGCCTCCTGTGCTGCCAGATGGACGACGGGGGTAATACTTCAGGTCGAGACCGTCAGCTACCCCACCGAGAACCGAGCAGTAGTGCGAAAGCGCACGCCGTGCAGCATCCTGCATGGCTGCCTCAGCTGAGTCCCGCTCAGAGATAGAATAGTGCTCTGAGCAAGCCTCCGCGCCCTGGAGACTGTTCTCCGGACGGCGCACCAAGCAGGTCGCCTCCCAGCGGTCCGGGTAGACCCCGCGACTATGCTGGTAGACCACACAGCGATACTCGATGGACCAAGTACGCCGGTCAAGTGCCCGACGTAGCAGGGTGTCGAGCGCGTCGTGGAAGTGACACCCGCGAGCAGCGTCGCGAGTGATGGGTCGAGCAACCCATCCTTCCGGCTCATGGTCAGCAGGGAAGTCGATGTCGTGGCTCAAGCTGTCGTCATCTCCGTTGTCTGGGTCTCCTCCAGCAGCTACTCCAGAAGCTGGGGCGCCCAGTGGTGGTGCAGGGGGCGCCTCCAGGGGAAGCACAGGAGAGCAGCTCCTCACAGACTCTATCTCCTGCTGGAGCGAGAAAGAAGAGCCCTGCTGCTCCTGTCGTCGACGTTCCTGCTCCTCATGCAGGCGGTGGTGCAGTCTCTCCAAGTGGCTGGACTGTCCGGCCACGGGACGGCGAAGCGGACGCTCAGCAAGGCGGGAGGGTAAGAAGGGGATGACGGACTTTCGTGCAGTGTGTCTAAGTCGAGCCATCTACAAAAGACATCGCAAGCAAAAGGGTAAGAACAGAATTAATATGACCAGCAAGTAATGAATCATAAATAAATGAAGGATCAGAATAAAACATAATTTTCAGCAAGGTATAATATA